>CM068827.1:147350428-147997928 GCA_028554795.2 Sinohyriopsis cumingii
ATAAAATGTATACCAAACCGAAATCGATATAATTACTTTTTGAGGATTTGGCTACCAATGTCATCATTGAATGTAATTAATAAAATGGCTTTAGATTGTATATCAGATGGAATAAATAGTGTTTTGGATAATTTCATACATGAGGTCCAAAAGGGTTCTTATAGATTTATTGGGGGAAATTGTATGATATATTACTTGAAACATGAAAGCAAGATATCCTTGGTCAAATGTTGTCCCTAGATTTCGAAAAGGCATTTGAAACAATTGTACAAAATACAAAATTATACATAAAACGTCGGGATTCAGCACTAAAATGGATAAGACTGTTTTATAGGAAGCTAATTCACATATACTTCAAAATGGATGTGCCATTATTTTATTATGAAACCAGGTTACAGACAAGGATACCTAATTTCTGCACACATTTTTATGTTGTGTGTTGATTTTCCTAGGAAAGTTATCAGAAACATTAAAACAATTACAGAAATTACTATTAATTATACAGAAAATAACTTAAATGAATACGCTAATGATACTCCAATGTTTTAGATTGCAGTGAAATATCTCTTAGAGCTAAAGTGGAGGTGTTACAAAACTTGTATATGTCAAGATTATAAATCAGAGTAGAAAAGAGTAGGGTAGTTTGGATCAGATTCAAATGTAAGATTTGATAACCAGTTTAAAGTATGTTGTGATCAATGATCTTTGAAAATTGCAAGGTTAATTTCTTCAACTCTAGCATATGCTATTTGGGTTTTAATTCGCCTGAAACGATAAAGACAGCTGCAACTCTTACCACAAAAATTAATTGATCTAAATGTATGCACCTATTTCAATCTTTGCTGAATCCATCAAAATTTCATTTTAAAAATTTGATTTTTTTAAAAAAAATTATTTGGATTTCAGTCAGATTGTGTTAAAGACAGAAGATTTCTCAAGATAATAAGCATGGCGGACAGGAGATGCTTACAATTAAAGATTTAAAACATTGAAGATACCATGGCTGAAAAAAGCAATTATGAAATAATAAATTTATGTAATAATTTTTAAACAATATTTACTTAAGGAACATTTCGACTTTTGAATCATATATTAATCACTATTTGCTTCAAAATCGAACTAAATATGTTATGGAAAAATGTTCCAGGAGGATGGCAAGAGTCTGCAAAAGGGTGACAATATATGACACTTGAAATGATTTTATTTTCACTAACACTGTCAAATTCAAATATGTGAGGTCGTTTGTATGCATGTATGTACGTACGTACGCACACACGCACGCACGTACGTACGCATGTATGCATGTATGTATGTATGTATGGAAATGTTTTATAATGTTATGTTTGGAAAATAAAAGAAAAAATAAGAATCTAATCGAAAAATGGAATAGAGAGTTTGATATTATGCACTGAGGTAAAAAAAAAGTCTCTATGTGCTCACACTTATGAGGACAAATAAAAAATATGTATCTTTCTGGTTATATGGAGATGACCTAAGGTAGGTAGGTCGAATCAGGGACGTCATTTTTTTTCTGGGGGAGGGCAGGGGGCATTTGCCCCCTTCCCCCCCCCCCCCCCCCCGCATGTGCTGTAAAAATGATGTAGCCTATACAGGAAAATTAACAAGCACGTAAACTCACCCCCACCCCCAATCAAGTTTTGCCCCCCCAACAACAACAACAACAACAAAGTTGAAATGACGTCCCTGGGTCGAATAAAACGTTTTCTTTTTAAGTTTGTTGTTTCGTTTTTTTACGGACGGTTTTAAATGAAGCATAAACGAGAAAATAAACGTCATTCGCATCCTGGATTTAACTCTGATCGTAGTTTTATCCGTTTGTTAATATTATTTATCCCGACTATTTTCTCTCCCGCTCCCCTTACCTAAAATCATAGGTAAGGTCGATAGGAAAAAAATTTATGTTTGTCGGGTAACCAGAACAACATGTTTGTTTATTTTACTTGATATAAAAATGATGGATTTTCAGTTTCAAAATATTGCATAAGATTTTGTGTACAAATTCATTTTCATGCAAAGTCAACAATAAGACTGGTTCTCTTTAAGATATTGAGGCAAGACTGAGTAAACTTTCAAGTAAACAACATTATTTAAAAACCTAAGCAACAAAAACAGAGCCACGATGTAGGTCAGACTCCTCTATATAACATTCAAGCTGTTAACAAGTTTAGGAATTTCCAAGTGGAAATTTGACGTCTTAGACCCTGAAACAAATAAACATGTTTACCTCCATTGATAATGATCTGAAATTTAATCCATACGTATAGAGAGATATTATCTGCTATGTATTAAATTGTTTATAAAATAAATGTCACTAGTGAGGTAGTCCATTAACTTGATTTAATACAAGGTCAAGTACAAAGTACAGATGTACATAATATGCAATGCTAGCAAACAATACACATTAGAAAACATAACATCTGACTATGTAGGAAGGATGAATTTAAAAATAAAGAGGCACACTTGCAAATAAATCCGGAAATTTAGACCAACGTGAATTCTGGAATCAAGTTTGAATAAATTAATTCAACAACTTCCAATAGGCAACCAATTTAATTTGCATTGATGGGAACGAAAGCCAAAATAACATACGCAAGATAATAATTTTGAAGCCTTATTCAATAGGCAACCAATTTAATTTGCATTGATGGGAACGAAAGCCAAAATAACATACGCAAGATAATAATTTTGAAGCCTTATTCAATAGGCAACCAATTTAATTTGCATTGATGGGAACGAAAGCCAAAATAACATACACAAGATAATAATTTTGAAGCCTTATTCAATAGGCAACCAATTTAATTTGCATTGATGGGAACGAAAGCCAAAATAACATACGCAAGATAATAATTTTGAAGCCTTATTCAATAGGCAACCAATTTAATTTGCATTGATGGGAACGAAAGCCAAAATAACATACACAAGATAATAATTTTGAAGCCTTATTCAATAGCGTTGAAAAAGATTCGAATAATGAGTATGTTGACTCAGCCATCAAGGATCCTTCCAGTCATACTGAACTAATCACATTATCTAAGATCCAACAGCAAAACAATGTCCAGGATAGACTTTTATGTGTAGAACATTTTAAATTTGCAGATGGTGCACTTCATGTCGTATTAATTATTTTATTTAATTGTATGTTTGTACATAACTTTGTTCAAGATAATTTCACAAAATTTAAATATATCCCGCTACCTGACGGACACAAATAGTTATATACTTATATCTTTTGAGAAAATTATTTGAAAAATATTTGATTGTATTATACTACATCGATGTGAATTCATAATCTCTTATAATCAGTTTGGCTTTAAAAAGCAACATTCAACAGACTTATGCCTCTATGCCTTTAAAAAATACTGTCAAGTATTATGTAGAACATGGTAGCCCTATGTGCTTGCATGTTTTTAGATGCATATAAGGCATGTGATAGTGTCAATCATTGGACTCTCTTTAAAAAGCTGGTTGATATTCAAATAACTGTCTAGATAGTTCATAATATAGTTAACTTTTATGGCAAATAGTTGTACTTTGTGCGTTGGGGAGGCGTAGTATTCATCTCCTTCCATGTATCTCATTGGGTGAGGCTGGGATGTGTTCTTTCCCCATTGTTATTTAATATATACATTGAGGAGTTAAATCTTAAACTAGGTAACTGTCCTATGGGGTTAAATTTGACATCAAATGTGACATTTCTTAACAATTTTGTTTTGCTGATGATATATCAGTGATAAGTCCTTCTATTGCTAGTTTAAGGAAACTATTCAAGATATGTGACGCATTTCAGAGTGATATCATCTATAATACACAAAAACAGCTATGCATGGCCTTTCAGTCAACATCTTTCCAATTACCATCTCATCCCCTTTTACATCTTTATGGCCATGCTCTTAAATATGTTAACAGTTAGTGTTTGGATTATATTCTAGACTCCAACTGGTCAGATGATGACGATATGATGAGACATTATAGATTTTTGTATACTCGAGCAAACATGCCTCTACATCAATTTCGAAAGTTTTCTTTCTCTATCAAAATTACATTATGCAGCTTTGATTGCTGTATACTGTATTGCACACGGCTGTGGACAAACGATAGTGAATGAATTAAAAGAAAACGAGTTAGTCTTCGTTTTCTATAAAGCCTTCCATATGTAACAGTGCCTCTAACATATTTGTAAACTATAATGTATACAGTTTTAAAGAAGTAATAAGGAAGTATATGTTCTCAATGATAACAAGAATATCTGATAGTAATAATTGTATATTGAAATCTCTGTGGAACTATGAAAATCGTTTAAATTATCGTATTATAGATAGATGGAAGAAATTAATCTTTAAATGTCTGACATAATTTTAGTATTAACAGTGCTTGACAAAAGCCGTTGCTGTAGATGTGTCTGTATATTTGTACATACGATATCTATGATCTTTAATGTTCAAAATATTTTGTATTTTATATTTTAGTTTAATTCTGATGTATGGACTATGCAGTCTAAACTAAAGAATTCTTATCTTACCTTATTTGTTATATCTCATTTACCGTTTGCGAAAAGAAAAGAATCACATGGCATTTAGGCACTGTGTCGTTTCGTTTCGTGTCGTGTAGTGTGGTGTAGTGTAGTGTGGTGTGGTGTAGTGTAGTGTAGCGTAGCGTTGCGTAGTTTGATGTGGTGTAGTGTAGTGTAGTGTAGTGAAGTGTAGTGTAGTATTGTGTATTGTTGTGTAGTGTAGAGTGTGGTGTAGAGTGTGGTGTAGGGTGTGGTGTGGTGCCTCTGATACTACGCTTTTGCATTACAACATGTCTTGGAGTCAGTTTGTCACGCCGTAATGTGTTATCACAAGATTTAATTTCTAAATATTATTATACTTCCTTGGGGGCATTCTGCATTTTCGTATTTTGCATAGGGTAATAACTTTTTGGAAAAAATTACTATCAGTTTCCTCACTGGTTATACTGATTATTTAAAGAAAGACCTTGTATCTCTTATGTATTGTTAAAAGAACTATTAATTCACATTAGGCTGGTGTATGATTGATCGGTGTAATTTGGGTGATCGAGTATACAAAATGGTAATACTTACATAATATTTAAAATACTGCTTGCGTATGCTTGGTCATTTTCATTTCCTGGACATCAGAGGTTATGTGCAACATAAAAAGAGCCGATAAAATTTTTTACTTTTTATATGTTCTGTAATTCATTCATTGTACTTTCAGAAGGTGGTTTTGTTTCTTCTATAAATATTCATTTTCCTATTTTAATAACTGCTATAGATAGTGTACTTTAGACTAATTCAGGCTGATTTTTTGAGCACATGGTATCAGTCATTTTAGTTAGCTGTGTGCTTAGATGATGTACAATTTCCACAGATAAAATATCCAAAACTATTTCAGCCACAGTACATAAAAGTTACATACAGTTATGACAACATTCTCTCCATTATGCATGTTACAAATGCGAATAACTTCACTTTATGTCTGTCCCTCTCATAGAAATTCATAATATCTGTAAAGTGTCCCCTTTATCAGTTAAGACATCTGCCACGTAAATAAAAGGTATTTCGAGAAAACCAATTTTTGCCTATCAAAAGCATTAAAATGTTCTCTTTCTGAGTGAGTGGGATTTGTCATCTTTGGTTAACGCTTCAAATGAGAATCAGAACGATAGTTTGATATGTTATAGCTACAGACGATATACACATCAAATTGTAATGTGGCACTCTTTCTCGACTGAAGCGACTATTACGAAACGTCCCGCATGTTCCAAAAATCGCCAGATAAGGTTTTTCTTTTACTGACCTTCTTGAAATGCTATTTAGTCTTGTAAAAAGACGCGTCGATGCCAAAACCTTGTATTTTCAAAATTATGAACTTATTACCAGTTTTCACACATTGTTAAAAATTATATTACCTGAAAAGAAAAATGGCATTCTTAATACGTCCTTCTATGATCTAGTTACTCATTATTAAGAAGAACTAGATCAGTCAATATCAGTTTTCAATAGTGTATGACAATTATGGAGCCCTATAGACTCGCCAGCTGAACCGTGCATTTTGAACAAAGCTTTCTTATACTGCACAGTATTAATAGGGACATTTCTGTCGTATGAACGCATTTATATATATATATATATATATATATATATATATATATATATATATATATATATATATATATATATATATATATATATATATATATATATATATATATATATATGTGTGTGTGTGTGTGTGTGTGTGTGTGTGTGCATTGCTAAGAAAACAAAGCAGTTTTTCAAGCAAATTAATATTTTCAGCGTGTTCAAATTTTACGAGTCACAACAACTATAAGTAATACAGAACTTATGGTGTTTAACATACTAGTACATATCCCCATATGAAAGATTTAAGTCACCATGAAGTCGTAAAGTCTTTAATAGTCGAAGGTAGGGCATTGCGATATCATGTGAATCTCATTGTGATAGCATGTAAAGCTGTAGCACTACCATGGCCCTTGCAAGGGAAAACACTCTGCTTGTCATATAAAAACAAAATGCATGCAAGTTGCCTGGAAAAGTATAATTGAATGAGACACATACAGACGTTACGTCTAAACTTGTAAATAATGAGATTTTATATAACCAATTATTCTGTGACAGTTTATTTTATTAAGACAAGTGAAACGATTCAATTAGCCTTAAGACCATTTGAAAAGGTTGGTAATCATGTTTAAATACATGAACACGTTTACTTATTGCTCGTGTCGCCGCTTCGAAGCTGTTGGGTCCGTTGATTGATGTTATGCATCGTTTTCTCTGTCCGTCTGTTTGCATGAACGAGATAAACAAATGCAAGAGACGAAAAGAATAAATGCACAAATAATTTTTTGTTAGAATCAATTTTAAACCTCATGGACGAAATAATTCAAATGAGATAAATTCAGTATTCTTACCAGAAGCTAATTAGTTGGTTTACTTTGGTAAAACTTCCATCTTTTACAAGTGTCTCTTATACGTGAATGGGATTCCTTCTATCCGTACATAACGTATTAGTCTAATACGATAAGATAACATTGTTTCGTCCGGCATAAAATAAAAACATATAAAAAAAATATAAAATACGAAATATGTAATAACCAATACAGTATATGACAGTCGCATCCAAAAGCAAAACAATATTCAAATAAATCGAAACTAGTTTCCCTGTTCCCTAAATTTTTTCGTATATGTCAATGGTATCATGCGTTCCATGAGCTGAATGACCTCGAAGCTTGTCTTATGATAATTGTTCGCTGACAACTCCCTCACACTTGCAGTCCAGATAATACCGCAGAGAACCAGCAACTTCCATGATGGTAAAAGTACTGAATCTCTGTACTTTTTTTCCCAATGATACACCGCGCCCATTAGTGTGGTTCCCTGTCCGGAAGGAACGCACTCTTTGGAATTTCACATGAACAAGACACAGTGCAATTGTCAGAAGGCAACGAAAGATAACTCCGCCTGCCAATCGTATAGTCCCGCTCAACTGAAACCTACGACAAGCTACTGAACAAATAATGTGACAGTATCTGGACTAGACGTTCGTCCCAACGAACAATCTGAGAATGTTTCTATCTTTCAATGTAACCCTTCGCCAGCATCACAAAGCAAGTGGTTGTAGAAATGGATGATCTAAACTTTCAAAAGTTGGAGATAATAAGGTCGACATTTCTACCAAAATATGTCACAATCAGTGTAAGTCCTTGAAAGCGCAGAAGGTATATTTGATCGTGCAGATATAGGGAAGCAAAAGTCACAAAAGCGTACTGGATAGGTATTGATCTCGATCTCGATCTCGATCTCTCTCTCGCAGATGTGCTCATTCCGACGTTGTGGAAGCAAACTGCAAGCGCTGACTAAACATCACGAGGAATCGGTTCAGGTGCAGTAGGAAATGTTGGCCATCCACCGCATCCGGATTCGTCTTGACACTGTCGTGCCACTGGAATCAGACAGGCCTAAGCGACAGAGTGAGGGTGACTCTCCGCAACTTTCCCTCACTTAAATCCATTTCAAGCCCAAGTCATGGTATAATTTCCCCTTTTCACGAGATACCATTAAGTCCTAAGGCGATGGGCAAGCGGCAAAGCAGCAGATGAGGATATACTGGAAGCTGTATCTGCAGACCTGCATATAGGCGGACTGGGTCATAATAATGATTTTCACTGGACCAAAGCAGCAGTGGAACCCTGCAGCCTCTAGGTAACTGAGCAACCTCTTTATGATTACACTGCTCACATACGTAGCATAAGGAATGAGCTAGTAAAGATACCCTAAGTGTTGCCTACTTCACCATAACTCTTATCAGCATACCAGGACTAAGGGTGATCCAACTTTAGTTGTTGAAAACTCACAAGAAGACAAATGGGACGCAACTCGCTATCGGGTGCAATTAGACAAGAGAGTAGAACAGTTCTAGTTGATAGAAAAATGGACATCTAGCCATATATCAGCACTGGATGAAACTCTTCTAGCTGAGTTGCTGAGCGGCAACTTCCTGTTATTGGGTTTGCCCGCAAATCACATCTAGTCTGCAGATTCACAAATCTCCATAATGTTGTGCATGACAGACTGATTCAAAGAAGACTCACACTTTCTGGAAAAAGGCATGCAATTATCATCATCACATATGTGCCCGCCATTGCCAAACCAAATAAGATAAGTGACAAATTTATACATACCTGAAGATATGTTCATCATCCTTGGTGTCTAGAGTTAACACAGATCACGAAAAAGCAAGTGTCGCTGGCGAAAATTGCTTTGGCACATTCAACAACAACGGACTCCTCGTACTGAAGAAATGCGCTAAACATGACCTCCTTGCTCCCACCACATGTAAGCATCAATTCTGGTTTTATAAGAACGATGATGACAAAGAGAAACGTCTGAATGAAAACTGTTGGCAAAAGGATGCCTGTTTAGGAGACAGATTTTCGTCATTTAAGAAGGCAGCCGTCAACAACATTAAGAGGACTGTCCAGTGTAAATGTAAGGGGTTGCAAGACTCGTGGCTGAGCAAAAAAGGCAGATGAAATTTAGACCTATGCAGACATGAATTACATGAATAATTTCTTTGAAGACAATATATGAGCCTACGTCATCAGGATCATCTCCAATACGGAGTGCTGACAACACCACACTGAAAATAAACGATAATTTAAGATGGGCAGATCACTTCAACAACATCCTTAATCAACTGTCTTCTATCTAATGGATCGACTATCTAAAGTGGAAAACAACTTTTCACGTGCTGATCTTCCAACCCTTACTGAAACTGAGAATTAACCTACTGTCAGACAGCAAAGCACCTGGATCAGATGCTGTACCAGCAGAAATCTACAAAGTCAGGGGCTCCCACATGGCACAGAAGCCGACTAAACTCTTCCATCGTTCACTTGTACAAGTCTGATAGCTGTAACGTCGCCCTCTTAATAAGAGGGGTGGTTAATTTGATTTGGCTGGAGTTATCTAGAGGATGACTTCCTTCGATAGTATAGCCCGGTGGGAGTGGGAAGATAGAAATTCAAATGACAACTAAGCAAGACTATTGGGAAGACATAATGCAATACAAGACCCTTAGACAAGAAAAATAACAAATTTAACAAAAACAAATTAATGGTGGCAATTCCAATTCAACTTAAGTTACGTCAACAGAATTTAATAGCAGTGTCTAATTTGGATTTATTTCATAGTAACAACGAGTGGTGAAAAGAGCGCAATGTCCACGACTGATTGCATCAATTTTTCCCTTGACCGTAAATCAACGTCTTCCTATTGCCTCGAGGCATCCTATTCTCTAAGCTTCACCCCTTCCTGGACTTCCTAGTCCTGTATTCTGATCTCGTCACTTCTTTTTTCTGACTTCCGTCTTCAGACTGTCATGTCTCTTCCAGAAAGTTGTCCCTTAAAGAACAAAATTACCCTTAACTCTATATTTGTACCACTTTCTACACGTACATAAATTCCCTCATTTACGTTACTCAGAAGCTTACTAGCTATCTATACAACATAAATTCTCAATTTATCTCATATACCATCACTCTCGCTTCACAGCCACCAACCATAAATTAACACGTGAGCGGTATATCCATCATTACCGTATCTCTTTATTTAAGTTACCACATGATCGATTACTATTGCATAAATTCTAGCTCACAGCAATCCCTAACTTACAAGATTATTCAAACATTACAAAATCAGATATAAATATGCGATTATCGTTAACTCTAGATAATCTTGCATCAACAAATTTCCAATAAATTTAATAAACGATACATAATATGGATCCAAGTCATATCAAATACATTTGCAAAAAACAATCAAAATAGAAGATTACGTGGAAAATTAAAATTGCGTACCTTAATGCGGTTCTCTTTTAGAAATTGTTCGTCCTAGCACTACCCTGTCTTTTCTTACAAGACAGCCACCTGGTCCACTTTTCCTGTTTAACGATGAAAGCACTATTCTTTTTAGGCTTCCTCAGAGTCAAAACTACTCTCTCTCTCTCTCTCTCTCTCTCTCAGGAAATTTAAGACTAAAGAATTTCGACCAAGGCCGTCACTTTAAATTCACATTACTTCTAAAGTGTACGCCTTAATTTACTCTGGCCAACCATAAGCAGCGGTTCGTAAATTATCCCAAGATAATCATTTCTTTCATCAGATTTTAGACAGAATAGAATCTGTGAACTTCGGTGCATATCAATTTCCCTTGCACTGGTCAAATCTCACTGAGTCATAGATGCTAGCCTTTCAAGTTTTAACACTGACATGGAGGGAGAAAAGACGAACGGTCGAAGCTGCCCTTCACAGAGACTTTTCTCGTTTAAATGTGATACAATTTTAATGCTCAGTGCAATCAACTTTAAGGTTCAATGCAATTCAAAATTCGACGCTTTACAATAGAAATAGATAATCCTGCTTCAACCAAAAAGTTTTCTAAAATTCAACAAATAATTTATTTCTCTAAAATACAAAGAGAAAATTTAAAATGAACTTACAGCACTGTGGATTAAATCCTAAGTCCTCTTAAAAGATTTATCACCAGTCAAAATGTATAAAGTTCCAATTGAATTCTAGTAGTATTCCAAATAAGTTTCAATATTGAATGTACTGATATGCCCATAGTCGCGAGCGTGCAAATGTACCAGTGGCCTGGATTGTGTCGATGTGCCAAGAGTCTTGTGATGTATCACAATAATATAATCCAATAATGTTCTTTTCTGAATTCACAATAATTCCAAATTAATGTTCCAGTCCAAGAATATTATTGTACAATACATTGTATTTCAATGAATAATAATTTGAAAACTAAATCTTCCCAAATGAAAAACTGAACAAGAAAATAAGACTGATTCTGCTTCAATCTCTTAATGCAAGCATGAGTTATTTTACCATTTTCTGAAAGTACTCAGTCACTCAATGAAATTTTCTATTCTCGAAGATTCTAAGGTCAGAATCAAGAGAGTATCTTTTAATGCAAATTCAGGTAAACATGTTTACATTAATAATGATCTGAATATTTAATCCACACTCATAGATAAATATTAGTTATGCATTATGTTATGTTTTTTTATAAAAAATAAATGTCTTGGAGAGGTACACAGTGAACTTGATTTTGGAGAAGGTCAAGTACTAAATATAAATGTATCTGACATATAATTATTAAGCAAAGCCATCAAATAATACAAATTAAATATGCAAAACTGTCTATCCTTTCCTAATGGTTGAAGCAAAAACCTTTTATTATGTTGTGTCACTGCCATCAATGTGTTACTAACAGGATGAAACAAAGCGGAGGTCGACACAAGATATAATACTTATCACGCCTTTCTGTATAAAAATTGACAATTCGAGTCTCCGTTGTTTCTCGAGCATCCGTTGTTTCCCGTGAGATATCTAATTGCACTAATTGCTACCCGTCTATCCAAATAAACATCTCTGGTCTGCAGTGTGATGTCACATGAAAGAAACTACGTATGTGAAATACCGTAGGTGTAGTATTATAGATTACTTCATTGCTTCTCATTCCCTTTACAGTAATGCACTATCGTTTGAAGTTAGTAAGCCTAGCGTTTTGTCAGATCATTGTGTTGTATGCTTTAGAATTTAATATTCTTACTGACATCGAAGCAACATTTATGAAGGAATGAGAATATGAAAGTACAGAGGGTAAATATGTATGGTGACCAAAGTTAACAAAGATATAAAACACACTTAATTGACGATTCTGTTCAAACAGAAATTATTGACTCAAAATTACTTGAGAACGGTGGCACTATTCAAAGTTGTTTGTCGGCATTATATTATATTTTTCAGAACGTTTGTTTGCTACTCTTTTAATGATCTTTTAAAATTATCATGATAAGAATGGTTGCCATATATGATTAAAAATATAAAACTTACTTTAATGATAGATGTGAAGAACAACGGTTGGTTTTTATGAGTAAATTTAATTGATAATCGAGTTGTAAAAAGCAAGAAAAGCAAAAATAAAAAGAAATAAGTACAAATTCAGATAATACCGAACTACTGCAATGAACTGAAAACATCTGAATTTAAAAAAAAGAAAACGTAGACAATTCAGATGTGTCGTGAGGAAAAGCTACATTGTCAATCTTCACGAGAAAGGAGACCTTGGTGACTGTCCCGTATGGAGAGATATCCAGCTCCAATGCATGTGGAGCAAGCCTCTCACAAGGCTGATTTTAGAGAGGACCATGTCTGCGGTAGATTCCAGGCTCAGAAAAGAACAAGCAGGATTCTAGACATGGAGGTGATGTACAAGCCAGATAGCAATAATCCGTATTGTCGTAGAACAGTCCCTGGAATGGAGGTCACCCATGTACGTAAATTTTGTTTTCTTCAGGAAAGCATTTTATATGGTGGATAGAAGCACCATCTGGAAAATGCAGAAGCACTATGGCATCCCATAAAAGATAGGCAGGATTATCCGGTTCCTCTACAAAGACACGACAAGTCTAGTCATACATAACGCAGACTTGTCTTCTATTTTCACTGATAACAGTGGTGTCATGTACGGATGCTTACTTTTACCAATGATCTTCTCACTAATAATAGACTTAGTGATGAAGATGGCAATGGACGAACAAGGAGGAATACAGCAAACCTGGACCAAAAAACTTGAAGACTTGGACTCTGCAGACGATAATTGACTCTCTCTCTCTCTCTCTCTCTCTCTCTCTCTCTCTCTCTCTCTCTCTCTCTCTCTCTCTCTCTCTCCAGCATATGCTATTAAACACATAGAGCGTACATGCCAAATCTCGAACTACCGGTCTCGACATTAATGCCAACAAGACAACGTTCTTGCGAGTCATTACAAACCCAGGATGCACATATACTCTTAGATGGACAAGCCATTGAGAATGTCGATGAGTTCACATACATTGGCAGCATTGTGAATAAGTCAGAAATAACAAATGAGGACGATAAGGGCAGGATTGCCAAGGGACAACATACCTTTACCATTCTCATTCAAGTATGGAGAAATTATTACATCAATCTGAAAGCAGAGCTTAGACTTTAAACTCTTACGTCTAAATCAGCGCTTCTCTCGGGGGCAGAGAACTGGAGATACACACAAAGAACATGGAACATCAGCTACTTGCACAGACAGATCCTGCGTGTCTGATGCACACATATCCGACAGCATTAAGAAATTCAGTTGGAAATGAGTGGCATATACACTGCGGAGAATAACAGCCCAATATCGCTCAAGATGTCCTGAATTTGGAAACCTCTTGATAAACGCAGAAGAGGTCGACCACTCATGACTTGGCATAATACCATGGACACTGAACATAAGACCATCAGCATGTCCTGAAAGGAAGCAAAACTGATAGCCAAAGACTGTGACAAATGGAGAGCTACAGTGAATGCCATATGTTAGAGTGGGAACGATGATGATGATGATGATGATGATGATGATAATGATGATGATGATGATGATGATGATGATGATGATGATGATGACGACGACGACGACGATGATGAGTTCTTATAGAGGTATAACGCTTCTGAGTAGCATAGGTAAAATACTCAAATGTATACTTAATAACAGACTAACGGAGCAGAAAACAAGCATGTCTTTATTGAAGAACAGAATTTAGAAGATACGTGTACTTTTGACAATATTTGTGTTGTACAAGGGCTTATCTCAGATATTGTTAATCAAGGTAAAGAAAAATATTTTGTTCGTGTATTGATTTCAAAGCATTTGATTACATAGCAATGGATAACGTATGGTATAAATTAATCAAGCCTGGTTTAAGAAGAAATATTTTAGATATAACCAAATCGATGTACGGCGATGTAAAGAGTTAAATATAGCTAAACTTATGTATTATTTTAATCTTGCATATCGAAAAACTTTTTAAACTTGATTGCATCATTTTAATAATTAAATTTAAAAGTATGACCCTCACAAATGTTGGCAGAGATATTTCCTGCCGCTGATATGTATGCAAAATGGACATACCTCAGGAACAAAGAACTCATTGATACAGAGATTATACTGTAGCATATTTGCTATAGGACCGTTCGTATACATTCAAAGTCTGACAGTATGTTTGGTTATATTTTGCATCTACATTTTTAAATCTAAAAAAGGGAAAGCAGTACACTTTTTCTGTCTATGATCATAATTTGTGACTCAATACTGGCAAATAAACTCGTCATTTTACGCTGTAAGTGATCGTGCAATTAGTACACTTCGATATTAGTGGCTATAATGCTATAGACTGGCACCAAGCTCCGACACTTACTTGATATAGGTAAGTTATGCATTTGGTACTTTTGGACATTCTAAAGGCTTCATTAATTCTACCTGTAAATCTAGGACGTTCAGTTGGAGTACATTTTACTGGAGAATAAATGTTTTATTATACACATACTGTTCTACGAAAAGTGTGAAAAAGGTCTAGTCCTCTGATTTTGTTCTTGAAAACATTTTTTTCAACTGTCATGTTATGAACTTTGTCCAGTTATCAACCAAATGAAACACCCCAACTTATAATCCCCATGAATATAGCAAGAACTATCTGTCTCCATTTTGCTTTTATAGGAGTACCATGTAAGAAAACCGAGCCTCCATGGTGCACATTAATTTTACAAATCCTTCAACATGACCTTTATATTCTCTATCTTGCTTTAAAAGCTCCCTACCGTTTCATCATCTGTACTCTGAAAATGAACACTGTCTGGTTTCAGGCTATAATCGTTCTAGTGGAAAGACTTGCTCTTCAGCACAAGCCTTCAGGTTGTGAATGTTGTCCATTTACGTGTGGTTGTGATGTGCATGTTTCAATTATCGGAAGGAATTGTAGGGTTTTATCTAATTAAAACGCAGAGAAAATGTAAGGAAAAAATGGTTTAAAGCTGAAGGTGTTACTGCAGCCAGTCCATTTTACAAACAAAAAGCAAATATCCTTGATTTGTAACGTTAAATATAATAATATGCTAAGTTATATATTTTCTTGTATTCTTGATGTTCGGCAAAATGAGTGTTTATCACAATTTCTTTCTTCAATATTGGTAAATGATTTAGAGGAAGAGTTTCCATTGCATGGTATTAAAGTCATAGTAACTGGCATGTTGCACCCTTTTATTATTTTATACGCAGACGATATCTTTTCGGAATAACCAGAAGACCGTCAAACCGAACTAAATTATTTGATAGATTATTGTACAAAGTGGAAACTTGTGGTTAACACTTTAAAAACAAAGGTTATGATTTCTAGAAAATGTGGTGCTTTGCCTAGAAATATGTAATTCCCTTACTGTAATGAAAAACCAGAAGTTTGCATATCTTGGACATGTTGGGACGTCTGGGGGTTTCTTTACCGAAACACAACGCATTTTCAGGTCAAGCGAAAAAGCAATATTTTAATTTTGAAATATCTTTATACATCCTTCAAAATAAGTAATGTTATAAATCTTTTGATAGACTGATAAAGCCTATCTTACGTTATTGTTGCCAAGTCTGGGGATTTCGTCCTGCTAAATACATTGAAAGAGTGCACATGCATTTTTATGAAAAGATATTACAAGTGAAGAAGACAACACTAAATGATTTTATATACGTGGAGTTATAGTGTACGATAATATTTAATTGATTTCATTACATTGTGAAGTATTGGTTTAAGATATTAAGCACAATACAAAGGACGACACATATAATATATATTTAGTTCAATTTATGCCTAGTGGTTAGAGCGTCCGCCTTGGAAGCGGGAGGTCGTGGGTTCGAACCCCGGCCGAGTCATACCAAAGACTTATAAAATGGTACTAACAGCTACCTCGCTTGGCGCTCAGCATTAAGAGGTTAGTGTTAGGACTGGTCGGCCTGGTGTCAGGATAATGTGACTGGGTGGGACATCATGCTACATGTCTGCGGCATGATGCCCCAGTGCTAGACATCACTATAAACTTCCACACTGCAGACATCGTAGCGATATGACTGAAAAATTGTTAAAGCTACGTTAAAAATCGTAATCACACACACACACACACACACACACACACAGAGTTCAATTTATATTGACAAGATTGTGATTATTTGACGTTTGGGTTAATTAGGGGCTCGGTAACTCTGGCATATGTTTACAGTTATATAACTTAAGGCTATCTGACAATTTTGTCCAAAGTTGGATGGATCATCTTAAAAATAGTACCTGAACATTATTTTATGTAAATATTGCAACCTTCGGGGGAAAAAAACCTTTGCATTGACATAATCTATTCTTTCAAATATAGAAATGCAATTACTAGATATAGAGTATCTTCTCATTGACTCGAAGTTGAAGCAGGTAGATGGATCAGGCCGTATAAACCAAATAATGACACATTTTGTGAAGATAAATTTCATTTTGGTCTTGAGTATTTATTGTAGAAAGTATTAACAGCCCAATATGAAAATAAAAATATTTCAGGAAAAGATCAAACATATTTATTATTTAATAGAATTTATGAATACTCATAATAGTAGAATTTTTAATAATTTGGACACTTACATTTACACAAACATCATTCTTTTAAAAACCGCCGTATGTTCGCATATCTTGTAAATAGCTTCAATTGGAATTACATAAATTCTGATTTTATCTTCATATTATTACTTTTAATAATGGTGATATCTCGTTCTACCAACGAAGAAAATTTGAGAAACAACCTAAGTATGGCGAAGACATGTAGCATCATGTCCCACAAAGTCACTTTATCCTGATACCATGCCGATCAGTTTTAACACTAACCTCTTAATACTGAACGCCTGGAGAGGCAGCTGTTAGTACCATTTTTATAAGTCTTTGATATAACTCTGCCGGGGTTCGAACCCACGACCTCCCGTATCCGAGGCGGACGCCCTAACAACTAGACTACTGGAATGGTCGGGGATGACACTAGACCTAAAAGAAGGCCGGGACTGCATGTCCAGCCCGAAACCTTGTTACATTGACCAAAGGACAGAATGGTGAAGGAGTCTGTTAAACTTGAATTTTCTTTGATTTGACATACCCAGTTCGGAAAGAGTACACATAATGCGCTTTAAGAAATATAAACAAATAAAAACATTTTAACTAAAACCTTAACACAAATCTTCACCGACTGCAACCACAATCCAACGTTAAAGGGACTAGTAAGTGTGTCTCAGGATTAATTGGCATCGCTTTCTAATGATTCATCAAATGTATCAACATAATCCATTAAGGGATTTAAGAAGCGTAGGCAAATGAACATATTCACCAAAACCGTCACACATATATGATGACACGAAAGTAACTGTTATGCATTGCTTTTCCATTAACTTCATCTGGCAACGAGAAACTCAGTTCACGCCCTAACTATCATCTCTCGTAAATTCAAACTAAACTCTAACTATCCAAAACACTACCCTACTCGTGTGCACAAAGCTCATCAGCAGATATAACAAAATGGCTAAGAGCTTGCAAACCGCGTGGAAGCAGTATATTAAAATGGGGGTTCAAGACCATACGTAGGAAATCCATAGACTAGTTGATCTGGTATATCCAAACCCTGGGAGTTCTAGACCAAACGTATGAAATCCATTGCATTGTTCTTCTGGCTCATGGGTGTTCTGGACCAAATGTGGGAATTCCATGGTATTCTAATGAAAACCCAATTTGTGGTTCATGACCACATGTTGGTGATAATAGCGATGTTGGTTCTGGACCAAACGTATGAGTGACAGTGAGCAAGCAGAAACTCTGAGATGTATGTTTACATAACAGGAACTGACCTTGGCCTGATGTTCTATGCCCAAATGTCAGAGCTGAAACGCCATCAGTTCAGTATCGTTTATCATCGAAGGTGCATAAGATCTTTTTGTTGACCAGCAACGTGGAGATCCGGTGCCTGTCCAATTTGAAGGTTCTCGTCGTGTAGTAGTGGAGACCACCATCCAGGGCCTCCCTGTAATGGTCGATCGTGGAAATTTTACTAATGACGGCCTATTTGATCCCTTTTTCCTTCTTCTTCACCTCGCACATATCCAATTCGATACAATACATTTTTGAGCGAAGACCGATAAACTCCGCAATGGGCGCACCGTTATAGTCGTCTTTAAACTTTCCTTGGACCTTTTTAGTGTCAGTTAAACAGACTATGTCGTGAGTAAACGCTGAGATCGAAACGTTCCTTGTGGTCGAACATATCCTGATAAAAATCCTACGTCTGAATTTCGTAAACGAGAGAATCGGTATCGGTCAAGAAGCAGATGTGCGTGATCACCATACCACGACTTGATGACGTCATAATGGAAATCTAACATGAGCATTTTGGAAAGATGATCGAACGTATACGGGCTTGTTGAGTTCAAATTGTTTTTCTGGATTCGAAGGCTATTATGTGTTAGTCAAAGATTTTCATTTGGATGAGAGCATCTGACGAAACAAGTTTGTGAAGGCAGCGAACATCGTTGACGATCTCGACGTTTTTCCGTTTTCGGATATTTTCCATGGTCTTACCGAAGATGCTGATGTTTATAAGCTTGAAGATATCCTTTTTGAAGTCCGTGGTGGCCAACAAGCTTTTCTTTACTTTGGAATCTTCCAGACCGAACCCGTCATATTGCGTCAACTGCTCTGGAGACAGTATCACATTGTCAATGAGAAGTTTTGTTTTCAGCGCAGAACTGATAATCGTTGTGGAGGGCATGCAAGTGTTCATGATAGATCAGATCTATTCGACAAAATACGTAACCGACCGAGCACGACTGCAGAAACTGCTCAAAGGTGATCCAATTAAAATCGCCCAAGGGAAAAGGCTGTGACATAGCCCATTAATACAGATTGTTTGAGTACAGATACATTTTGTACACGGTTGTCTTAGTAGGAATGTAGCTGGACAGGTTATATGTTATTGGCTAAGGTGTGTTATCTTTTTAGCAACGGAAATTCTGTACCATCTGTTCAGTAAACAAAAGCATGTCTGGGACGATAAAGAGTTTGAGCTGTGCTCCACTGGTTTTTAGTAGTGCGTCCCATGCCAGCCCGGGCGTGGAGATGTACTAGAGCGGGTCCATCTGATAATGTTTTTGACAGGTTTCCCTGAAATTGTTAAACACGTTCGCGACTAGTAGCAGATCCGTGTTCAGATACACATCGTGGTAATCCTCAAGAGTCTCGCAACCAAACTTTGGCCATACCATCAGTTCTCTATCGTACTCGGCGTCGGTGATATTGGACAGATTTAAGTGGGAGTAAAACGCGTCTCTGGGAGGAAAAGACTTCTTCAAACCGCGAACGACCAACGATGTACTTGTAAGGACATATTCCTTTTTACTTGAGCAAAGTTATTTTTTCTGGATCAGTCTGGCCGAGATGAACAAAGTTGGGACAATTTTTGTCCAGTTCGTCCAACAGCACCGATACAAACAGAAACTGTCAATGAATATGAAAGGTCCAACTGAGAACGACATGTACATTTCGAAATTAATAGGAATACATTCGATATTGATTCCGATGGATTTTAAGAGTTCTCTGTAGTGCATGTGGTTTAGCACCTCCATGATAAAGTATCAATCGTACCCTCACAAATTATGCGTGATCACTAGAATGAAGATAGGATCCTTGAACTTGAGGTTGCATTGGGCATAAGCGGCGCCTCAATAACGCCATGGCATGCGACAGTGGTCCCTAACTTTCTTATCGTGCTGTTTCAAATAATCTTCGTTAATATGAGAACAAACCGGTGACTTGTGCTGCTGTTGATGTTCTGATGTGAGCGGAATCAGCGGCGATGGATTTTTGTTCCTGATCTCAGCTATGCGTTTGCACTCGAACACACGAGCTGCCCATAGAATGAGACGAGACAATCAGAGCCACGATGATGTCGTTACGATGATGACAAGTGATAATCGGCACCACCGCAGGTTTTGTAACCGATCGCGCATGGCACGCGCTGATGATCCACCTTTGTGAAAGATCAATCGGGATCAGGATGAATCCATCCATTGTTTCCAGTATCACTTCTGAATCAAACATGATATTAAGTCTGAGCAAATTTTCTCTTTGAATTTTCAAACTGTAAACTATTTTCCCTCCTCGGGAATCTGAACAGCTTGTACATATTGACAGTAACTTGAAGCCATGTACTTGTCCAGATTTTCCAGTCGTGAGAAACATTGCAAACATAAGTTACAAAAATGTGCCCTGTTATTTTGCTTGGTAAACTACGAGCGAAAAAGACGACTAAAATCCTTGATCCAGATGAAATGCGACTGATAGTAAAGTAAATTGATGCTGTGCTGATTAGATAATTTTGAAATCATCAGCAGGGGTATCGTGTAATCTTTTTTTCCCGAATCATTTTTTCTTCCATGCTAAAGACGTTGATCGACATATAATGCTGTGCTTCCAGTTGTGGGACCTATTCTACCTCCGCTGAAAACCGTATATGGGCTGTCTTGAAATACGGCGTGTAGTTGGAGACGCGAACCATGTGATCCTCTACCGGGTGTTAATAGACTATGCTCTTAAAATAAGTAACAGTAAATAGTAAAAGACAACAAGCTTTGAATAATTTAACATATAATTTATTTCCCTTGAATATAAAAGTGAAAATGAGAACAATTACATTTCGGTACTGCAAATTAAATCCCAAAATAATCTAAGAATTACAGACACAAGTCATAATAATTTGAAGTTCTGAATAAATTCAGTAAAAGTCTAGAATAAATCAAAAAAAAAAAAAAACTGAAGACGATAATGTGTCCGTGGTATCTTATGGAGTGATGATGTGTCAACGGTCTTTTGTTGAATCACAGTAATGTTAGTCCAGGCTTGAATTTACTATAAATTCCAGTGAAAGTCTCTATCCAAGAATTTTTTCAGAGCACTCGTGTATTTCCAGAGAAAATAATCACTTGAATTCAATAATTTGAAGAAATAACATTTGGACCAAAATGTCTGGTCACAACATATAATATAACGTAATTGTGCTAGACACAAAGAACGAATTAAATAATCCTCTCAGCTACAAGATTATATAATTCTCTACCTGACCTCAGGTCACAATTAGCATTTTCTTTTTTTTATAAAAACAAACGATATCTAATGGAAAATAGCCTTATGCGATGATCCCAATGTTTAAAAAATAAAAACAATAACCTTTATTACACTTAGGAGATTCGAAAACCTAGACCCAATAAATATATTCACTTCTTCTATTAAAATGATCCTGATATTAAGCCCATACACAGAGAGAATAATTTAACTAAGAATTAGTTGTTTATACAGAAAAAAGAAAAGAAATAATATCAGATCAGGCAGAAATGACCTCAACTTTGGACAAGGTCTAATCCAACATACAATGTTACATTACAATATCATGTAATGCAATAAAAGAAATTAAAACCAAGTCTAACAAACTATATAAATCAAATATACATAACACACGTGTAACGCGGAGAGCAGAGACCAGACAGTGGTCATCATTGTTTTTAACTTTCTCGTCGAAGTCTTTGCCTCCACGCAACGTCTCATATTTCGACGTTTGAAATGTGACCGAATTTACTCCGGCAAAGATACACGCTGATCCTCTCTTCTATGAATCTTCTATGCGAATTCTGATAAATGATTAAACTATGTTGACGATAGAGCTAAAATCGTCACTGCGAGAAACGATGACAGAATTTGATCTCAACCAGACGTCGGCTGTTTTCGTGTTCTTTCCGAGTGAAGTGAACATTTAAGGCGAGCTAAGTTTGGTGGCCGTGAGTGTTTCAAATTCTCTATCAACGGTCGGTTTTGACATTCGTTGCAGTTGTTTATCGACACCTCCCGATAGCAGGTGCGAATTGTCGTAAACAAAGCTTTTGTCGGCACCTCCGTAAGCCTTTTCGGTTTCTCGCGGTGTCAGTAACCCTGCCGCAATGGCCTTGGAGCGATGAAGGTCTATCTTGAGAAACTTCTCAATCTCAGCTTTCCGCCGTCGACTAACGATCGCGTTTCGAAGTTCGAGCACTGCTGATATCATTCTGGTATATGCTGTCGATTTCCCCATAAACGCCTTGTACTCCTCGTGCATTTATTTCGCATACGACTGTAGGGTGATGATCTCTCGTTCGATGAGATAGTTAAATTCCGTCACGACCTCGCCTCGAAGGACCTCCTTCAGCAGTTCACGGACGTACGCCTTGGGTAACGTGTTTGTCGCTGGGTGATTCCGAAGTAAATCTCTTTCAGACGACGGATCAGATCATTTTGAAGAATAAAATTTTGTCCGGGGATGAGTAAAACATTCACTTCTCATCTCTTTCTCTCCATCATTGTAGCAATGGTTCAGATAAAGAAATTTATCTTATGTATTCTTTCAAAATAAATCTTTAATTGTTTGTCATTTTCAGTTTCTTTAATTGTTTGTATTTTTCGAATTAGAGATAAAAGAATATAACTTAATAATAATATAGCTTAAGGAAAATGTCACCACAAGGAAATAACTATGTCAATGGATGTTTCAGAGGTGGACGGAGAGATGCAACAGAACCTGTAAAGGCGAATACAGTGCCCAGCCCAAAGCGATCATTGGTAGCTCAGGACCTCGGCCATGCCTCGGTTGAGGGCTAGGCTTTCGTGGACGCTTAATAGTGTGTTAGAGCTGCGGCAGCCGAAACATCAGACCGACAACATATTATTACGAGAAAGAAAGAAAAAGCATAAAGACTAAAAAAATCACGCAGATCATCGACGAATACATGGCACATATTAAAGATTCCGCGATCAGGAAACAACAACAGTAGCTGTTTCCGGATGTAACTGAGCAAAATCTAGATGCAAACAAAATTGACGTGAACATTGCACTTGTAATAACGATATCGTACTGACAAAAACCAGCTGCCATTCCTTCAATAATAATGATGCACCGTGTATGAGTCTGCTGAGTTCTTCTCTATGCATGAAGGTGTTGCTTTGCTTCACGGGAAGATCCATGACGTAGACGATGTTTAGCGTGACACTGTCGCCAAGTTTGTTTTACTGTTGTCCCTTGTTCAGCACAGGATCTATTCCTATGGTGAGCACTTTTGGCGAGCATGAGCGCGACACAATGATGTCGATGTTGTGATGATACGTGATCACGATAGCATCATCGAGATGTTTACGATTTTCGACGATGAGATAATTGAAGTACAAGGTGTTTTCGGCCATGTCTCTCTCGATTTTAAGATTTAGATAATTTTAAGAGATTTGTTAAAGTATTTCGTTCCCATGCCCCATATCACAGTGCTTCCAAATGTGGTCTTTGTCGTAGATGAGCCTGATTGCATCATTTTCGGACAGCTCTAGCCGTTGTTCTCGCGTGAGCAGACTTTGGTTGCTAGCTACTCATATGGTTCTCATCGCGGTGAGTTCCAATGTCGCAGGGACGTTGTTTATGACCATGATCGAAAAGATTTGGTTGTGCAAGATATCGTCTGTGATAAACACCTAGTTGGCGTAGGGATATATGTTTTGTATATTAGAGAATGACTTTAAAAAAGCATAATGGGTGAGGATTTGTACAAGAAACTCGATCAATTTATCGCGCGTTACCGGGTCAGGCAAACGTTTTCGGAACGGTATCAGCTGATGCAGACAAGCCTTGGCGAATCCTCTTAAATAACTATGATGGATTAGGATTTTTATAAGAAACTAGATCAATATTTTGCGCGTTACCGGGTCAGACACACCTCATGATCGTGCTGGGTTTTTTTGACGATCATGACCTCCGCGAGGACAACGGTGACTCTGACGAGTCAGAGCTTCTCAAATTACTTCAGCAGGGTTTGCACACAGAAATGACACGAATCCCCAGATAATTGTTCAGCTATCTTGAGATTGACAATGATCAATTCTGAAAAAGGCGCATTTGTGTTGTTTAGGCTGATAACGATATAGAAACATGACATACATCGTCAGGAATATTATCTCGACGTGAGAGACTAGGTTGCGTGACATGTCTACGAGAACACTAAATTTGTGAAGCAGGCTTAAATGAGAGTTAACTTAAACGCTGGTTTCTCTTTCTTACATATTTTTGTCATAGTACTTTTCGAAGCGACTCAACGACATCAGCGGCAGATCAATCAGGATGGCATCTGCCGTTCACAGCTCCTGAATCAGCAGGCACTTGTCAAATTTAGCACCACGCAGGTACGATCGGATTTTGCTGAGAACATTATGATAGGCCAGAAAAGCCAATTTGGTATTATCTTTTTGGCTTCCAAGGCGGGCTGTGTCCAATTGACCATCGTTGGTAAAGCTAATTCGGCTTCGGATAAAATCAACATGAATAGATTGGCCGGAGAGCCCTTGGACACAATCTCGGCCGCGGTCAGTGAGCGGCACCAATGTGGCGATTCTCTGTAAACGTCGATAATGTCGACAAGCGCGTTTGTACAGGTGGTAAAATTTTGTCGATGTGATTAAAATCGATCACTGGTTTCCTTTCATGCTCCTGGAGCGACTAAACTATGTAGCACAACCTCAAGCATTGGAAGATGTTCTGTTAGAAATTTCATATGAGTTTTATTTACTTTATTAGTTCTGCTCGTGAACGCTTTCAGGTTATCCGGGTGAATTGGTTCCATCTGGTTATCTGGTTTAATATGACAATATTCTCTAGTATGTAAGGAGATGCTTGCAGGTAAACATGCTGTAAATACCTGTAAGATCTACCGCAAAGACATCTATGAGATTTTATTTGACAATGCAGTGATACTTGCAAAGGTAATAAAATAAGTATCTATTTTCTACGTTTATGTTCTACTTTTTCATAAGCTATTACTTCTGGAGTGATAAAATAATGTAGACCAGAAGACACCATAATGGTCTATTATGTACATAATGGTAGTTTTCTAGATCATTAATTTTCCTCAAAACCTCAGATGTTGCCACTGGATATTGACCAAATTTCCTCTGGGAAGGGCTTCATCCTTTTTCAAAACATTTTCCAACTTATTTTTAATCTCCTTCAGCTCAAAATTCTCAAAATATCTATAAGCCGATGAAAGCCAGATTTGGACTAATTTTTCCATATTCGCTACACATCATCACATAAAAATAACGCTTCTGTAACCTTACTGGGTTCGAGAACCACTGCGTGTGGTTTCTGAACCACAACATCCTCGTCTGGAGGGTTACTAGATCGCTCGTCGAGAGCCATCACCTCCACGATGGTATCCACGTCTTAGCACTCTAACCCGGCATGCTGAAAAAAAAATTCTTTTGTCCACGGCATTGCGCAGTTTTCTATTTTCTCAAAATCGTTTTAACTTTACGAATGTATCCATGCAGTAGTGGTTTTCTGTAGGCGTCGTCGTCTTCCTTTCTTGCAAACTTACACCGCTTGACGGATGCGGCTTTCACTATGGCATAGACGAATCCAGGATGTAGTCTGAACGAGCCGTTTGATGATTTCAGCTAACCGCATCGATTCTCTATCGTTGCAAACTTTAAATGTGGAAATATACATGTCGGTGGTGTCTCTTAGCTCCTAATTTTGCATACTTCCCTCGGAAAGGTGAGACCATTTGACATCATCGTGTTCCATTTTTCGTAACCTTCTCTGAGCGAGGATTTAAAGATTCCGCACTCGGTTAATCTATGCATAATGGCATGTGGTCTGCTTGAGCACATGCAGGTGGTTCGCGACTGTAGGTATCGTCGAACAGCAGCTGGTAAAGTTCATTACCAATTCGGATGATTTCAGTCATGGTAAAAAAAAATTATTAAGCGCTTCAAGGTAAAACTTCTTCTTGGTCTGAGACTTAGATTAAGTCGTCCAAGGTATAAATCTGGAAATAACTGAACCAGAGATTATCCGGTTTTGCCGAGAGCACCGTAAAGTTAAACGTGTAGTATTTGGTGTAAATGCTGACTGCGGCGATGTAAAATTCGAGCGTGAATAACCCGATAATTGCAGTATCCTCATAAAGAGAGTGCGCCGTGTTGTCAGGCTTGATGATGTCTAATCTCCACGTGAGAATGTGCTCTGATCCAGAAGTGCGTTCGCGTACCTGAAACTGGGCGTGACTCTGGACTTCACCCATGCGTTTCCAGCAGAGGTGGATGCGATATGATGGGCAAAGACAAAGTAAGCCCTGAAAGATAAAAAATTAAACGACGCCGAGACGACTACGCCACATTGGTTTCCGGTATTTCCCTTGAGTGTTAGGAATGAGTCTTGTGTTGATTCTGACGCAAAGTTTGTCTACGTATATTTTCATGTCTAACCCGTTGTTAGACGTGCGAGGATAATCGGTCAGCACGAGCTTAGCTCCCGCCTCTGATGTGATAGTTCAGATGAGGGTCCTCCGGTGTTCGATAATTTTGTGCAATAAACGAGCTTGGGCCACGTCGTCGGAAGTCCGTATTATTTGTGACCTTCCATTGACATCGTTCTGTAGAAAATACATTTTGTGAGAGCGAGAGACACCTCAAGATCCGCCGCCCACACCGCCTGAAAAAAACACAAGAACCTGTTTATCGACCGAAGCAAGAAGTCCGTATATAATCCTGCCACCCATGTTGAGATTTCCCGCCATGTTATCTCCGGTGGGCGATACTTTAGTCTGTGCAATTAAGACACGTGCCACAACCGTGCATCGTTTGCATTCGGAGGAGCAGAACTCACATTTTCTAGATTCGTGATACTATGCCCGCTCATGATGAGATCCCCCTGCATGTAATCTCTGGTGTGATTGACTTATTTTATGCAGCTCATCCTGGGAAGCATCATCGGAGTTGCCTGACCCAATGAGCTGCCAAAGAAAGTGTAGGACATGATTAATATAAAAATGAATACCATTGATGTCTACACCAAAGCAACAACTAAACAGCATCAGCACCATTTCTTGCCGCCTGATCGCCATTACGTGATCTTAGGTTCTACGGGCCGCTCAGAAAGAAATTTGCTGCTGAATATGCTTCTAAACATCATGCTCAATTACGATCGTGCGACTACTTAAACGCTGAATCTGCATCAGAACTAGTACAGAACGTTGTCCTAGTTTAACGAGTCTCTGAAATAACACGTTCCAGGCAGTGAAAACTCTGACGAGAAAGGAAGAGTTTGTTATATCGTCGAACCGGACGAGATCCAGCCGGTTGAGAAACTGGATTCGGACACGCACAAGATCTTCGTGTTTGACGACATTAAAATGCAATCTGAGATCTGAGACTCTTCTCGTTGTCGCGAAACAAGCACTACAACATCATTTACTTGACGAAATCGTATAACGACGTGCCCATTACATCCGACGCAACACGGGATGTTTCGTCCAGTTATCCGGGCTGGACAACCGAGGCATCGACTCGATTTCAAATAATCCATATAGCAGAATAATCGCGAAAGAATTCAAAGAATGTTAGGATGTCCGGGTCCATGCATGAAGATTTCATGACGTTTCTTCGCAATGTAGAAACTGTGCCAAAAATACAGAAGGAGCTATTACTAATTTTGTATGCCCACATCGGTATAACAACATGTCGCTTGAGAAAAAAACCTTTAAACGCCAGCGCAAGGACGTGCTCAGAAAACTGTTAAGCAACGAGCAGCGTTACAGCAAAAGGTCATCAAGGATGAACTGGGACTCAGCAGGTGTCAGTGCGATATAAACTGTTTAAAATGGATAAAACGAAAGTAGCACATGATGTGAAAGAGTACCAGCTCTTGGGTACCTTAAAGGCAACGTAGCAGTGTTATCATATACTGCTTTTCAATTAGTGGAAAGAGAAGGTTCTGCAATTGCTGCAGCATAGCAGCATGATATATATATATATATATATATATATATATATATATATATATATATATATATATATATATATATATATATATATATATATATATATATATATATATATATATATATATATATATATATATATATATATATATATATATATATATATATATATGTATGTATGTATGTATGTATATGTAAAGAAAAATAAAAAGAAAAATTGCAGAGCTGAAGAAAGAGGAAGAAGAAACAAACACCAGATTAAAATAGATGCAAGAAGCTTAATTCTGAACAGGTTTACATATCTGGGAAAGGAGGAAGCAAAGACTGAACACATGCTAGAAGAGATGCAGAGAAAGGAAGAAAAAAGAAGCCGTGGCTTAAAGGAGCAGGATATGTGCGATGCAGTGCAAAAGAAAACTGAATGCAGATATTTATTATTTACCCATGCAGTTGTTAGAAGACTTCGATGATCAAACAAAAAGTGCTAGCTATTGAACACTTTTAGCGTGTCCATCGAATCTTCAAGATGATTACTTTAACACTTTGCGGCGCGTGTCATGTTAACTCGAGTGAACAACAGTTACTTCATAATTTTTTCAAACATGCCAGATGGCGAGAGAAACGAGCAAATGAGCGACAGCTCAACAGGTTAAATAAAATTAAACAGCAAACTTCGCGATACTGTTTAAGAAAACAAAAAGAGTACATATCTGATCAATCTTCAGCATGTGGGAAGACAGCATGTGGGAAGACTAGGTAGGATACAATCGTGATTTGCGAGAAACAAGGACGAAAAGATGACTGGTAGTGACGTTTACATCCGTTACTACAAAACTAAATCCGAGATCGTTAAACGATTAAAATTAGTGATAGCTTCTTAGCAAGCAGGTAATGTTTCGGCAGAAATAGATTCCGAGATGGTAGAGAATTTAGATCATCTTCTAAATAGCGCTCTACTCGCGCGAGACCAGTACCAAATTTTGTACACTGATCAGATTGCAATTAATTTCCATTTCTAAACCGATTTACTGACACTTTTAAACGGTGGTAAAGTTTTATTATATCAACACGCTAAATATTAATATGCCTCTCGATGATACCAAGCTGTTATTTGATTCACGCTCGATAAGTTCGACCGTGAGATACAGTCCATTTCTGTAATTAGACCAAAATGCATCGTAAGAGATCGAACGGATTTCAACCGAGATATGAAACAGCTTTTTTAATGTCACCACGAGCAACAATCAGTTCTCATATTGGGCAAGCGCTCAGCGACAAACGATTATGATCTCTCCAGATGGTTACAATATTACCAGCATGGCCAATGAAAATTCCAGGATGATTACAGTCAACGGACACATCGCCGAGAACATAAAAATCGATCCCAATTATTTCATCCTCCGCACCCGAATTACGTTATCAAATGGGTATCGTGTGAGATTTGACATCTCCCACTGGATCAAACCCATCATGGATTTCAGCACTGGCACGGTATTTTCGGGTAATTGGGTGTACAAGGGAGATTTACGAGCAAACATCACCGACAGGAACAGTTTACTCATCAACTGCTCGATTAGCCAAGGCTGATTCTGCCTCCAGCCTCATTTACTCCGCGGCGATTAACGTGCCTCTGGGAACGTTGATGCCCCTCCGACCTAATCCTTTCATGTATTACCCCGTTGTCAATACACATTACAATATGGCTTACGGATCAGTCCAAAAACGCAGAAGATGACAGCAACGAAATAATTACGTGTTACCTGCACGTGCGGTGAAAGATTCAAGCATATAAAAGGCGTATTTTGCAGCCTAGCTGCCTACGGCGTGAAGCTGTTTAGTGACGACAGACGCGGATAGGCAACGGAGTTGCCTAAACAGCGATGGAATAAAGTATAAAACATAAAAATGATTTTTATCCAAGTTGTTTTCCTCGATTCCATCAGCTTTACCTGGAATAGCCACGAAGATCGCTTCGATTGCCTCAAAAGTCGCTGACGCTTTAGTGACCGGAGCCGTCTCTAACGCTGAAACGGCCGTTGGATAGAAGCTTTCCAGTACGATCACTGGCACACCATTGCCGGTGACAATGGCGACACTATCGCACACGTTTAAATATGCGCTGCCTGCCATAGAGGCGTTGTCGCCACAGGCCAAGCACGCCCTCGAAAAAACCATGAAAAAGCTGTCCTGTGGGCTCAGTCAGAATGGATTTTGTCTGACTTCGTTAGGACAATTTCTAACATATACGTGCCAAAAGCCGGTCGCTTTATGCTTGGATACGGTCTAAAAAGATAATGGTGAAATATGTCTTACAGTTCTTGAATTTATTCATCACCGGTGTAATTTTATCACCGGTATGATATTTTATCGCCGTGCGATCATTATTATCGTAGCACCATAGTATAAAAACAATGTATTCGTCATTCACACCCGATTACTTGAGGCTGAACGATGACACGCCCATCGACGACTCGACGATCGAGTACGAGTACATCGAATACCAGGGCACGAACATTACCATCCTCATTGCGATAACCCAACGAAAATTCGAGACGCATGTCGAGGATTAGTACTTACTTCCACACAAGGCCTCCATGTAGATCAGTAGGAATATCCAGATTTCCACTGGATGAGATTATGCCGCCAGTACTCAGATCACTCTGAAAGACAACGGATAGTAACTGTTCAAGTCGGCAGAGTATCAGCTGAACAAACAGACCATGAAAGAGATCAACGGCTACTTGCCACAAGTCAGCACCATGCTCAATCGATCATGTTGAGCGACGACTACATGAGATCGTATGCCGCCAGTATGTTGTGGTACGGAGAAAATTATCCTGGCGCGAGAGTGAGTAACGAGTTTATAACTGCTGCTGAGATCATGCCACAACTCACATTGGGTAACAACGCTAACATGACCGGATCCATATTCAGGAATAATTTTTCGATCGCTAAACAAGCTAATTTCAATCAGGGATTTGCTACACGGCGAAACCTCACCGAATCCAGTAAGAAAATCTGCACAATCTGAGCGGTAGTTTCTTAATGTTCCGCGATATCCGAAGGAGATTCTCCTACACAGTACATGAACAAGGCGGGTGGGACTGGGGAGTGCGCGGATGGCTTGTTCACCATGACATGGCTTGCGCTGTGGATGTCAAAAAACACTCCATCGACGTACCATAAGCTGGAATTAGAGACCACGCTGGCTAGATTTACCAAGAAACTCTACTTTGAACAAACCCGGATTTACATGCAGCTTACCACGTCGTAGAGAGTATCCACCGATCCAGGCAGTGAGCTTCTCATGCAAGTCTTAGTGGTGTTTTAATTAGCAGCATAATGTGTAAACCAGGACGAAAACAAACATGTTAGGTCATCTTAATTTATCTCGAATTCGCGTGAGTATCAATTCCATGCAGGATCCAGAACGAGAACTCGGGTGTAATTTTGATGCCTGCAAGAGAAATTACACCCACGAGTACATAATACTCATAGAGGCCATACAGAAATACCAGGACTAATACACGGGCACAAAGATATATCAAGAGGATTTCATAGGTCTGTATCCCATTTTCCATTCTGACGTTTCCAAAAATGTTAAAAAACTAAATAAGGGGGATTCATCGCACCCCTTTTTGGGAAGTATTGCTGGGTTGTTAATTACCTCTCTGTTGGGCATTGGAAGACGACTTCACGCTTCCTGGAACATCATGCGGGAAATGAATTTCCCGGAAAGATATTTTCCGCAACTCACTCATCGCCTTGGTGAACAAATTCGCGGCAGTGCGACTTCGAGTGTTTCGATTCTTTTGGTTTACCTCTTCCCGACGAGGTTATCTGTTACATAAAAACGCCATGGGAAACATGGTTTCCGGGCAACAGGGATATTTGAAGCGCGTTGCATATAATTCACTAAAGAATCAAGACGTGGACGACAGCACGTGTGACTGGTACTGCATCCATTACATCCAGCAATGTTACCATTGAAAGTGTCCGGTGGAAGTTGTTTTACAGCTCCTAAATTTGTCTTATCGCTAAGAAAATAACCTTTTTTCTTAAAGGATGCATTAAGTATAATACATTAATAAATCATTAACACGCGGTGTCTCAATTGTAGAGCTGGAACCGGGATTGAAAATCCAGTAATGTGATGACCAAAAATGGTAGCCTCATGGTTAAATCGTCATGTGGGATGTGTGGTGCCAATAAATTGCTACTTGTTACGGGTCGGGTAACGAAGCTGCGAGAAACTGAGTTGCCTGAGACAATGTCTCCTACGACCTGATGACCCTTTTTCTGCATAACTAATGCATCGGTGCCTTTGTAGGCACTGCAATCTGGACACGTGTTGCGAGGATCTTCGGATAGAGAGGAATCTGTGTTTGGGAAAATGTACGCGATTAGATGAACGTCAAATCCTCTGGAGTGCTGTTGACATCCAAAAAACTCATTGGAAAACTTCCCAGGCTCAGCGGCAGATAGACCTTTTCAGATCACAAGTACATGGTACCATGGAACCCTCTAGAAAAACGGCTGAACGAAAACTATCAGCCTCTGTTCGGCCAGGAGCCTTATAACGGCGTGGATGCCAATGCGCTGAAGCACTATATTTGTTACAGGAATCTTCCCGACAACAAAGCGGCATGCGACGAAATCATGCTGAGGGATCTGAAGGAGCTCCACCCAATAAATGTTAGGGTAAGAGTAGACCGACTCTGGTGCGTAGCATCACAGGGACTAAACATGGGTTGTGCATTGGTGTAACAACTACACCGATTGCACAACTAGCGTCGAACTGAAGTCGTTCGTTGATGAGCTGCACAAACCTCTTTGTAAGAGTTTTCCACGTCGTAATGTATTTGATGTGACGGTTGACATCTGGTCAGCGGATCTCGTTGATATGAGTGATTACAGCTCGCATAGCGAACTTTTCAAGTATCTTCTAACGATCATCGATGTGTTTAGCAAGTACGCCTGCGTGTTTTCATTTAAAAAAAAACTAAGAAAAATAAACTATATCGTTGCACGAAAACCCACCAAAAGTTGGGTTGGATGATGGCAGAAAGGTTTACGACAAAACCGTCTCGGATTTCTTTCTACAAAAAAATGTGGACTTGAACAGTACGTAGAATCAGATCAAAGATGCTGTCGTGGACACTGGAAAACAGCATGTGGAAGATATTTACCAGCGATAATGCCAACTAATAATTATATTTTTACCAGAAAGCGTGAAGAGTACAATCACTCAAAAAACAGAAGTATCAAAATGACACCCGCGGAGGCATGCCCGGAAGACCGAAAATGGGAAGAGACCGACGCCTTACTTTCATCCCTGAAAGACCGAAAACGGAAATTGACCGAAGCCTTACTTTTTATACAAAAATTTAAGGTGAGCGATCACGTGAGAATCAGCAGACAAAAAAGCATGTTAAAGAAAGGATACGCACCCAACTGGACCGAGGATGTGTTTGTGGTTACAGTAAAGAAAACGATGCCGGTCACGAACACGCTTAAAGATTCCTCGGGTTACTCCATCGTTGGTTCTTTTTACTCGCAAGAATTACAGAAAACCAGCCAAGATATGTTCAGAATCGAAACAGTCCTTTCAACGAAAGGTGAAAAAATCTCTCGTCAAATGGTTTGTTATCCTGACAAATTTAACTCGTCGATTACAGCCAGTGGCGCTGACTCAGATGACGACATTAGTATCGAATGCGCACTGAGCGCATCGGAAATAATCTTATCGTACATTGCTAACACGTTTTTACCAGAAACGGGTCTGCATTTCACAGCCTGCTCTATAAATCTCATCAACTCAAAAGTACGCCTGAACATGTAATCAAACTTGATGCATTTCATGCAACCTGAAAGTGGAGCGCGTGTTACCAAGTTAATCCAATGATACAATTTATCTCGTCATTCCGCAGTCAGGTTAAAACGCTTATGATTATTCTTGATATGATATTGCTGATTGCATTGCTGCGTAGGCCTCTGATGGCCACAACATCTTCTCCTGCACTGATCATCTTCGTTCACATCCTGATCGTCCTCTTTCTCAATAAAAACTTCATCTTCGGAATATCACTCATAGTCTGATTGGCCATCGACACAGCCGCATCGAAACGTTAAAAAACATCATCGATAGCGTCTTTGACGTTCGCATCAAGCTTTGGCGATGCTGATGTCCATGACTACGGCCATGGCGTTAGCTCAAACGCCTCTGGAAACGATGATTTTTCCATATCCATTGCTTATACTAACAATAAACATCTAACACCATAATCACCAACAACACCAGACACCTCTTTTTTTTACTGCGACTGGTCCAGAACACACATCGGTTTCATAGCTATAATCACCCCCATAACCCATCTCGTCCAGATGATCCAGAACGGCCATCTCATACAGTTGGTCCAGAACCCCTATGCTTCACCCCATAGTTCAAATGGTCGAGAGCAACTATCCAATAAGAGAAAAGGGCTCTCTAACGTTTAGTCCAGAAACCCATTTATTACACTACTTGCTGTGGTAAGCTAAGTATTTATGTTGCTCTCGTTTGTTTCAAGATAGTGCAGGCGAGATCATTGGCGATTGATTTACCAGCCGATCAAGTAAATTTGAAATAAGTTTTGAGTAAATCGATTATATTGAAGTCATAACTGTTTTCATGCTACTTTGTATTTTGCAATTCTGGCTCCATTGAAACATGAGACCGACCATATTAATTTTAGGGTAGGGGAAGATGATTGGGGGGGGGGTTCCATGTATTTGACTCGAACCAGGACATCTTATTTGATTTTAACTCACTATACATGTTTACCCTGAGATAGGCGACAAAATTAATTTCGTTTTTCCTCAAACAGAGAAAGAGAATTTTTTCAAGCTTTAAAGGGGGTCGGAAAAATATCCAAGGCCCCCTTCACCCAAGAAAATAATATATAAAACATTAAATGGTCTGTCCTTAAAGTTTGCAAATGATTCCAGTGAGTGGGGAATAAGCTGGACAAACAGTTAAGATATTTGCAGGAAAAGTATCACTTTGTGCATATTAGAGCAAACAAACATGGCGTCATGTTATAGAGCACAACATTTTTACGTATGACGCTTTGCCAGTTTCATAAAAAAGACTAGTGTGATGCCCCGCCCCCTTTAGCCAGTCAATTTATCAGTCCACACCTCGTCCTAATCTGCTAGATGGAAATTAATAAAACTTGGTAGTTATTTATCTTTCAGTATGGTAACCATTTACAATAAGAGTATTATTCTTAACTCATAGATTTAAAAACGTTAAAATTAAAATAAAAAACGTAAAAAACGCTTTTTTCTCAATAAATAAAAAACGAAAAAAAAAACCTTCCATTAGTTTTTAGGCAACACAAAAATCAATATTTTACTTATTTACACGCTATTTTGGGAAAGATATTTATCCTAATCTTATGACTAGAAAATACTCAAAAAACTACAAAAATTGGACTTTGTAGCATGCGAAACGTTCCAAAAAAGGGACTGCAAAAGGTTAAACACAGCGCCATCTTCCATGTATACACGCCTGGCCTACACTACCAGATATCAGCACTATGTTGTAGCATGTTTACGTAAAGTATCGTAGGCTAGCATCATAGATTCATTATTGATCGATAGTTGTTATCTAGAGTATGACAGAGGACCGCATGTATGGCCGATGATAAAAAAAAAAATGGAAGTACCAAATATAAAAAACGCAAAAAAATAAAAAAACGTAAAAAAACGCGTTTTTCGAGATAAAATAAAAAACAAAAAAACGTTTTTATCATCTATGTCTTAACTCTCTAGGGGCCATCCATTTAATACGTACGCAAAAATCTGGCAGAGCTTGACCTCTCTCCCCCACCCCCCACCCCGTACACATGCGTACTTTTTTATCCAACACCCACCCACCCGCATATGTACGCTTGAGGCACCAGCACCCGAATTCTGTAGAACGGTCTGCATTTAATCCACGCAGAAACGATCTAGGATTAATAATATTAACGTGTTTAATAAAACAGATAGTCCTCCAATGTTGAATGTCTGGCTGCATCAAAGAAATAAGCCGCGTAACTTTAAAAAGTTTGTCTAGTGTCCACTAAAATTCAAACGCCGACTGAACCCATTCGAACAGGTTACGTATTAGACAAATTATTATCGATGCTTTACCCACCTACCCCGTTTCCTATGCGTACGTACATTATCAGCAGACCACCTCCCATACGCAAGCGTATGCATTTGGGTTAACCCGCCTCCCCCCTCCATGCGTATGTACTAAATAGAAGGCCACCTACCCTGGCTTCTCTGGAGAAAGCCAAATGTATACAAATTTCCAGTACAGCGATATCCTTTTAAAAATTCTGACCAACCTCTATATCTAGCAGGAAAACATATCATATCTTAAATGGCAATGTGATGGTGACTCTTTCATCATTATGAGGGTGGATCAAACAAAATGAAAACTACTGTGGTGCTTTGTGCTAGCGTGTTATCGAAGCTGTTCAAATATTTTTCTTGTCATCTAAACTTTTATGGAAACTTCTGAAACTTGTTTTCATGTTTTCTTCCTTGCAAAAAATTATTTGTCATATTTATGATGAAGGGACTCGGGTAACTCTAGTGTCATGTGCCGATTCTTGGGGAAAAGTTGGAAGATAAATAAATACATTGTGAGTAGTGAATGGGGATACTAGAGCCTCAGTGGGAATTAGCATTAAAAACACCCTTGGGAACATATAGCCTCAATGGAAATTTAACATGGAGAAAAATCGTGGGACGATATAGCCTCAAGAGGAATTAAACATGGGAATTGGGACTGTATAGCGTCAAAGGATTTAAACAGGGTGGGACTGTATAGCGTCAATGGAAATTGAACATGGGATTTTTTTTAAAATTTTTTTTAAAAAAGGGGTAGGCAATGGAAAGGCTATCTCTTTTCGAGAAATATGGCTGGCCCTGAAAAGGGCCTTTGGGTTTTTCTTCTTCTTCTTTTAACTTCTTAACTTCTTAACTTCTTCCACCATCCTCTTATTTTGTCCATCATTCCTTTCTTCTTTTTCTTTTCTGTTTCCGGCAGCCAGTCCGGGTGGCCCATGGCCCGGAACTTCTCTTGGATTTTCATCCAGTTTGTGTTCAGTTTATCGAATTCATCCCTTTTTTTCTATTTTCTTCTTCTTTTCTTTCATTGGACCACTTTTCTTTGATCTTCTTGACCTCTTTGGTCAGCACATTCCTCATTAGTTCTTCAGCTTTCTTAAGTTTTTCTAACCCCCACTTCGCGAAACACCAATCTGTACATTCTACAATGTCTTCTAGAAAGAACCTTGCACTCGTCACATGATCTATCGCTTCTTTTAACTTACCCACTTTGACATACGGTGGGTTAATTAAACCTCTGATTCTCTTCTCTTCATCCTCTATCATTTCTTTTACAATATTTACTGATAAGTGGAGGCTGGTTACTTGTCTTGAGACGAAGTCTTTTGTCACTGCATACCTCCATTCCTGTTCAACCCTTTCTACTACACTCAATCCATCCACCATCCAATACCAACTTCCCATAAGATCATTGTATAAAGCTGAAGCTGCTGGCATCTTCTTGTTTGCTTATTCCGTAGAATGGGTTCCAATGGCCAACACTGTTAGTTTTATACTGAAAGCGCGTACGTGATGGAAAACATCCCCTAAAAACATAAAATTGATCTTCCCTAGATCATGACCTAACAACGCGCGGACGTGAAGGAAAACATCCCCTACTTTTTCATTTCATATAATATAACCCCAACTATACTCTTCACATACGCTAAGAATCCCATAATCTACTATTCACACAAACATACCTGAGCTCTTACAAACACAAACACACAAACACACAAACACATACCCTCACATTTTTTTAATAAAGAGTTAGTGTTTATTTTCACACTACTCTACCTACACACATTGGCAAATTAATCGTTATTTCTTTTCTAGAGTATTGGGTAGCCCTGAAAAGGGCTGTTTTTTGAACTCCTGATGCACCTATCTAATGGTTGCACCTTCCTGGCCTGGCGCCACACACGCATCTTCTTCCCCAGTCTTCTTTCACCTTTCTTCTGGGGAGCGCAGAGGGGGGATGATTCGCTTCAACACCCCAATCCTCTGTCTCGGGAATATTGAACGACATCCTCTCTTCTCTTTTCTTTTCCTCTTCTTCCCTCTCTCTTCTCTCCTCTTCTTCCTTCTTTACTCTTGCTTCTTCTACTATAGCCTCCGCTGATAGTTCGTTTACTATGCGCCTGGCATATTCCAGGTGCATCTGGAGTTCTAACAGTTTCACTATTCTGCTATTCATTCTTCTGGCTGTGTTGATCAATCAACAAGGGTAGCTAGACTGCCCAGCGAGTTTCAATTTATAGTGAAAGCGCGGACGTGATGGAAAACATCCCCCTAATAACATAAAATTGATCTTACCTAGATCGTGACCATAAAAAACAACAACGCGCGGACCTAAAAGAAACACTCACTCACTTTTTTATGCTACCCATCACTATTGTAAAAATGTTTATAAATCACTTCAATAGACTATCCACATACGCAAAGCAATCCAATCTAACCCCAAATATACACCTCAAACAGCCCAAAAAAAACAAACATCATTTTAATCTACTATCCACACCAACCTACTTTATCACTTACAAACACAAACACACAAACACACAAACACATACCCTCACATTTTTTAATAATGAGTTAGTGTTTATTTTCACACTACTCTACCTACACACATTGGCAAATCGATCGTTATTTCTTTTCTAGAGTATTGGGTAGCCCTGAAAAGGGCTGTTTTTTTTTGTTTTGCTATGGCATTCTTTTTTTAGTTTCTAAGAATGCGATGTCCTCTGAGGATAGACTTTCTGGCGATAGGTCTGCTTCTTCGGAAAGAGAAGAAGAACTCTTTGGTGTCGATACGACAATCGACAAAGCCTCTGTCAGCTTCAGGTTGTTGCTGCTGCTGTTGCTGTTGTAGCTGCTGTTGCTGCTGTCTCTGAAGTCTGTACTTCTCTGTCCATTCTTCTTTTTCCCTGTTCATTTCTTCTCTGAAGAGCTCTTCTATCAGGTCTTCAGTGATTTTTAACATTCTCACATTCTCTATTTCTTCTGGCTTCGGTATCAGACTGTGTCTGACCCTATGCAGATTCACGTAGGCTTCGTTGAGCTTAGCTAGTTTGGAGCACATCTTCGTAGGAGGATGAGTCGACAATGGATGGTTAGACTGGAAACAACCCTGGTTCTTAAAGTCAAAGCGCGGACGTGAAGGAAAACATCCCCACACGGTTTTCGAGCCGCAACGTTTAGTGAGTGTCATGAGAGGGATAGTAAGAAATCAAAGAGCATCAATCCAACATTCTTCTAGCTAAACAAAAGACAAAGACATTTTTTCAAAACACAACATTTTTTATTCAAAAATCACTTAACACTAAACAACAACTCTAACATTTTTTAACAATAATCCAACACTATAACATCAAACAATTTTTTTTCAAATCACAAACATTTTTCTTCAAATACAATCTACTTTAAACAAGGCTGACAACGTTGTGAATGAAATTGTGATTTCCACTGTTGGAAATCATTAGACCATTGATGGACACTACGTTTCCTAGCTTGAGACAAAAGATAAGCATAATGGTCACAAAACCATCGATCTACTTTCACATCGTTTCTAGCAGAAGAACGAGGATCGAAATGAGTCACTAAATGTTCTAAGGAATAGCCCAGGCTGCGATGATGCAGAAAATACACACAGTACTGTCCACACACCAAGGAATCTGTGCCTTGTAATTTCACATTATTGAATCGGGTAGTCTGAACATTTCTTCTCATAAAGTCGATGATATCGTCTTCCAAAGGGGGCAATCCGTACGAATCGAAATATTCCACACATCCTTCTTGAGGAAAGTAGACGGCTACCCAGTGGGTTCCTGGGAGATGACTGTCGTCCGTGTTGATCACGTAAGCTTGATGGTCTTTAGGTTTGCGATGAGGGAGTTCATCTTTAGCACAGACAACAGGATTCCAAGAAGACGTATACGAACTGTGGTTCAAAAGGTAATAAAGTTCCCAGGTATCCATTTGTGTTGTTTTTTTTCTTCTTTACAGGTAATAATACGTCGTCAATTCGATCCTGACTTTTTGCTTGAAAATGTCTGACGAATAAACGGTTATTCGTTCTGTTTCCTCACTCTGATTCAGGAGAGCTTCGATACGATGGATCTCTTGAGTGGTTAATGGTGGACAAGAATGTTCACGCAAGTCTTTATACCACTGGTGCAACACGTCTTTGTTCGAGATGAGACTCCAAGCTTCGTCCAGATACTCGTCCAATTTTTCTTCTTGACTTAACATCAGGCATTTATCGTGTTGAATTTGACTGGGATGATCGTTTTGACATCCATAGCAATTTTTTTTGATCAATTCCGTCATTTTATCGACCAAGTGTTTGGCAAAACAGGAGACTAAATGGGCTTCTTGTTCTGGCCATCTCGACTTCATCATGACAACTTCTTCGTCTTTGTCTTGGGATTCTTCTCCTTCCACGGTCTCCTCACATTCCATCTCCAAAGTTTCTCCACTAGGTAAAGAGGGATAACAGTCTTCCATGGCTTTCTAATAATCTAGAATGACTTCTCTCAAACTGTTGATTTCTATGGTATTATCGAATTCTGCATACAGGATGACGTTCACTGTCTCTGGCAGAGGATTTGCAAACTGAAGTTCCACACGAATCTGGCCTGATGTTATAGGGTGGAAATGTCCCTCGTCGCTGCCTTGGTCTGGAGTGAAATCGAAAGCCCACAAAGCATAGCCTCCTGCGTAATCGTCGTACGTAATGCCGTGACTGGTGTTGGTTCCTAACTGGCCGGTGGCTTCGTACAGGGACAAGTACGATCTCAAGTAATTCTTCTTGGCAAAGTCAGGCTCTAAAGGTCGGGTACACAAGGTCTTGCCATCGCGACTGACTTCGATTTTCTTCACGTTGAAGTGTTGAAAGTGGAAAGGATTTTCAGCGAAGTCTCCGTTGAAGGCTGAATTCTCGACCATACCAAGGATCAAACGTTTCGGTAACTGTCCTTGAAACAGATGATCTTCGATCATGGAATGATGTCCAACGGGAATGGTGAACGTTTTCACTTCCACACGTCGTATGGGATACTTGGCGGTCGTTCTGCTCAACGTCTGACTGATGTCGTTTCCCACTTTGAGTAACACTTCCACGCGTCGTACGTAGAGTTTGGCCTCCTCGATTTGGCTTTCGGGCTGTCCTTTGATTTCAAACTCGATGGGAGCGGAATCGGTCAATGAGGAGACGGGGTGAAATTCCACCCATTGGGATTCTTGCATGGTCATCATGGTAGGGGGCATGGCAAACAGATCCAGTTCCGTCTTGGAACAAGCGCAAGACTCTCGGTGCATCATTTTTTGTTCTGTTCTTTCTCAATAATCGAAAACGTCTAAGTCTCGAACGGTTCTTCTTTTCTTGGTCTTTCTAGCTTGAAGTCTGGTGAAAGGGTGTTTTCTTCCTCGTCGTCTCTTTCTGCCTTGTCCTTGCTGAATGCCTGATTCGGTAGCGTGCAGAGCATTTATAGGTGTGTCTCGTCGGCCCAAAATGTCTTTGCCCGTTTGCAGCAAGACATTTTTGCCTGCCCTCATGAAGGCTTCTTTAGGGTTTTGTTTGTCGATGATGACATTTTGGAGAAATTCTTTGCCTTGCGTCAGTGCCGCATCTTTCAAGGCGTGCAATCCGCGTGTCACCATCGGTTTCAACACCGGGGCCACCGAACGAAAGGCCGATTTTAACATGTCTCCTAAACCGTGTCCTCGCTGTCGTGCAACCCCCCGGTACACTGGATACATGACTTACTTACGAATCGTGAGAGAACCGTTTTCGAAAATGGAGTTTCACCGTGACTTTTCCTTTGGTGAATGGAATATTTTGTCCCAAATCTCCTTTTATAGTAATGTTGACCGTGTCCAAATACGACTTGCTGACCGGTAAATAGTGAGGATGGACAAATTCGCGGTGAACGTGGTAAGTGTTTCCACCTTCCTCGTCAGCGTTTGCGGCAGAATCCACTTTGAAAGGAATGACACGCAGTAACGGTACGGAGGTGTGTCCCACCACGTTATACTCCACCACATCGGAGTACACGAACATCAAATTCAGTCCTTGGTTCAGTTCTACCGGGGTACGAAAATACTGGCTAAAAGACTCGTTGTCGTAAATGATTGATAGTTCGGGGGTTTTTTTTTGTTGTTCTACTTTCTTCCTCAGTTCCATGTTACCGCCCAACATGTCAAACAATTCATCACAAAAATAGAAACCCATGCTTTTATCCCCCTCAGGAAATTTCATCAGGAAGCGACGAGCTGTTTTGTGGTATTCCAGGGTGACAGTTTTGTTCTTGGCATTCTTAAAAGCTTCCCCAAACACGCCATTAAACTTGGTGGCTATGGTGCTGACCAAATGTTGACCACTAAAATAATAGCCTTGGGGAACGAACAAGTGATAGGTGGTGTACTTTTGATTTTGTAAACGGGTTTTCTTGTCATATTTGCTATGGGTATCCATCCACTGTTGTATTTGTTCGTCATAAACTTCCACATCAAATTTATTTTGATTGGCAACGACATTGAGGACTTGGGTCGGGTGAATCATTTCTACTAAAGCCACTTCCCAATGGGCTTCGTGATCTAAGGGGATGGCCTGAGGTAATTTGGCCGTGTAACAGCACAACGTGTTGTTGGGAAACACCTCCATGGAACTGTCACTGGGTAAGGTTAAGTAAAATTGGTTTTGGTGACTCATAATTCCAGAGTTCTGTGGCTGTCCGAGGGAATATTAGTGGATGTCAGAGGTGTGTCTCCGCCCAAAATGGGGTTCTGGTTGTGGTTGTTGTTGTTGGAGTGGTGACTGGCACTGGCACTGGACACAACGTTCCCGTTCGAGGAGAATTTCAGGGAGGGATTGGGAAGCAGGTAACCGATGCAACTGCTCAATAAAATCGTCCACAATTGTTTGTCTCCTTGTTGCAAACTCAAATTGGCAATGGCTGCCCCGATGACACAATACACCACGAAGATTTGGCAGAAAAAGACGATTTGCGTTTTAGGCACACGTTCTCCACACCACACCCACAAGGGTTGTTTTTGTAAATCTTGCACAGAAGAACTAGGTGAAGAAGGAGTGGTCGACGTAGCTGCGTCTGATGTGTGAAAGGGCATGATGGTCACTTCTTCTTTTTATAGTCGATGACTTGCGAAGCGTCGATCCAAGAATCGAAACTGGGTGGATATCCTTTCCAACGTACTTTGACTTCTTTGACACGTCGTTTGCCCACTTTACGGGTTCTGCGTTCGAGAATGCTTTCGATGTCGTACACGTCGTCTTCTTTTTTGGTGACACGTTGTAACTCGGACAAATAAAACGTTCCTTTGAGCACTTCTCCGTTCATGTCTTCCAATTTATAGACGGCAGGATGACGGCCATGCACTCGTCCAGTGACGCGAAACAATTCGGTCGTCCAGTTAGGTAAGTAACCTTTGTCGAAAGTGCGTTTGGTTTTGCCAATGCGCACCCAATCTCCTACGGTCAACTCTCCACTTTTCTTGGGGACAGCCCTCGTCGGGGACGTACCAAACAGGCGCTCAAACACCAACACTTCGTTCTCGGGGGTCACGTCTTGCGGGGCACGTCCGATGCTTCGATGGTAAGATTGGTTGTACGCTTGCACCAGGTGCGGTAAGATGTCGATGTACTTCAGAGTGTGGTGATGCGTAAAATATTTCCACATGCGTTCTTTCAAAGTGCGTTGAAAACGTTCCACGATGCTGGCTTTGGTTTCGGGATTCTCGGTGGTAAAAAAATGAATGTCACGTTTCTTTAATTCTTTTTGGAAAGCTTGGTTCAGAAATTCGGTGCCTTTGTCCGTTTGCCATCGAAGAGGGTGACGACCGCTTTGTTTCAACACTCGTTCCAGGGCTCGCACTAACTCGCTGCTCGATTTGGAAGTCAAGGGCACGACCAGGCAAATTTGGAAAAGACGTCGATGACACAAAACAAATATTTGTAACCACGATTGTAGCTGGCCAAATGAGAGACATCGGCTAAATCGGCTTGCCATTGATGATCGATGCCTTCCACTCGGGTGCGACTTCTGGCAAACTTGCGTCGAATGGGTTTGTGTAAAGTGTAGGTAGCTTGTTCTTGTAACCATCGTTGCACTTGAGGTAAACGGAGACTTTTCAGTCGCGTTTTGGCAGCACGATACAATTTTTGAACTCCTGCGTAACCTGCAGGATGCGAGGGATCGTAGTAAATGCTGGCTAAGACTTTTTCCATTTTTTGTGTTGGTGTGTTAATAAGTCACCCACACTTCGGTGATGCTACTTTGGGTGGGTCGAAAGGGTGGTTTGGAAACGGATTTACGTGTCCGATGGGCTACGGGAGTAGAAGTCGAAGGTAGTGGTGGTGGTGGTGGAGGTGGCAATGGAATGGCTTTGGTTTTCTTTTCTTTTTTCGCTTCTGGTTTCCCTTCTTTCTTTTTCACTTCTGTCGAAGGAGGCGTGGACATCATCTTTTTAACCCAAGCTTTCATTTCTTCTCGTTGGGGTGTGGGGGACGGGGTCAACAAGGATGCTGCAATCTTACTCGAAATGGGAGCTGCTGACGGTGTTTGAAACACTTCGCGCATCTCTTCTTCCTCAGGTCTTTGTGGGGTAGCATCTCTGGTGACCCTTGGGGATGGAAGTGGTGGTGGTGGTGGTAATGATGATGGTGCTGGACTTTTCATCAAGGTCTTAAAATCTTTTAGAGTGGGTAAAGCTGTTTCGTCTAAAGCTTTCTGGTGAAAGAGTTGCAGTCTTTGCAAGAGTTGACCGTACTTTTGCGATTTTTCTGTTTCGGACAAATCTTGGCGATCCATCAAGGATTGCAATTCGTGTTGTAACTGGGACATCTCGCTCAAATTGGGATTGGGAGGTAAATGCGGGGTGCGTTGTTCTTGCCACCGATGGTATTCCATCCATCGTTTGTAAGGCACTAAAGCTAGTTTTCGTCCTTCCATGGGGTTGTCAGGGGTGAATTCTGAGATCTTGGGACTTCCGAGGGCCTTTTTATCTTGCTCCCACCAGTCCTCCCAACATGGTTCCCAAGACTCCTTTCAGTATGGGGCCTAACAAGAGAGGTAAAATGCCTCCACGTTGGACCAACATCTTCTTTTTTTGACGAATGGGAATTTTCTTTTGAACCATTTTCCGAAGAACGTGACGATGTTTGCCTAAGCATTGTTTCTGGTGTTTGGACAAAGGGATCGTGCCTTTCAAAACGTTCAAACAACATTCGCACACGGTATCGATGACCTCTTTGGAGGCCGTTTGAATGAGTTTTTTTCGTAGGGGTGGAGAAGCTTTGGACAGGACAGATAACATGTCCCCATGTTTGGCTAAACGTGGTGGCAGTCCTTTCCTTTTCTTTCCTTGGGGTTTTCTGGAGGGTGACATCTTTGAGTCTTTAGGAGCACCTAAAAACACTGATACCCTACTCGGTCACAGGCCTTTTTTATACTGGAACGCGTCGCCATTGATTGTCTTTACGGCGTATCAGTTTGAGGACAGGCATGACACGTCGTGCAGGGGTACGTAACGGACTAAATCGAGCCAGTTCTTGCTTGGACAAATCCAGTAAACTTTGTAACATGCCCGATCTTTCATGGACTTTGATTTTGGGAGAAGGTACTTTGTGAGCAGCAGCCACTGCCGCTAAATTGGAAGGTCCTGCCACTGGGGAAGTTCTTTTGGGGGTCATCAACGGAGAAGTTCTTGGTGTGATCAACGTCTCCAAGTACTCTTCAGTTCCTGGTGACATCAACGGAGAAGTGGATAAACGTGAGGCTGCCGGAGACGCAGTCACCGCCGTGGCAGGTCGTGGTTTGCGAGTGTAAGGTTGCGTCCTGGCCGAAGTGCCTCTCTTGCGACTAGTTTTCTTCTTCTGTGGACTTTTCTTTTTCTGGGGACTTTTTCTCTGTTTCTTTTTCTGGGGGCTTCTTTTCTTTTTCCGGGGTGGTGGTGGTGTCTGGTCAGAGGAGGGTCCCGCCACTGGAGAGGTTATTCTTCTTGGGGACCTGGTCTTTTTCTTTTTCTTCTTGGGGCTTCGTTGGACTTTTGTCTCGGGGATAACTTTAGGGGCATTAGGATCCCATCTTAAGAGAGAGCGAATGATGACCCCTCCTAGAGTACCGCTCCCTCCAGGTTTCAAAATGATTTGTTTTTTGGTTTGAGTGTCGATGCGGGGATCGGCCAGTTGGACCAAAGCGACTTTGTTTCGATCGAAAAAGCGTTTGGTTTGATGAGGAATCTGAATGATTCCTTGGAGTAATTGACGTGCCGTCACCGTGAACCATCGTAAGACTTCTTTGAGACTAGCTTCTAAGACACGAGCTCGTGTTTGTGGATCTTTTTCTCGACTGATGCCATACAAGGCACGAATCAATTTGACGGGAAGATGCGACTGAAGGGACGTCATGTTCACACTGTGTGAGACAGACGAAAAAGGGTCTGAGGTTTTTATAGATTTTTTTTATGGGGAGTGAAATGAAGTCGAGGACGGAGACGTGTACAGGACAGGCCCTCCGTCTTGGCACCAGTGGTGAAACAAGTGGGTACGAAATTGCAAATCCTCGGGGGTCGTAGGTTTCAAATCGACGAGTAAATAGGCGTGTGGCGTTTGAGTGGCATCGTCGTACGCCTGAGTCAGCCAAGGCGTTCCTAACTGTTTGGCTAAGACTTGCACTTGCGATTTATCTCGAGGGCTTTTAAACAAGACCACGTAATGCGCATTGAGACTGATGGTGCGATGGGCTTTACTTTGTTGAAACAAATTTTGGGTGATGTAAACGACACTGGCATTACGGTGATGCCCTTTGCGCGTGAACCACAGTTTAATTTCTTCTTCGTCTTCTCCTAACATGTCGTCGAAAATGACCAAATGGGTTTGACGGGAGTCAGAGACGATGCCGTCGTCTTCTTTAGGAATGCCTTCCACAAACACGATGGAATCGCCTTGACTTTCTTGCAAGAGGCTGTACGCCGATTGCCACTCTTTGTAACACCACACGATCCGTTGAGGGGGTCGATCGATCAAATGATGTTTATGTTCGATCAAACGTTTGACGAATTCGGTTTTGCCTGAACCGCTAGGTCCAGCAATGAGCATGTTAAAGGGATGGCGAAGATACAAAGCCTCCAAACTGGTACGATCTAAGTGTTCGTCGATGACTTTGACAGTAGAGGAAGAGGGAGCAGAGACAGTAGAGGTAGCCATGGTGTGAGAAATGTCACTTGTGACACGAAAACAAACAAGACAAGAGTTTATATACTTTTTCAGAACACGTTTATTGAATGTTTTTTTTTTATCAAACATGAATACGAAAGACAAAAATACATAAAAGCCAAAGGCTTAAGTACAAGGATAAAAGGCACATGATAACTATGAACGTGGAATAAACACAAGTGTCTGTACAACAACCACATCTTTTGGGTAATGTTCTAACCAGTTCTATAGTAGGGGGTAAGGTCACACAAGTGTCCTCCCGAAAGGGTCTTTCAGGTCTGTCCACGACAGTCCTGTCCTGGGTGACGGGTTCTTCTGGCACCGTCACTAACACGGGTTGAAAAGTAACTTTTTTCCTTGAACAACTCTCGTGCATACTGGGCCACTTCTTGGGTCCAAGCCTCAAAATCCCATTCTTTCCAGGCACGAACATCTGTCCAATGGGGATGTAAGTCACAAGCTACACACACATCGTCATACACGTCTTAGGTAGCTAAAAGTTGACGAATCTTTTTTTCCTGTTGAGGTCGAGAAATATCCAGATGAAAACGCAAGGCTTTGAGCAAAAGGAGTTTTTCGTGACCATTTAAGGCCATTGAGGTGGTAAGTACTGATCGTAAAGAGTCCACAAAGAATCGGCTGGTAAACGAAATCCCAGAAAACAAGTCACTAAGACACACACCACTTGTCGTCCCAAATTGAATGCATACAGTTCTTGTAATAATTGATGGTAATGATCCACGGTTTGAATATGGTCATTGAGTTCCTTCCACGGAATCTGTTGGATGACATGTGACATAAACCGTGGCATGGCAGCCTGTTTTTATATTCTCTTTTTTTTGGATGCAATACACGTACTTTCTAGCCAGAGATCTTCGTTCTCCAGTAGGGAATCTAAATCTTGCATACTGTAACCGAAACGTCAGAGTTCGTTTAGAAGTTTCCTCTTCCGCTAAGTAGATTCCACGTAACAAATGTTGGTAATCCTTTACCTTGTCTTCCTCAATGTATTGCTGTAGGTGAATCTCGAAGTAACCATAATTATGAACATGTCGATCATTAGCGACCTCAAAGTGTTGAACAATGTCTGACCATTGAAAGAATTTCTGACGAATCAGTTCTCTTATACCATTCAGGTACCAGTGGTTAAAGATCTGGTGACGTAACGGATGCAATTGTTCTTTACGTTTCACTTGTATTTTGACCAGCTCTCGGTAAATCCTTTCTCTCAACTCCACAGGCAAAGCACGAATGTTCTCTTGTAAAGTATCCATGAATAGGTCATACTAAATCCTCTTTGGTCTGACACAAGAAATGTACTGTTTGCACAAACATGGTTTTACTTCAGTGTCAAATCTAAATCGTTGAGTCACTAATCTACACATTACAATTCGTTCAGAAGTTTCCTCTTTCACCAAGTTGACATTGTGTTCAAGATGTTGGTAATTCGTTAACTCTTCCTCTGGAATTCGATGCAGTACGTTTACAATGTAGTAGATAGAATCGTCAATACCAAACCATTCCTTTTTATAACCAGGAGGTCGTTGATCAATGTCTGTCCAATGGAACACTTTCAACTCAATCAGTCCTTGTATAGCCTGAAGGTACCAGTGGTTCAAACACCGGTGACGTAACGGATGCAATTGTTCTTTACGTTTCACTTGTATTTTGACCAGCTCTCGGTAAATGCGTTCTCTCAACTCCACAGGCAAAGCAAGAATGTTCTCTTGTAAAGTATCCATGAACAGATTATTATGGTAAAAAGTTACTTCAATGTCTCGGTCCCACTAAAGGTAAGTAATGACAATTCGGTGACCATCGAGCATGTTCAACGTAGGCCGAATCTTGCGGTTCCCAGTGGTGAAGTGACACACCGCAACTGAAGCACTTGACTTTATCTCCTTCGCCCAAGTAGAAAAATCCGGCTCTGGCTAATTCTTCGGGGGTCGGTCCTCCCAGATACTTTGGCCATTTTCCTTTGAACGATTGAAGACGATTTTCAAAGTCGCAGTATTCCGACAAACGCACAGGAAACGAATATTCGTTTTTCACAGGTTCGTTTCGATGAGGGTTGGGTGACAGGAACAGGAGTTTGCTCAGGGCTGGATGACATCCGTAGGGGGGTAGACGTGAAGGTGAACATTCCCCTTTAAAACGAAACCCAGTAAAATGTCCAAGAGGACGAGCGGCATCACTTTCGCATCCCACAGGTTTGACACGCACAGCATCACTTTCCATGATAGGGGTAGGGACACTAAAGTTCCCATGATGCTTTACGGCATCGCTCAGATCACAAGATACAGCATCGTACCCATCGCAAGGCTCACAATCGCATTCCACTTCCGAAGCCTCACACTTGAAATGTGCCTTTCCAAACAACTTGTTTCGTGTTTCTCTGAAAGTATTCATCTTGTTCGCTCGGTCTTGGTAGTCACAATGAACTATCGATCTTGCCTAGGGTTCCTTTTTATATACAGACCAATACCGACGTGACCGTACGGCAACGTAAAGTGATTGGGAAGTCGCACTCGCTTCTGGTACACGATTTGATAGATTTTTTCCAGGGGTCGACTGACGATGTGGTGAGTGGGTAAACGTACAATCTTGTTCGGTTGGTGAGTGGTCACTTTAAAGTTTCCATCCTCTCCCGATTGCAAGGCTTCTTTCAATACCCCAAAGTTGACCACTCGACTGGTACGATAATTCAGAGTCAGTCCTTTCACTTTGCACGTCGTGTGCACTTCTCCTTGTTTGTCCCGGTATTCGTAGCCGTAATTTTTGGGACCGCCACTGACGAAACTTAGAATCTTGTCGTCGGGATGCTCGTCTGTCCAGGCTCCTAAACGGTCTCCTTCGATGTCAGGGTGATGTTGAATCGGGTGATGGATGTAAATGCAACTGTCCGTGTCAAAGTAGAGGACGCGTTCCCCTAACAGTTCTAAAGCTTCGTACAATTTTAAGCGAGCATGGGCTGTCACGTAAGCCGCAATGATGACATTTCCAAAAGGGTCGTCTTGTACAAAGTCCAGATCTTCTTCGTAATTGACCAAGATCAAATTCTCTCGAACGACGTCCACGTGTTTCATGTATTTGGTTTTGTCGTGAATCATCTGGAAGTAGCGGAATGTTCTGTCAAATATTCCGTCTTGGGTAAACACGGTCGTTGTGCCATTTTACCCCACAAGCAATTTAACATCACTTTGGCAAACGATCGCCTGCCTTCGTTTTTCTCGATGTGGTCTAAAGTGATGCCTTCTTGTTCGTAGTATTTCTCTTTGAATTTTATTTGGTCTTCGGGAGTGTGACACCAGGAAGGATAGCCGCTGGCTTCTTGCTTCAGTTTCAAAAAGGCATCCACGTAGTCTGCGAAAATGCCTTTCTGCGTGGGGTCACCCTTGTGGTATTGTTGTGTCTTGGGAAAGTGACAAATTTCGTACACTTCTAACAGTTGGTATCCCATGTCCAGAGCTTTGAATAATTCCACGCTGACCCAGGTTCCCGTCAAGGCCCGTTCTTCCTGGCTGTGATGGCAAGGTTGGTCTTGGTTGCACGTTTCGGCACAAGTACGGCACAAGGGAAACATCAGTTTGCCTTGACAATGGTGAGGTAAGACGGGATGGTATAGGTTCGTGGGAGGCAAAACTTTGCACTTGATCAAGCCTTCGTATTGTCGAATGTTTTTCAGGTCGATGTGTTCCGTCAGCAATTGCGGGTGTCCTACAGGAAAGCGACAATATTTGCACACGTAGGGATACAGCGAACACACGTCCAAGTATTTGATTTCTTCTCCTTTCTCTTCGTCGGCTTGGTACAGCAAACAGGTGGCATTGGTCCTTCCTCCGTACAAACTATCCCTCGGGTTCAGCGGGTCCATGAACTGGTAACTTTCCACGAGGCGTTTAAACTCGGGATCGGTTTTCATACGGTGATCGTACTCGTGTTCCCACATTTCCACCACTTGGTATCCTTCCTGTTCCAACTTTAGGCGTCGCTGACAAGTGTCCTGGTACAAGTCTTCCATGGTTCGTTGCAAAAACTGATTTTTAGTGCCACGGTCAGGATAACAAACAGGACATCCGTGAAATAAGCAACCGTTAAACTCGTACACGATCTTGGGGTTTTCTAAGTCCCAGCCATCGACCGAATACGTTCCGATGGTCTTTTCGCCCCCTCCGTTGCGGGCATGCTGAATCCACTTGTCTTCCTTGTCGCACAAGCAATGTAACCAGCGTAGGGCTTTGACCGAGTATTGACGCTTGACAAAGTTGGTCGTTTGAGGGCTGATGACAGCCACGGTGTTTTCAGGCATGAATCGTTGTCGATACACTAAGGAACACGCTTTGGCAATGGTGCAAGCTTCTTTCAAAGGATCGACCCCTCCGTGTTCCATGAACAGTTCTCGAAATTTTCCACAGCAACGCCGTAAAATGTCCACGTCGGAACGACAATACTTTAGCATTTCTTCCTGACAGTCGAAAGGGTCCGAGGCGTGAGCCTGGTACCAAGCGTAGAAAGCTTCTCGTTGTTCGGTACGCATGTTGTCGGGGTCGTAATAGTGAGCCTCAGGTAAATGGGGTAGAACGACGTGTTGATTGGCTTCCGTATTGAAAAAGTGTGGAAAGTACCCTTTAGCCATTTCTGTCATTCCAAACGTTTTAGGCATTCGACTCAAAGGCATGGCCAAGTAACTCATCGAATCTTTAAACTGTACTTGTCCCACTTGCATGAAAATGATTTTGGCTCCGTTCAAAGTGACTTTAGGACGTTCGGTGCCTTGTTCCGTATAGTATCTGAGAAGAAACTGTCCATCGTATCCGGAGAAATTGTGAGCCATCACCGTGGCATGACGATGACAATCTCCGTAACGTTCGATGTCCTCTTGGCTCCACGTCTTGTCGACGGGGTCTAAGACCCATTGGGCAAAATCGGCTAACGTGTTCGGCCCCCGAAAGATTTTTTCACGCCCTCCGGGAATCTTGCTGCAGTGAGGGCAATGACTGAAGATAGGTTCTTGAATGCACTTCTCGCACGCTCGATGAGCCACGCAGAAATTAGGAATGTGAATGCCAGTCTCTTGCATGCATTCGAAATCGAAAAAGATGAAATTGCTTTTCTTCTTGTGACCATCCTCTTTCTGTGGTGGGGGTTGGTATTTTTGCACGTAGCATTGGTGTTTCAAGTCCACGATGTGATGACAAATGTGACATTTCTTTTTTCCTGAACATACGTGTGCCTTGGTACTATTGGTACGTATGCCTTGTCCACACGTAGGGCACAATCTCAGGAGTTGACAAGCACATTTCTTCTGTGAACCTTGCGTTTTCAGATGTTGTTGGTAACAGGTAGGGCTGACAAACGTGCGCAGACAAGTTGAACAAGGCACTGGTTCTTCGCTCAGACAGGGTGAAGAGGCCAAACATCCTGAGCATTTCAATCCACAATGCTTGTGTTGCTCTCGATTATTATAACCATGGTCACATTTCTCACAGTAATAACCGTATCCCAGGAATCCGGTGATACTGGTAATGGTATCGAAATGGTCATCGTGATGATAAACATGAATGTATTTTCCGTCCTTAAAATCTTGCCCTCGAAACAACAGAGGCCCGCGCACTTCTTGAGGGTACACTTTCAAGGTGTATCGTGGAGCTAGGGCATCTTGCAATTTTTGCATCTCAGGAATGCCACAGGGTGTGTCTTTGGACAGGCCAGCTTGTTGCAACAGGAGTTCTGCTTCGTTTCGTTGTTTGGCTCTGTCCGATTGTCGAATAGTTTTCCAGGTTCTTTTCCATTCTGCCGTGTCGTTCTTGTTGGCATAGGTTCGTCCCACCACGATGGCACGGGCTAAACACATCTGGTCATGAGGATTGTGAATTTGGACAAGGCTACGCTTAATGCTGCGAAGGTCGTTCACCAATAACATCTTTTTGCGTCCGGTCCCTTGAGGAGGAGAGACGTGGGTCATGTCCAATGTGGCTTTTCCATCGGTGATGTCAAACTGGTCATTAGATTGTTGCACGTGTTGAATCTTGTCCATGACTTTGGAAGCGGTCAATTCTGCAGGGGTGCTAAACTCGATCCAAACAGGGGATTTCAAACCGTCGTGTTGTATGGAAAGTCTCAAGCGATCGTCTTCTTTGGGTTGACATTGTTGCTTGAGTGCAGTGAGCAAAGAATCCCACACCCCAGTGATAAACACTTCTGCTTTCTCTAACGGCACTTCAGCCTTGAAATCTTTAAACTTCACCGTGTATTTGTAAGCCGTGGTTCTAAATTTTCTAGAGGAGCGCTTTTCCGTCTCTCGAATGGAATAGTACTTTTCAGGGTTGACTAAGGGTGGTGAACTTGGTTTAGAGGGTTCGGATTCTGGTTCACTCATGTCCTCTTCAAAATCACTGGCATGAATTTGTGCCAAGATTTCAGCCCTGGTACGAGGCGATAGATCACGTTTCTGCCTCTTACTTTCTTCTTCTTTCTTCTCGAATGAATTAGATCGTTTCATCTTGAAAGCAAAAAGTCAAATGACTCAAGTTCAAACACCATGAGCTACTTTATAGTCATAGCAGACCAGCGTATATAAAAGGGTGTGTGTCTTGTCCTTTCACTATTCATTTCACTCTCAAGCCGAGCACAACGATGGAAGAGACTAACCAGATGGAACGTTTCGTCAGAGCTTTGCGAGGGGTCATTAGAAAATTCTCTTCAGACCAGCCTACCGACTACTCTCCTTCCTTTAGAGATAAAAGTCAAGATACTTGCTATATCTGTCAGAAGAAAGGGCATTGGTCTTCAGAGTGTCCAGACCGTCAAAAAAGAACAAAAACAGGGGCTAAAAAAGACAAAAGTCAAGATACCTGCTATTATTGTAAAGAAAAAGGTCATTGGTCTCCAGATTGCCCAAAAAAGAAACAAGAGGAGTCAGAAGAAAAGAAGGATTCTTCAGAAGAAGAGAGGGATTCTTCGGAAGAAGAGAGGGATTCTTCAGAGGAAGAAAGCAGACAGGTGAAGAAAAAGAAACAGGAGAAGAAAAGAAGAAGGGAAGAAAGTGAGGAGGAAGAAGAGGAGAAGAGTGTGACGGTGAAGAAATTCAAAAAACAGAGAGACTAAACAAGGAGACAGAAGAAGTCAATGAACTTTTAATCAAAGTGTTGTGTTGTGAATTGTGAATTGGATTGTAACAATGGATAAAAGAATAAATGAATGATATAAGGTAAGTGTCTTTGAGTTTTGATTTTAAAATAAGAAGCTACACTCATGCACTCATACAAAGACACGTACTATAGGGGTAAAATGGGTGGGTTATTTTTTTTTTTTATTTTTTTTTTTTGAGTTATTGGCAAATTGAAATTGTATTTCTTTTCGAGATATGTGGGTGGCCCTGAAAAGGGCCTTTTTCTTTATGGTGTAGGGGTGAGTTTAAGCAATCAACTTTAACTGCCTTAAGCCTTTGCCACGGCCAAGGCCTACTTCTGGACTGCGTAATGTTGATGATGATGATAATGATTGGGTTGAAATCACTAAGGGTGGTACGGTAGGCTTAGTCACAGGGTTGACGTGTTTGGCTCGGGAAGGTCGTATTCTCTTCGGTCGTAATAAAGAAGTCTGATACATTTGTTTCAGACTTCTTAACTCCGCTAAAATGTCCAACAGTACCGTGACCGTTTGATTTTCACCCTCTTGTTTCTTTGTTGCTACTTCTTCTTGCTGTTGTTTTTTTCTTACCTCTTCTTCTTGCTGCTGTTGCTGTAGGAGAAAAGCCTGTTCCGCTTCCTTTTGTCGTTGTATAAATTTCTCCAATTCTTCTTTCTGTCTCTGTCTAAAATTCTCCACTTGTGGTAATGAAGAAGGTAACGAAGGTTCCGGAACAAATTCTTGCGAGGAGAGAAAATCCACAAAATCCCAATTCACCTCTTCTGAAAGTAAGTCCAGGTTCCCTTGGGCGGTCTCCCCTGCTGGTGCACCCCATTGGATCGTTTTCTGAGTTTCCGTCATGTTGAATCACTGTCGCATAGATTGACTGCACACAAGCGCTAGCGAATCTATATAGACTACGTGACGTCACAGACTGCTCTCTTCGGATTGGATGCGGGCTGACTGAATTCTGTAACGCGTGTTCGGATTGGTGAATGAACTCAATCCGTTTCAATCCTTTCTGTCCCTATAAATAAGCGCAGTTCACTGCATTGATTCACCTATTCTCGGAGCCTCAACATGTGGACCGACGTTGAATCTTCAACCCTTGTGTCAACGATGATGTTCAGGACGGACATGCTCATGTATGTCCGATCCAAGTGGACCGTTGTCCACAGGACCACCAGCAGTTTGTGGATACGAAGAGTCTACATAGAGAGACAAGGTTGCCTCAAGAGGACTCTGATGTATGGCCCTGCTGTAAGACGAAGTTTGAGGAAAAGAAGATGCCACAGATGCCCTTTATGTTAAGGGCATATTAACATAAACCCATAGGCCCTTTTCAGGGCCAGCCATATTTCTCGAAAAGAGATAGCCTTTCCATTGCCTACCCCTTTTTTAAAAAAAAATTTTTTTTAAAAATTTAAAAAAAAAAATCCCATGTTCAATTTCCATTGACGCTATACAGTCCCACCCTGTTTAAATTCCTTTGACGCTATACAGTCCCAATTCCCATGTTCAATTCCTCTTGAGGCTATATCGTCCCACGATTTTTCTCCATGTTAAATTCCCATTGAGGCTATATGTTCCCACGATTTTTCTCCATGTTAAATTTCCATTGAGGCTATATGTTCCCAAGGGTGTTTTTAATGCTAATTCCCATTGAGGCTCTAGTATCCCCATTCACTACTATTGTGTAGTTAATGCCACTGTGAAGACTTATAAAATCAAATGTGTAATCATGAGTAAAAGCCTTGACTATTTAGAAAGAAAGCGTCGCATTACCACTACATTCAAATAATATAACTAAACTCATCCCACGAACTGAAGGAAAAAAAATTTGCAAGAAAAATTAAAAGTACTACAGGGTACCCCAAGGGCCGAGAAATAACTATTTCCGTTCGCCCGAAAAGATGTTTTCGAAACAAACAAATGATTTTCATTATCACGAATAAATTTTTCGAAACAACGACATACGTTTTCCTTCGTTTGAACAGCGAAGTTTTGTTATACAAATCTTTTCGATCTTTGAAACATACTCTCGCAGTTAAGTAAGTCAAAATATATAACTGGAAACAACGAAATTCGCTGCTGAGAAAACACAATTAAAAACATGTGAAAGATCAATATTATATAGAAAAAATTAGAATGAAAATATTTTATTATTTTGAAAACAATCATTGAAAAAAGAAAAAACTGGAAAGCAGAAGAGAAATTTTCATTATTTCTAAAAGATGCTTTTGCAAAAGAAATCATATTTCTAAATAAGAAATAGATTTTCAAATATTCGGATAAATATTTTTCAAAATAACTAAAACCGACTTAAATCTTGCTGTTTTTAAAACATCTGAGTAATAAAATTTTACCTGTAATTTCGATAAGTTTTCTTTTCTTCGTAGATATAAAACATTATATATTCGGTGACAGTAATACTTTCACAGGGAGTAAGCAGAAAGCGCGAGCTATTTCGCCAAGATCTCATAATTGAAAAATTAAGGATATAGTTCATGCATCGTGTTATAAGATCAAGTCGAGTAACAACACTTGTTAATGATCCCATATATCATTTGTTCAGGCGACCATTTAGTGTACGCATTACTGGATACATGAATTCAACTGTATCGTGACGAGGGGTCCATCAAAATTGTACAGTTGTAAGGGGTCTGCGGGCGAATCAAAGTAGACTCGTAGCTAAATCTCAGACGGCGGACGAAATAGTTAATTCAAAGGTAATCTTGCTTGCCATCTCCGCTATAATGTAGCCACCCTGCCTCTAACTGTATATGACCATAATCAGTACACAATGCTAACGTGTAAAATGTTCGCCGTCAGAAACTGATACCCTGTATTGGCATTTTCAAACGCTGTAGAAAAGGCATGCTTTGCTAAAATATACATATGACCTCCTTAAGGACTCCTCGTATCACACTACCTGTATTCCCTAAAAGAGCCTCTATCGGTTCCCTTTCAATTGCCTGTTTATCAGGTATACATCGAAGAACTGTCGTCTGCATGCACGAAACTTGTTAAATGACATACACAATAAACACTGGCATGTACATTGTTCTACATTCTATATCGAACGGGTAGAACGAAAGGAACCGGTATTTTGTACAATAGCACAGTTCACGGTCGCATCTAATTTCATTTCGTAATATAATAAAAACGAATTCTTCCCTAATATGACTGTATATGCTTCTTTCAGTTTTGGTACGAATGGGTATGGCTTGGATTTTTACGACCAAAAGGTTGTGTTGCAACTCCAGAGCAGGTATGACTTTTTTTTTTTTTCGATCGATGGACTATTATCACAGGTAAATACAATCAATGATAGAAAACTGGAATATATCACTTGACCCGTATATCAGTGTTTTAACCTATCTAAGTGAGCTAAAGTAACAAAACTGTTGTTCACGATACTATCTGTCTACAGTCATCTTTCAATACATATACTGATACAGGTACAAAGCGCCATGAGCGATTTTCACTAACCAACACGGTTTCACGGGCGACTGAGCGAGATTTTCCATTGACTCTCGACCACTTCTCGTCAGTGGGAAGTCAAGCAACACTCAGATGAGGAAGGTCAGAGATTGTTTTAAACAGCGCAGAGGCGAACAGTGTCATAAAGTACACTTTGGTGAAATCATTCTTTAGAGTGAAAGTTCATTTCCTGTTACTAATAGAGGATCTTTGTTAATCGCTGAAACCCTTGTTTTCATTCGTCAAGTAGAGATTTGTTTGTTTTGTTATCACATGTGTTCACCTATGTATACGCTAATACTGTGTCAGTGGTGTATACATTCTGAATCGTCTTCTGTTGAATAACTACACACTACGCTTTCAAGCGTTGCGAATAATCGAGAGCGACAGAAAAAGGAGACCTTGGTCAAACGCTGTGCTATTTATACCGGTTATTGACACTGAGAACGGTCACTAATTAAAGGTCTATATCTGGACGGGAATTTCACCAGGAAGTGTTCAAACATTTTAACCCTAGGAGAAAATGAGTCTTCGGAAAACAAAACTATTCAAAACAATCCAGACTGGAACCACGGAGGCCATCCTCAAGTGTCTCTGGGATTACCTCAAAAATGGAAAAGATCCCAATGTTCGAGATGAAGTGACTGGAGGCACATTGCTTCATATTATTGTAGAGAATGGTGACCGCTTTTGCAGTGGGCAAACGGTGTCTGGTGTCTACATGTTGGTGTGCAAAGACATTGATATTGACTCTCAAGACAACAAAGGAGAAACTGCCCTCCACAAGACCATGCGAATCCAAGGCGGTTTCAGGATTCTGTTGGCCCTTATGAGGTAGGCAAATGTCTTTTAATTCTTCTTGCAATCATCCTGTGGACACCCTACGGGGTCAGAACTTAACTATAAAGTGAAAACTCAGTATTACAGCCAGTGGTTATATCAGGGTCTGGGTGTACCATCTCTATCTTTTCCGATTAACCGTTTTATCCCATGGTCACTTATATGTTTGTAACATAAGGACTAGACTCCAGTTGCTAATATGCAAGGATTTGCTTACGTCTTATTGTTTTCCTTGCCTTCAAATTCTCAAAGCTATAGTCGTAGAATTTCTCAGAATTAATCTTGCAAAATCTTGGGACAAATATCAACGTGCTGTTGGGAATATCAGATTGAATTTACAAGGAAAACGGTACTCTCCAAGATTTATAAAACGAAGAATCAAACACTAGTTTCAGGAAAAGTATTCTTACTTGGTATTAAACTCGTACTGTAAGAAGAACCTCTACAGGATGTAAGCCTTTACCTCTTTTTTGATGAGGTGAGTGTCGCATACATTTACATGGTGTGTGTGTGTGTTATCTGGATTTTTAACGTAGCTTTAACAATTTTTCAATCGTATCGCTACGATGTCTGCAGTGTGACAGTTTATAGTTATGTCTAGCACTGGGTCATCATGCCGCAGACATGTAGCATGATGTCCCACCCAGTCACATTATCCTGACACCAGGCCGACCAGTCCTAACACTAACCTCCTCATGCTGAGCGCCAAGCGAGGCAGCTGTTAGTACCATTTTTGTAAGTCTTTGGTATGACTCGGGGATCGAACCCATGACCTACCGCATCCGAGGCGGACACTCTAACTACGAGGCCACCGCAGTGGTCTTACATGTTTTGTCGCATACATTTACATGTTTGTTCAAAAAGTAAAACAATCAAGCTTGTACCTTCACCTTTGTTCCAGAATCCACAAATCAAGCAATAAGGCTTGATTATTGGCAAATCATATTCAGATGTCTTATTTACTCTTACTTTGAAATAACTATGTAGACGTTAATATTCATTTCACAGTCAGTACTTTATTTTGCATACATTCGTGTAATATACTCTCTCTCTCTCTCTCTCTCTCTCTCTCTCGTGGTCTTCAGACTAGAACCTCGTTTCCAGAAGTGATTTACTTAGATTTTTATCATTTATCTTGACATCGGAGCAAATAAATTAAACATGACAAAGCATGGGAAACTATTAATGTATTGTTGGAACCTACAAGATACACGGTACTCTAAAACTTTTAGAAAATAAACGAGTAATTAAACTTCATCCAACAAGGTTGTGGTTGATTCTAAACTAGTGTTTACATGGTGTTAAAATCACGAACATACGACGAATCTAGGTATGATTTAGTCATTCATTTTTAATGCTTATTATTATAGGAAGAGTGGCGCACCTAATGCTCTGGACCACAAATGTATGTTATGCAACAAAAAACAAGCTTGTACCTTCATTTTTAATCCCGTATCCCTGATTCAAGCAATAAGACTATAAATTTTAACGAATCAAAGTGTGAAGCAATAGCCTTCACTTCAAAATGACTATCGATTGTAGACATTGAAGTAATATACTTTTTTGTAATTTTAAAAAGACAATCTGTCTTTGTTCTTAAGTTTGCACGAAACTTAGACGCCTTATATTTGACGTCTTACAGACATGGCGTATTTCATGTTTTAAGTCAGTACTTACTGTCACCATACATTATTTCACATAGAGTGATAGTCTTTCTCTCAAACAGCTTGTCTAAAAGAGAGAGAGAGAGATTCAGCCATATTTGAAATAGAACAACGTTTTAATTCTGTAATTTAAGACGTGGTAAGCAACAGAAAAAAGCTATTTGGGGCTCTTATTTCAGATGTCCCGTACATCTAGGTTTTAGTTATTTGCAACTAAATATCATTCGAGAGTGTAATATGCACGTTTTTTGCATGAATACTTTAGGGTTTGGTTTCAAAAAAAGGAATAATTGTCGATGTGTTTCAACATTTTGGTGCATCCTGAATTTATAGTCAGCTATATAATTCCGGTTGAAAAGTTTGAAGGAAACATGGTCAGCTGTAATAAGGCCACGTCCAGTTTCTGTTTGTTGAGCGTTCATCAGCTTCAAAACCCCTCCTATCTATCATATAAAATACACACCAGTAGTTCTAAAACACAGTGGGCAAGTACATAACTTACGCTGTTTAATGTTGTAACATTTTACACAAATGATATTTAAAAAAAACAAAAAACTTTCGCTGATCAAAACAACTCAAAAAAAACGATTTCTTTGCAATCGTTTGTGGTACAAAATTTTCGCATTTATGAAACATGCAGTAATAAGCAAACTAGATGAATATAAAGTGTGTGTGTGTGTGTGTGTGTGTGTGTGTGTGTGTGTGTGTGTGTGTGTGTGTGTGTGTGATTTAGTAAAACCTACTCGGTCGCGGACGCAAAATACAAAGAACTCAGCATGTCTTAATGCAGATGCCAGTAAGACGGAGGTGATGCAATCATCAACCTTTCTGGGCGGTTGCATTTTCTGTGCGAGGTATAAAATTTACAAATAAAAGAAAGAATTTAGAAGCAGTGACACAAATCATATGCAGATTAGAGCATTTACAATTAATACTACTTTTCTGTTCACATAAACTATATACAGCGAGCGTTCAGGTGGCCCAAATGGTTGGAGTGGCCGCCATGGATGTAGGAGGTCGCGGGTTAAAACCCCGGCCGAGTCATATCAAATACTTATAAAAATGATAGTAGCAGCTTCCTCGCTTGGCATTCAGCATTAAGAAGTTAAAGTTATAACTGCTTGGTCTTGTGTAAGGATAATGTGACTGGATGGGACATGATGGCCCAGTGCAAGATATCATTATAAACTGCCACACTGCCTACATCGTAGCGATAGGACTCAAAAATTGTTAAAGCTACGTTAAAAACCCAATATCTCTCTCTCGCGCGCGCGCACGCACACACACACACACAGAACCATATACCGCTGTGACACCCTCAGAAATTCGTATTAGAACACTCTCCGATTACCCCCACCCCATCCTACTTCAATGCTCTTGGTGCCATCGCTCGATGGTTCAAGTCTTTTAATATTTAGAACTGGATCTCCTAATGCTCCCACTCCAAGAATGTTTACCTTTATTTAACACTTGCGTACATGCTTATGTCCTTACATCCACGGGGCTAACGTTTGATTTAATGTGGACGTCTCAGGCCCAGTTCCGTTAATAAATTGATTGCTTTGTTTATCAGTGGACTCTCAGTACTATTATTTCAAGACTTTTGGCCTTGAACTTTGATTTCCTAGTTCTTAAAACAAGAGGACATTACAGTTATGCAAATCAGATGCCAGAATAATTTCTACTTAGCTAATGATCCCTTGCTTAAACCAAAACTGAAATAAAGGAAATAAAAAGTTTCCGTGACGGCAGTCGATTCTATTTAAAGAATTTGTTAACTACAATGTTCTTTTAGGACTCACGGTACTAATTCAGTTCCCATAGTAAACCTATGCAAACACCATGATATTAAAAATTCAATAACTTAAAATTTCTGAGTGCTCATATCCAAATCTATATTTATCAGTGTAGATGAAACCTGGATGTCAGCTTCTATGTAGAGGAAAGGATATGAGCCGCAGCATTTTCTGAACCTGCATGTGTTTGAACTATTGCTTTCAATTCCGCACCAAAGAGACGGGTGCTAATTTTAGTAATGTATGTTCCAACTCATGACTGTTAAAGGACTGAAATTCCATCAATAAAACCATGTGTCTATTTGTTTTCAGTTACAACTAGGATAAGCTCTAAAAAGATTCTTTTTCCTAAAATATAACGTGCATTATTAACCAATCATGGTCAGCCAAACCCATATATACTCCACTTTAGGTTCACCCATTTCCAGGCTGGTTCTCATTTTTCCATATAATTAGTACCGTGTGTCCTCTAGGCCTAAGACATCGCTTGCGGCCGCTCTAAAACAATGTAAGGAAACAATGTTGAACACAGAAAACTGGTTAATTTATAAGCATTGTAAGTTTCGTAATCACACATTTTGATAAAAAATTTTAACATACTGTAAAAACAAAATGGACAGAGATCGAAACGCTGGAAATTTTTCTTTGTCTTTTACTAGAAACTATCGTTGAATAAAATAGTTTAGCAAGAGACTATCAAATAGGTTTTGCACTATTCGTTTGTTTTGTTGTTTTCTTTTGGATGAAGATATTAGATTTTATAGACACCTTTCTGTAGCAAAGTTAATTATATTATGCTAAATAATTTAATTAAGACGTCATTAAAATTTGCCAATTCAAGACATTTAACAAACTTAGCACAAAAAAGTCCAATGACTAAACGATAACCAAATGGATCATTTGGACGTATCATAGACTTGACGATAACCAGATGGATCATTTGGCGTATCACAGACTTGACGATAACCAAATGGATCATTTGGCGTATCACAGACTTGACGATAACCAGATGGATCATTTGGCGTATCACAGACTTGACGATAACCAAATGGATCATTTGGCGTATCATAGACTTGACGATAACCAAATGGATCATTTGGCGTATCATAGACTTGACGATAACCAAATGGATCATTTGGCGTATCACAGACTTGACGATAACCAGATGGATCATTTGGCGTATCATAGACTTGACGATAACCAAATGGATCATTTGGCGTATCACAGACTTGACGATAACCAGATGGATCATTTGGCGTATCATAGACTTGACGATAACCAGATGGATCATTTGGCGTATCACAGTCTTTTCAATGAACAGTAATTTCACGAACTCTGTTTACTTTAAATTCTCAAAATTATTATATTCTTGAAAATGTCATGACTGTATCGTGCATCAGGATTTTTTCTGCTTCTATTTTTTTTAAACAAACACGCATACTGTGAATTCAATTAACTGAAATTAAAGTATCCAGTGTGACCTTTGTCACTCCCTACTCCCAGTGAGAGGAACTATTTATATTCGCTTATGAGACCGTCCAAGTGCAAATTGCATGGGCCCAGAACTACATCTGTATCATGTGCCGAAAGACCTGGGTCTATGCATATTATATGGATTAGTGAATAGAACGAACAACACAGACCCTGATCCGTCTATGCAGTATGCTACAGCATATCTGGACCCATGCTGTTTGCTGCTTGTCTTATAAGCTAATACATACAGTTTTCTATATAGTTTGTGATTATTTGAGGGCTGGGATGAAACTGATGATATCAGAAACTAAAGTAATTGTACAAAGAGGTTTGTAATTTCAGTTTTGGTTTAAGCAAGGGATCATTAGCTAATGTGTAATTACGAAACTTGCAGTGCTTATAAATTAACTTTGGTGCCCAGAATATTTAAATATGTTTTGTATCCCAATCTTTCTCATAGCTGTTCCTGGGATCTTCCTTCCATCTGTTGGTTAAGACATCTTTTCTTAAAACGCTGGTTGGAAATCTACAAAACATGGTATGCGTCTTGAGCAAACGTTAACCATGTGCAAGAATATATTTTTTTATTTATTTATTTTTTATTTATTTATTTATTATTATTATTATTATTATTATTATTATCAAAGGTAAAAACAAGTTAAACCACAGTGATATTCTTGGAATATTCTTTTACCAGACTATCTGCATACGAAGCCACAAAATACATAATTGATCGTGGGTGACAACCATAAAATCAGTCTTTGGGGGTGGGGTTGGAAGTGGGATTGCTATGCAATGAAACGTTTGGGGAGCTCTTCGTGTTACATTATTTTCTTCATCATGGAATAAATATACAAAACATTTGAGATTTTGCTTTATGTTCACTTTATCACGTGATAAACTAGTTCCCTAAATGAAGATAAAACTTTCTCTTCAATCTAATATTTATTATTCTGTTGAAGAGTTTTTGTTTATTTTAATATGTTATATTTGTAGGTGATGAAAGTACAATAATGTTGAAACAATACTGTCGGTGTATACATTAACAGTAGCACACTTGTTTCCTTCCCTGTCCTGCCTTCGATCTGTGTTTTCCTTATCGCAGTCTGTGCTTTGTATTCGTTTATAACGTTTATGAAAATAGAAATGCAAGTGACTCAGTGCGAGCTATATTCAGTTACCGGTCACGAATTAGAGCGAGTAACGGACAAAGTTCATTTCAAAAGACAAACAGATCTGGAGGAGGGTGTATTATGTAAACCTCGATCTGAAAAGAAATTAGAAATAAAATACAGAACACGTGTTGAATCGATGGGGTCAACGTACAAAGTCCAACATTATTTTCAATGACTGCCCTACATGATAAGCCTTACCTTAGCTTAACCAATATTTTATTTGGCCTTGACGACGGATGTACATGTCCATGTGAAATACAAGTGTTACGAGAAGTCGGCAGCATACAAGCGTTAATCCCACGCTTTCTTCAGTTAGCTTTATCCACTGCTCATTTGAGCGTACATGCGAAGTAAGCTTCACCGCTGTGGGGCTGGATTGAAATTGCTGTGCTATTCAGAAAATTGTTACCCAAAGTTTCTGTCTTGAAAGTCGTAAGAAAAGTTGTGTCACTTGACACAATTCATCAAAGCACATCATATTTTACACACAATTGCATATATGCAAATGCATCTTCTTACCTGCACACATATAGGTTTTTTTTTTTTTAAATTAGGACATCGCTGTGCACATCTACAGACAACCCCAATCATAGCCTAAAGTTTGTAGTGCACGGACAGGCAGGATGATACGTTCCGCCTTTTCTGTAAAAAGTGGGGATACAAAATGCACCATTGTCGGTCACTATTAGAGTTCAAATTCATATTTAAAAAATGTAAACGTCCGTTATTAAGTGATCGGAAGCATAGCCCAACGTGTTTAACTCAGAATCGGTCAGTAATGGACTCCAAACAGAGGTTAAGTTTTTGTCCAAGCCTTGTTGCTAAACAGTTGTAACACAGACAACAACAACGTTCGTTCTGAAAGACGTGCGTGCACGCAGATGTAATAAAAGCTGCATTAATACGTTATGAATCATTTTCTATGGTTTATAATATTGAACCAACGTGTACATCATATTTTGAGGAAGAAACAAAAGTACAAAATTTGGCATTGCCTTAAAAAGACCATAAACTAAATCTCCAACAGACTGACGGTCAGAAACGCAGGTAAACAAAGGCACGTGCAAAAGAAGTAAGCATTAAATCTAACGTTATTATAAGCTAGCCGTATGCATATATAAATGTAAGTACATATTTACATGCATCCATAAATATGGAAAACTAGTTTTCCCTATCTTGAAATGCATTATTTAACGAATAATCCACGATTTACAGAAAGTGGGTCATGGTTTTAAAGAAAGGGGGGAAACGAATGTCATTCAGATTCTAATGCATCCGGATTCTAGCTGACTGAAATGTAACAATAAAAACCCAAGTACTTACTTCCGTTGGTTGAGACCTCTTGCTAAATTAGAACGATAAACGTTTTCATTAGACAAGCGTATATATATATATATATATATATATATATATATATATATATATATATATATATATATATATATATATATATATATATAGAGAGAGAGAGAGAGAGAGAGAGAGAGAGAGAGGGCATTCATTTACACTTTCAGATTATACTAGACGCTATGTATACAGTATCAACATGTTATGCTTTCCTTTAGCTTCATTCTATCTTTTTTACAAATACTTAATTTGATATTATTTCTTAGACACAAAGACAATTCAATTGTCTTGACAGTGTACATGAGAATTCTAAAATCATTTTGATGATTCTATTATTATCGTTAGTATACATGGGTATGTATAAATACTCAATTCGAAAACTTTATGAATGGTCGTATGTCTTCGGATCTAAAGCTCTTGCGTTATGATCTTGAAGGTTGAATAATTCTATAGAAAGTTTATATCATATATCACTATCTTCTTTGAAGCGTAATTAATAGTAACTCGAACACGTACTAGTTATGTGTAAGATTAATTCAACAGACTTGCTTCGTAACTATCTAGATTGGTCTATTTTCAAGACTTATCTTCCGAAGCAAGGACAAGATTGCAAGTTCTGCACAAATTGATTTTCAGGCCAAAAACAAGATCCTAAATAAGCTTGACAATGTTGTTGGTTTGTTGGGGGTCTAGTGGGGTTCGATGGTTTGTTTTTAATAACATATGTCACTAAGGGGGTTTTCTGGGGACATATATGAAACAAACCAGAGGGTTGCCAAATGAGCATACATATTTGATACTTATTTTTTTAATAAACTCATATTAACTCCCTTGATGTATTAACTCCCTTGATAAAGAGAATTCTCATCAAGATCGAGAAGGTGGGCCATAATACTGACGTTTTAAGTATTCGAGCTGTTTGAAATTTCATTCCTTTCTTTCTCCTCTGTTAACGTCTCGAAGTTTTTCCAAGATTATAGATTCTTGCAAAATTGCAACATAACAGATTTTCCAGTACAACTGCCACTCTTTCTGATTTCTATCATGCTTCTGTAATTATTGTTTGCACTGTCAGTATGACTGGAATTTGTTTAAATACATTTCTGACTAGATAATCGGTGAACTAATTTGCGGATGCTTTAACTTGTATATAACTAACCCTGACTTTTATTATTTTCTGACATAACATAACAATTTTAGACAAACGTATAATTTTGACCAAATATACGAAAACGTATTTGGACACGTTTATACGTGTGTTGGTAGGATCACAGAATGACAGAAACACAAGATAACTATATAAAGAGAACATATTAATTTATTTGAGGCCTCAGCATTATTCTACCAGTAACTGAACCTACAGAATCACGTTATCAAAACAAGCAATCTTAACGTAAACAAATGACATACACCTTAGGGGCCGACCATATATATTTTGAGAGGGGCTGCTTTGATGGAGGCCAGGAAATGTATTTTTAAATTCTGTCCCGCAAATAACATAGTTTTAAAAAATATTCTATATATATATATATAAAGAGAGAATTTATAAATATACACCAGACAGAACGGAAAATGCTATCCCTGAATTTCTATAGAAGAATGCTTGATAATAGTAGGCAGAATTAATATTTTAATACAAATAAAATACAGGTTAGAGAACTTTTAATTCGTACACTACGGAGATTCGAACTCAGGTCCGCGGGTAAACGGCACCCATCGCCTTGCCTGCACACACGAGTCCATATTCCCATATGACTAAGCACACATAATAATATGGATCAGTGTTCACACCTGTCAGGAAGACTCTATTCTGACAGAAATGAAGTTGCTCACTCATTATAAGTCACTTTTCTATGGATAGTGTTAATATTAGTCCACATAACACTCGCATTATAGATTGAAATCCATTTTCAGTATTGTCGAAAACCTCATGCGACAACTTACTACACTTTACTATAGATAAAATATTGGAATATTACTTGGCAAACTAAAGACGGATTCAGAGGTTATAACAACCATATCTCATTATGACAACAGAAGGCCTTCGTTAAAATTCGTTACCAACCATCCCTCCCTCCACATGCGCGCGAAACAATCAAAGCGTTTCCTACAGTGTTCTTTGCAGCCCTGAGTGGCCGATAGGTCTAAAGCGCTCACCGTTACGGATCACCGCCATCTCACCTCTGTCTGCGTGGGTTCGAGTCTCGGGCTCGGCTAATGTGGGTATGTGAGAATGCTTGCCGGTAGCTTCTCGTGGGTTGGTGGTTCTTTCCGTGGTTTTAACGGGTTCTTCCTCCACCATTAATACTAGCCGCCATATATAGCCTATCTTGTGCTGAAAATGGCGTTAAACCCTATCACAACAATAACAAAAACAACAACAGTGTTCTTTACAGTTAGTTAAAATTGTGCCCTGAAAACACTTCAACTGCATGAGCGTCCTGGGATTGTGAACCCTGGACCCCTTTTACAAGGGATTATGTCCATGTCCCACAGATTTGTCACCTTCTTAGTTAATTTTACCTCTACACACACACACACACTATTTCTGGATTATTCACTGTAAACAGTGAAGCAAAACTTAACTCGATAATATATTTTGTCAGTATCAAAACTAATATCAATGTTTTATTTTTTGGTATTTATCACGCGTGGACACAATATATTTATAGTACCCATGTCTTGAAGTAGTAGTATTGGTCAACTTAGTTCACACTGTCGCTATGTTTGCAAAGTCACGAGTAAAAAAAAAATGTTCACTCGGTTCGCGAATTAACACGGTTGTGTATTAATGGTGATCTGACCTGGAACTTGTTTCACTTTATTCTCTGATCAACCGCTTTGTGCGACTTTAGTTTTGATTCTGTAATATCATTAATCAAAGCAAAGTGTAACTTAAGTTTTTGATTCGTCTCATTGAAGCAAGATGGTGGACAGAGCGGTTAACCATTGTTTATATACTATTTGTGTTATGTGAAGATGGCACTTTTCAAGTTCACGAATTCTCGGTTGTAATTTATACCTTTGACAAGAGCACCAAAACAACACCAAATGAAAGTTGACTGACGAAATCAATGATGGGCGAACTGGTTATTAATATTAAGATATTTAAGGGAGAGACGGTCTTAACATGAAGAGTTTTATACCTATTTTATCCTAGTATAGGTCTGAGTAAGGGGCCGACGATTTAATTGTTTTGAGTGTGTGGCCTTGGATTTTCTTTCAAACGATTATTTTTGTTTTGTTGTTGTTGTTGTAGGGTTTAACGCCATTTTTTAGCATACATAGCGGCCAGTATTAATGGTGGAGGAAGGAAGAATCCGGGAAATCCCCAGAAAAAAACGCCGACCCTCGAGAAGCTGATGGCAAGGTTTCTCACATACCCACATTGGCCGAATCCGAGACTCGAACCCACGCAGACAGAGGTGAGATGGCAGTGATCCGTAACGGAGAGTGCTTTAGACCACTCGGCCACTCGGGGCCCCCTTTTGTTTTGTTTGTATATTTTTATTTTACCTCAGTATGATTATTTTTAACTAATATACTTTGAAGCTGGGTGTAATTAGTTCTTTTTGTTTGAAGCAAATCAGAGCAAACATTTTTTCAAGCTATTTGGAGGCAAGAAATTTAATCTGTCCCTCCAAAAAAAGAAAGAATCCGTGCCCCTCTTTCCCCTTCCAGAAAACCTTACCCACCTCCTTCTTCATAAGGTGAACAGCATATATTTCACAAAATACTTTTTTTTTTATCATGGCGTATTCTTGATGGCACAGGCACAATGTCATGAAAGTGAGGTTTACGGCTATAATTATTTACTTGCTGGGGACCCTCTTACATACTGACCTTCACATTGCTGTGCCTTTAAGTCCGTGAAGGTCAGAGCTTTTGGGTGACATTCTAAACAATTAAAAAAAAGCAAAAAACGATCGGCACACCACATTTCATACGGAAAACTGGATGTGTAGACTATATTTTTAAAGAGTAATCTCTCTCTCTCTCTCTCTCTCTCTCTCTCTCTCACACACACACACACATTAGCTATTTTTTCTACAAGAAAGTGTGTGCGCGCGTTTCTCTTACACATAAACATGCCTTCAAACGCGTTTCTTGTTTCTGCATTCTGATACAGACGACTCTAGAAAGCTATTTGTACGGGCATATTACGGAGTTGTGGTAATGAGGGCCTTACCTGTAGGTCGGTGTTTACACGTATGAATCATCCACCTCAGGCAATGTATGCTTCTCGGGGGTTGAAAATCGGAACATGTTGGATCAATTGAAAACAGAGACGACATATTTTCCGCTTAAAACAATTTTGTACACGCTTCATCCATAATTATGTTGTAACTGACTAATGGTTTCACTGCTGGCGACGTCTGTATCTTACTTAACTCATGTATTTTAATAGGCTGTACCAACAAATTGTGTCGGCTTCTAATGTTATTTATTATGACGTATCCTCTTTGTACACTAATTAGAATGTTAAGAATGTATCGTGCTGAAATTGCGCCGGTGTTATTCAGTGTAATTTGCTACATGCTTGCTAGAATTGTGCCTGTGTTGAGGGATATGATTGCATCATACTAAGTATTTGTGGGACTTGAACTCACGACTTTAAATAATGAACTAATTGAAAACCGCAAATGGCTTCATTTGCATTGATATTTATCCATTAATTCAAGTAGTCCATGATGTCAATGTTCGAAGGGTCTGCCTATGTCAGCTTCACGAGATATCGCAACAAACACAACGATCGATGCTATTTATTTTTTTACAAACTCGGGTTAACTGCTCGGGCTTTGTGTAAAGACCTGCGGATGGTGGCAGCTTTGCCTAACTTTCAGGTGTCTGTTTTTTTTTAATTAGCAGGAGGAAATCATTGCCCGTTCCCCATCCACCCTCCCACCCCGACCCCACCCCCAAAAATAAAGAAGTACACTTGCAGTTACAGTCACGAAATTAAAAATATGTGAAAGAAACTTTTGGGCAGAAAGATCATATCTGAATTAACCCTTCAAAAATAGCAAAGTTTGATTAATGTATAACGCAGATATAGCGAGAAGAAAACATGTAAAGATATGACAGATTAAATGAGGAGATAAACTAAAAAAGACGAATAAAACAGCAGTTAGATACTAATGACCACGTGGCCAATTTCCTGTAGAAAATGTTGAAAGAGGATCGGGATAGATTTAAATTTGACTATTACATAAAGATTGGATAGATTTAAATTTTACTATTACATAAAGATTTGGATAGATTTAAATTTGACTATTACATAAAGATTGGATAGATTTAAAATTGACTATTACATAAAGATTGGGTTAGATTTAAATTTGACTACTACATAAAGATTGGGTTAGATTTAAATTTGACTATTACATAAAGATTGGGTTAGATTTAAATTTGACTACTACATAAAGATTGGGTTAGATTTAAATTTGACTACTACATAAAGATTGGGTTAGATTTAAATTTGACTACTACATAAAGATTGGGTTAGATTTAAATTTGACTATTACATAAAGATTGGGATAGATTTAAATTTTACTATTACATAAAGATTGGAATATATTTAAATTTTACTACTACATAAAGATTGGGTTAGATTTAAATTTGACTATTACATAAAGATTGGGATAGATTTAAATTTTACTATTACATAAAGATTGGAATAGATTTAAATTTGACTACTACATAAAGATTGGGTTAGATTTAAATTTGACTACTACATAAAGATTGGGATAGATTTAAATTTTGACTATAACATAAAGATTGGGTTAGATTTAAATTTGACTATTGCATAAAGATTGGGATAGATTTAAATTTGACTATTACATAAAGATTTAGATATAGATAGACCCCATGCATATAATGAAGCATTCAGACAAATACGTTTTGATATTTTGAGGAAATGGGGATGCATTTTGTATGCAGTCAAAACGAGACACGATAAAGGTTGCAGCTATTTCATGTAAGGTTATAAAGTCTGCAGGAACATGTATGAGGAAGTTAGTAAACGGCATATTGGCAAATCTGATTCGTGTGACGAAAACTGACGTAAGTTAAAAGCAGAAACAGATGCATGAATGAATTTAGAAAAAGCGTTTTGGCGTCTGATTGATCAAAATATAAGGATGAAGAAATTAAACTTTAACACTAGCAAAGATTAATAAATATCAAGAAGGTTGATTAAACTTTATCCAGGAAATATAATAACAACGTACGAAATAAGTAAGGGGCCATTATTAAAACCAATACTAAAACTTTAAATAGTATATTGTAATAAACAATGGCTTTATTATTTTCGGAACATATTGAATTCTGCTAAATTTAATAAACAGTTTCTGCCATAAGCAGATTCTGTATCTGCTGGCATTGACTTTTCAAATGTATGTGTTGATGTATTCTAAGAAAATAAAATTATGTGTGCTTTTTGCACAATTGATAAATGGAAAAGCTCCACGTATTGATGGTGTCACATATACAATATATACAAATTCTTTCGCTTTAAACCTATAGTATTTAACGATTTTTATGCTATTATTTAGAATGGAGAATTCCCGAAGAAATGGCGTCAAGAAATAATGTACACGTATTCTGTACATAACAAAGGTTCAATAACCAGTTTATTCTATACATGCCTAATAGACGCTATTAGTTCAAAATGTTTAAGGTGGACAGATCTGTGTATTTACAAACGAAGTCTTGTATCAGAGTAACTGTATAATAATGTTTGTATTGTAAAATTGGCACAGAGCTAGACTTTATCTTATTCCATTTCTTTTTGTGATATTTTAAATGAATTTATCGAAATACAACAAAAAGCAAACCAAACAAAAATAGGACCAAATGGCAGATCTACTGCGGTTGTTTATTTTTTTTACTGAGGACATGGCAAAACTAGCTGACACTTTTATAAATTTTCAGAAACAGATATAAGAACAAAGTCATTTTGGGGTTAATAAATGTCATGAAACCTATCTTAAACAAAAGAAAAATATGGTATTCGAAAACTGAAGACAGGTAACAACAAAGTAAAAAATGATATTACAAGAATGCAACCAGAGAAATTATTTCTCATCAAAATTTTGATTAAACCTGCAGAATGAGCCAAGTGTACTATATAACGAAAATTACAATGATTTGTATGCAGCTTGTGAAAATGCTCAATACCAGTTTGATTACATGGTAGTACATATTATTACATATCATTCAGAAATTTAGGAATATAAAAACATGCAGAAGGTACAGAGTTGGTTCAAAAACAATTTTGAACTTGAAATGTAAATGTATCAACTCCATCTGCAGCAGTTCTGGGGAATTCGGAAGATTTCTTTTAAAGAAAAAAAATACTATATTTGATGTATGAAATATTGTTAGATTCTCGCGAATAAGTCACATCCAACTGCAGAAACCCAGGTTTGCCGTCGCATGATGCGCATGCATATCTGGGTTAGTAGAACAAACAACATTGATCCCAACTGCCGGTGCATTATGCGACGACAGATCAGGTTCTGTGTTGTTTGCAGTTGGACCGACTCATACACGCGTATGTACGGTACTGGTTATGCATTTTTGCAAAAGAATGTTGATAGACATGTTAAGATAAACTGTGAGATGTTGACGAGATTATACAGTGTCGGTTGAAAATCATGGGTTCCTTGTATTAAAATCCCTTTTGTACGGATATATTTCATTTTGTTTAGCTTTATTAAAGTAGAGGTGGAATTGATATCTGTATGGAGATTACTGCCGTAATTATATTCATGTATTTTCTGTTAGTATACGCTGTATATTTTATTTTCTTTTTTTTTTATTTGTCATTTTCTAGGTGTGTAAGATGTACATTACAGATAGCATCTTTAGATTTGCCAATATTTATTTTAAAATTTGATATGCGCGATATTTGAATACTTTCATATTTTCAAACCCATATGCATATTTTTTTAATAGTACACACGTCGGCATTCTGACATTTCAGTTAACTACTGGTTAGTCATCATAAGGATAAAAATACACAATATTGTAGACGTCACAATGCAGCACAGCGAAGTTGAAAGATGTTAGCGTGATGCAGAATTATTTTATTTCAGGGCGTTGCTAGAAACAACGGTATAGTCAATAAAAGTATTTCATAAAGGTTTTTTTTAAAAAAAAACAAATAACAACAATACCCGTATCGCTACCAGATATTCCAATATATGTACTGAGGCTATAATTTCTACATATATCTCTCAGTATTTTCCCAGTGGCATCAATTTCTTTATTCAGTGATATTCGTTTGTTTGGCAATTTATACTCGTCGAGAATTTTCTTGGTCTTATTGAAAAACTGAACGTAATCGTCACCAAAATAGAAGTGTGTGAGAATGAATTAATCTTTTCCCAAACAATCATTAACGTTATGACCTCTAGCATAAAAATATTCCCATTTAAAACACACGGTTATACGAAGTACACATGACAGTAATTTAGGATGCAAACCTATGAATTTCATCTTCAGTGGGTAACATAGGTAAGTTCAAACTAAACGTCATCCTCCGTTTTAGAGCAGGTTTCATAGCAAAACATATAATCTGAGTCACACTGAATGATAGTTATAAAAGGAGAGACATAATTCTTTAGACAACATCGCATTTAGTCTTCATATATGGAGTAAGCATATGGTCTTTCTGTCAACCAGACCAAGAAATCGCCCACGTGACCATGCCCAAAAATGTCACGGCGATGATCATTGAAGAAAATCGGAGATTATGCTGGAACGAGTGTATTTTGCGTTTCAGGGTTTTTAATGTAGCTTTAACAATTGTAGTCGTATCGCTAAGATGTCGGTAGTGTGCAGGCCCGGCCATAGAGCAAGACGAACGTGGTAACCGCCTTGGGCCCAGCGCTTCAACCAATGCAGTTTTTATGCTTGGGGCCCCGCGCAAATCGCTTGCTGCCTTAAGCTTTGACCTCGCACATCCTAGGGCCAGGCCTGGCAGTGTGGCAGTTTATAGTGATTTCTAGCATTGGGGTACTTTGTAACATGTAGTATCATGTCCCACACAGTCACATTATCCCGACACGAGGCCAACCGGTCCTAAGTCGAACCTGTTAATGCTGCGCGCCTAGTGAGGCAACCGCTAGTGCCATTTTTATGTCTTTGGTATGACTCGACTGGGGTTCGAACGCGCAGCCTCCCGCATCCGAGACGGATGCTCTAAACCACTTAGGCCACCTGAGTGGTGCTGGAATTACTGATGAACGGTGAAAGTGAAGAGTGGTTTCTTTACAATTCATCACTTGTACGAGGAGCGTTTATTTAGCATTTTAAAAGGACAGCAACAACGTACTATGAACGAAGAAAGATTGTCCTATTTTTGATAAATATTACGTTGCTGTCGGGACACGGCAATCCTGATCCATAGTTCAATCCTCCATGACTGTGTATTTAGACCTGACCAGCGTCGCTTTTTTTGTTAGGATATTACCGCTTCTTCTTTTGTCATACGGGGCATTAATCTATTTGCATCTTACGTCATGCTAACAGCCAACTTTTCCGCTACAGAGTAAACTCTGGGATATGAACGTTTTATCAGTGTGATACTTAACAGTGCGTTACTCAATGCAATCTGTCAAGAGCAAAGAGAAAATTGGAAAGACACAATTTAAAATATTAACGCATGTAGCAAATAACTCACATGGAATCAAAAGACATATAACTGCGCTATTGTAATGGCACACTTAACAAATTTAGTAATAAATATTGTGAGGTGTAAAGATGCTATCTAGACTGCACATCCTACACACATAGAAAATATAAATTAGAAGAAAGCAAACTAGAATATATAGCAGACGCAAATATAAAATTCATGTATATAATATACGCATATAACTATGGCGGCAATCTCCCCCTGTATTGATAGTTTTTATGATTATCTGTATTTCTTCAAAGAGTTAAAGATGTAAAACTCCAAAATGGTATTTACCTATCACGTCATATTCTAAATTTGATTTTTATTGTTCGGTCAAAAACCAGAAGCGTGTTTTATGTGTCAACAATAAATCCATAGAATAGTTGCAGGTAAATTAAGATTGTCCCATCATGCTCTGAGCCTGGGAGACAAGCCATGACAAAAAGGAAGATATGATAGTCCAACTCTGCAAATTTGATTTTAATAGGAGTGTCATAGAAGGTGAAAGATGTGTTTTTATTATCTTGTATATGGCACAATGGCATGAGAATCTGAAGTAACTTTATTGAAAACCCTATTTGTGCCAGAAGAGTCTGTTATTTGACTGCTGAGAAATAATTATAGCAATGTCATTAGCAATATATGCAGACTTACCTAACCTTCATGAGAAGAGAAAATGTACTGAAAGAAAAAAAATACATCACAACGTTATGATCGATACAATGAAACGGGTTCATATGCCATTGTGTAAGTAGGAAATTAAATGCATGTACAAGCTATAAAAATAAATACTTTGTTGTCAGGTTTTATATATATATATATATATATATATATATATATATATATATATATATATATATGAAAATAATAATGCAATTAATTATGTGTGATTTGGATTTTTTAAGTAGCATTAAAAATATTGGTAATATCACTACGATGTCTGCAGAGTGACAGTTTATAGTGACGTCTAAGCATAGGGGCATCATGCCGCAAACATGCAGCATGATGTCCCACCCGGTCACATTATCCTGACACCAGGCCAACCAGTCCTAACTCTAACCTCTTATTGCTGAGCACCATGTGAGGCAGCTGTTTTGTCCCATTTTAGAAATCTTTGGTACGACTCGGCTAGGATTCAAACCCGCGACTTCTTGCATCCGAGGCGGACGCTCTAACTATTAGACCAAAAGAGCGGTTGCAAAACAATTAAATGCCATTACTAGCCAATGGATGCCTCTAAAACATTTAGTACTCTGTTTTGTATTCCTCTATAAATAGACTTGTTTTCAGACTGTACAATAATCTTACAATACTTTAAACAATGAATGTAAATGGTACATCAAAACTTAAACCACGCAGCTGTAAGATTAATCACAGTCGGTAGCATTATACATCATCGTAAGTAGAGCATAGCCTGTACACTGCATTAATTGACACTTCCACTGCCATAACGACCAAGCTTATTCTTTATGCATCGAAGAGCTCAAAGTTCAGATGTCATTCTGTGGAAAAACGATCCACGTTAAAAATCCTTTTCGGCAATTACACGCTGAAATAAAACAGAATTTATGTATGTTGTGTGAAAGCATATGTCTATTATGAAATAAGGTCGACTGCTTAGATACTTTTTGCATTTATTATTTTTATAACTCATTCGAATCAACAGACTGTTTAATAGCACGCATTTTTGCCATGAACGAAATACTACCCTTTGCAAAGAAACGCAAAACTATTTAAGTCCTCGAAGAAGTTATTGATGGCTAATAGGTTTCAATGTGCAGCACAGTCAGGAGTGGCTCAAAGGGGCAGCATTCATAATAGTTTCCATGGTATGTAATAAATGCAAAAGAGCATGACTTTTCATGTGTAGGGACTCCATACCTTCACATGTTACCTCCACTTCCTCTCACCCGACCTAGCTGATGCTGAAACGCATTTTCACAGATGGATCAACCAGAGTAAACAGGTGATCCATGAGATGTGACGTTATTTCTTATTTTCATGGCCTGAAGACATTTGCGATAGCATAACTCTGGAGGGAACACCAGTCTATCGCACGTTAAATACAAGCTGACGCTCATACCTATTCACAAAAGGTCATCCGGGGCAAAGAAAGTTAAATTGCACTGCTCAGTGAAACGAAACATTGGCCGTGCGGGATGTCTACCCCACGACTGTCTGGTCTTGAGTCCGCCTTTTCAAATGCTAGGTAACTCAGCTTGGTGCAGCATGGTAGATTGACGACGATAGTATATCCCACGTTTACAAATTAGGACGAATTTATGTCTGCAAGGATAGGATATGCAACTGGGATGAAATGGGAAAAAAGCTGAAGTTCACATTGTCAGATGACATTACTTAACACACTAAACGACACGGATTTTTCTTCGATCTTATTCCAAACTTTCTTTATTCGGAAACCTTTAAAATTATATTGCCGTAGTAAGAACGAGTCATGATAGCTAAGACAAACGAAAGCCTAATCCCCATCAACCCAAATTTGGTTGCCCACCTTGCTTTATTACGTACATTTATTGCGCACGCAATAAGGCCAGGTGGGCAACCAATGTTCTCGGCGGGTGGGGATGCAGAATTAAATTTGTCATTTTATTCGATACTGTTCAAAATATTATTGAAAATCTACACTGCCTGAACAATGAGTGCTAATCATCCGTCCGCCATGGTAGCATGTACTGTAATGATTGTAGTTCCATAGTAATCCAGAAGAAATCGCTGTTTTGTTGTAAACGTGGTCTTATGTAAGAAGCAAAAGGAATAATTTGGGTTTCATACATTATATAGTGGTAATTTAGAATTCTCGCTTACAATGACGAGTGTTTATCGTACAGTAAATAAACAACAAAGTGGAATAAACATAAAACAAGCACACATTAAAAAAGTTGTTTAGTGGTCTGGAGGGGGCGGATGGGAGGGTCTCTCTAGTTCTATCTAGCTAGGTATTATTAGTTGAAAGCAAACACTATTTTAATGCTAGCGTTGTGTTTAGAAATTATATATAGCGTTTTTGTTTTTTTATAATTGGCTATGTATCGTTATGTGGCACTGATTGTGGCGATGAAAATTTGATACTTTGACACACTCGCTTAATGCCAATATCTATTGATAATCTTCTATTTCACTGTAATAATCCTTTTTCTCTTGAATCTATGTTGGAATTAGATTCTTTTTACATCTTGGTTAGTAAATACATCTCTCTCTCTCTCTCTCTCTCTCTCTCTTCGTCTGCTACTAGTTTTCATCCCTTCAGAAAGTTTTTTTTTTGTTGTTTTCAATCACAATTTCACCCACTCCTCACTCGCGTATATAATTCCAAAATTCCAGAGTCCTTCTCTATAATAAAACCATTACAGGCTGGAGAAAGTTTCCCGAAATGGACGTTTCTACTTCATGTCAGTATTTAAGAATATTAACAATAGTTAAAGAGTTTTTGTTGCTTTTAGCGACTTAAAACTTTCTAAGAATAAACTAGTTCTGATTAACTCATACGATACCAGAGTAATTAAATCCCGATACCGGAACAGGACTTTGAAAGTTATACACCAACTCATCCTCACCATCCCCATACTTGTTGTGGTTTAATGTTATATATTTATGGTTGGGATATTTGCAAAAAGTCATTTAACTGGTAGGAGCAAATGCTTTTTCACTCATTATGCTTGTATATAAGTACTTGGAGCTGGACAGTTTTTTTATTCTTATTTCTTACGTTCTTGTTTAACATCGTTCATCAGACACATTTAATGTTGCGTTTAGATATTATTTGAGAGGAAACATTTGTCTCTCTGCAAGAAAGGTGTTCCTTCCGGAGAGATACGGTACTATGATTTCTTTTTTAATTATTATGCAGGCCATTTATCTTCAACTTTTACCAGAATCTAGCATTAACCTTGATGCAAATGTTGTTTCTGTTGTTGTTTGGAGGTTTCACGCCATTTGCAGCACTCGATATGCTATACATGTAAGACAGTAAAACTGGCGGAGGAAGAAATCGAGAAAGCCACGGTGCCACGGTAAGAACCACGGGCCCACGGGAAGCTACTGGCAGGCTTTCTCAAGTACCCACATCGGCCGAGTCCGAGAAGAACCCACACGTACAGAGTTGAGATGGCAGTGATCGGTTAAGGCGAGCGCTTTAGACCACTTGGCTACTTAGCCACCAGGGACCGTGATACAAATGTAAAATGTAAAATCCTGGCAGAGATAGTTGTTGAGTTAGAGGAGTTTATCGATGCCGAAAGTTGCTGCTATCGAGGTTCACCCAGCTTAATAATAATGGCATTACATGCGACCGCTCGGTGGCTTAGTGGTAGAGCGTCCGCCTCGAATGCGGGAGGTCGCGGGTTCGAACCCCGGCCGAGTCATATCAAAGACTTGCAAAAATGATCCTAACAGCTGCCTCGCTGGCGTTCAGCATTAAGAGGTTAGTGTTAGGATTAGTCGGCCTGGTGTCAGGATAATGTGACTGGGTGGGACATCATGCTACATGTCTGCGGCATGATGTCCCAGTGCTAAACATCACTATAAACTGTCACACTGCAGACGTCGTAGCGATATGACTGAATGTTTTTTTAAAGCTACCTTTAAAATCTAAATCACACACACGCACTACATGCGCAGGATGGTCCAATTTCCCCACATCCTTTCCCACGTAGAAAGTCCCTTTTTTAAGCTCATCAGTACATGTACTTTTAATCTGTTCAGACCTGTTTCGAGTGATATGTGTTAGCAAGTTAGGATACAAAATGTTGTACGCGTGATAATCTAGTGTAAGGAAGTATTTGAATAAAGGTTAGCTTATGTGTTTAGGAAGAATTTTTCTGCGTGTCATTAAATCTATAAAGGAATAAACTAACACATAGCAGTATCTTATATTTTTCTTAGCAGTGTCATGGTACTAATGGGTAACGTGTATCATTTCCCACCTGGCTGTTGTAGAGAGCAGACCTCTGAGTTCGTCATCTAAATGATTTATTATTTTCTTATAGAACTGAGCTCACACATGTACTTGTATAAACGACAGGTTTGAAAAAACATTTTATTTTGTACGTTCATATCCCCAAGGTAATGTCTCATGGCCAGAATAGTAAAGAACGTATGCAGTAGTTTTGGGCTAAACTGTGTTTTGATACAAATGTATAATTATTTTTGAAAATCGTGAAGAACTATTGTGTCTCTATGTAACTGTAAACGTATTTTAGAAAATGGTGCAGTACAATTGTGTCTCGATGTAACCGTAAACTTTTTTAAAGTCGTGTAGTACGTATTTGTTTAGATTCAACTGTATAATTATTTAAAATAATCGTGTAGTACAATTGTATTTTGATGCAACTATATAATTTGTTTGAAAATCGTGTAGTACAGTTGTGTTTTCATGCAACTGTGTAATTGATTTTTTAAATCCGTGCAGTGCAATTGTTACTATATTTACTGAATGCTAACACGAGTCAAATTCAAACACATTGTGATCACCATTTGAAAGCTTTATGACACGAAGTGATTTCATTTTTCGAAAGAGTGATTTGTTTATATGACGTTTATGAAACAAACGGAATAATTTCTAGAGCCGCGCAGAGCAAAAGGTGGAACGTATTCAACAAATTACATTACTTCCTTATTAAAGTGAACACAAATTTAAGATTCTAATATTCATGTGACGAAATAGACGTTTAAAATATTCTGGAAAAACTGCATTAGTTTAAGCTAGATTGTCTGTCTGGCATCTAACGATATATGTATTTGCCTATCCTGGCATAATTAAATGAGGCATTTATTTATGTCACTCCATGACATGACATTTCACTGTTTCATTTTTTTCTTTTTCTTTCTTTTTCATTTTTTTTTCTTCTTGGATGTAGGGTGTATCTATCAGTGTCATTTTATCAGTGCACACATTAATTTTATGACACACGTTTTATTAATGTAAGCACAGGATCTTTGAAAATATAACCTGTTTATTTTCATGTAAGCATCGTAATTTCACTCCATTGACAGTAATAGTAGAAATAGTCTTTAGGAAAGATAGTAAGGACCCCATGTGAAATAACAAAACATGCATTATATCATATTTTCTGTCCTATCCTAATCTAGAATGGATTAATAACTATCTCTTTAATAGGCAAGAATAATGACTGAATAACCGTATTGGCTCAAATATAAGGTCAACCAGAGTACGAACAGCGTAAACCCAGATATACCTTCCCATTATATATTGATAGAGCCGGATTTACGGTACCATAAATAATTCTATTAATGATTTCAAACGTGCAGCGTAGACCCAGATTTTCCAGCCCATCATGGGACAGCAAAAATGAATTCAATGGAAACACGGGTAATTACAATATTTCATTGAAAATTAACATAGATCATTGTTAGTACAGTATCCCTGGTGACTCTGAATTTACGGAACCCACACGGACAGATATATATATATATATATATATATATATATATATATATATATATATATATATATATATATATATATATATATATATATATATATATATATATATGTGTGTGTGTGTGTGTGTGTGTGTGTGTGTGTGTGTGTGTGTGAAAATTTTTAACAAAATATAATTTTTTTCAGCTTCATTCATTCATGATGATAATGTTAGCAACATTTTTTAAATCACGATGTTAACGTTACTAATCTGTATGAAAAGTTTGTTTGTTTGCCATGACCGTTTTAGCACGAAGATCCTGAATTAAGTATTGCCACTTATCATTTTGACCAACGGGGACCCTGTTATTATGTATTGCCACCTGCAGTTTGACCAACGGGGATCCTGTTATTATGTATTGCCACACTGCACTTTGACCAACGGGGATGCTATTATGTATTGCCACACTGCAGTTTGACCAACAGGGATCCTATTATTATGTATTGCCACACTGCACTTTGACCAACGGGGATCCTATTATTATGTATTGCCACACTGCACTTTGACCAACGGGGATCCTATTATTATGTATTGCCACACTGCACTTTGACCAACGGGGATCCTATTATTATGTATTGCCACACTGCACTTTGACCAACGGGGATCCTATTATTATGTATTGCCACACTGCACTTTGACCAACGGGGATCCTATTATTATGTATTGCCACACTGCACTTTGACCAACGGGGATCCTGTTATTATGTATTGCCACACTGCACTTTGACCAACGGGGATCCTATTATTATGTATTGCCACACTGCAGTTTGACCAACGGGGATCCTATTATTATGTATTGCCACACTGCACTTTGACCAACGGGGATCCTATTATTATGTATTGCCACACTGCAGTTTGACCAACGGGTATCCTATTATTATGTATTGCCACACTGCACTTTGACCAACGGGTATCCTGTTATTATGTATTGCTACACTGCACTTTGACCAACGGGGATCCTATTATTATGTATTGCCACACTGCAGTTTGATCAGCTGGGATAATCCAAATAAGTATTACCACTTTACATTTTAGGGTACCGTGGCACTTGGAGATTTAAGAAAACAAAGGACAACCCTGTTCCTCAAACAGTTTCCTGATCACTAAAGATTGGTTTATGTTAGCGCGACTACATTAGTAAGTTATCTGCAGATCAATCTAAAATAGAAGAATTTGCTATTCATTTAGCCACCATTCAAATCATCTTAACTTTTGACCCTCCATGACATGTAATATCTAACAAGGACACGCGTTTACATAACACTGAACAAGATGTATTGTCATGACAACAAGCGTGTATTTAGAGACTTTTGTATAAAATTTCATGGGGGAACAGTTCTTTTATTGTTGTTCGAAAGTGGTCAGAATTGCAAAACTGTAATTAAATATGATAAGATGTAACAATTTCTTTAACTGCAGGAATGTAAAGCTATGAGAGAAATGTAAATCAGTTATCAATCTATATTTCACATCCAAGTTATTCAATAGTTCATGCTACGTCTTTTATTGAAAACGATAAATTTTCTAATCTTGATAGTAAGTATGCACCTTTCTTCAGTCGGATTTTCAACAATAAAATGGTGTATGTCTGAAAGAAACGCAAACCTTCTAGTGTGAAAACGTCACTCAAAATGGTGTATATCTAAAAGAAACCCAAACCTTCTAGTGTGAAAACGTCACTCAAAATGGCGTATATCTAAAAGAAACCCAAACTTTCTAGTGTGAAAACGTCACTCAAAATGGTCGAAGCGAATCAAGAAGAACATTTCGGCCATTTCGATCATAGATGGAGATTATGGTTTTAATGGAAAAAGGTCACAATTAATTTTGCAGTATATTCACTACATTTGCTTCTTAGTACTGAACATTCCATTGTTTCCAAATGATAATAGATCATATCTTAATTTAAAGTACCATCGAAGAGATTTCCCGGGTTCTTCCTCCACCATTAATACTGGCCGCCATGTATAGCCTATCGTGTGCTGAAAAATGGCGTTAAACCCTACAACAACAACAACCATTAAGATGAACTGCAGGTGAAACTTTTGTTATAGATTATCTGGCACTGTTTTAGAGGCTACCACATCATCACAAATGCCTCATTACTCACTGTGCACTGTCGCCGATATACGCGCAGACAATCAAACCATAATGCTCAAATTCTAAAGAATGCACAGTTACCTTTAAAGCAACACCAGTAATGTCTAAATCTAACTCTTGTATCACCATCAAATGGAGAGAGGAAAAATGTTCTAAAAATGGACTGGGACTATAATAATTGTTATCCGATGCCTAATGCATACGGAGCAAAGTATGCTGCAAATTGTGCAGTTTCATTCACCCAAAGTGTATATACCTAAATATGCCAATACAATTCATGGCTGGCACATGGCGTCGACGCACTAACCTCTTAATTCTGAGCGCCAAGCGAGGCAGCTGTTAGTACCCATTTTATAAGTCTGGTATGACACGGCCGGGTATTGAACCCACGACCTCCCGCATCAGAGGCGGACGCTCAAACCACTAGGCCACCGAAGCGGTGGCTAGTGTTAGGACTGGTTGGCCTGGTGTCAGGATAATGTGACTAGGTGGAACATGATGCTACATGTCTGCGGCATCATGCCCCAGTGGTGGACATTATTATAAGCTGTCACATGCAGACGTCAAAGCAGTATGACTGAAATTTTTTTAAAGCTACGCCTAAAACCTAAATCACACACACAGTTTAGTAAAGATGACGCTTATGTGTCTAATGATTCCTCTACTATTTTTAAGTCATGCACACCATGTAACTCCAATCCTTTCACAGTGCCAGAACAACCGGTCGTCAACGAATGTGAGATGTTACTAATTTGGTTCTTTCTGCTTGTATTTCTGTCTATAATGAAGCAGTAATTAAGCTGACTGATCGCTTTGTAAATACATTTCTTCCTGCCTAACAACCCATGTGTAAGGATTTTCTGTTTTATTCTTACATCTTTCTAACACTGTTTATTATCATATTCTTCTGATTGAATGAACTATAATACTTATGTACACAAGCTGTTATTTTAAGATCCAGTTTAGACTCATTATGTATTTTTTTGATTTTGTTGTTTTATTGTTCTTTCGACGATTTTAAAATTTGAGTTCTTTTTCATTTTTAATGATAATAATACATACTTGTAAACTTTAGTAATTTTTTCTTATAAATCCGACTAATGTTAACGGAAAATACAATAGCATGTGTAGAAACGTTGGTTACGAAACATCCCGGTTACGAAATGGCGTTTATACCCTTCTGGACCCGCCCCCCCCCCCCCTACAAACACACACAGCCATACACACTCAACCAAACCCGAATTTGAGTCAACATATCGTTTGATTTATTTTAAAGAGCATGGTCAAAAAGAAAAGGAGATGTGAACTTAAAGTCTCTTTATGAGTCCAGGCCCTTAAGTCTTTGTACCATTTTTTTCTGTCTGCTAAAATCACGGGATGTTTTCCGAGGGGTATTGGGCGTCTAAGATTGAATTTGAAAGGGTTAGTTTGTTTTACTCTAGTCAAAATGGACATAATAATTAAACAATTTCGTATTAAAATGTACTTTGTTCTTGTAAAGCACTTTCAAAGAGTTATATATGAATCGTACAAAGATCAGATTATAAAAACAACAACAGCAACAACAACAACAACAACAACAACAACAATAATAATAATAATAATAATAATAATAATAACAATAAAATGATAATATTAGCTGTCATTATTATTATTATTATTATTATTATTATTATTAATCCTCTCATATATTTGCAGGGTTAAACAATACATAGAGTCAGGAACAGTTAGTCCAAATTCTATAACAACTTTGTTTCACAACAATTATTTAAAAATCCTTCTTGGACAAGAAAAAAGTTATCACTTAACTTACATAAAAATGAAAACAGCAATAAGGTATACTGAATGCTGCATCATATGTTTGTCCGAAAAATTGTGGCCGATGGCGCGATGCCTAGTAGGTAAAGACGTCATACAGTATTTATAGCTCGCTAAACTATCCTTTACAGATATTTCTGCCTGTGGCATTGGAAGCATTTTACTGAACTGACTTTCAGTCAGAAAACAGTTTGTTGGTGATTGAATATCTTTGTGAAGTGTGAATGTTCTCTTTGATTTGTTAATAAGCAGACTCGAAACGGCTGAAATGAAAGAGACCAGAATATTAACATGTTTCTGCAGTCGATATTTGTGGAAGTGCTTATTATATTACAACTGGATGGGTAACTTTAAAATCGAGAACTGCTGTTCACAAATCATATATATTCTATAAAATATTATGTCCCTGTCATATCTGTTGGATATTGGTCCTCCTCTTGTACAGCTAGGATCATATTACTTTCTTTGTGATAGAAATCAAATAACTTCAATCATGTCCAATGATGACTAATTGTTGTTCTTCTTTCTTAGCGAATACGGTTAAATGTTGGCATTTTTCTCATTGGAATATCGTGAATCGCCGCTTTGGGTGTGTTCAAGAAACTAATCGACCTAATATTGGACACCCGAATATTTTACTATAGTCTTGAAAATTTAACATCGTGTTAACCAAACTGAGAGACGATTCTAGCAGCTTAAAAGCCGATCTATATTGAGGTAACATAATACACGATCCCTTTTTGTTCATGTGGATTCCAGTTTGAAACTTCAATATTGTTTTCTTAACAAACAACAATTAAATTGTTTCAGTCAGTTATATCGTGTCACTATCTTTAAATATTTAAACGGCAGCATTGATTATTTTTCACCGTTAATGTATTCATCCTGCAATAAACTTGAATTTATATTTTTTTAAACTCCATGATTCGACTGATCCTTTTTATTTATGTATACTGCATGCTCTAAGTCATTTTGGCTTTCATTTCCTGTTAACCATTCATCTTGTCAATTCTTTTTCTTTCTCTACTTCCTATTCTTTTCCATTTTGTTTCTAAGGAACTATTTCAGTATTGCGACATGCTTTTTTTTTGGTGTCGTTTTTGCGGTACTTTCATATTTACTTGCTTATTTCCGCCTCGTGTCTATGAATAACACCATGTAAGGGAGATAAACCCTGATAAGTTGTGAAAACTTGTTTTCTATACTTGGGGCAGTACATGCGTGAAGTTCTATTCTTAGAGTACCTACATTCACCTTTTAAATGACAAAGAAGTTCAATACGTTCGGTGTGTCCTTTAAAACAGCACACAAAATAACTACTTAGTGCAACCTTGGTTTCTACCGTTGAGGGTAAACTCCAATATTAAATGCCCGAGACACTGCTGAATGTATTCAGTAGTTTAAAACCGAAAGGGACTTGTTTGCTCGACTTGTTTGCTTAACGCAAACAAAAATCTATTTTTTTCTGCAACTCAGAAAGGACACATAACAATGAATATGAAAACATGGTAGGTGAAGTACCGATGTTCCTTGCAAAGTTATTAAAGCCCAGTCTTTCGAAGAGGTCAAATAAATGTCGTTGCTTTGTTCGCTCGATACAATGAATCTTGAGGATTTGATTGTTAGAAAAGATATAGAGTTTCCAGAAAGAGGGGTTATCATTCAGTACAAAAATAAAGCGGAGAAAAAAAGAAAAATTAGAAGTATAAATGATACACAATATTTGAACCTGTGCGCCTAGATCCTCTTTTCTGGTAATTCTGTATGACCTTTATCCGATGAAAAACGACAAGCTATAGGAAAAATAAAAACAACAAAAAGTCGTTTAAAATTAATTTAAAACAGACTAATTAGATGGAAAGATTGTTCAAATAAGACAAAATCAAGCACAGAGATTATCGAAGAAATGATGCACGCTAACAGGGTCTGAAACTGTGGCATAGAGAGCATTTATGTGGTTTTATTTGTAAATCACACTACCCTCTGTCGTGTTTTGGGGGGATGGGACAACTTTCACCATCTCCAAACACTTCAGCTGTAAGCGACGATGGGGAATGGGCCAACTTTAACCATCTCCAAACACGTCAGCTGTAAGCGACGATGGGGAATGGGCCAACTTTAACCATCTCCAAACACGTCAGCTGTAAACGACGATGGGGAATGGGCCAACTTTAACCATCTCCAAACACTTCAGCTGTAAGCGACGATGGGGAATGGGCCAACTTTAACCATCTCCAAACACGTCAGCTGTAAACGACGATGGGGAATGGGCCAACTTTAACCATCTCCAAACACGTCAGCTGTAAGCGACGATGGGGAATGGGCCAACTTTAACCATCTCCAAACACGTCAGCTGTAAACGACGATGGGGAATGGGCCAACTTTAACCATCTCCAAACACTTCAGCTGTAAACGACGATGGGGAATGGGCCAACTTTAACCATCTCCAAACACTTCAGCTGTAAGCGACGATGGGGAATGGGCCAACTTTAACCATCTCCAAACACTTCAGCTGTAAACGACGATGGGGAATGGGCCAACTTTAACCATCTCCAAACACTTCAGCTGTAAGCGACGATGGGGAATGGGCCAACTTTAACCATCTCCAAACACGTCAGCTGTAAACGACGATGGGGAATGGGCCAACTTAACCATCTCCAAACACGTCAGCTGTAAACGAAGATAAGAAGTCTCGAGATTAAGCAGTCAAGGAGGAGTTGAGATATGTTGGACTCGTCAGCTCACTCACAGTAGCGCGAGCATATGGTACATGTAAGTACAAAGACGTGGGTAGGCAGTGCCACATAGTAAAAGCTTGCACATTTTTTATGATGTGTATGTCCACGTGATCATCTATGGAGGCCTGTGTATTGCAATAATATGTCATTTATTAAAACAGTCACTTTGAACATGCACAAACGAACACTAGTTTTCAATCAAATTCCTATGTGACTGGTCGTTGATAGTTTGCTTTCCCAATCGCAAGGTCAATGGTATTTAAAATTGCAAAGAAAATGTATTGTTATAAACTGCGTCAGTGTTTCATGTTTTCATCATAATTCTTAATGATACACATTATCTGAATAAGTAAGGATTTTGTAAAAGGGACCGTGTCAAGTTTGTTAAATGCACTGTAGGCATTCTATAAGTGTTGCTAGATACTATCGATAGAATAAGGTATAATTTCCCGAGACTGAAAAACAACTTTCTGGACAAAATATAAGGCACCAAAAGGGATGACATTTACGCATTTATTCAGAAATGTCTAGCTAATATTTCGCACATATCTTCAGTGGACCGTTCCTCTATTAATGCTAAGTGAATATTTATAAGTTTTAACCACGCAATTGGAAACAAGAGCCTTTATTGTTTCTGACACAGCTTTAGGCACTAGCCTCTGATCATGATTCGACCCGATGAATCTAGAATGGATCCCGATTTCGCCAAATGTGACATAAATTAGAATATTTTATTCCCTGGTTAATTCCTTCGTCGAGTACCAGTCTAACTGAGTCAGCTCTGAAGTTATATCTACCAAAAGAAAGGGTGGATTTTATTAATATTTTTTAACCATAAAACAAAGAGAACTCGTCGCTTTAAGATGGTGTTGTCGAGTTCTATACACATAAGCTTGATTTATTTGAAACTTATAATATACAAAGTTCATGTAAAGCAATCATTCCATATGTTTAAATAGAAATTAAACCCTTATGGAGTTGTTTTGAAACTAGTGAATCTTATGTTTTTGCACTGTCATCACAAATAGTTACAAACTTACCATCCTACACCATGCGCATTCGGATCACTTGGTGGGGTTTTTCTGCATTAGCATAAAATATCAGACGATTGAAACAAATGGTCGAAGTGTTTGAACAAATCAGAGTGGTTAGACAAAAAGTATGCAAATGAAAAACCAGAAACCAAGCTGCTCCTCGAGTGCCTCTGGTGCATATCATTGTTTTCACAACGCGGTGTATATTGAAATAACTTGCATTGAATCGAGCGTGTTTGTCAAGACGACGACATAGTTTCGTGAACACAAAGTAGCGTTCCAAAGACAGTGGAGTAAAGCTTTTATCGCAGCTGCATTTATTGTTTAAGCGCCTCTGATTGGTTCGAATACTTGTACCAATGACTGCGATTGCCACTACGCAAAATGTGTTTGAACCAGATGTGCTTTACAGAAGATTTCAAACTATCCGCACCCTTTAGAGTCTATGTATTATACCGTCTGTTCTGCTATTGGCTAGTTAGTCTGACTATTACTCCATATGTTTCCAAACCATTGGTCAATATTTAGCCAACTGTTTATTTTACTTTTTCATATGATTGCCATGTGCACAACGGATATTTTTGGTTTCTTCATGTACTCCGAAGAGGGTTGAAAGGTCAGACATAAAATATAATTTAATTACTTTCGCATAATTGCACATTTTGTATCTTACTTTATCGATTAAGTCATAACAATGAGACACATACATGGGCTGCTTTTGTTTTATGGGGTTTAAACCATTTTTAGTATATGACGGCCAAAATAATGTCGTGAAAGAAGAACCAGGTACTTCGAAATAAACCACATACTACTGAACAGGCAAGCTTTCTCACACGCCCACGTTAGTGGAGCTGAGACTCAAACTGACATGGACAGAGGTGAGATGTGTGAGTAATCTGTAAAGATGAGTGCCGTATACCACTAGACCACCCAGGGCCTCTACATAAATACGAGATTTCGGGGTACGACCCCACATCCATATCCATATCGAGCTATCGATGTTATATCAGTTTTGATGTGTCATTACCAAACTTTAGTGAACTTTCATTTTTGTGAAGGCGCCATATTCTGGCATTCCACCGTAACACACACACACACACACACCGTCACCACCACACCCATCACCATATGTCAACAAAATCTCCTGTCTGGTTATCCATTTAAATGTTTCGTCGTTTTACACCCAGTCAACTCTGTTTGAAAATACTGACACGAGTTGATGATACCAGACAAATCGAGTTTCCTCTTTTCATTTCTTACCTTTTACAAAAACATTAAATAGACTTGTTTAATTTTATTTCCTTGTGATCGAAAGGCGGAAAGTGATAATGTCATAGGTCTAAGTAATCATAAAACCACTTGATAAACAAACAGTCAACTTGTTTCTTTAATTCATTATTCTGTGCGGTCAAGAACCTTAACTTGTGCATAAAGTCAAGACAATATTCAGTAAATTGGAACATTGATATTTGCGACGACAACTGTTTCTAGCACAAAATATGACCTCAGTTATAATACATAATTAACATTTTTTGTTTTTGAAAGGACAATAGTTACAAGGGAATATCAACGGAATATTTCTCCTCTCCCCCCCCCCCCCCGCCATGTGTGGGTGGATGTACTTAGGTTTCCTTTGGCAACATGGAAATAATATAAACTATAAGCACTATAAGCCCTTAGCAGGAAAATCATTCAATCATTTGTTAAAAATGAATGAAACTTTGGCTTCTATTAGAAACTGAATACTTCATTCTGGCCCATAGAGGGATCGCTTTACTCTTCAAACAGAATACTGCTATGTGGCTAACGCATATTCTCTCTAGAAAGTTGATTATATTGGTGACAAATGACGACAGGCTAAGAATCATGAATAGACAATATCTTTTATCTGTCTAAAGATTCAAGCCATGGCGAATCCCTGTCTTTCAACAAATTGCCTTTCTGCACGATAGATAGCATTGTTTTCGCCTATCTGGACGCAGTAGGCTCCATACTGAATCAAATAAAGTTAGCCACAAGACAGTGTCTGTTGGCAAAGCCATTATTTTGATGACACAATAGTCTTGCTATTCTTCATTGATGCAAGCTGCTGTAAATGCAAGCTGTAAATGGCTGCTTGCAAGTGCTTAGATCTATTTTCATTCTGCGTCATTGCATCTTGCAGTTTGCCAGTTACTGAATTGATTCTGTTTGTCGTGTGGCAAATGCTATGTCAGCTATTACAAGTTTTGTATATTCTGTTTATAAACTTGCCATATTACAATTGCATCATTTTAACTGCTGTTTTCATACAGATTTGGCCTTGCAATAATGTAAATACTGCTAATAGTATCATCTTTTTGTCCAACTCGTGTCGCCATCTGTTTTACCAATGACATAATACAGATTAGCATGGCATTACGACAACAGACGGTGCTCTAAATTTCTAAAGTTATGCCTTTACTATAAATAATTAATGCTCCCACGGTGCTTTTCGGCATTAATTTTGTGTCGACAAACATTGTAACCCTTTCAACCCCTTTTTTAAAGGTGCAGGTTAGCAACGAAGTTTTAATCGTTCTCTAAAAACATGTGCTTTCTCGAATATCTAAGTGATTTATATAGTACCTTACGAAAACAAAAACGCATACACTGCAGCAGGGTGCTCTATCTTTTTCAACCCCAGTTTTACAACTTTTGTCTCTGGAAGTGGAAATAATCAGAAACAAAAGACATAATGTTATGGGAGATTTTAGTTTTATTTATTGTTATTATTACCATTATCAAATCAATTAAAATAATAAATTAGTTCAAGAATTTAAAACAATATATAAATATGGCACTCTTGGGTTATAATTATCCAGCGGATCTTTGTCTCATTAAAGATTTTTTTAAAAAGAATTGTTTGAATATGAATGTAGTGACGCTTGTTTCTGATTTATTAAGTGTGCTGCTCATTGCAATATAAAATTAATTTAGTGAATTATCTATGATCAGAGAGAGAGAGAGAATGCACCAAACTGCATATTACATTAAGTTCATGTAATTGTATACATGTATCATCAGTCGATGAGCTTCTTTTCGGACAGTCTTAGGGTCTTTCCTTCAACGATAGAAAAAATCTACTATCTTTATCGATAGTTATACAGGGTAGAATTTTACTGATCATGGTCTTCTTATTTGGTTTGATTTTTGTTAATTGTCTACATGTATCCTAGGTAGTTGAGGGTGTTTTGGGGACAGTCTTTTGGTGTTTTATGGTAGTCTTGGGGTCGTTCATTTGGAGATAAATACCAATATGGGGAAAAAAACCTATCCTGATCTTACTCAATACTTATTCAATGCAGGATGTTACTGATCACTCTCTTTTTACGGTTTGATTCAATATTATGATATACATGTATCCTGAGTAGGTGAGAGTGTTTTTTGACAATCTTGTGCTAACCCCATGACTTTCAGGGTGATAGGCAGAAAAAATAAACTGTTGGATGTCTAATCATGCGTAAGTTGTTGGAAATAATAAGACATTCAATTGGCTGGACAGATTTGGCTAGGCAAACAAGTGTTAGAAAACATTGCCTAAACTTTTACAACAGTTTTTGCTTTAATATTCGTAAAAGGAATAGCCTGTGGAAATCTTGAGGATGCACTATTGTGGTCAACAAGTATTGGTTGAGTTACTTGGTGTTAGGTAAGGAACCGACAGTCTACCATTTTTCTGCTAAATGGCTTGTCAAATAGTCAAATGCAGGAATAGGTTGCAGATGTACCTTAGATAACTTCTGATTGAGATTTCCTACCAATTTCCTACCATTTGACAAGTGTGACAAGATCTTTGGTACTTATAAACATCACTTTTAATTTTCGGCCAATAAAAAATTATTCAGGTCCAGATTAAGAAGTTGTATGGGCTAGACTATGTATTTCTTGTCTATACGACATAGGACGACTTAGGAACAACAGTTTGATTGCTCATTGACCACTCATCACCAGCCGGTAGATCAGATGGTCTCTATTTTCTCATAATGACACCATTTTTTCACAAAGTAACAAACTGGTACTTGTGTGGCTTCAATTTCTGAAACCCACCCTTGTGTATTCTCTGAGAAATAGTACTCGTGTACCTTTAACTCCACGAAAGGAGTGTTTATGTAAGCACAAATATACACATCGAAATGAGTCACGGGGAATCACAAGGAAATGTCTCCATATCGTGTTAGATGAGAAATTGGTCCTCTATCTTCTCTGTAATGTATTATATTCTTTACACAGATTTTGGAACGTTGATGAATCACTTTGTGGGTAATGGATATGATATTAATCAAGCGATGATGTCACGAGGATGGGTTGAGGATGAGAGGGGTGATTCGCCCGGATGTGGACTTGAACCCAGCGGGACCTCTCTATCTCTAAAGTGGCGTCCCTTGCAACAATACCAAATTGTTATCAATAGTTCGTCAAAACTATTTGATTTACCGCCCTATACCCGTGTGGTTGGCACATTATAAATTGTACAATTACAATATGTATAACGTGTTATTTTTCATCCAATTTAAATTATATTTCACCATAACTTTAATGTCCCCTGACATGGGGTTGGTGTTCTTGGTCAGAATAAGAGCTATGCTAATGAGTGGGGAAATCGTTTTCCTGTTTTTGACTGGTCAATATAGCAACTCCATCTAATAGTCGCCAGTTTGTCAAAGAAAGGTGATATTACATCATATCAGTAATTCTTGTTATTTTATTTCCTTCGAAGTAAACTTTTCAAGGCATTTCTCTTCGTCTGTTTTTATGTAAAAATCGATAATGTAAATACTGCTTGAAGCTTTAAGTAACAATTGCATGTACAAAACTGTCATATACTGTCATGTAGTGAACACGAGTTCCTCAAAAATGTACAAGGCTGTCATATACAGTCATGTAGTGAACACGATTTCCTCAAAGACTGTATAAGACTGTCATATACTGACATGTAGTGAACACGAGTTCCTCAAGAATGTATAAGACTGTCATATATTGTCATGTAGTGAACACGAGTTCCTCAAAGACTACGGTTCGCAGATTGGTGTGAATTTAGAACCGTGTGTGTGTGTGTGTGTGTGTGTGTGTGTGTGTATGATTGATTTGGATTTTTAACGTAGCTTTAACAAGTTTTCAGTAATATCGCTATGATATCTGCTGTGTGGCAGGATTTTTTTTTTAGTGATGTCTAGCATTATGCAGCAAATATGTAACACATTATCCTGACACCAGGCCTACCAGTCCGAACACTAATCTCTTAATGCTGATCGCCAAGCGAGGCAGCTGTTAGTACGATTTTTTAAAGTCTTTTGTATGACTCAGCCGGTGTTCGAACCCGCGACCTCCCGCGCTGTAACCTCGTAGGCCACGGCAACGAATAAGGGCTGTAAATGCTTTATTTCAGTCGCAGTCATAACATTTTCGGTTCTGACGTACAGTTTATTCGTCTTCTGTATAAAAAAGAAGGGTTCACATCCTCTCCACATGGTTGCATAAAAGTAAATTTTGCTTGGTCTTTCATTTATGGAGTGTCTTTAGTATGATACACAATATTATTCAGCAAATGAATTTTCAGTAGAACACTATTCACAGAATATTTTGCATTTAATTCTGTTTTAGGAGACATTGATTGCGTCTTTTATGATGTCAGTTTTTGCAGCCATGTGACACAAAACACGGCCGATTACCAGAACAATTTAATTGACAAATGCTTTGTGTTTCTTTTTTCTGTATATCGGAAAACTTTAATACTCTTTGGCCTTTAATTATCAAAAACGTACATGTGCTAAACTGCGGACAGGAAGTAACCTGATATTTATCTTTATGTTTAAATTCACATTTCTATTAAATGGCATTAAACTATGTATGGAAAAGAGGAAAGGCAAACATAAAATTAGCCTGTAGCAATTAAACAGCGGTTTAAAAACCATGCAGTGAGTTCTTTCAAGATACGATTAGTTGGGGAAGTCAAGACTCAAGACCGAAAGGGCACGAGTTAGAACCCTATCATCGGCCCATCCTGGTTCGGCTAATATGGTGTGTCCTTGAGCAAGCCATTTTACTCCAACTGCCGCGGCACTAAGTAACGTACTTGTGTTGCTGTGCCTTAAAGCAACAAACCAAAACCAAATATAAAAATTTGTTATTTGGCACGATTGATCTTTGTAGTTCTATTCAAGTGTGGTCTGGTATGTTAGGAGGATGGAATTCACACGTTGCTTGTTATATTAGGAGGATGGTATTCACACGTTGTTTGGTATGTTAGGAGGATGGTATTCACGCCTGGATTGGTATGTTAAGAGGATAGTATTTACGCGTTGCTTGATATGTTCGGAGGAGGATATTCAAACATTGCTTGGTATGTTAGGAGGATGGTATTCACGCGTTGCTTGCTATGTTAGGAGGATGGTATTCACGCGTGGTTTTATTATGCTAGGAGGATATTATTCACTCGTTGCTTTGTTTGTTATGAGGCTGGTATTAACTCATAGTTTGGTATGTTAGGAGGATGGTATTCACGCATGGTTTGGCATGTAAGGAGGATGGTATCCACGCGTGGTTTGGTATGTTAGGAGGATGGTATCCAGGCGTAATTTGGTATGTTTGGAGGATTGTATTCACGCCTGATTTGGTATGTTAGGAGGATAGTATTTACGCGTTGTTTGCGTTGCGTGGTTTTATTATGCTAGGAGGATATTATTCACGCGTTGCTTTGTTTGTTAGGAGGATCGTATTAGCGCGTAGTTTGGTATGTTAGGAGGACGGTATTCACGCGTGGTTTGGTATATTAGGAGGATGGTATTCACGTGTTGTTTGGTATGTTAGGAGGACGGTATTCACGCGTAGTTTTGTATGTTAGGAGGATGGTATTCACGCGTTGAATGGTATCTTAGGAGGATGGTATTCATGGATGACTTGAAATGAATAGAGGGATGGGTCACGCTTCTGAATTTTGACCTGAAATAGTGATTAACAGACAAGGTGACATTGTCGGCGTACAAGTCTTGTACCGTAATACTAGCACTTTTACCTAGGCACCCATAATGAATCACCTCTGAATTATAAAGTTGAACGGAAAAGCATCTCAGACAAATTTTCAAGGTCTGTTCCCAGGTATGGTATCAGTCTCATCAAATTTGTATTTTTCTACACCTTAAAAACAAAGAAAAAAAACTGCGTTATGTTTTTGAAAATTGAAGTTAGTTATTTTTATAATCCATCTATAAACAATAAATCTCGCGAAATTTCGCTTCTTAACGTATTTTTGACGTATGGACGACATAGAACACCTGCTTTAAAATCCCAAGGGATTTCATTACGATAGCCATGGTGATTACTCTTTGGAACACACGCAGTAACCGCCCCCGCCATGCTAAAGTTAGAAGAGCAAAAAAGATACGTACATGCCATTCAACCCTAAAAATGAACATTTCTTTTGTTTGTACTACTTACTGAATTTCTGAACTACTTGCTTGCTCATTTAGTAAGCAAGTTACTTAGGTAGGTATTAATTGACTCTAAACGTAAGTGCAATCCATTGATTCTCTCCGGAATGAAAATACAGTATCATATTTTGTTATTTTAGGCGAAGCAGGTATAAACTACCCCACTTTACGTTGTGTTTTATTTCGTAAAATGAAAGACGGCGATTAAACAGAAAGCAAATGATTTGCAAAATGATACTTTTGGGGCGTGGATTGAATGATTAGTCTCTACAACAAATATGTCCTTTCACTTAGTGGTCCTGACATGTTGAATTAGTAGCTGAGTTCATTGCACACTTGCGCACGTGTTAGATAATTTTTTTAAAAAAAGAAGTTCTTATTGCTTAATTAGCAATTCCAATGTAATCAAGAAAACATGGAACAAAATTACAAGTTGGAGTAAGATCTATGGCATTCTATTTGGTTTAATTAGCAATTCCAAGAGGAAAAAGATACACGGAACACACATATCTTATTCACGATGTGCATCTATAGTAGAACAATAGATAACTTTAAAGCGATTGTACAAATCAAAAATGTTTTGCCCAAGTTCAACATGTTATTTGTGAGTTCCAGAATGTATTGCCCAAGGTTCCAGTGCTGTGTCGGAGCTCGTCTTTGTATTGTTTTTGTCATGGGTAGAATTATTCATGAAATAAAAATAACAGTTTATGAAATAAAAATAACAGTTTGGCCTTGTAAATATAGTTGTCCAATTTTAACTGGGTTTTTTTACCGCTAAGAAATATTTATAGTAAACATAAAACATTGTATTTTATGGGATTTACATTGAATAAATAGCTTAGTCTTGCATTAGATCTGTCCATTTGACGTCTTCTTTGTGTGTGAATCTGTAAATCTCTGTAAATCTTGATTCAATCATAAGTCTGTGTATTGCATTTTACATTTATCATTCATTTTATTATCGAAAAGGACCAGGCCGTACTCGGCCTCGCTCTATCCATAATGATTATTTTATTTTAAATATCACAAATGGAATGTGCGGGTTAAAGCGTTTAAAACGCACTGGTCCTGTACCAAACATATCATGTATTCCGAATGATTTAGATATAAGGAAAATGCATCTTAGGTATAGGGAGCGACGCTCCAACATTTTTTCCCCTCTATTTCTAATCGTCATTATCAACCATTCACTTATTGCAAACGTCGTACTGACAAGTGATTCCGAATTTATACAACAAAGCTATACATGTAAAATGCACTTCATACCGATATGACCAGTCATGCAAACGACTTCAGGCTTGTTCTTACAAAGATGCTGTCGTAAGTTGGTCGAAGTTTGTGATCTTAGAGAGGCAAACATTTTTGTTTTGAGAAATATATATATTCAAAGAGATTTGTCACAGCTAGTACATGTCGATATTGTATTACTCAGGCAGTGTTGCATCGCATTTATATGGGGAATCATGAAGGACAGGACAGCACAAACTGCTTGTCAGGAGAATGCTGGGTGAAGGTGAAGTCGTAGGGGTGGGGACGTACCTTGCCCGGCCCCAAGTCATCCCCCAACAGTTGCAATGGATGAAAGTACATATATTTAAATAAATCATATATAGGTCCAAAAGATATAATATATAACCTAACATATCTATAATAATTATGCACGTACAAAGGAGAGTTTAAGCACTGATTTCAGTGTGTATTTGTAGATCTTTATCTTAAGTGAACCTCCGTCCCCCACCCCTTCTAAACTGTAGTGACCAGGACCAGAAAAGCTTTATTCCACCCCTGTGACACGTTTATCATGGACTTAATAAGACGCTGAAACCGATAATTTGTCTGAGAAGCTCAGAAGAAAACTTGCGACACAGTGGGAGAACACAGGTCTAATGACAATAGGGTGCGTTCATCCTGCGCTTTTCTTATCTATCTATCGCTATGACGACCTTGCTGTTTATGTCAAACTTGTCTAAAATGCAAGCACAATCACAACGAAATTCTAATCAATTTTATAAAATTAAATATCAATAGCATCTTTTTGATAAAGCATTAGTCTCGTTACTCTCTTTGATTCAACTGGTTGAGAAAATATCCAATATGATCACATCTTCAGGTCATTAACAACGAGCCTTCAGAATGTCTTAAGAATATTTCTTTATGTTGGATATAAGGATATTTCGAATAATAACAAAATGAATCCTTGATCTATTACATTCACAAGGTATGCAATCTTTTAAAAACTACAGTCCAACCTGTCTTTTAGTCAGACGTAAAAAAAAATTGCCTTCCAAGAGAAGTAATTGCTTAATAGAAGTTCAGTTCTTCAGAATGTGATTTAAAGGTCCCAGGAAAAAGTAGATGTTTTAGACAGAATTGTTTTTAATAGACTTGGTCTATTAAGACAGGATTGACTGGATTTTGTTAATATATGTACATTTTCCGTTGCAGAACAATATTCTGAACCTCCACACACACACACACACACACACACACACACACACACTTCCTTTGTTATTTATCTGAAAATGATTTCGTTAACTTATTTCTTCACTGTTCATGTCAAGATTTTTTAAACTGATCTTAAAGGCACAGATAAATGCATCTCTCTTTTTGCACTCCGCATCGAATTTAGTAGAGATATACTCCTGTCTGTTTATACTAGGCATTGTGGTGTCACATTTGTATTCCTTAAACACATTTCCGATTTTTAATACGTTACCACCGAAATACAACAACTTAGAGATTGTTTCATAAATCGTATTTTACTTTGTTTCGTTACTAGCGGTGTTTTACTTCTTATTGGATCTTTAATGTATTTAATGTTAACTACAATTTATTTACTGCGCTGTGTTTAGGGTGGGAGGAAAATAATGGCAAAATGCATGCTTAGATGATTTTATGACTTTCAGATTCACATTTGTTAAAATTCAGAACGTTTGAGAACCTGAAGACTGTATCAATATTAAGACTTAAATAAATTGAAAGTTATCACCTTCCATGAAGAGGAGTAAAAGTAGTATTTAAAAAGTCAAGAGATTCATATGGAAGACTCTTATACTTAGGTGTTTTATTCTGATAGTCTTTCTTACAATTTATTTTTCCTTATCTTTATTTCTGTCGAGTAATGAGTGAATGACACTAGCCTGAGTAATAGCTTATGAAACTCCTGCATACGATTTTCACATCATTTTATAAATCCACAAATCCTGGTTACGGTCTTTGCTTCATTTTTTAAATGCACAACATCCTCGAGTACGCTTTTCACTTCAGTTCATAAATTTACAACTCCTGCGTACGTATTTCGCTATATTTAATAAATCCACAACTTCAGAGTACATATTTGCTTCATTTCCTAAATCCGCATCTTCGGAGTACGAGTTTTCTTAATTTCATAAATCCATGACTCCTGAGTACAATTTTTGTTTCATTTCGTAAGTACACAACCCCTATGTACGCTTTTCGCTTCTTTGAGTAAATCCAAGGATTCTGGTTGATGCCTTTCCCATAAGGTTTGTGTATATACTCTTTAACGAACGTGGAATGTGCAGATAATGTTATCCTTGTCCGAATATAAGTACGTCTGTCCGTCTGTCTAATTAAGTTTTGGTTTATATCACTAATGCTGGTATTAAATTTTAGTTCATGAAAACATTTCTATTTTTTATAAAATCCAGACCACCATACGCTGTAATCGTTTCTGCTGTGTTGTTATTTCTTGTTGTTCAGATGAATTAATCTTACTTGTAGAGAGCTACATCGCCATGTCTTTCACGATTACACAACATACATTTCGTTTTGTTCCTCCTCAGATGTGGAGCTGACTCGATGATAAAAAATAATGATGGTAAGACGCCCGAGGAAGTTCTGATGATGGAAAAACCTCCTGGATGGGAAGAGAACCTTCACTGGTACAACAAATTTAAGCCAGGTATATATACTACAAGACAGTCAACACGTTACCGGTTGGGACCTTCCACAAAAGGAAGATCGCTGTGACGTGCATTTTTAAGGTTAAGGTTTTCCATTTAGCTCTTGTCCAGATTGTTTTGTTTTTTCTTTTCGTATTTTTTTATTTGCATGCTGTTTACCCATTATTATAGATCGACACATGAAACTTTGTGAGGGGATGCGTCTTGATGGGTCCTACATCTTTTAGTACAAATGTAAGTCATTGCAATCTATATTCATACTCCACTGACTTTGGTTAAATGGTATGCTTATTTTTAATTCTCAAGCTTCGTATTTGATAGAATCATTAAACTTGATTACTCTGTGTAACTCTATTAGTACCACAACATTACCGCGAAAGAATGTCACTGCGATTAAATTTCTTATTTTACTGCCTTGGGTAAGGTTTTAGCATTTAGCTCAGGAGCTAGTAACTCTGGGAGCCCATAGTGGCCTAGTAGTCTAAAGCGCTCACCGCTGCAGATCACTGCCGTCTCACCCCTGTCTACGGGGGTTCGAGTCTCTAGCTTGGCCAATGCTTATATGCAAAAAAGATTGCCAGTAGCTTTCCGTGGGTGGCAGTTCTTTCTAAAGATTTTACCGTGCTCTTCCTCCACCAGTTACACTGGCTGACATGTATAGATATCTTGTGCTGAAAGATGACGTTAAAACCCATAACAACAACTATAACTTTTTGCAAACTGTGTGTGTGTGTGTGTGTGTGTGTGTGTGTGTGTGTGTCAAACTTGAAGGGATGCATCTTGTTAAGTACTACTCCATCAAAAAATACGTTACTGTGTGATTCGTATTTCATGCTTCACTGACTTGGATTACATTTTTTCAGTTTATTTTTCAAGCTTTATTGATCAAATTACTTTAGTATATGCATCTCTATTAGCACCTTAATATAATACAAAAGAAAGGCATGGAGACCTACATTTCACGTTCATTTGGCTTTGATTAATTGTTTGCGTTTAGCTCATATCCAGATAGGTTTATAGCGCCATTATACATACTGTTACAACAAGATTCGTAGCATTTGCTGAGGGGATCGATTTTGATGAGCGCTACACCGTCGCTACAAACGGAGATCGCTGCGATCGATATTTCTTTCTTTACTAAATCTGGTAAAATCGCTAAGTAGTAATAGCGGGCAGTATAGTGACATTGGAAATCCCAGTCAAAAAGGTCGTGGGCACGTATGGAGACAAGGTGTTTACGGACCCCTTGGACACGTATAGCGACAAGGGGAGATTAACATGGACAATATTGGGCCTGTATAGCGACAAGGGAAAGTGGAGTCGTTGTATAGGGACAATATGAATGGAACAGGTGAGGTGACGTCACGGTACTGAACATTGGTAACAATATAGCAAGGGGCTGACCTCAATCGGACTAAACAGCCGGAAAAAAAACTAGAACGCATGGTGGGACATATACATATCCAGTTTAACCAATATCTCCTCTATCATCCTCAAATCGTAGAGGACGTTTTGCAACTTCTTCCTCTTGTCAAGGCGGTTATAAACCATATTGGTTTATTCAATGTTGAATGGCGCGAATGCTGAATCCTTCCGTGTATATACTTCAAGCACGGACGTGAAGAAAAACATTCCTTACCTTCACTTCACATATTATCTACTATCCACACAACGTAAGCGAACCCATCAAACCCCAAATCTACCATCCACACATGGGAAGAAGAAAAAACAATCACAAATATACTATCCACATACGGGAAGAAGAACAAACTATTATATACTATCCACAAACCCAAAATGTACTATCCACCCACGGGAAGGAGAAAAAGCAAACCCCATATCTACTTTCCACACAAACGTACGCGAACGCATACAAACACACTATACTATTCACACACAAGGAAAGGGAAAAACACACACTTTACTATCCACACAAACGTACGCAAACACATACAAACACAAACACACATAATCACATCAGGAAAGGAGTAAGTGTTTATAGCCACACTACTCCACAGTCACACAAAATGGAAACTTGAATAGTCTCTTTTCTAGCGTATTAGGGGTAGCCCTGAGAAGGGCTATTGTTTTGAACTCCAGATGCACCTTGTTAATTGTGAAACCTCCCAGGCCGAGCACCACAGACACAACACCGACTCCAATCGATGTCCCAATTGATTGTTGTGGTTGGAAGCGCAGACGGGGCTTGAGTGGCTTCACTATCCCACTCCTTCGTTTGAGGCATTGTGAAGACTTGTTCTTGTCTCCTTTGTCTATTCTGCACCCGTGGATATTGTGGTCGCTGAGGCTCCCACTCTTGTCTTTGCTTCTCCATTTCAACGTCCCAACTTTCTATCTGGGGAACCAAGGGTATTGGTGGTGATAATGGCTGTGTTGCTTGTCGCTGGGGTGGTGTCCTCACCATATGCTTGACTTGGCTGGTCTGTCTCAGAATGAGGTGAGGTAAGATAGGTCTTTTCTTTTCATCCTCTTCTTTCTTCGTCTCTTCTACTCTTCCTCTTCTGTTTTTGCGCTTTCTTCTATGGCCTCCATGGCCAGCTCATCCAACAGGCACCGGATGGTCAGACTGGAGGCTGCTTTGCGATTTTTGTTGGGTCGGAACGCTTTGATAGTTTGATTTTAGGGTGTGGGATAGAGGGAAATCAAAGAGCATATATCATGATAAAAATTGAAAACAAACGACACACACATTTTTTCAAAACACAACATTTTTATTCAAATTAGTAACAACCGACAATTAACCATAAAACAATTTTTCCAACAAACAAACATTTTTCAAATAAACTATTTTGACAAAGTTGACATCGTTGTGAAGTTAAGCTAGACTTCCACTGATGGAAGTCATTGTACCATTGATGTACACTACGTTTCCTAGCTAAACACAAAAGTTAAATAAAATGGTCACAAAACCATCGATCTACTTTGTCATTGTTTCTAGAAGAGTGACGATCAAAGTAAGTCACTAAATGTTCTAAAGAATATTCAAGACTGCGTTGATGAAGAAAATACACACAGTATTGTCCACACACCATGGAATCTGTGCCTCGTAATTTCACATTGTTGAATCGTGTTGTCTGGGTATTTCTTCTCATAAAGTCGATGAGGTCCTCTTCCACAAGTGGTAATCCATACGAATCAAAATACTCCACACAACCATCACGGGGAAAGTAGACGGCTACAAAGTGGGTTCCTGGTAGATGACTGTCGTCCGTGTCGATGACATATGCTTGATCTTGAGGTTTGCGATGAGGACGTTCATCTTTAGCACACACGACAGGATTACATCATGGTGGGTGGCACGGCAAATAGATCTAGTTCCGACCTGGAACAGGCACAAGACTCTCGGTGCATCGGTTTCTTTTTTTACTCTGTGATTTTTGTATAATCAAAACCGTCTAAGTCTCGGACGTTTTTTTTTTTTTTTTTGTCTTAGTCTATTTAGCTTTATAAGTGTGAAGTCCTCTAAAGGGGTGTTTTCGTCGTTTCTTTCTGCCTTGCCCTTGCTATGACGTCAGGTAAGCAAAAATGCATGACTCTGTAGCTTCGAGGGCATTTATAGGAGTTTTTCGTACGCCCAAAATGTCTTTGCCCGTTTGAAGGAGGACATTTTTGCCTGCTCTCAAGAAAGCTTCTTTAGGGTTTTGTTTGTCGATGATGACATTTCGGAGAAATTCTTTGCCGTGCGTCAGTGCGTCATCTTTCAAAGCGTGCATTCCTCGTGTCACCACTGGTTTCAACACGGAGGCCGCCGAACGAAAGGCCGATTTCAACATATCTCCTGAACCATGTCCTCGCTGTCGAGCGACGCCTCGGTACACGGGATACATGACTTACAACTCGTTAGACAATCGTTTTCGAAAATGGAGTTTCACCGTGACTTTCTCTTTGGTAAATGAAATATATTGTCCGAGATCTCCTTTTATAGCAATGTTGACAGAGTCAAAATACGACTTAGTGACGGGTAAATAGTGAGGATGTTCAAATTCGTGGTGAACGTGATAGATGTTTCCACCTTCCTCGTCAGAGTTTGTGACAGAATCCACTTTGAAAAGAATGATACGCAGTAACGGCACGGAGGTGTGTCTCACCACGTTGTGCTCAACCACATCGGAGTACACAAAGATCAACTTGAGACCCTGGCTCAATTCTACCGGGGAACGAAAATATTTTGCACAATCCAGGTTGTTGGTAATGGTTGGTATGGGTTTATCCTGCAATAGGTTTATTTCTCCACCCAAAATGTCATACAATTGATGACAAAAGTTAATACCTACCACTTTGTTCTCCGGAAATTTCAATAGTAGTTAACTAGCTATTTTATGGTACTCAGTGGTGACACATTTTTGTTTTTTGTCGAAAAACATTTTACCAAGCAGTGCTTTGAATCTGGTAGCAATCGCATTTACCAAATGTTGACCACTAAAAACAATAGCCTGCACGAATATGCAACCCATAGGTGTACCATTTAATTAGCTCGTTCGGTGGTATTGGCTAAGCGTCAGCTACAGTTACAACAGTTGAGTGAGTGTTCAGGTATTCTTGCACTTGAACGTCATAAACTTCGACCTTAAACCAGTTTTGATTTTTAACTATTTTTAGGATTTGTGTGGGGTGAATGATTTCCACCAAAGCCACTTTCCATTAGGCTTCTTGATCCAATTGGATGGCCTGAGGTATTTTGACCGTATAACAACACAAAGCGTTATTGAAAAAACCTTCATGGAACTGTCACTGGGTAGCGTCAAATATAATTGGTTGTTGTTGTTCATAATTCCAGAGTTCTACTGCTGTCCGAAGGGTCACTCGAAGTCTGAGGAGTGTCTAAAAGAGGATTGATGTTGTGGTTGTTGTTGTGATGGTGACTGACTTTGGGCACAAAATTCCCGTTTTTTCCGCTCGATGAGTATTTCAGAAAAGGATTGGGAAGAAGGTAATCGATGCTCAGTATAATTGTCCACAATTGTTTGTCTCCTTGTTGCAAACTCACATTGGCAATGGGCGCACCGATGACACAATACACCACAAAGATTTGGCTGAAAAGACGATTTGCGTTTTAGTCACACGTTCTCAAAACCACACCCACAAGAATTCTTTTTGTTAATCTTGCAGAGAAGAACTCGATGAAGAAGTTTTCACTGCGGTGGTAACGGTAGCTGAGGCTGTGTGGAAGTGCATGCTGTTCACTTCTTTTTATAATCGATGGCTTGCGAAGCGTCGATCCAAGAATCAGAACTGGGAGGATATCCTTTCCAGCGTACTTTGACTTCTTTGACACGACGTTTTCTTATTTTTTGGGTTCTTCGTTCGAGTATGCTTTCAATGTCGTACACTTCGTCTTCTTTTTTGGTCACGCGTTGTAACTCGGGCAAGTACACCGTTTCTTTTAACACTTCCCCGTTCATGTCTTCCAATTTATGAACTGCAGGATGACGACCACGCATTCGTCCTGTGACACGAAACGATTCGGTTGTCCCGTTGGGTAAGTGACCATTGTCGAAAGTGTGTTTGGTTTTGTCAATGCACACACAATCTCCTGCTGACAACAATCCACTTTTCGTGGGGACAGCCACTGCCGGGGACGTACCAAACAGGCGCTGAAGAAAGAACACTTCGTTTTCGGGAGTCACTTCTTGGGGGATGGCGTCCGATGATTTGATGGTAAGATTGGCTGTACGCTTGAACCGTGTGCGGTAAGATGTCGATGTACTTGAGAGTTATTGATGCGTAAAATATTTCCATACGCGTTCTTTCAAAGTGCGTTTGAAACATTCAACGATGCTTGCAATGGTGTTGGGATTCTCGATGGTGAAAAACTGAATGTTACGTTTCTTTAAAAATAAATTTAAGCTTGGTTCAGAAATTCGGTGCCTTTTTCGGTTTGCCATCGAAGAGGGTGCCGACCACTTTGTTTCAACACCAGTTTGATGGCTGGCACTAACTCACTGCTCGATTTGGAAGTCAATGGCACACCCCTGCCAATTTGGAAAAGGCGTCGATGATGCAAAACAAATATTTGTAGTCACGATTGTAGGTGGTCAATTGAGAGACATCGGCTAAATCGGCTTGCCATTGATGATCGATGCCCTCCACTCAGGTGCTACTTCTGGAAAATTTTCGTCCAGTGGGTTTGTGTAAAGTGTCTTGTTCTTGTAACCATCGTTGCACTTGAGGTAAACGGAGACTTTTCAGACGGGTTTTGGCAGCACGGTACTATTTCTGAACTCCTCCGTAACTTAAAGTATGAACTGGATCGTAGTAAATGCTGGCTTCATTTTTAAATACGTCACCCACTCTTCACTGCTACTACTTTGGATGGGGCTAAATGGTGGTTTGGAAACGGCATTACGTGTCCGATGTGCTACGAGAGTAGAAGTCGAGAGTAGTGGTGGCAGTGGATGTGGTAATGTGATGGCTTTGGTCTTCTTTTCTTTTTTAACTTCTGGTTTTCCTTCTTTCTTTTTGACTTTTCTCGAAGGAGGAGTGAATATCATCTTTTTAACCCAAGCTTTAAATTCTTCTTGTTGGGGAGTGGGGGAAGGGGTCAACAAGGACGCTTCAATATTACTAGGAATGGGAGCAGAAGTCGGTGTATGAAAGACTTCTCGTAACTCTTCCTCCTCAGGCATTCGTGGCGCTGTGTCTATCTTGACATCTGGAGCTGATGGTGGTGGTGGTGGTGGTGGTGGTGGTAATGGTGATGGATTTTTTTTTTATCAGGGTCCTAAAATATGTCAGAGTTGCCAGAGCTGTTTCGTCTAAAGATTTATGGTGAAAGAGTTGCAGTCGTTGCAATAGTTGACCGTACTTTTGCAATTTTTCTTTTTCGAACAAATCGTTGCGATCCATCGATTATTGCAATTCGTGTTTTAACTGGGACATCTCTGTCAAATGAGGGTTGGGAGGCAAATGCGGGGTCCATTGTTCTTGCCAAAGATGGAATTTCATTCATCGTTTGTAAGGCACTAATGTCAGTTTTCATCCTTTCATCGGATTTCATTGGTCACGTCTGAGATCTTTTAACTACAAAGGTCCCTTGCCCTTGTATCTTCTTGGTCCTTTTTACCGTTTATCTTGCACCCATTGAGTCATCCCAGCATTGTTCCAAATACTCCTTTCATCAAGGGTTCTAACAACACGGGCGAAATTCCTCTGCGTTGTACCAGCATTCTTTTTTAGACGGATGGGTATTTTCTTCTTGATCATTTGGTGAAGAACGTATCGATGCTTGACTATGCATTCCTTTTTGATGTAGAAACAAAGGTATCGTGCCTTTCAAGACATTCAGGCAACATTCACACACGGTATCGACGACGTCTTTGGATGATGTTTGAATGAGTTGTTTTCGCATGGATGGAGCGGCTATGGACAGGACGGACAACACGTCCCAATGTTTGGCTAAACGAGGAGGAAATCCTTTCATTTTCTTTCCTTTGGGGTTAGAAGAGGGATGGCTTCTCTTCTGGGGAGTGACATCTGTGTTTGCACCTGAGCAAAAAAACACTGATTCTCATTCTTTACCGCAGGTATTGTTTTATACCGGAATGCATCGCCATTGATCGTCTTTACTTCATATTAACTTGATGACAAGCATCACACGTCTTGGAGGGGTTCGCAACGGACTTAATCGGGACAGTTTTTGCTTGGACAAATCCAGTAAACTTTGTGACATGCCCGATCTCTCTTGGACTTTAGTTTTGGGGGAAGGTACTTTGTGAGCAGTTGCCACTGCAGCTCAAGAATAGAGGGTGTCATCGCTGGAGGAGACGTTCTTGGAGACGCGGGTTTCCATTGTATCATCAAATGATGAAGAACGGATATCAAAATGAGTTTGGAAGGCAACACCAACAACAGAGAAGTGGAAGAACCTGAGGATACTGAAAACTCGTTCACCGTCGCTGCAGGTAGTGGTTTGCGACTATAAGGTTACGTCCTGGCCTAAGTTTCTCTCTTGAGGGTAGAAGCTGTTTTCTGTGGGATTTTCTTTTTCTGTTGACTTTTTATTTTCTGTGGGCTTTTCTTTTTCTGTGGTTGTGACCTGGTCATGACACCGTCGCTCTTTTTCTTCTTTTGGATTCGTTTCGCTTTTTCGGCAGTGGTTTTTATTTCATTTTTAGAGGGAGCGAATGATGACACCTCCGAGAGAACCGCCACCTCTTTTTTGGTTTGAGTTTCGATGCGGACATCGCCCAGTTGCGTCAAGGATACTTTGTTTCTGTCAAAAACGCGTCTGGTTGTTGAGGAATGTGAATGATGCCTTGCAGTAATTCCCGTGCTGTCACCGTAAAATATCGTAAGATTTATTTTATACTGGCTTCAAAGACACGATTGAGTAGCTGTGGATTTTGTTTGCGACAAGGAACGAATCACTTTCACGGGAAGATGAGACCGAAGAAAAGTCATGTTGATGCTGTAAGAGACTGACCCAAAGTATCCGAGGTTTTTTTTATAGATTTTTGTTGTTGCTGTTGTTATGTCGATGACGGGGACGTGTAGACGACAGGCCCTCTGTCTTGGCACCAGTTGTGAAATAGATGAGTACGAAATCGCAAATAATTGGATGGGTGGGTTTTGAATCCACGAGTAAACAGGCGTGTGTGATTTGAGTGGCATCGTCGTACGATGAGTCAACTAAGGCGTTCCTAACTATTAGGCTAAGACTTGCACTTGTGATTTATCTCTAGGGCTTTTATATAAGACCACGTAATGAGCATTGAGACTGATGGTGTGATGGGCTTTACTTTGTTGAAACCAATTGTGGGTGATGTGAATGACACTGACATTACGATGATGCTCTTTGCGCGTAAACTAGTTTAGTACTTTCTTCGTATTCTCCTAACATGTCGTCAAAAATGATCCGATGGGTTTTATTGGGATTAGACACGATCTCGTCATCTTCGCCAGGAATGCCTTCCACAAACACGATGGTGTCGCCTTGACTTTCTCGCAAGAGGCTGTACACCAGTTGCCATTCTTTGTAACACCACACCACCCGTTGAGGTGGACGATCGATCAAATGATGTTTATGTTTGATCAAACGTTTGACACATTCGGTTTTGACAAGCTGGTTTCTTAAACGACATGGTATGTCACGTCAATGACTAGGGCCCCACTAAAGGTAGGTAGTGACAGTGCGAAGACTTTTGAGCATGTTCTATGTAAGCTGAATATTTTTGCTCCCACTAGTGAAGTGACACAATGAGTATCGACGTTTGACAAAGTTCGTCGTTTGAGGGTTGATGACAGCCAGGGTGTTTTCGGGTATGAATCGTTGGCGGTATACTAAGGAACACGCTTTGGCATTGGTGCAGGCTTCTTTCAAAGGATTGATCCCTCCAAGTTCCATGAATAATTACCAAAAAGAGCAACGTCGTAAAATGTCCACGTCGGAACGACAATACTTAAACATTTCTACCTGAAATTGAAGGGGTTCGAGTCGTCAGTCTAGTACCAAGCATAGAAAGCTTCTCATTGTTGGGTAAGCATGTTGTCGGGGTCGTGGTATTGAGCCTCTGGTAAATGGGGTAGAACGACGTATTGATTGGCTTCTGTAGTGAAATAGTGCGGAAAATAGCCTTTGGCCATTTCTGGCATTTCGAACGTTTTAGGCATTCGACTCAAAGGCATGGCAAATAACTCACTGAATCTTTAAAATGCACTTGTCCCACTTGCATGGAATTTATTTTGACTCCGTTCAAAGTCACTTTCGGACATTCGGTAGTTTGTTCCGTATAGTATCTGAGAAGAAATTGTCCATCGTTTCTTGAGAAAATATGAGCCATCACTGTGGCATGGCGATGACAATCTCCGTAACGTTCCATGTCCTCTTGGCTCCACGTCTCGTTGATGGGGACTGAGATCTATTGGGCGAAATCGGCCAAGCGTGTTAGGTTCCCGAAAGATTTTATCACGTCCTCCAGAAATCTTGCTGCAGTGAGGACAATGACTAAGGATAGGCCCTTGGATGCACTTCTCGCACGCTCGATGATCCACACAGAAATTAGGAATATAAATGACGGTCTGTTGCATGCATTCGAAATCGAAAAAGATGAAATTATCTTTCTTCTGGTCATCGTCTTCCTCGTGATGTTTGGAATGGTATTTTTGAATGTGAAGTATTCTTATTCAAAATCCACGATTTGGTGACAAACCTGACATCATTTCTTTCCTGAACATACTTGTAACTTGGCACTTTGGTACTTATGCCTTATCCGCAAGTAAGGCACATTCTCAGGAGTTGACAAGCATTTTTCTGCTGTGAACCTTTAGATGTTGGTAACAGGCAGGGTTGATAACAGTGCGCTGAAAAGCATGGCAATGCACCTGTATTTGTCCTTCGTCCAGACAGGGTTGAGTTGCCAAACATCTCTAACATTTCGATCCAAAATGTTTGTGTTGTTCTCGATGGCTATAGCCCTAGTATAATTTCTCATAGTAATAACTGTATCCCAGGAATGCGGTGATACTGGTAATGGCATTGAAATGTTTATCGTGATTATAGACGTGAATGTATTTTCCGTCTTTGATATATTTGCCTCGAAACAACTGAGATCCGCGCACTTCTTGAGTGTGCGCTTTCAAGGTGTAGCGTGGAGCCAATACGTCTTGCAATTTTTGCATTTCAGGAATGCCACTGGTGTCTTTCGATATCCTCGCTTGCTGTGACAAGAGTTCTGCTTAACTTCGTTGTTTGGATCGGTTCGAATTTTAAATAGTTTTCCAGGTTCTTTTCCATTCTGCCGTGTTGTTCTTGTCGCTATACGTTCGTCCCACCACGATAGCACGGGCTAAACACATCTGGTCTTGTGGGTTGTTAATTTGGACACGGCTACGCTTGACGCTACGAAGGTTGTCCACCAATAACACTTTTTTGCGTCCTGTCCCTTGGAGGAAGAAACATGTGGGTCATGAACAGTGTCGCTTTTCCATCGGTGATGTGAAACTTGTCGTTGGATTGTTGCACGTGTTGAATCTTGTCGATGACTTTGGAAGGTGTCCATTCTGCTGGGCTGCTAAACTAGATCCAAACGGTGATTTCAAACTGTCGTGATGAATGGATAGTCTCAAGCGATCGACTTCTTTGGCTTCACATTGTCGTTCCAGAATACTTAACAAAGAATCCCACACCTCGGTGATGATCCCCTCTGCTTTCTCCGATGGTACTTTGGACTTGAAATCTTTAAACTTCGTGTACGTGTAAACCGTAGTTCTCAATTTTTTAAAGGAACGCTTTTCCGTTTCTCGAATGTGATTGTACTGTTCAGGGTTTGCTGGTGAACTTTGGTTGGGTGTACTGTAGACTCTCTGAGCCTGGATTCGGGCTAACTCGTGTCATCTTCAAAATCACTGGCATGAATTGGAGTCAAGACTTCAGCTACTGTGCGAGGCGATGAATCACGTTTCTGCTTCTTACTTTTTCTGCTTTCTCAACAAAATGATGCGATCGTTTCATCTTGACTGCAAAAGGTCAAATGACAGCAGAACAGGTGTCAGAAGAGACAAAAGTCAAGATACACGTTATCACTGTCGAGAGAACGGACATTGGTTTTCAGAATGCCTTTAAAAAATACAGGAGCAAGAGGAAGTGAGGGGTTCGGAACTGGAAGAAGAGGTATCCTCCCAAAAGGAAGAACCCAGACACGTCCTAGAAAGAGAAAAAAGAGAAGAAAAGAAGACGAGGAGAAAGTGAGGAAGAAGAGGAGAAAAAAACCTATATAAGCGAAGAAATTCAAAAAACAGAGAGAGAGAGAGAGAGAGAGAGAGAGAGAGAGAGTGAAAAAAAAAAACAACAGAATAAGTCTATGAACTTTTTAAAGTGTTGTGTTGTGAATTGGATCGTAAAGTTTGTACCAGAATAGAATAGACAGAAAACATAAGCGTCTCTTGGTTTTGATTTTTTTAGAATATGGACCTACTCTCACGCGTTCACACACGTACATCATGGGGCAAAACAAAAGGATTTTTAGTTTAATTGATTTTGGCAAAATGAATGCTAACTCTTTTCGAGAGAAATGAGTGGCCCTGAAAAGTGGGTGCTTGTTTTCAAACAAAAACAAACTCAGGAGCGGGACGTAATCTGCCTTAATCCTTTGCCATGGCCAAGGCCTACTTCTGGACTTGCTTCTGTCAATGATTTGGTAGAAATCACTAGGGGGTGGTATCTCAGGTGTAGCAACGAGGTTCGGCTGTTTGGCTCGGGAAGGTCTTTTTCTTTTGGGTCGTAATAAAAAAAAGTCTGATACATTTGTTTCAGACTCCTAAACAATGCCAAAATATCTAAAAGTACTGTCATCTTTTGACTTTCACTGTCCTGCTTCTCTCTTAGACCTTGTTTAATCTCTGCTGCGTCTTCCTGTCGTTTCCTTCTTGCATCTTCTTCTTCTCGCTGTTGCTGTTGGAGGAGAAATCTTGTTCTGCTTCTTTTTGCTGTTGTAAAATTTCTCCAATTTTTCTTTCTGTCTCTGTTTAAAATCCTCAACGTGTAATAAAGAAGGAGAAGGTGGCAAAGGCACTGGTACCGGAAGAAAGAAAATCGACTAAATCCCAATTAAAATCGGTCTCTTCTGGAAGTAAGACTGCGTTGACTTTGGTAGCCGCTGGTATACCATCGCTTTTCGTCTCCACTGCCGATGCACCCCGGTTCATCGTCTTCTTAGTTTCCGTCATGTTTGAAAACTTTATCGCATTGATTCACCACGCACAGACGCTAGAGCATTTATATATGGAATGTGATGTCACAGTCAGCTCTCTTCGGGTTGGAAGACAGACTCCACACTGTGACTAAAGTTTGTAACGCGTATTAGGATTTGTGAAAAAAACTCGATCCGTTTCGATTCACTCTTCCACTATAAATAATCGCAGTTCATTTCATTCCCTCCACCTGTTCTCCTCACAAGATGTGGACTAATGTTGAATCATCTCCTCTTGTATCGTCGATGCTGTTCCGGTCGGACTTAACCATGTATGTGAAATCATCATGGACAATCATCCGGATCACCGATGCGAGCGTTTGGAAAAGTAGAATCTATGTGGAGAGACAATGCTGTTTGAAGAGAGTCCTCATCTACGGTCCAGAAATCAGAAGAAGTTTGAGGAAGAGAAGAAGACCTATGCGATGTCCTCTATGTTAACGGAATGATGTTTTCATAAAATCCAAAGTCTCTTTTCAGGGCCACTCATATGCCTCGAAAAAATATTTATTCTTATTGCCATATATGTGTTTGATGTTGATCAATCTATGTCTGTATGTTGTATATGTTATATATGTCCATGTTCCGCCAAGCGTTCTAGGTTTTTATTTACCGCTGTTTGTCCTATTGAGGTCAGCCCCTTACCACATTGTTACCAATGTTCAGTACCGTGATGTCACCTCAACTGTTCTATTCCTATTGTCCCTATACAAGTCCAATTTTCCTTGTCACTATACAGGCCCAATATTCCCCATGTTAAATTCCCATTGTCGCTATACATACCCAGAGGGTTCGTAAAAGCCTTGTCGCCATACGTGCCCACGACCTTTTTGACGGAGATTTCCATACAGCCCCCTATTACCACTTTGCAAGCACCCTTGCCAAAAAAGATCATTGTGATCAACATTTTACATTTTACTGTTTGTTAAATTTTCTGAATTGCCTTATGGCCACAATTTTTTTAATCTGCTACATAATACTGTTATACCTGGCATCATGAAACTTGGCAAGAGGATGCATTTTGAGAAGTACTGCATCCTCGTCTTAAAATATGTCACTGTGACCCATAGTTCAGATGTCGTTGACTTTGTTTCGATTTTATGCGTTTACTGTTCATTCTTTAATCATTTAACTGATGATTGCATGCATCCCTCTTAGTACTACACCCATATATTTCACATTTAACTGACTTGGGTTAAGTTTTCGCATTTACCTCATGACTACATGCTCTTCACATGCTATGTTAATAATATCACATCTAGAATCATGCATGCTTCTTGATAAGCAATACTCCCTCATATATGTAGACCACTGTGGCCCATATTGTAAACTTTACTGACTGGGTTAAGGGATTCTTTTTATGTTCGTTTCTCAAACACTGTTAATACTATAATCGTTAAATGGACTGTGATATGCATCTCATTTACCACACACCCTTACACCAAAAGAGGCTCGTCGTGACCTACATTTCATCTTTTACTGGCCTTAGTTACGTTTTTACGTATGTCTAGAGTTTTTGACTAGTTTTATGCATACCATCCCACCTAGAATCACGAAATTGTGTCAATGGATCCGGCTAGATAAGTTTTATGCCCTTTTTGCCAAAAATAGGTGTCTGTAACACATATCTCATGCTTTAGTGAGTATTTTTGATTTTGTATTTAATGTTCATTTGTTGGGTGCAGCATATTTTCTTTATTAGGACACTTGATAATTGGATGTATCCATGTTACTGCTAAAAGCTTAAAACCAAACAAGTCACGTTGACCCAAATTGTATGCTTCGCTAAAATGAGATATTTTTTTAATAATCACAAATATTCATCGATGCTAGATATGTATGCATTCCAGTCTATTCAGAAGAAATGCGGTTGGAAGTAGAATATATATGTGTATTAAATGGTAAACTTTACTTATTTATGACTCTACACTGTATATTGTAATATGCTACTCTTCAGATATCAACTGTGTATTGCATAGGTGATTGAGGATAGAAATTTGATGAGATGGACTGCATGCTACATGTTTTTATGCAAGGTCACTCCAAGGTCACTCAAAACATATGACTTTTATGCAGTCAAATCAGGCGTCATGGAATAGACAATTATATATTTTCTATTGCATCATGGGATAGACAATGATACATGTTTTGCGGATATTTTAATAACAATGATTTTAAAAAATATAATACACAAACAACATCAGTCTCTGGATTTTATAAATTCATTATAGTACTCTACTTTAATATAACAGAAAACAATGTTCTTTATTATTGTTGTATGTCTTTTCTGCCCTGTCAGTGTAGATAGCTCGGTAGGTGGCTAGGATAGGTAACCTTGCAATATTCCAGCACAATCATGAATATAGAATACCATTTAAAAGCGCACATTTTAAATTTTAAAATGATTAAAGTTCTTTTGTAAAAAAAATATAAGACTGCAAAAATCCTCCGTCAAGGGGTCAAGGTCACTTTAGACTGAAGTTTTGTTTTATATGCATGATGATGTTTACAATGGCTACTAGGGACTAGTCAAAGTAACGGTCAGCTGTATTGATAACTCTTTCTTTCAAATCTCTTTACCATTCGGTTTGTTATTTTTTCATTACAACTAGAGATACATTTAACTGAGTTTTTATTTTCCCCAGAACAGTTTCATTAACCACATCAACAATAAGCCGTAGAATAAGACGTGGGTCATGTGATAGCATGGTGCTGTGGGTTATTTCGGAGATTAATATGAGTACGATACAATACCGTACCTCTCTCCCAACCCCCCAAAACAAATAATGTGAAATCCATCTTTTATTTCCATTTGATTTTTTCCTCAGAAACGGATCCAGAAAAATCGGGGATGGAGGGTGCGTAAATAATTAAGTAAGGAGTCTGTACATTGGAATTTTTAGTGCCCAAGGGTGAGGTCTTCAGAAGCTCCGGTTTAAGCGTTTCTATGGCATAATTTAGCTCTAAAAAATAGTCTAGGAAACAATACGGTTGTTTAGCGCTGTTTTGGGGGTGGGGTGGGTACGCGCCGGCTGCGCTGTCACGATTCCGACGTCAAATAATTTTAAAATGTCACGTTAAGTATTTGAAAGTACAGTAACATACCATAGGTGGATATGTCATTATAAAGTCTAATAAATTAACCACCAAACCTGTGCTAATCCCGATTAACGGTTTGGACGTCTGGCTCTTGAATTACGATTGACTGAATGGAATGGTCCTTTCGGCGATATGTGCTGAGTATTTTTGATTAATCTAATGTTTAACTTGTAAATCAACTCCGAACAAGACAACCCTACCTCATGTGGCCCGTAACATAGAGCAACCAATCACATACTACTTCCGCTCATTCGAAAGTTTCGGTTGACAAAATCTTGAGACGTTCAAGTCTAGTTACATGATCAAAGCAATCGATACAATTGACCATAACTCAAGAGGCGCTAGAAATACTGGAAAGTATCTAAAATGTACACTGATGTGTTGCGGACACATTTGTCTTCACTAATAGCACGATTTAAGGAATAGGTGAGATCGTACCTCAAAAACGTACATCAGTATTAGTACAAGTTTGGCGGCTGATTTATCGGACTAATCATTGTACTGCCTGTAAGCAAGGTTTGGGTTTTTGGAACTGGCATCTATTTATTATGATCATTAGTATTTTACTGTTGCAATATAAGTTGCTTTTTATGTGATACCGAATTTAATATTTTCTGTAGGTTTATGGCGCGCACTTCAAGAGGAAAACCCTGATAAAAAACTGATAGAAAAGTTGTTGAAGAACTGGTGCCGAGTTACCACAGTCAAGAAGGGCTGCGTCACCAGCATGAAAAGCCTGATCCAGAGCGACATTCATAAGCACGATATACTTAAGTTGCTCGAGAAATACGAAAATACTAATGAACTCGCACTGGCAACGACTGCAGGGATGGGATTTATCGTACGGATGTGGGTAAAACAAGGTTCGTATTTTTATCAGTATTGCAGTTGACTTGAAAGCAAAGCAACTCTGGTCTTTGGTTTAATCATATTTGACCCATTTGCTACCCCACCGTTTGCCCAGTGTTAACACGCCGGTCTTTGATTCGTGTCCCCAGTACAGTAAAGTGACTTGGAATGTATTATTATCAGCTGATGCACTATACCATTCATACTCTGTATGCGTCTCTGTCAGTCTCTTTCTCTCAAATGGAAATTGCGTATTGGTTTTGGCCCGAATAGCTTTAATCTTGACACGGGTGTTTCATATATATTTTTGATTGTTAAAGACGTATTTCTCTCTAAGATGCATAATTTCGACTAAACCGCAAGATGCACCTTGAATAACTTTTGACATTTTTTTCCGAATGTCGTATTGTATAATTTGAGCTGGAGTAAATCGTAAGGTACACTAAGCAATGAAATATTTCTTCAGTACAAAGGAGCAGGAAGTGAGCGCTGAATGCAGACGTCAGCTTCGCGATTGATTTATCACCTTATTTTTGTCATTTGATAGCGTTGCTTTCCATTACACATTTTTTAAGAATATGTTTACCTATGACATTTTCTGAACCTGCTTTAAATTCATTTATACTGTCGAGTTATGTAGCAGTAAATTACTCACAGTCTTGTGAGAAACAAGATATTATGGACTTTACTCTAGGATGTACTTAAGTAGAGACCATCAACCTTTACAAAGTGTCAAAACGATGACTTAACCATTAGTGACAATGTGTGACATATACGAATGGCGTAATATGCGTCAGAATCTACAAACGTGAACAGACAAATATCAAAACAAATATGAGACAGAGAGAATAATAGTATAGTAAATATGAATGTGATGGAGAAAGAAGTATTACCTGATGTACCTATATTTGCTATGGTTAATCTTTAACATCCGTGCGTGCAACTGAACATGCACATGCTTTTCAAGGTTGTTAATATCAAACTTTGGTGAGTGCAAAGCTAGTTTTAACTTCATTTAATTCTCAAAACTTACAAATGAACGGTTACAATTATTTTGTTTTTCATTTATTTATTCGCTCATTAATGCATTCAGTTGACACAATGCAAAACAAACGAATAAGCCTTCCGTTTGCCATTAAGAAATTGGATAAGATGTACTCCGTAATGCATTTCGTATAACTGGTTGTCAGACTTATACTTATCTAGTTGTTATATATATATATATATATATATATATATATATATATATATATATATATATATATATATATATATATATATATACACACACACACAGTCAACTCCGCTTATATGCATAGCATCGGGACCGGACCCAAGGTATGCGTTTAAGCGGAATTCATGTATATTGACAATGAAAAATGGGACCATACTTTCGCTATGCACTTAAGCAATCTATGCTCTGTGCAATTAAGCGATATGCATTTAAGTGGAGCCGACTATATATGTATATATATATATATATATATATATATATATATATATATATATATATATATATATATATATATATATATATATATATATATATATATTACATAATAACTCATCTACTGTTACATGGTTATACTTATCTAGCTGCTATATCTACTGTTACAGTTATACTTGTCTAGTTGCTGTATGTATATTTATCTACTGTTACAGTTATACTTGTCTAGTTGCTGTATGTATATTTATCTACTGTTACAGAAATATACTTGTCTAGTTGCTGTATGTATATTTATCTAATGTTATAGAAATATGCTTGTCTAGCTGCTGTATGTATACTTATCTACTGTTACAGAAATATACGTGTCTAGTTGCTGTATGTATACTTATCTACTGTTACAGAAATATACGTGTCTAGTTGCTGTATGTATACTTATCTACTGTTACAGAAATATACGTGTCTAGTTGCTGTCTGTATACCTATCTACTGTTACAGAAATATGATTGTCTAGCTGCTGTATGTATACTTATCTACTGTTACAGATTTATACTTATCTAGCTGATGTATGTATAATTATTTAGTGTTACAGAGTTATGCTTGTCTAGTTACTTGTGTATACTTACCAATTGTTATAGTTATACTTATCTAGCTGCTGTATGTATTCTTATCTAGTGTTACAGTTATACTTGTCTAGCTGCTGTATGTATTCTTATCTAGTGTTACAGTTATACTTGTCTAGCTGCTGTATGTATTCTTATCTAGTGTTACAGTTATACTTATCTAGTTGATCTATGTATACTTAGTGTCAAAGACTTATACTTGCCTATCAGCTGTATGTATTCTTATCTAGTGTTACAGTTATACTTGTCTAGCTGCTGTATGTATTCTTATCTAGTGTTACAGTTATACTTATCTAGTTGATCTATGTATACTTAGTGTCAAAGACTTATACTTGCCTATCAGCTGTATGTATACTTATCTAGTGTTACAGTTATACTTGTCTAGCTGCTGTATGTATACTTATCTAGTGTTACAGTTATACTTGTCTAGCTGCTGTATGTACGCTTATCTAATGTTGCAGAGTTCTACCTGCTGCATATATAGTTATCTACTGTTACAGAGATATACTTGTCTAGCTGTTATGAAGTTATACTTGTCTAGCTGTTATGAAGTTATACTTGTCTAGCCGTTATGAAGTTCTACTTGTCTAGCCGTTATGAAGTTCTACTTGTCTAGCCGTTATGAAGTTCTACTTGTCTAGCTGTTATGAAGTTCTACTTGTCTAGCTGTTATGAAGTTATACTTGTCCTGCTTATATAGAGTTGTACTTATCCAGGTGTTATATGCATATTTAACTACTGTTACCGAGTTATACTTATCCGGCTGCTAAAGGGTTATATTTATCTGCCTCTTATATAGGTAAACATGTATGGCTTTTACAGTTATTATTTTAATTTAAATATTACAATAAAACATCCATTATTCGTATTTGACAATGTTATAACTGTTCAGTCACACACACAGACATCATAGAGAAAGTTAACCTGAATATTTTGTCCTCAAACTAAGGACTTTATCAGCAGACTGGTTTAATTTCTGCTGACTTAACATCACTCGGTGTATAGGTGAGCGATGTTAACAAATTGTCCAAGATGTGCGACAGGTCGTAACGGCCCCGTCCCTGTTTAGAATCGGTTTGTGTCCACGGATGTAGATCGCTTCTTTAAACCACGTTTAGACCAGGCTTGTTCTCGATCTAAGATTTTTCTGAGTTCCATTTTAGAGTATGGACAGGGCAAACATTGTGGATGTGCTGCGATACTTAAGACGAACTGGGAACTTTTTAAAATCGCTCACCAGTCCATCGAATGATGTTAACAGTCAGTAGAGATTAAATAAGTCTGCTGACGAAGTCCTTAGTGTGAAGACGCATACGTCAGGTTAGCTTTCTCTATACTGTTTTAGTATGTGATTGAACAGTGTAAACATTGTCAAATATAAATAATAATACTAAAAAGATAAGTTTTCACCAAAATAAAAGAAATTTGCTATCATTTCCCGGCCATCCGTCTTACTAGGTTATGTTTTCAGTTTTGGTCACCTCTGAAACCTCTTCCGGAAGAGCAACATCTCGCACCAAAAGTAGACTACTGTGGCCTGTATTTCTTTCATGATTAAGTGATATTGGTTAAGTTTTGTCTTCATAGCTGTCTCCGTACACAGTTTGCTACAGATACTGGTCTTTTCTTTTTGTATATGTCGTGCTGACTCCAACACTCACTCTGACTCTAAAGTTGGTAAATGTGACCTACATTCTGTTCTTCATTCACTTTGGTTACATGTTGGGCTTCAAGTCAGATTGGAATGGAATTTATAGGTGGTGAAGACTGGGGATCGGGGCGTTAGTGTTGCATACCTCTTTAAGATATACACTTCAACAGATGTTTCCCCAATCATTTCTCAACCTTGCGAAGTTCATTAATTGCAGCGTGGTTTGTGGTATTTTTCGTATCACATTATTAATTAAAAGATTGTTTCAGAGTTTTCAGGCGGTAATAAAAATATCGCTATTCAAAGAGATACACTATATGGCTTTATTTACTATTATGTTTGAAATGTCACTCGTGAGGTTTACGCATGCATTTACAAAGTAATGCCTACCTTTTCTAGATCTCACCTGTAAAATTTAAATGGAAGTGTTTTGCCTTTTGAAACCAGACACCCCAAACCTAACACATTATTTGTTATTTATCTGAAAAGCAAGAGGAACACCCAAGATGAAACATTGTCCTGATTTAAGTAAATTAGTTTGAAAAAGCTCACAAATCCGGTTGGTACCTTCACACGCAACTACGTTTTGAGAAAGCAAAATGTAAATGTAAGATCTTGTGTCCCTTTCACTAGTTTTACTTTTAATCCACAGTAAGAACAGGGGAAAACTGGATATTCCAAAACAATACAATCAAACCTGCCCTTAAGGTCACCCATAGTAAGAAACCACATATTTAAACAGCTATTCCTCATCCATTTCTAGGTCAATAAAAATATTTTCCAGTATCAGCAACAAGTTGAAATAAACTAGTTGAAACATAATATAGTTAAAGGTTTAATTCCTGTAGAAACAGCCATGTCAAGTTTTGGAAACATAACGTTTTGGGGGGTTTTTTGTGTCTTTTCTATGTTTTGAATTTGCCTTTGAAAAAGATTCATTAAAGAGTCGAACGCGCTTAGGCTAGTTAGATACTAGTTTCGCACTGTTCGTTGTCAATTTATTAAATTTATCTTAATCAATCCCTGACACGTGATCCCTTGCTGGATCCAGTGCCCTTGAAAGGATTGTTATTCGCCATATGATTTGTATTCTTTATATATCATTTGCATTAAATCTTTACTTTATTTATATAGGTATTGTGAACAACATGGACGTAAATACGAGGGATCACTCCTATCAGTTCATGTGGCCAGATTACCCCTGTAATCCGCGTCCTCTTGTGTCGGCTTCTTGGGAGACCGGAAGTTACGAAACAGTTGATGTCATCATGGAGCTGAACCCGGACATGCGCGTCTTATGGACCCCAGGACCAGAAAGTACCAATCCGGCCAAACCCCTGTTTTTTCAAGTGAGAACCCAAAATCTCAATCATTTAAATGTTACATGTGAAGATTCGTAGTCCTGGACCGCTTCGAAAGCGGCTTTTTAAAAATTAACTTATGTCTGATCCCCAGCAGCACAAGCATATAGTTCGGAAGAATTTTACAATTCTCTTGTTTTAGATAGAGGATGTTAATATGAAGATGAACAATAAGTTTTTTGTTCCATAGGATACAGAGGAAGTAGGAGCTGCATGTCGCCTTGTGGACAGACCAAGGTAGTTGACCTTGGCAGGTATAGAATCCACGACTTTTGGATTACCAATGCGACGCTCTACCAGTGAGCTCCTACATAAACAATCAAACCTGCTCTAAACGTAACCTTCTGTTGAGAAAGTTAATGTTAAGCTGCCAGTTTCAAGAGCCTTTGCTTCATGATTATTTTAGAAAAGAAAACATTACTAAGCAACCATTTGTCATAAAAGGCCAGGTTTTAGTTCGCCTGGTCATTAGGCAAAGGAACTTATGGCATGGTCCTGTGTACGTCGTCCGTCGTGCTTCCGCCCGTCAACATGTGCTTATTACCATCCTGGAGTCCATATTTATGACCCGAGTTCGACAATGAGTAAGATCCATTCATGTTAATGATGTGATCTTGCATCTGATTGGCTGTCTTTGTTACCACTCTAGAGGAAAGATTTCTCGCCCGATCTTGGATGATAAGCTTATATTATTAAGTTCTCAGAAATGTTCAATAATGATGGAAATCGACGGACATTAATTAGGTGATCTTTAATATGTCTGGCTGAGCTTCTTACCACTCGCAAGGCCGTATTTCTTCACCCAGGTTTGATCAGAATTAGAATATTGGTATATGCTTATGTCATTTAGAGCTAAATATTGAGCTAGATTCATGCATACTTATGAGGTAATCTTGCATCTGACTGGCTGAGCTAGTTGTCCCACTGGAAACCACATTTATATTCCAATTTTCATCAAATTTGCAATATCGGTTTATAACACTGAAATTTTAGAAGTGTTAAAATATGAGCGAAATTGACATTTATAAATGAGAATATCTTGTATCCGATTAGGTGAGCCTACTACCACTGTCGAGGCCTATTTATTCTTGTGATTTTGATCAAAGTTTGACCGCTTCTGTGGCGTAGTGGTTAGAGCGTCCGCCTCGGAAGCGGGAGGTCGTGGGTTTGATCCCCGGCCGAGTCATACCAAAGACTTACAAAAATGGTACTAACAAGCTGCCTCGCTAGGCACTCAGCATAAGAGGTTAGTGTTAGGACTGGTCGGCCTGGTGTCAGGATAATGTGACTGGGTGGGACATCATGCTACATGTCAGCGGCATGATGCCCTAGTGCTAGACATCACTATAAACTGCCACACTACAGACATCGTAGCGATATGACTGAAAAATTGTTAAAGCTACGTTAAAAATCCTAATCACACACATACACATGGTCAAAGTTGAAAAATATATACCCATCTCATCAACGGGTACGTTCCGATGGCCTAATTGGTTAGAGTTTCCCCTCGGATGCGAGAGTGTTGCGGGTTCGAACCCCGGACGGGTCATAACAAAGACTTATAAAAATGTTACTTGCAGCTGCCTCGCTTCTCACTCAGCATAAAGAGGTTAGTGTTCGGACTAGTTGGCCTGGTGTTAGGATAATGTGACTTATGTTGGGCATGATGCTTCATGTTTGCGGAATCCATAAATAGTAATGATGTAATCCATTTTCTGTTTTTATGAACTTGTTATCGCTCTGGAAGTACTATTTTTATCCTGTTTGGGTCAAACTTGGAGTATATGCTTCTACCATCCGGATCTTGCTTCTACCTTCCGGATCTTGGCATGATTCAATAATGACCTAGATCGATGCTCGTAATTTTGGTGATCTCACGTCTGATTTTCTGCGTTTCTTACTCCTAGTAACGCCATAGCTTTGATCTTTTGTATTTATTATCAACATCTTGGATGAATTTATTATGAACAAGATTCTGTGCATATTAATTATGCTTTCATCTTCAGAAATAATTAGCATGATATAGAAAAATACATAAAATCTGCATAAGATTAAGTGTGGGAGATAGTTTACATAGTTTTATACTGCTAGCTAGTGCTGCTTAATGAAATGGTCAACTGCAAAACAGGTGAGATGTATCAGACCCTCTTGTCCTCCTTACCAAATGGAACCGTGGTAACTCTGTTGTCAAAGAGTAGGACTTGTCATCCAAGGATCGAATGTTCAATATTGCCCTGTCCAGACCGGCTCTGCTACCTTGGTTTTGCATTTAGAAAAACACTTTGCCCAATCTCCTCCACATGATACAGCAAATACTATGCTCAAATTGCCATTAAAATCCAACTAACCAAGCAGCTTCGTACTTCCCTGACGTGATTGATTAAGATGGGAATGAGTGAAATATCTTTAAACTGGAGCGATATCAAGTAGGGCAAAAACATGGTCTGCATCGGTTTAACGGTTTGAGTAAAACGTCAGACGTTGGTTATTGAAACATATTTATATGTATTGTATAATCTGTTTCTTTTTCACAAACTTTTTTTCTTGTTGTATTGTCAATTTTATTTCTTGCATTATAAAGATCCACTATTATTTTAACTTTTTTAAAAAAACTGCGGTTGCATGTTATTTTAGTTACGAACCTGAATAACCTTCAACTGGAATCAGATTTCAGACCCTTTTCTACATCTCTTGTAGCTTTTTTGTGGTCGTCCAAGAGTGACAGATGAGAGAATTATACAAAGGGTTTTAAAAGGATGTGATCTCGCAGCACGTGACCGTGATGGACAAAATATCCTTCACGTGGCAATTCAAACTGACCAACCAGAGAGCATTATCAGATTTCTTCTAGCCAATGCCGTTGACATAGCGGCACGTGATTGCCAAGGTCGCACACCACGTGACTTAGCAGAGAGGTGCAATAAGCCTTTGTTAACAAGATGTATTGATGAATATGTAATTAAGATGGTGAAAGACAAAAAGTTCGATCAGATAGAAAAACTGATTCTTCACAACTATGACCACATTCTGGACCTTACAGAGGGAAATCGCACATTGGTAGAGATTGCCAAGAAATCGAACACGAGGATTCATGAGGTAGTCCAGTTGACAGCACCCATTCAGGTAATTTTCTATCTTTGATGTTCTTGCCCTATATTATATCTGGGCTTTGAGGATATATTTTGATCGGTCATGTCTGTCCGTCAATGTACATGCATTTATTTTCATTCGGGTTTCCTTGAACTACGTCATTGATTGAAAACGGGTTACCATAGACGGCATGATGTCTCAGATCAGAAGGTAACTATGAAAGTTTCGGATTCTGAATGCAGCTTTACGATGAAGCGACGATGGGTGGGTGGATTAAAGTACTGTTTTCTTACGTAATATGCGTGTAACCTGAACTTCATCTGTAGCAATTAGTGGAATGTGATTATGTTTGGATGATGTTTTACGAGGATATATAAATTCAGAGCTTGGATGCATCTCCAGAAAGGGTAGCGGTAGAGTTCAAATGTGTAAAGGTAACGCATACAAAAGTACCGATAATTTCGTTCGAGACCGCTCCGGTGGCCTAGGGGTTAAAAATCCGAATCACACACACATAATTTCGTTCTATCCCATTTCCTGTACTATGTCACTGTCTTTTTATTTAATCGTTTCATCTTTGATAAAGAAAACAACTATCCTAAATCTATTTACAAATCTATAGAATTAAAAATTACGTTTCCTTAAAATTGGGAAATATTATTTTATGAACTATAACGAATTTGAATAATTTTAGGACAGTCTGCATCGTAAAATCAAATTACCTAGGAAGTTAGATAGGTGTAACTTGGTTATTAGCTTGTCGCAAGAACGTCCTAGGTAGTTACCAATTTTGCCCTGGAAAAAAAGAAGATATTTTAGATTATCTACTATGGAATTTTACATTCAGGTTCTGGTTTCTAAGTAACAATGATTGTATTCCACTACTAACTAGTATCTTCTTTCACACGTTCCATTCTCTCCTAAATTTTATTGTTAAACTGATAAAAGTATTTATTTCGAAAATATGTTACACCATCGATTATTGGCGACTTTAGGGCTAAAGTTCTGCACAAGCCCCATAACTATTAATCACCAGATACCTCTTATTTATATATTCGTCATGCGAGTGTGTCTGCTACACACGAGTGCATATAACACCGATTGAGTAACATCCTTTTTTGGTGATGTGTGCTTAATCGTGAGGGAATATGGGCTCGTGTGTGTGGACAAGGTGATGGGTGCCGTTTACCCGCAGACCTGGGTTCAAATCTCCGTAGAGTACGAATTAAAAATTCTCTAACCAGTATGATAGTATTATTTGTATTAGACTTAGAGGTTACAATGTCGGTGGGATTTCAGAATAACTTCAGCTCTGAACCGATTAACTCGGAATTTTTCTCCGTTTCCTCTACCCTCTTTTGACCAACAAATGTTTTTGTGCACAGTACAATTTTTCTCAAATGTATTTTACCACACTTTCTATTTAAATGTTTAGACAGATGTATTTGTATTTGAAGTCGTATGATCACAACATTTCTCTCCACCCTAACGCGTAAATTTATGTTGGTTCCCACTGCACACTGCTTTGTACAGTTTACAGAATTCACCATATAAATCGTATTGTGTGTCTCACATGAATTATGCTCTTTAGTTTCAAAATTTCTACCCGTTTTCAAGATTTTTATATTGTCTAAATTAAGTAGAAAACCCCACAGCTTAAAACTAATTATTTCACGTTTAAAAGAACTAAGATTCTTGATACTCCGTAGTTTGGTTCTCATTCAAAAGCCAGTTATGTTATTATTTCATTTGTAAGAGGTAACTGAAGTGCATTAAATTTTTTTTGTGCAAAATCACTAATATATTTTCTCAAGCGTACGTCGATGCAGCGGCTGAACATCTATTGAAATGAACAATGAACATATTTATTTATTGTGTTTTGTTGCGATTATTAATTTTTCTTAATGCCTCACATTTCATTTCCCCGTTCCCTCATTTTGTAACCTCTTTCTCTTGTCATGCTAAAAGTTGCAATGAAAGTCTTGTTCGTTGTTGCAAATCCGGCAGAACGTCAGTATTTGGAATTTAACAATGCTCAAGGGGCCCCGAGTGGCCGAGTGGTCTAAAGCGTTCTTCGTTACGGATCACTGCCATCTCACTGCTGTCTGCGTGGGTTCGAGTCTCGGATTCGGCTAATGTGGGTATGTGAGAAAGCTTGCCAGTAGCTTCTCGTGGGTCGGTGGTTCTTTCCCGGGTTTTCCCGGGTTCTTCCTCCACCATTAATACTGGCCGCCATGTATAGCCAATCGCGTGCTGAAAAATGGCGTTAAACCCAACAACAACAACAACAACAACAACAACAACAATGCTCAAGAACTTACGGTGTGTATTAAAACTTTTGTTATGTAGCAAACGAGGACTGTCATTTTCCTTCAAATATAATCAAGTATATAGATGATCTTCCTTAGCAAAATTATTTCCCCTGCTTATTGGCACATCTAAAAACTGTTTTTCTTATAAAATTTAGTTAGAATTTAAATAAATTAATGGTGGCTGTTCATCCAACAAACCTTGTAATTCTTCGTTCTAATGGTTTCAAAATTAATGAAATATCAATAAACCTAAAATGGTAGCTTTTAGGTCGTAACAAATATTTTTCCCGTTCATTTACATGAATCCTAGCCTTGCATTTACCTCTTATTCTGAAAGATAAAATTCTTTACTTAAACCTATAGTCATTCAAGAAAGGTTTTCAGTAAATTGAAATTTTTATCTTTCCAGATGCAGGCTTCCAACTGGATTTGTTTTTTAATTTGCTGCCAAATAGTTGAAATGAAATTATTAACGGTTTTAATGTTTTTTATGTCCTCATTCAGAGTATCTGTATTCCACTGTAGGTATTAAATTAAGATGTTATGAAAGTAAACCGTCCTCTGCGGAAGTCGGAACTTGACGTTTGGACTGTTGAGATACTAGTGAAAGGGCATGCATGCATCCATCCATCCATCCATACATCATACATCCATTGATGATATGCTAGTGAACATTGATGATATACTAGTGACAGGGTAAATCTATCTTTATAGACATATTTTTCACTCCCCATATCATAGGCTTACACCAAAAAGGTATTCAAAGCCGCTGAGGAGGGTGCTTTGGAAGAGCTGAAAAAACTACTGTCCTGCAGGAGGTATGCGGAGGTACGGGACAGATGTGGTCGTTCACCTTTGCACAGAGCCGTGCTCCACGGGAAGGAGGCAGTTGCGCGTTTCTTGATGGAGAACTTCTCACAGTTAATACCAGCAAGAGACAGTGTAAGGTTCATTTAATTATTTATGCTTCCCGGACTTTATTCTAGCCGTTTTATTGATGACAGTAAGCATTTCTCTAACAAGTTTTGTTACGTATACCTGCATTGGACGCCGACTCAGATAGCTTAGATAACGGAAAATCTGCTAGTCTTTATGTCATCCGGGTTCAAACTCGTACGTCTGTGCTTATTGTTCCATGTGATATCTAGGAACATACTGTATTTAGACAAGGCATAATATAATTCTGTGTCTTCCCAAAGGAAAAATAATGACATGTACTTTGCCAAAACTATAAACAAGAGTAAACACAATGGAGAATCGGGGTAAGGGTAGAGGTGGGAGCAGAGGCATTGAGTTAAGAATGTGACAAACTACGGTGATTTACAGTATACTGTTAATTACTAATTCTTGAACGAATTGCCAAAAGGGTCAACATGTCACAATTAACTGTATACAACTCACCGATCATTAACTTTAACGGTTGGCAAAATATAGTGCATGCTGTTACAGTCCCATGATCAGTAATTGATAGTATTGTATACTCACTTTTGTCTCCATCATATTGCACGCAGGTGCACGACACGTGTGCCTAAAGATAGTATAGCGTTTTAGGAAATACCTTGTGAACAAACCATGTGCACTTGTGTAGTGGACGCTTTAGGTTTTGGTTGGTTAAATTTGCGAATGAACTAAAGCAGCTGTTTCGTCCATTTGAAAATATAGATGATAACGTTAACGATGTGGACGAGTACACTGAGTCAGAAAAGAAACTTCCAAACAAGCAAACAAAACACGAGAGACACAGTAATTGAAAATACCGTTCTGATCATTGAAACAGCTAATTATGAGAATATTCATATCTCATCCAAATATAATTGTTTAGACTATGACGAGTGCTCTCTAGGGTCTAAACAATATAGCAAAGAAAAACATATTGAGGCCAAGGGCTATCACATATCTATCAGAGACGTACCCTTTTACAAGTCTGTCAAAACACTAGATTCGAGCAAAATAATGAAACCGAAAGCTTTGGTAGGAAACAAAAAGCCTCTGAGCCAATAATATAGGACGACGAAAAAGTATTATTTCTGCACGGTAAATGGAGTGTCACACAACAGCTGCTTTTCATTTTACCCCGTTTAATTATTTTGATACAATGATAGGTTAGCGATAGAAGACACTGTATGATACAGATCAAAGCTAGGGTCCCGTCAACAGCGTATAAGCATGTTTTCTTTAGCTGGTAATAAGAATGGTAATAAATATACTTAACATTTATGCACATAACTTATCAGCATAGAAACAAAATCTTTGCGCATTCATTCGCAATATGACACTATGTTTCCATTTTAAGTCCACGAAAACAATTTTTTTTAAACTGATAAAGACAGCGTGACTAAGTTAAAAGATTGCTGGGTGCGCAGGAATACTGTTATTGTGCACTGATGAATCTACGATTGCGAATTTATTTTTGGAATAAAGCATACATTCAGTTATATTAATTCTTGTAATATCTTATTATTATTATTAAGCCTTAGGTAGTTGAACAAAATAAGCATATAATAAAAAGGATATTGCATTTGTATGAGAAAATATGAACTCGTTTTTTTTTCTTCTGAAAAATATTGTACTCCAGAAGTTCGTGCAGTATTTTCTGAAAAACTCGCTCATAATTTCCCATACCTAGTCAGTGACCGATAAATAATCTAGTCTCGTTTTCATATCATTCACATCGGTTTGAAACAAAGTGGTTTCCAAAACAAATAACTGATAGTCGCATTTGATGTGCATTTATGTGTGCGATAGTTGTTTTAAATAATTATGAGCTTCAGCTTGATATTAAGGAGGTGTATGCGGAGTTAGACTGTCAGCATACACAGCATCGTTTAATGGAGTTATAGCCCCTGATTTTCAGAGCCATCCACTGCTGTTTCCGCACAATCAATCCCTTGAATGTTATCAGATTTAATCAGCTTTGATGTGAAGGCTGATATTGATTAAGCTTTATCTGAATTGTTTTTGTGTCAATATTTATTATAAAAATAACCTCTGATAGTTTCTGCGCAATAACTCCTTCACATTATTGTATTTCAACCAAATTGAGATCAAAGAGGTCTCAGCTGAGTTTCAGTTTCAGTGGTTTTTGTCATCATTTTAGAAAATGTATTACTCCTGATTGTCAGATCCACCCACCTGTATTCCTCACAAAAACTATATTTTAGTTTCATTCAATCAAATGTAACATACAGCTTGATCTTTCTCGAAACTTAAACGAGTTGGATTATCGGTATTCTAGGTCACTATTTAGCGGAGATATAGCTCCTGGTTGTCGGGACCTATTTACCTTTATTTCTGAACATTAACTATATTAATTATAATTTGAATTAACCAAATTTGGTATGCGGCTTGACCTTGAGAAGACCTCTGTTGAGTTCGATTGTCAAGAATTTAAGTCATTAAGTTGACGTGCGGCCCCCGATTGTCAGACCCATCAACTTTCTTATCTGTACAATAAATTCCATCTCTTATTTCAAATAAGTGTAGCATGAAGCATGATATTGTTGAAATTTCGTCTGAGTTTGGTTTTCAGTGTCGCCGAGTTGCATGTTCATCAGCATGGAATCAGGTCAGGTCATCTGATATTCAAGGTCACCTACACTCCTTTTTGCGAAATAAATCCTGTCGGAAGTCAACCCTATATACTACGCATATATACATATATTGACACATTGTATGAGTTAGACTTTTAGCAGTCATGGTCTCTGATTATTGGACCCATCCATATTTTTCCCACACAGTAACACCTTATATTGTTATTGGATTTTTAGACATTTTAACATGCAGCTCTGAACTGATGTAACTTAAGCGGAATTTCATTATCAGCTACCTACGTCATCATATAACAGAGTTAGTGCCACGGAATGCTGGACCCACAACTTCTATGCCATGTCTTTCTTCAGCTTACACTGGTCAACAGTGAAATCATTACTGACTTGAAAAGGCCCTAATCTGTAGTATTTTGGTGTGCCGAACACGAATATAACCGTGAAAAATTTGTATTGGCTCTCGTTTTGAAGATATTCATATACCTCATTTTCTATGTTTCACTGTGTAAATTTCTCCAGTAGGACTGCAGCAACATCCGGAATAATGATGTAACATTGCATAATACCATCATGCTCACATCATCCACAGTTGATTGCATCATTTTCTGATGCAATGCAATACTAATGCCATGCGGCTGCTGAAGTAAGTTGACGTCAGCAGTGTACTATACATGTGTAGGCCTATTATACTAATGCCAGGCGGCTGCTGAAGCTGACGTAAGCAGTGTACTATATAAAGCCCAATCAGATAGGTTCAGCATTTAAAATATTTTAGACGTTGTGCGAGAGAGTTCAAGCTACTGTTACATAAAACTTATTATTTTATCCATTTACGTACAATAAAGAACAGTAATGCCTCGAAAGTGTGTTAATACCGCGGACAATTTTTGCTATATTTGTGGGGAAGTGACATTTGCCAACCAGAAGAAAAGTATCAATTCTCAAGTGAAGAAGGCATATCATCTTTACTTCGGATGCAAGGTTGGTGACCAAGACAAGCCTTGGGCTCCGCATATATGCTGTGCTACATGTACAACACAGCTTTCACAGTGGTTGAATTGCAAAAGGTCATCAATGCCGTTTGCAGTCCCAATGGTGTGGAGAGAGCCAAGCAACCACCTAAATGACTGTTACTTCTGCTTGGTTCCTCCTCTTTCCGGCGGAATAACGAAGCGAAAGAAGTCGAGAATAGTCTACCCAAACATTCCGTCTGCATTGAGACCAGTTCCACATGGTGAGGGACTTCCTATTCCAGAACCTCCAGCAGAATATTCTCTTGATTCATCTGACGAAGACAAAGGTGAGTCGACCTGTTCTTCTCCTGGTCCATCAGCATGCAGTGATCCAGATTTTCACTGTGGTGCATCATCAACCCCACACAGAATAACACAGGAAGAACTAAATGACCTGATTCGTGATTTGGACTTATCAAAGAACAAGGCAGAATTGCTAGGATCAAGACTCCAACAATGGAATCTTCTAGAAGAAGATGTCACAATTACTGCATATCGAAAGCGCCACCAGCAATTGGAGCCTTTCTTCAGAAAGGAAAGTAATCTGATATTCTGTTCCGATGTTGAGGGCCTCATGAATGCTTTAAAAATCACTCATGACCCACAAGAATGGAGACTATTTGTGGACTCTTCGAAACTGAGTCTCAAGGCTGTGCTTTTGCACAATGGAAACATTCTTCCATCTATTCCAGTAGCGTATGCTGTCCACATGAAAGAGACATACGATAACTTAAGGCAGCTACTGAATTCCATTGAGTATAACAAGTACAGCTGGCAGCTCTGTGGTGATTTGAAGGTAGTTGCCCTTTTAATGGGACTGCAGCAAGGATATACAAAATACATGTGTTTCTTATGCGAGTGGGATAGCCGAGCAAGGGAAATGCACTACATGAGGAAGGAATGGACTCACGGGCAGAATGTAGCCATTGGAGAGAAGAATATCCAACACCCAGCTCTGGTTGAGGCTCAGAAAATCTTGCTACCACCCCTTCACATCAAACTAGGTTTGATGAAGAACTTCGTGAAAGCCATTGACCGGACTTTGCCAGCATTCCGATACCTGCATGAAAAATTCCCTCGACTCAGCGAAGCAAAGATTAAAGAGGGAGTTTTTGTGGGTCCTCAGATTCGAGAGCTTTTCAAAGATGACCGGTTCAACAACTTGCTGGAAGGTGACGCGAAACAAGCATGGAATGCTTTTCGCCTAGTTTCTACAAACTTCCTCGGAAATGTTAGGGCAGAAAACTATAAGGAACTAGTAGAAGACATGTTGATGAAGTATAAGAAACTTGGCTGCAATATGTCTCTAAAGATTCACTTCCTTCATTCCCATTTGGATTTCTTTCCTAGCAACTGTGGTATTGTTAGTGATGAACACGGCGAACGTTTTCATCAAGATATCGCAACAATGGAACAAAGATACCAGGGAAAATGGTCCACTACAATGCTGGCTGACTACTGCTGGACACTCCTCAGAGATGCTCCCGAACAGCTGTACAAGAGACAGGCGAAGAAATCTAAGATGTAGTCAATGACTTGATTTTTTATAGGTAGGCTATTACAGTTGACTTTTTACTATTGGAATGCATTTCGTTATGTAAACATTAATTTCTTGCAGATTACAAAAAAACTAGAGCCAATTTTGCAATTTGACTGTCATATTCGTGTTCAGCACATAAAAATTGATAAGAATTGACTAATTTTATTTCAGTAACATGACTTTTGTAAAAATTTGTTGTCCAGTGTTATTTATATTGAGATTTCATCTGGATTCTATTGTTAGTGCTCTATCCCACCTGTAGCATGTAGAAATGGGTGTGGATTACTAACGTCAATTTCCTATCGTTTCTAAAACCAAAAATAAACATAAAAATAAGACATAAAAAAGGAAATTTACACGTTGAAGAACTAATGAGAGAGAGAGATGTAATACATCCAATAGTGAAGAATAAGAGAATAACCATTAAACCTACTATTCCCTTCTTATTGTCAGCTACACTAGTCCCTGTAAAGCATTGGCCGTAACTAAAGATATCCCCTTGCATGATAATGCATGCATTGCGTTGTACACTTTGAGGTGTACAATTGCTTTTTAATACAAATGATATATTAATTGTATCTTTATAAGCTTTCTATCTATGACTGTATTTTTCCCGTTTGCAGTTTTTGTAGACAGTAAAATTTTCCGATTTGTACCCGTATGGTATTTCGTTCTTAAAATGTTTCAAAGTGCTGCTTTATTGTTTGATACGTTTTATGAATACTTTAAATATTTAGTTTTTCCTACACGTAAAACCAAATTTAACAGTTTGTCGTGTTTGTTTTGTTTATTCCTAATAATGAATATTCTTCTGTGAAATTGAAATGAACAGTGTCTTTACTATTATCTTTCAGCCACCGGAATAAGTATTTTAACAAAAAATAACTATAGCGCACTCGTTGAATAACCGATTCCAACGTTTTTGTACAAAACGAACATGTCTTGTCTAATTCTTAGTTTGTATAAACTAACGTTTGTAGATTGAATTCGATGGAACAATTTCAACTAGAACAATCTAAATACGATGGAACAATTTCAACTAGAACAATCTAAATACGATGGAACAATTTCAACTAGAACAATCTAAATACGATGGAACAATTTCAACTAGAACAATCTAAATTCGATGGAACAATTTCAACTAGAACAATCTAAATACGATGGAACATTTTCAGCTAGAACAATTTAAATTCGATGGAACAATTTCAACTTGAACTATCTAAATTCGATGGAACAATTTCAACTAGAACAATCTAAATTCGATGGAACAATTTCAACTTGAACTATCTAAATTCGATGGAACAATTTCAACTTGATCTAAATTCGATGGAACAATTCCAACTAGAACAATCTAAATTCGATGGAACAATTTAACTTGAACTATCTAAATTCGATGGAACAGTTTCAACTAGAACAATCTAAATACGATGGAACATTTTCAACTAGAACAATCTAAATTCGATGGAACAATTTCAACTTGAACTATCTAAATTCGATGGAACAATTTCAACTTGATCTAAATTCGATGGAACAATTCCAACTAGAACAATCTAAATTCGATGGAACAATTTAACTTGAACTATCTAAATTCGATGGAACAGTTTCAACTAGAACAATCTAAATACGATGGAACATTTTCAACTAGAACAATTTAAATTCGATGGAACAATTTCAACTTGAACTATCTAAATTCGATGGAACAATTTCAACTAGAACAATCTAAATTCGATGGAACAATTTCAACTTGAACTATCTAAATTCGATGGAACAATTTCAACTTGATCTAAATTCGATGGAACAATTCCAACTAGAACAATCTAAATTCGATGGAACAATTTAACTTGAACTATCTAAATTCGATGGAACAGTTTCAACTAGAACAATCTAAATACGATGGAACATTTTCAACTAGAACAATTTAAATTCGATGGAACAATTTCAACTTGAACTATCTAAATTCGATGGAACAATTTCAACTTGAACAATTTAAATTCGATGGAACAATTTCAACTAGAAAATCTAAATACGATGGAACATTTTCAACTAGAACAATTTAAATTCGATGGAACATTTTCAACTAGAACAATTTAAATACGATGGAACAATTTCAACTTGAACAATCTAAATTCAATGGAACAATTTCAGCTTGAACAATTTCAACTTGAACTATCTAAATTCGATGGAACAATTTCAACTTGATCTAAATTCGATGGAACATTTTCAACTAGAACAATCTAAATTCGATGGAACAATTTAACTTGAACTATCTAAATTCGATGGAACAGTTTCAACTAGAACAATCTAAATACGATGGAACATTTTCAACTAGAACAATCTAAATTCGATGGAACAATTTCAACTTGAACTATCTAAATTCGATGGAACAATTTCAACTTGATCTAAATTCGATGGAACAATTTCAACAAGAACAATCTAAATTCGATGGAACAATTTCAACTTGAACTATCTAAATTCGATGGAACAATTTCAACTTGATCTAAATTCGATGGAACAATTCCAACTAGAACAATCTAAATTCGATGGAACAATTTAACTTGAACTATCTAAATTCGATGGAACAGTTTCAACTAGAACAATCTAAATACGATGGAACATTTTCAACTAGAACAATTTAAATTCGATGGAACAATTTCAGCTTGAACTATCTAAATTCGATGGAACAATTTCAACTAGAACAATCTAAATTCGATGGAACAGTTTCAGCTTGAACTATCTAAATTCGATGGAACAATTTCAACTTGATCTAAATTCGATGGAACAATTCCAACTAGAACAATCTAAATTCGATGGAACAATTTAACTTGAACTATCTAAATTCGATGGAACAGTTTCAACTAGAACAATCTAAATACGATGGAACATTTTCAACTAGAACAATCTAAATTCGATGGAACAATTTCAACTTGAACTATCTAAATTCGATGGAACAATTTCAACTTGATCTAAATTCGATGGAACAATTTCAACAAGAACAATCTAAATTCGATGGAACAATTTCAACTTGAACTATCTAAATTCGATGGAACAATTTCAACTTGATCTAAATTCGATGGAACAATTCCAACTAGAACAATCTAAATTCGATGGAACAATTTAACTTGAACTATCTAAATTCGATGGAACAGTTTCAACTAGAACAATCTAAATACGATGGAACATTTTCAACTAGAACAATTTAAATTCGATGGAATAATTTCAACTTGAACTATCTAAATTCGATGGAACAATTTCAACTAGAACAATCTAAATTCGATGGAACAGTTTCAACTTGAACTATCTAAATTCGATGGAACAATTTCAACTTGATCTAAATTCGATGGAACAATTCCAACTAGAACAATCTAAATTCGATGGAACAATTTAACTTGAACTATCTAAATTCGATGGAACAGTTTCAACTAGAACAATCTAAATACGATGGAACATTTTCAACTAGAACAATTTAAATTCGATGGAACAATTTCAACTTGAACTATCTAAATTCGATGGAACAATTTCAACTAGAACAATCTAAATTCGATGGAACAATTTCAACTTGAACAATTTAAATTCGATGGAACAATTTCAACTAGAAAATCTAAATACGATGGAACATTTTCAACTAGAACAATTTAAATTCGATGGAACATTTTCAACTAGAACAATTTAAATACGATGGAACAATTTCAACTTGAACAATCTAAATTCAATGGAACAATTTCAGCTTGAACAATTTCAACTAGAACAATCTAAATACGATGGAACAATTTCAACTTGAACAATCTAAATTCGATGGAACAATTCAACTTGAACTATCTACGATAAGCATATTTTGTATAGCTATGTACCAATAAATAATTGGGTTTTTTTCCGGTCTCACTCATCCAAGTTAAGATCACGTCTCCATTTTTCTTGTATGTATATATAAATCGAAAAATATTTTGACAACCTTTCTTTGGTTCATTGAGTGTTCATAATATAAATGGCATTGTTAGTCTGTCACCTTTCTTGGTTATTGAGTGTTCATAGCAGAAATGGCAGTTAGTCTATCACCTTTCTTGGTTTATTTAGTGTTCTTAGTAGAAATGGCGTTGTTAGTCTATCACCTTTCTTGGTTTATTTAGTGTTCATAGTAGAAATGGTATTGTTAGTCTATCACCTTTCTTGGTTTATTTAGTGTTCATAGTAGAAATGGCAGTTAGTCTATCACCTTTCTTGGTTTATTTAGTATAGCCAAGATAATATCAGAACATTCTAATTTTACTCTCAAATATTCTTTGATAGCATCTGTAATACCCTCGTATTGTAAAACGTTTATTCCAAATGTCAAAAAAGAAATGTATAAAAAGTTTTAATCTAATAAACTGATTATGCGAAATCCCTGATTGCTTTTACTCCAAAACTGTACAGATGTTTATAGAAATTTTTGTCATCTCGGACCTGAATATCAGGATTGAATCAGCTTGAAATGATTGTCAGGATTCAGGATGATTCAATTTCACGAAGTTCTAAGCAACTGAACAAAACGCCATTCAAAAAAATGTTCTTCAAGCCTCTAGATTCTTTTTACTAAATTCAATTCAGACACACAGAACTAAGCAACATTTGTGGACATGCTTTGAATTAATTTTCCACTTGGCTATGTATATAGTAAGTCTACTTATCGATGTTGATTTTAATGTTATAAATAATTTAATGTTTAATCATTTTAAGTCTTCCATTAGAATATTCTTGTGTACAGACTACTCCTTTTAGCTTCTCATTCGATTTATTTCATCAGTTATTTAACACACAGCAAAAACATTTGAAGTTTATTCGTAATAGTTGATGATGGATTAGGTAAACAAATAATGAAGCGAGTTATCTTGGACACATCAGACTCTTGATAACAGGAACTTTTCAGAAGTTGTTACAAATGATCTTGGACCATTGTGATAGCATCTTTTCATCAAGTTAGTCTTGGCAGTTTAAGTCTGTCATTTCTATTAAATATGCTGTGAATTTAATGCCAGCCATTGTGAAAACACGTTTCCTAATTTAATGATTTTTCATGACAAATCTTGTCTCTCTTGTTTTCCTTTTTTTGACTTAACAGCACTAGACTATTCAGCTTTAATGCTAAGGCCGGGGATCTTTGCAATGAACTTCAGCGTATCTACGATAGCTAGCATTAGCCTTAGCATCTTAAGTAACAGAGGTATCGTTTACGTATTGGGATAAAATATTATGTAGAATCAATTTAAATAGCATTGTTCTAGAGATATAACCTAATCGTATGTCTTAGTATCTCATCACTTAAAATGAACATACACGGCAATAAGGGATCACCTTGCCTGCAGCCGCGTTCAAAAGCAAACCATTTGGACACTTTGATGTTCAGTGACACATGATTTGAAATCCTTGTTAAATGTTTCAAAGAGCTTTTCACCATTGGGTCAAAATTGAAAAACGTATTTAAGAACTTTATAATAAAATTTCTGTGAAACCGGATCGAAAGTTTTTCAAAGTCGACAATGGGAAGCAATTTTATACTGATAAGATCTCACGAGAATTATATCGTCATTAGTCCTGTACCACCTGTAGCGTTTTCCATTACAATTGTTCTTCAGTTCATTTTCTAAATCACCATCGCTACCAAGTCCTTCCTCTATAAATCTTAAACCAACCCCCCACTTCCAAGGAAAAGAAAGGGACAGCAGTTTCTGGAATAACATTAAGTAAGCCAAATAGGATATTTAAAACTTAGTTAGAAGGCTATATAGGCAAATTGTGGTCAAAATATACTCTCACCTTGGACTGCCGAAATGTCATCGTGTTGGAAAGGATACATTCCAAATGCACATCTCATAATTACGACATAATGCGTGGCTGCTTGCAGTAAGATCTCCTTTCTATTGATTATGCATAAACCTGTTTAACAAATAGTTTAGAGCCCTTGTAAAAAAAAATAATCCAGTCTGATCTCTGTGCTGTTTTATGGAAACAATCAAAGTTTAAAAACCTGGTCACATATCGATCGAAGAAAAGGGCACTGTCGTTGATATTTGAGAGCTTTTTTCGTTTTGTTGACGATGACATCTGTGGTTTATGAATATCGACACAGCAGCCACGGGTTAAAAAAAAATTGGCGTATCGAGTTTCGCTCGTGGCTTGCGACGATGTTTGCTGCTAAGACAGCATAAGAGATTTTGGGTCAGAAAGTAACGAAATGTGTCCCTCTAACTGAAATTTTGAAAGCCAAATATCTTAGTCGCCACATATTAATAACGCTAAAGGACCAGTTTTCTATTGGATAAAGAGGTGATCAGTGTTATGATCGGACAGAGAAGTGATCAGCTTTGATATAGGATAGAGAATAGTCAGTTTTGGGGTCAAGTATAGAAGTGTTTGGTTTTGTGATCGGATAGAGAAGTTATAAAATCTACGCTTGAACAAGTCACTTGAAAATTTGCAACAAAATGTTATGGTTTGCTTTTGGTTACTTCATTCTTCATGACAGCGAGTTCAGATCCTGGATTCTGATGCACAGGAGTGGAGAAAATGGTATGGGAGTGGAGAAAATGGTATGGGAGCGTGTGCTTGTAACTTGATATCTCCATCTGCACTAATTGAGGAAGGGTGGTCATATTTTGGTATGGCTTTCTGTGAGTACCAGTACATGTTAGAGAAGGTTTCATATGTTGCATGATGAGGACTGTGGAAGAGTGTGTGCGTGTAATCTGATTTTTGATATGCATCAGTTGAGGAAGCATGATCGTGTTTGGTATGACGTGTTGTGAGTATTGGCGATGTGAGTGAGGATCATCGTATCTGGTATGACATATTGTGAATATGAGCGGTATGAGCGACGATCAAAAGTAAATTTAATACAAATTAAAGCGTGAGGATATTCTCTCTCTCTCCTCTCTCTCTCTCTCTCTCTTTTATATATATGTTTGGGTATAATATTGTTCGTTTCGTTTGTATATATATGTATACATCTTTCATATTCCCAAACAGCTCGACAGGACTCCTCTTCACTACGCATATCTGTTCATGGAGAAGTCAGATATCATCAATGAGCTGCAAAGAAATGGAGCCGATCCGGCCTTGAGGGATGCGGTATGTAGTCATGTCCTCACTGATAATATAAATTACTCAAATGTGACACATTGCACTAGGCCACCAAACAGAAGTATGGAAAGATGTAATGAGAGAGACCGAGAGAAGAAAACCTTATTAGGAGTATGTCGTCTTCAAAGTCAGAACGCATGTACTGATGTATGTAGCTAAGAAATATATAATTCCAATTTGGTTCAGCAACCATTGTTATCTTTAAGATGAGAAGTGTGCAAAGTTATAATCGAAAAAAATTAATTCGGCAGTAAATGAAAAATATTTATCAGTAAAGAGTAGATTGTACGACATTTTTGAGCTTACTTATGTACCTATTCCAAAATGATTAGGAACTGTAGAAAAACGTACCCCAGACAACGATGCCTTGGCAGTTTAGCTGCCGTGAAACCTGAGAATTCTCTATACAGATACAGTCTGAGCAGGGTTAGGCTATTTCAAATCCCAGTAAAAGTTATTCTACACTCATCGGAAAGAGACGGCGATGTTCGTACGGTTTGGATGAACGGGATTACTTTGCAGGGATAGACAAAGATATTTCCAAACGTTCTATGCAGATAGTCGAGGCAAGCCGGTTCTGCTCTAAGTTCTTTTAGACAGCTGACGATATTCGATACACGTCTTCTATTTGACCTTTCCGGCCAGAATTAAGACATGTTTGCTAAGCGAAAACACATGTAAGAGAAACGCTTACTAAGAAATGCAGTTATTAGGCAATAATATTACGTTATTATTTTGCCTCATTTGAATGCCATGTTGAAGAGATACTTTACTTATTGTCCAGAATATTTGTTCTGTCAGTTTTGGAGAGAAGCGAGACGAAATTACATTGTTTTCCAGCTTGCTCTAGACAGGGGTGGGCAAACTACGGCCTGCGGCCCGCCAAGAGCTTTCATGCGGCCTAGGAACAAGTCATCATTCGTACTGACTCTGTTTATGTTACTGTTTATCAAATAAATGTGCTTCTTTTGAAGTTTAAGTTTAAGTTATCAAATATTAACAACATATTAACAACTGAAAATTAATTAGATGTTATTTAGAAAAACCTTTTGTTTTTGCTATTTCAAATATTAATTATTTTACTTAATGAACTATGCAGCCCGCGACAAGGTGTAAATTTGTGTATGCGGCACTTGCACTGGAAAGTTTGCCCACCTCTGCTCTAGAGATTTTCTTTAAAGATGAATTAAGGATAAAATCTTTAAGAACATTTCGATTAAAAATCCTTTTTCCCTTAAACCGAATTCACGAAATTTTACATTTAAATTGTCCAAAATTATCGTCTGCATCCGTTTGATGCAGTCTGAACACCGACAATCTTCTACGTGAAACCTGAATGTGTTCATGAGGCAAGCACTTTGAAAAATTGAAAAAAAAACAAGCATGCGACAATCACGTGACGAAATACTTCGTCACTGTACAAGAAGTTTTGCTCTTTGTTTCCCTCAAATTAGGGAAAATCAATCCACCGGAAATACCAAAGATATTCTGATAGTCCGTTTCTTGTTATGTTTTACGTCAAAAGAAGCCAACTCTAATTCAGAAGTTTATTGATTGCACATTTATTTGAAGTAAAAATGAATGATTTTGGGCATTGTGCAGCCTCAAATTAGTATCATAAACAGAAGATCTATTGTTTTCATTTTATAAATTCCGAAATGATGAAAAACGCAGAAGATATGGATCTGTCAATCGCATCATTACGTATTGCGAAGAGCTTTCAGCATAGGCCCTACTGCACGTTCTAAATTTTTCCCAAGCGTATCGAAAGGAATCCTACCATCCTTATAAACTTTGAGACATGTTATTTAGGCAGAGAGAGAGAGAGAGAAAAGAAGAAGAAGAAACATCAGTGTTTGAATGCAGATATTCGCAGTTTCGGAGGACGCCTGTGGTTTTGTGATTTACAGCACATCAACACGCTTAAGTCATTTTGGTGCATAGGAAATGAGAGTAAAAATGCTTTGCCCAGATTCATACTACGGCAGTCGACTCTGATTGAATTGAACCCGTGCTCTTTCGGTTGCACACTAACTCTGACCAACCATAAAATAGCTGGACATAGTTCCATTGCTAAAATCAAAGGGGACATGTTTATTAGAAAGGCAATCCAAGTTTATAAAAGACAAAAACATTTCCACATCAGTTTCACACTTTAAAAAACATGGAATGGATCGCCTGTGATTTAGCTGTCATTGACAGTTATTGTTGAGTTAACCCTTTGTTGCCAACATATTCAAAACGAAACAGCGAAACAAAACAAATTGAACATTTATTTTAAAAATTTAAAAAATATTATATATCTCTGGTCATTAGATTTCTTCCTCTACCATATAATTGTTCGCTATATTTTCTATTTTGTGTCAAGGAAATACCTTTTTAAAAATCTGGCGCGGAGTCTTGACTGCTTTGGATCTACTAAAGAGGGAAATGTGGGGTGCTATCATGACGTTAATTGAATGTTTTCAGTACAAGCAAATGTTAACACTTGTCTGTCTTGCTAAAAAAATTTTAACGAGTTCCTTACGTTTGAGAATCTCCATGTATTATATCGTCATCAGATTCCTCCAGCCATGTAATGTATGTTATGATACTGCTGTGGGAATTTTTAACTCGATTCCATTTGTTTCTTATACGTGGCAGTTACATTTATGTAAACCAACTGCTTTTCGCGATCACTAAATTGGGGACAAGTTTTATTTTCGCGGATAGTAACGTAAGTAAGTAGCTTTAAAATAAAAATGTTTTGTTTAAAATAGTACGTTTGATTAAAATCCGAAAATTTTGGAAGAATTGAAGATTACTTGTGAATATGATTTATCTAGATGGGAAGGTCGGCCAGCTATTACCGGCCGGAGGAATGCGGCGCCCAAGTGTTCCAACAGCTACAGAAGGAAGTGAAGGACTTTGATATGAACATTTACTTAGCTGAGACCGACTTTGAGGGAAGTTTCCATGAGGCTATTAGGGTAAGAATGATTCAAATGCTCCAATTTGGCAGTTAGGTTTGAAAAGATGAATTATAGATTACCAACGATTTCCGGCCCCGTTTCAAGATTCTAAATATATTTTCACTGCATACCTGATTAAAGAATTCCAAAACAAATTGTAATGTATAAGGATTGTACAAATACTACCCGCTAATAATCGCTAAACGCACTCCTCGAATCTGTAATATCATTTATCAATAAAAGGTTTGCTTACACCTTTCATGTTTGCACTATCTTCTAAATTCTTGGAAAATATTAATTATAATAATTTCCGTTTATTGTTATATGGTGTTCATATGATTGCTAATGTTTTTTTATTGCAGACCTCAGTTTTGAAATTCTGTCATAGTTTCAGAAACAGTTTCTGACACTGGGCATAGTGCTGTACATGCACGGAATTTGACACTGGAAGAGGAAGAACTGTTTCGCATTTTTTTAAAATTACATTCGGCAACATTAAGTGTTCTTTCAAGGTTCATGCTCCATTGGAGATATAACAACATATATAGCCTTAGTTATAATCAATGATGTACTACATTATAATAAAAAAATGTTTTCATTTTCGTTTTCTTGCTAATCAGTCTGAAACATGTGCAGCAGTCTTGCACATTTTAAAAACTGGATCGTTCTTTAACCGACTGAGTTACAAAAAGCAAATTATTTTGCATGTAGTTCTAACATATTTTAATGCCTTCATCAAGCAATGGATTTTTGGATCCAAGTTCTTAAAAGGTAGTTTGGCATCACCGTACAAGAAAAAAAAAACGTCTTGCAAAATTATCATCAAAACCAAACAACTGATTGTTTAACTTTATCATACCCCACAACATATTGATTAGCTTTATCATATCCATAAACTGATTAACTTAATCAGATCTCACAACTGACTCTTAACCTTATCGTATCGAAAAACTGATTAACTTTATCATATCCATAAACTGATTAAATTTATCCTAAGCAAAAACTGATTAACTTTATCATATCCGAAAACTGATTAACTTTAACATATCTCACAACTGACTATTTTAACTTCATCATATCCAGAAACTGATTAACTTTATCAGATCTCACAACTGACTTATTAACTTTATCATATATCATGTTCATAAATGTTTGTGAAGAAAACGATTCCAAAAGCACAAGTAGACATGCGAAAATAAGAGAAACTTAAATCATAAAAGAAATCAAATCTGTCTAAAATAGAAATACTTAAAATGACGTCTGTCTACCGCTGCTCTTCTTTCTAAACAGAATCTTCTTGAGCACTTTAGAATTTGTTTCTCTCGCATTCCCATGTAGAGTGCTTCAAAACGGGACTTTTTACTTGCAGAAAGGAGACATTGAGACTGTCAAGAGCCTTGTGTCGGGACTGACAAGTTTCGGTGAGATGGCCAAATACAGTGCGGTGCTTTTCGAATGTGTCGATAATCGGCAATTAGAGATCGCTCGATTCTTGATCACTTCTGGTTTCAAGACGGATATATGGAAACAGGTTAGTTACATGGTCATCGACTAAATGCAAAAGTGTTTTTGTTCCTAATTGCCAAATAGACACCAAGAATGTGAATTGGAAGATTTCAATAGCTACTGCACAAAACTTCAGTCATCATCTTTTGAAAACTTTCTTTGTGATAAATCTAAGAGAGATAATGTTAGAAAATTCTTTATATTTAAAATTACTAAATGTATCGTGAACCTTAAGAGAATATACCGCACTGAACATGTTTCACATATAGATCCTTAAGTGGACTTTTTGTTTGGTTGGTTCTGGTGTTTACGACACATCATTTTGAGGTGTTATATCGTGTTTTCTGGTTATGAGGCCAACGTTTTAACCACTGAGTAATCCGGACTCCTTGTGAAGTTACAGAAGAGAAATACATCTGAGAAATACTTCGAATGATAAAGCGTAAAAAGGAAGAAATCGCTGGAAAACTGCGCCTAACGCTAAAGTAAGCCTGGCAAAACAGAACCATGTCAAAATTATTATGAAACCTTTATAAAATTACTTACAAAGCAAAGGAAATCTCTCTGAAAAAAAACTCATTTAGAAATTGTTACGTGTTTAGGCTCTAATAAACAGTAGCAAAAGAAAGAGTGAAAACAAGCTTTGAAAAATTTAACAAATAAGTTATTTCCCTGGAAAAACACTGTAAAAAAACATAAGAACTTACGATTTAAAGAATCAAATCAAAAAATAATCCTAGAATAATCGAGAATTTAATTTTAGAAGTCCTAGTAATGAAATGTTCTAATGAATTCAAGTTAGAGTCCCGACGAAAAATCCAAAATGGAAGGCGATGACGTGTACTGTAGTCAATATGGTGTTGAAGTGTCTACAGTTCTTTGCTGATTCAGAAACAATATTCCGGTATTTGAATTTCCGAATAAAATTTAAAGAAATGTCTTTGTCCAAAAGTTCTGTATGAGCACTCAAATATTTCCAGGAAAAAAAATTATCTTTTAGAATCCAAATAATTTGAATTAAAGTTAAACTCCAAACTGGTCACAAACAAACATTTTCCAGTGTAAAAGCCCAACTGAGAAAAATCTCTATAAACAAAAGTTATACAGTAACTTGAGACGCAAAACTGATTCCGGATGAGGGTCACGTGATCACATTCTAGAATGATTTAGAAGGTATCTATACGTCTAATGGCACGTAGTCCAGTACATCCTAGATCTCACCATTATCATTCACACATTAAAAAAGAGAAGTTGTTTACTTGATTCTCATCAAGGCCAGGAACTAGGTCAAAAATAGAAACAGTGTTTCTATTATTAGGCGGCCATGAAAAGAGTCTGGTCAAACTGAGTTTTCTGGAAAATATCAAATTCCTAGTAAACAAAATTACATTACTTTGACATATAATTAAAATGAAAAGATTTTTTAACTTACAAACAATTAAATTAAATAAAATATACATAACAGAATGTTCGGCCAAAAATAAGTGATCTGAATCGATTCGCCCGTAATGTACGCTTAGGTAGTGTGATGTTTACATGCTGACATTTAGTAAAATATTCCTTGGTGGGCTACTGTAGTATTTCCGATGTGTTCCATATATGCCTCGCAATGGGTTATCTACCTTTGGTTCGATAATACCAATTCTACAAAGCTGTACATTTTGGCGGTAAATGCTACCTCGAGAATACTGTGCGCATTGATAACTGTATCACACCGAATTTAGAATATTTTAGAATAGAATATGAAGATTTTTCCTGTTGCATGGGAGGAGAGAGTCGAGAGTTCTTTATTTATAGTGATGAAGCTCAGGACTGACAGTATGACAAGGTAGCACGCAGTAGACGTAACAGTATACCAGTGACGTCAAAAAACCGAAGCACATCTGAGACGCCAGTCATAGTCTGGTTCTTTTTCCTTCGTTTTTGCAAGCTCTTTACAGTTCCTGCTTTGAGTATATACCGCTACTGTTTTGACTTCGGGTCGTATAAATCGCAATCATTCGTTTCCACACACTATCAATTCCAGTTGTTTTGGATTGACCGAGTTTTCTGCGTTGTGATTGGATATCAATGCCGCGTAAGGCTTAAATGGAATTGTATGACAAATAGGTAAATTATTGGTAATACTTTCGGTTCCCAATCAGTTTCCAGTGTACTTTAGCCTAGGTGAACCTTTGTATATACCAAATTATAAAACCATGATAATAGCACCAGCAAGCTCCCACCCTCAAAAGTGACTTTACCCGCAGCATCGTGTTTGTGGTGGTGGTCGTGGAAGGGCAACTTTTAGTGGTCAGCTGTTAAGTTTTACGGATGTAGGCCAAATCATGTTTAGAGGTGAAATCCCCTTTGCCTCTATGTACGGGTGCCCATAATTTTAGATATAGATAAAATCACCGATTAGAGGTTCATACAGTGTAATCGCACAATGTTTTCTGCACTACGAGACTCACCTTTTAACCCAATAAAAGGTATGGCTGGCTTTACGAGAAACTCTGCATTCATCATTTGCTGTACTTTTTTTTTGCTTCGACAACGTGTTTGGCCAGCTATTATTGTAATTTATCGTTATATATGACTTGAGGAGTAGGGGATCTCACTAAAACTGGAGAGGAGTTTGCTTTTGAAAGATCGAATTACGTTATAAAACAGATTGCTAAAACAGAAACTGCCAGACGTACACTTAATGTTGAAAAAAGCAATAGCCTTGTAAAAAATTTTTTTACAAAAAATGCAGAGTGACAAACGTTCCTCGGATCGCATCTATGATCAACACTTGTGACAAACTTGCCCTCTCTACAGTACTACAGTATTATGTAAGAGTCGACGACCCTTGGCTTGCCCAGATGCAACCAAACATTATGGCCCCTGACTTTGCTATGTATTCTGGCACCAGATGGTGCTAGGCATTCTGGCCCCAGACGAAGCAAAACATTCTGGCCGAACACGGAGCTAGGGATTCTAGTGCAGTATCATAAAAGAAAACAATTAGAGACCTAAACTGGAACGCTTTGTTGACGAAATCCGCTGATTTGACGACATAAAAGTAAGACAGTTGGAAATATAAGGATTAAATGATCATGACTGGGTTTTTATTGAAGTGTAAATTGTTACGTAATCACTCGCAAGTCTAAAGTCATTCGGACTTTATTTACTCTGTGAATGATTGGGTGGAATTAACACATCGATAAATAGCCAACCATGATCATTTCATCATAGAGTACATTAGCACATTGACCTGATCATAAATTGAAATCCAGTCAAAAACGAGAGATAAAGAAGCAGATTATGTAATGTTCTTATGATGCGCTTCATTGTAACGTTGTATGTATATTCAGACTTCTGTTGACTACTGTATTGTAACGTTGTATGTATATCGAGACTTCTGTTGACTACTGCATTGTAACTTTGTATGTATATTGAGACTTTTGTTGACTACTGCATTGTAACGTTGTATGTATATTGAGACTTCTGTTGACTACTGCATTGTAACTTTGTAAACCCCGTACTTCACATCTGTAAGTAAAGAATTACTTCAATCTTGGCATCCTCCACTAAAGAAGTTGCCGAGAAAAGATTTCAGAAAATGCTATCTAAATTGAATGTGGTACAGTTATTACAACGTTCGGTTTTCTCCAGGCAGCATTTTGCAAGCATATTTATGATTTTATGACAGTATTATTATCATTCCAACCTGCTGTAAGGAGGATGTCAACGTTGATAAGATTTCAGTGTCTGATCCCGACAAATATAAAGTAAGGCATGATCCAGGTTATGTGCTTTTCTAAATATGGGCAGAGTCGAAGGAGTAAGGCCCCATTGAACTACTGAGTAACTGAGTTCCGAACTTGTACCAGTACTGCACGAAATTAAGATTTTTTGAAATTAAAGAAATAATAACAATTTAAAGATTACGTTTTTTTTAAAATTAAAGAAGTCACTTTTTATTATATATCACAGTGCAGGCATTCTTTGCGTCAGATGGAGCTACTGCAAAGCACATGTTCTTCACCATGATCTCATTTTATAATTTACAATCCATATAATAATTTTGTTTTGAAAATGCATTCTTTCTATCACATCTATGCCATAATTGACTTTTCTACAATATTCAATGATGTTGATTTGAAACTTTCTGTGTCGCAGTATAACTATTGTGACCCAGATGATGACATGTGCGCCATGATGGAGTGTGGACATTCCCCATCTTCGCTACGAGACCGAGCACAGGAGTTGAAACTTGAAGATATCGTCAAAATGATTGACGCCGCCGCCAACGGAAAGGTACTACTATTACTATTTATACTACTACTTGTGCTACTGTTACTACCACTAATACTAAATACTACTACTACTAATAATAATAATAATAGCAATTTTTGGGTGGGTGGGTTAGAGTTAAATGCTTCTCATCTGTTCATATTCGTAACAAACCTAAAAGGGGACGACTATTTATAGGAGGAAAAAATGCCAAACAGTTTTAAAAATACATGCATGAAATTCGGTTTAATGTTTTTCCCACATTAGAGATGCTGCCGGGAGACAAATTTGCACGAATTCGCGAACTTGGTGAACAGTGATATGCGAGAACTCCAGCAAATTAGTCGCCCATTTAAAAATGTACTCTGCGCGTTGTGTAAAATTTTGTTTTTTTCTGTTAACCCTTAAATGCTTGTCGCGATACAAGTCGCGCTGTTGGTAAAGGTCTCCTAGTACTGTCTTTGTTCAGGTAGGTAACTGCTTATATGTATCATCCGGGTACTTGACATGCACGGTTATTAAACTAACTTTGTTTGACACTTTGGGCCCTGGGACAGGCATCATATTGTACGTTGAACCTTACATTCATCAATGAAGTTTAACACATGTTTGTTTAAAATACCGGCTACCTAGAACACCCAGAATGGATGACTCCCAACAAGGTTCATTTTCAGATTATGATTTCGTTCAGCTAACACTGGCTGATGATAGCGATGATGAATTCATTTTTTGAAGTTCTTATATGAGATTAGTGGAGCTGCGAAAGTGTTACTGAAAATGCCAATGAGTGATTTTGAACCCGAAATTGATGAACAGTACTAGTCTGACGCTCATGCTAGATGGACAAAAACAGACCACAAGCCGGTCAGTCAGTTCAGCGGTATTTCGATAATAAATATAGAAAAGGGAAAATACCAAGCCTAATTAAAATAAAGTAATTCCATTTCTCCTTCGAATATGTTCTACGATCACATTAATGTTAGGAATATAATAAGCTCTACTACCTCCAGAGTCCAGCCTTTCATAAGACGAAATTTGTCTTTCTGTCTATAAAAGGCAACAAATCTTGCTAATTACCTCTCCTTGCGGCATGCACGTGGCGCCAGTTTTAGTCTTCGCTAGTGAAATGGCAAGTCGTGTTCATTTTGTCTCCCGAAACCAAGTGGATTTTTGTGCTATTTGTATTCCATCCATCAAGAATTTGTTATGTTCGGATTAATCTACAGGTGGTGTAAATTATTTTGTTTTAATTTTTACCATATTTATGTGAATTTGTTTTTTTCGATGCGGACGTAGTTAATGAGTTCCGCATGACTCTCTCCACGTCTTCATTGTATTAGATCATATTGAAGTTCGTGTCTGCGTATACTATTTATTCATCACCCCTGGTATAGCGAGTATCTTGGACGTTTAAAGGTTATTGGTAATGCACAATTCAGTACGGATGTGTGGGGTATTTTACGGTTATAGTGATGTCCGATTTCTTTCAGTTAAGTTACGTGCACCGTTTGGCAGTGAGCGTGAAATAAGACCTTGTAATATAAACAATTCCATATCTTTTTTCCAAAAACGTTCATGCACTGTATGGAGACTGTAGTGAAAATGAAATGGCACTGACATTTATGAATAGTCCATTTATTGTTATGGAGAAATTGAGCATGTTTGCAAATAAAACGGATTCTAGTTAGTCGTAAGCAGCCTTGACAAATAGTTACTAAAGAGCAAGGTACGAAAACCTGTTTTGTCCATATGCAGAATTTTATGAAGACAGTAACACAAGTCTCCATGTATTTTGGTATTAATAATAATGACATAAATGTTTTAGTCACACATTCATGATCTTCACCAAAATGAAGAGTCTGAAATATATTGCTCACATGTCTTGCTGTACCTGCTAAAAAATCAGTATTCTACCACAATTGGTAAATCAGTTTTCTAAACTTTATGTAACTGCATTTGGAATATAGTTGACATCACATTAAAATTTATTAATGTGTGATCAAGCTTGAGAACCCATGACGTAGCCCATGTAAATCGGACTTGCAGAACTAAGGAAGTACATGTTCGTAATGGCTTGATCGGTTGGCTTTTTATGACACTCGGCAGTTCGTGCTCAATATTGTTGCCCTTTCTTCTATGTTGGACTTCGTCTATGGAGTTATCTTCCAATACGCTTAAGATAACTAACCTTCTCCAACACCTAATACCTCAGGGATGATGTATGTGACTCGATCTCAGCCACTACATAGAGCCGCTCGGATCACTTTGGCAAATGCTGTAACCACAGCTACAAATTTACAATTAGCGGAACGCGACTTGGTGCCCCCTTCCTGCGCTATCCTGAATGACCACCATACGGCCAATCTAAGAGCACAGCTTTTATCTTCTAACCATCCTTTTAATGGCCAGATTGAAGATGTCCGCAAACAAGCCACCGAGGAGACCAATTTCCCTCCCTCGCAATTACAGCGTAGATTCAGGGATATATTATGGGAAATCAAAAAAGGATTCAAGGGCCACGCACAGATGTCTAAAAAACGTACTATCGGAAAGCTCCACCCAGCGATGCCCACAGTTCTTTCAAAAACAAAGTGGATGAAGCACCATGAGGGTCGTATTGTTTGTTCCAACTTTACTCCGAATTTTAACCTAGACTTTTATTGGTTCCATAGACAACGACATTCTGCTTCCGGTCATCGACTTAAGCGCCCTCAATAGATTCATTCACGCCCCTCGGTTCTCAATGGAAACACGATGGTGCGTTTTATATGCCGTCCAACAGGGAGATTTCTGTATAATTGCGAACTTAAAGGACGCATACCTTTTATTCCCTGTTAACAAGACTTCCAGAACATTCCGCTATTCGCCTACAACATCGTATACCAATTCAGGGCACTTCCATTGTGACTCAACATCAGCCCCTGTTTGGTCACACGCATTATGTATCGAAAAATGGCGCATGTCCGGACCGTTTCTACGCCGGCAACATCAAGTATCTGGACGACATCCTGCAGAAACATCTGGTGAGCTATGTCTAAACACGATATGATAACCGTTGGTAACTCTGCTTACCAGCTTGAGCTTTTTGTAAGCAAGGAAAAATTCGACCTAGTACCATCTTAGCAATTTGTTTACCTAGGTATGGACTTCAAAACACATTCAACATAGTTTGTCTCCCTCAGTATCGGGCATTCAAAATACGAACCATGTTGGCTTCTTTACTTTCGATGAAAATTATATACGCACGGGAATCTCATCGCCTACTAAGCTTGCTCAACGCGGCAGCTGACCTCATTGTCCTAGGTTGCCTTTTTATTTGCCCATTGCAAATAATTCTTCTGTCCCAATGGAAGCCAAACGTTTTCCCACTTGACCAACCTCTCCCCATCTGCACACAATTGAAGCACCATCTGCGGAATTTGGGCATCCGAACTTGTCTCACGGCTGGTATACCTCTGCAAGTGCAACCGCCAAAGATTACGGACTGTACCCAGACATGTACGGAAGGCTGTGGAGCCCATCTACTATCATCCTTTCAGGAAGCCATCGATACATGGTCTCTCCAGAAACAACAACAGCTGAATACCAATATTAGAGATAACGGCCTTTGTGAAAGCCCTTCACTGGTGGCAGGAATATTTAAATGGCAAATGGTTTCTCACTCTGTCCAACAACTATTCACTGGTGACTTGTCTCAAGCGACAAGGAGGAACCACGTGTGGGACTTTCTAAAGTGGTGCTGTCAACAGCAAACCCATGTATCAGTTCGACATATACCGGGACACCTAATGTACTAGCCAAGTCTTTGTCCTGGCACAATCAACTAATGCAGACATTTTAGAGCGATCATCTCCAGTACAAGATACGTCATGTCAGACAACTAGGTGGTGATGACATACCTTTTTAAACAGGGTGGTACCAAATCACCCCGACACTAAATTCTGGTCGGGGCATCCCGATCCTTCTTCTGTTTCACGCTTAGTTCTTGTCCAGAGCGCCTTACAGCAGAAATAGTTAAATCCTTCGGTCTTGGAATGAATTGCAAGAGCTAGAAGGGTCTCCAGAATAAAGGCAAGCGACGGGTATTGGCGCGTTTTCAGGAACTGACGCAAAATCAAGACACCCTTTGAGTGCTTCTGTTCCCACAGGTAGCTGATATTTTTCGTTGCCTGTTCGATGAGAACAGTTGGCTCCAATTACTATGAAGGGCACGACTCGTCAGTATGATAGGGCGGGTCTTGGTCATACAAATATAATTCTGACTTGTTTACTAAACAACTTTGACGTTGTTTGACCTTAATCGCTAAGATGTTTTTCTGAGTGGGATCTTTGCTTAATTAAGACTTTAACAAGTTCAAGCAATGCGAACTTTTAGTCAGGACCTTATTGAAGCTTGTTTCATACCAAACCCGTTTCATGATAGCGCTTGCTTCAGTTTTCAGGGTCAATGAACTACATGTCCTCTCTGTTGACCAAACCTACCATCAGTTTCGATTAGATGCTTGGTGGTCCTTGTGACACAACCTAATTTTGTCGCCATTTTACTGGTATTTTTCAACGAGTATTCAAACGCTCTTCATCGTGATTGAAGCCGGTAATATGCACGGCATTCTGATGTATCTCTAGAAACAGTCGCCTCCTGAAAAATTCTGTTCATAGCAATCTATGAGAGTCTTGCCTTGACCGTCATATCTCTCTCAAGTATATAGTCAAGGTCATCGGTGACTTGCACAATCCAAGTTCTAGAGTTTTTCTTGTTTCTAAATCTCACCTTGTGCAAAAGATTTTCATAAGTATTATTATAAATATCATATAATTCAAAGTATCAAAATAAATATTACAATCTGCTGTTCAGAAACAACAATAAAATCAGTAATTACAAATGTAGTAATAACATACTTAAACAAGATATTTGCCATGAGGGCCGGACATAACACGTTCTGGCCCGTGGGCCAGGTGTTGGGCACCCCATTCTAGGGGAAGTATAAGAGTATTATACTAATCTGTATTAAAATGAGAAAGAAGATGTGGCTTTAGAGAACCTTCTCAAAAACTACCAAATTCCGAGACTTAACCAAGCACACTTTTTAAGATTAGAAGGCAAAGTTACCATGCAGAAATATTGGATTGTTTGCAAAGAAGGAATTTGTGAATTTGTACTTAGAACAATTAATGAAGCATATGAAACTGGACAATTCTCAACTGTTTTGAGACGAGACATTATAACTTGGCATACCCAAGGATGATAAACCTAAGCAGTACCCGAGGAACTGGTGTCCAATTTCTCTACTTAATGTTTATATATAAAGTAGCATCAGAATGTATTGCTAAACAAATGAAGTCAATATTAAGTGAAATAACTGAAATAATATCTGATGATCAAGTCGGTTTTATAAAATGAAGATACATTGGTGAAAATAAACGGACCGTATGATATTATGAACATAACAAATTCCGGGTATATTATTATTATTAATTGGCATTCAAACATCGTTTGATTTTATTTCTTCGTAATTTATTTATAATGGTCTAATTTTTTAAACTTTTGACCAAGCATAAGATACAGGGCAAAAACGTGATTGTAATATTACATAGGCAGTTTTTCAAAATTGCCAGAGGATGTTGACAGGATGATCCACTAACCACACATCTCTTATTACGAGAGATATTGTCTACACTACTATAAATATTGTTTAAAAATAAAGGGTATCAAGGTAAAGAAAACGTGAATTGTTACTTTCACAGTTTGCAGATGACACTGCTTAAATTCTTGATGGCTTTTTTGATTAATTGGAATCGTATAGAAGTGTTAAACTTCTTTCCAAGGAATTCAGGATTGAAACTTGATATTGCCAGAACAAAATCAGTTTGGATAGGTTCGAACCATGGCCGAATCATACCAAAGACTTATAAAAATGGTACTAACAGCTGCCTCGCTTGGCGCTCAGCATTAAGAGATTAATGATAGGACTGGTAGGCCCAGTGTCAAGATGATGTGACTGGGTGGGAAATGAAGCCACATGTCTGCGGCATGATGCACCAGTGCTAGACATCACTATAAACTGGCACACTGACGTCATTATAGCGATGTGACTGACCAATTGTTAAAGCTAAAGCTACGTTAAAAATCCAAATCACACACACACATTTGAGAACAGTGGGCACCATTATTACACCAGTAACTAAAAATGATGTATTACAAATCAAACGCATGATTAATAGCATCATGCTGTTGTGTACAGCGTGTTGTTATTTTAACATTATAGCTAACTAAAAGATGTTTCGCTGAGCCTAATTTGGTGCAGGCCTGGAACAAGAGACTATAATTACTGAAAGTCCACGTCACCTAGATGCTCTGTTGGTATTCGTCTGTCTTAAACGGGATTGTATACTATGTGAATGTGTTGTACGTGTGCTTGCACGTTTGTATAATTTTTTCCTGAACCTTTGTTGTACCTTAATTATGTAAAGATTTTAAGGTGACCTTGGGGTGTTTCCCCGACCCATTGGTATACCAATTACAAGGACAATAAAAAAGAAGACTTATCTACGTGGCTTAATTTTGCGCCATCTGTAGGGGGTAATGGGCAATTGTTATTGCCCTTTGTCTATGTTGTTGTGGGGTTTAACGCCATTTTCAGCACACGATAGGCTATGCATGGCGGCCAGTATTAATGGTGAGGAAGAACCCGGGAAAACCCCAGGAAGAACCACCGACCCACGAGAAGCTACTGGCAAGCTTTCTCGCATACCTACATTAGCCGAATCCTAGACTCGAACCCACGCAGACAGGTGAGATGGCAGTGATCCGTAACGGAGAGCGCTTTAGACCACTCGGGGCCTCTGCCCTTTGTCTATAATTTATAGACAGAAAGAGGTTTTTCAGCTGGATTCGGGAGGTAGTAGGGCTAATATTACTAACGTTAATGTGATCGGGTAAGTATTCTAGAAGAAACGTAACAAAATTTGTTTTATTTTCTCTGACAATTTACCCCTAAGGGATCTTGTGATACAAACAGAATAAAAAGGAACCTAAAAAAGAAAAGTAAGAACATTTTATACCAATGCCTCTTGTCTGAACAAGCAGACTCGGGCAGCATTATGGAACAGATAAGAAATCTCAAATATCAGTCAGCAAAGCAATGATGTATGAAAGCGAAATTTTGTCAGATCGTGTTAGTGAAACTATTTTATGGCAGTGATAGACAACATCTATGTGAGGTAAACATTTTATTAGATGCTCATTGTTTCCGTTAACTTTTACGTGCAAAAAAGGAACTACTTCCTATTGAAAACAAACAATGGACGCAGACGCCAGCACTTTTGATTTGTAAACAAATCAAGTACACTCGCGTAGTTGACGCTTTTTGTTTTGGTTGATGAAATTCGTTTTTGAATGAACTAAAGCAGATGTTTCATGGAATGCCCCAAACCACCTGGCTGCTTTGGTACAATCCGCTTTAACTTTTTTTATAAAATGTTTCGGATTTAGGCTAGCTATACAATAGACGCCAGACAAGGTCATTACAAATAACATACATGTGACAAGGCATAAACTTCTTTAGCTGGTAATAAGAATATACTTAGTTTTACATCCTGAATTTCCTCAAAATGTACTTTCTTAGTTCTGCAAATCAGAATTACATGAGCCATGTCATTGATTCTCAATCTTGATTACACATTTCGAAATTGTACTGTAATTTTGAATACAAGTGCAATTACATCCTCCTTACTGCGCTCAAACTGAAATAAGCATTAAATTCCATAGCGTCTTTTTGATCATTGCAATTGAAAGACTCATTTTCCCCACACTGATTTTAAACAATGACAAAAACAAACACATTTGCAGATGTCAACACGCTTCTCCCTCGCACGTTCAATCCCATGTATTTCATGTGTAATTATCACATAAATCCATTTCATAAATCACGAAATTTCGTAGAATCGACAAAAATACCAAAATTTATTCATTCCAGGTCAAATGGAAAAGTTGTTGCAATGCGCATTCATTCACAATATGACTCAAAAGTTCAATGTTAACTAGACACGCCATTTTCTTTCGAAAGTTAGGTCTAGCGCGCGACTAAGTTCAAATTTATCTGAGCAGAGTTATGTGCGCATTCATAATGTTGTTGTTGTGTAATGATAAATCTGCGCTTGTCTATTTCGTTTGGAATACGGGATACATGCAGTTACTTTGTTTCTTGTAGTGTATTTGTGTTTTTATAATTAAACCTGTGTTTTAGAATATGTAAATGAACATAATAAAAAGGTTCTGCATTTGTTAGGGAAAATATGAAATCATTGTGACGGATGGATATCCTGCAATCCCAAGGTTGTGCAGTATTCCATCCGAAACACTCGTTCATATTTTCCCATACAAATGCAGTAACCCATAAGTACAGAACAACCGTAAAGAACAACTATTCAAGATGGCTATGCTAAATATGCACAAGCCCCTTCGGACAGCAGACTGAAAGGAGTCTCAGCACAGAACAATACCAATGCACACATAAGGAACAAAGAGTCATCAGATTAACGCATATACAACTAGAAAACGCATATACAACTAGAATAGCCATCTTTTCAATATAGCCCTATCAGAGTTTAGCCGGAAGAAAGAAAGATAAGTTTAAGCAAATATTGAACTTTTGCCGTTTCTTCCCCCAACCCTAACTTTCTATCAAGAGAGGGGAGTCTCCCTTTAGATAAGATCTTGGCAGTATCTATATTTCAACATTATGTAATCCTTGTGAGAAAACAATAATACCAATTCAATTCAAAGTTTACCAAGCAATTTGCGTAAATATCGTGTAACAGAATTGTAACCGAGTGGGTTTTGGATTAAATGAATAACGCCAACACAATGTGATGGACGATGGAAATTTATAAAATGAATTAAGAAAAACAAATATGGTGTATAAATACAATGATTCTCTCACGCTCTCAACATACGATTGATCCAGTCACTCTACACAAACATTCACAAATTGATAAACGAAAATATGATTCACGTAATCTTATGTATGGACAGTGAGATTCAAATAACTTCATGGACTGCAAATACGTTTCAAATAATATTGTGCACTGTACGTGAGATTCACATAATCTCCTATATTATGCAATGAAAGCGAGATTTCACATCTATGCCACACATAATGCCTTATCTTACCTTCTATTAAGTATGTATGTCACACATGATGCCTTATCTTACCTTCTATTAAATACGTATGTCACACATAATGCCTTATCTTACCTTCTGTTAAGTATGTATGCCACATATAATGCCTTATCTTACTTTCTATTAAGTATGTATGCCACACATAATGCCTTATCTTACCTTCTATTAAGTACGTATGTCACACATGATGCCTTATCTTACCTTCTATTAAGTATGTATGTCACACATGATGCCTTATCTTACCTTCTGTTAAGTATGTATGCCACATATGATGCCTTATCTTACTTTCTATTAAGTATGTATGCCACACATAATGCCTTATCTTACCTTCTATTAAGTACGTATGTCACACATGATGCCTTATCTTACTTTCTATTAAGTATGTATGTCACACACGATGCCTTATCTTACCTTCTATTAAGCATATATGCCACACATAATGCCTTATCTTGCCTTCTAGTAAGCATGTATGCTTCAGATAATCACTTTTGTAACCTTTGAGTAAGGTTATGCCCCACACAATGTCCTTCTTACCATTATTTAAGGCTGTACGCGACACATAAACCCTTGCCTTACCTTCGGGTAAGGTTATATGACAGACATAATGCCTTGTTTTTAAGTAAGCTATATGCTACGCATATTGACTTGTCTTAGTTTTAGTGAGGATACAACGTTGCATACAGTATACAATAGCCGAAATGATGCAGCTTAATTAATCGAAACGATTTGAAACTAAACATTTTATTCCAACGGCTGGTATCTACTTAAATGTAAAACCGTGACAGCGTGCATGCCTTAAATAGCTATTTATATGTAAACATTGACAGTATGCATGCCCTACATAGCTATTTATTGGTAAGGCATTGGCAGTGTGCATGCCCTAATAGCTGTTTGTTTGGAAGGCATTGGCAGGGGCATTGTTCATGCTCTACGTAGCTATTTATTTGTGAGGCATTGGCAGTGTACATGTCCTGCATAGTTATTTGTTTGTAAGGCATAGGCAGTGTGCATGCCCTACATAGTTATTTGTTTGGAAGGCATTGGCAGTGTGCATGCTCTACATATGTTTTTGTTTGGAAGGCATAGGCATTGTGCATGCCTACATAGCTATTTGTTTGGAAGGCATAGGCATTGTGCATGCCTTACATAGTGAAACTTGCGATTTTTCTAACTGTTATACTTCTTTTCTACCTCTTTTTTGACAGGATTCGGTTTTTAAGATACATCATTGGTGAATATATTGGACAATTTAGGTGAAACATTTTTGGGATGATGTGATATTATTTTGTACTTATGTACTCACATATTATGAAAAATTGATAATACAGAGGGTACTCACACACACACATATTATGAAAAATTGATAATACAGAGGGTACTCACATAAACACATATTATGAAAAATTGATAATACAGAGGGTACTCACACACATATTATGAAAAATTGATAATACAGAGGGTATATTGTGTGAATATGTGATTAAGATTCCTTTGCTAGAACTACAGCGATTAAGAAACTGCGTTATCTTAAAAGCTTAAAACAGTATTTCTTTAAAATAAACGGTTACTCATTAAATAAACTGTTAAAAGTATATTTTACAAAGATCAATTTAAGTATTTTAAAGAATTCTTTGTCAGCAAGTTCAGTAAATCTACCTGTATAACATTGTCAACTTGGGCGTTTCCCTATTGACGCCACACTGGATATGAAAATCATCCATCCTTTCCAAAATTACAAGATCTTGTTACACAGTAGTCTTTAGAAGAGATTTGGAAATAATTAATTTTGGAAGCGGTAGTTCCTGTGTCACTGACATTCACATAATCGTTTATACAGTTACCGATTTGTGAAGCATTTACATACAGTGAACTAAACTAAGCCAATTCACACGTGTAAATCTTGCAATCATGTCGCGTAGTTATTTCATGATAATACTAGCATATTAACTGAAAATAAACTTATTTGATGCATAGTGTTTCTTAATTTTCAATTATTCAAAGCCAGCGCTACTAGTATGTATATAATATCCTACCTTCTACACACCCGATACAATATATCTTTCACAACTGTATATTTAAATAACTGAATCATAGTACTGAATTTTTAAAAAAATGCTCTGTGCATTTGTCTAATTAGTAAACAATGCTGCAAATTGGATGGCATGTCATATTATTTTGTACTTTCAACCATAATTTACGAGGAATAAAGTGGGGGAGACATAAATCCACTAGATTTTGCGTCTTTTTGGATGTCCATGCTGACGTGCTTTCATTAGATTGTAGGTTCTGTAAATGCACATAATGCGCAAGCGCTGTAGAGGCACATGGCTGCACATAACTTGCCCAGCAACAGTGTCCTGTGTTCTATTATTCTTTGGTTACATTCGGCGCTTCTGTGGTTGTATCAGTCTTCATCAATCGCCTTATTTCTTCAGGACCAGATGCACATGTTCCCCACTGCATTTGATCACTTTGCAACAGATATATTGAATCAGTTATCTTCGCGATCACGTTTAAAATTTTTAAACAGATTTATTCATTCAACATCGACTGCGCCTCAACATTCTCAAACCTACACGACACGCTTTCGATGGCTGAAAAGTCGGTTTAATGCGGTGTTAGTGAATCAGGACACCTGCAAATCTAGAGAAAAAGAACTGATCGTGAATGGGCAATCACATACCTTTGCACGTGTTGGAACGTGGTATCTAACCCGGGATGGCAGAAATTTAAAGCTAGTACTTTATCGCCGCGCTATCCATTCTATTTTGTAATATTGTAAAAATTCTTGTAGGATTATTAATTATGGGGTCTTTCTTTCATTATAATTTATATAATTATCTCTTCTATTCCTCGGAGTAAATGTTATACACGAAGATGAATAACCTAGTGTTATAACTTGATGTTCTGTCTAAACAAGGAATCACTGTAGGTCGTGTGTCGTCGTTTTGAGGTTCAACGCCATTCCTCAGCTCACGATGGGCTGCTGTACATGATAGCTTGTATAACTGGTCGAGGAAGAACCCAGGGATACCCCTTGTAAGAACCACCGACCAACGGGAAGTTATTGGCAAGCTTTCTCACTCACCCACATTGGTCGAGCCCGAGACTCGAACCCACGAGGAATGATGAGATGGCCGTGATCGATAAAGGCGAGCGCTTTATACCAGTCGGACTCCCAGAGCCCCGAATCACCGAATGTAGATATAATTAAATAAATGGTTGAGAGACGTAGCTATTTCGTCCTGGTAACTGTATGTCAAAATGGGACTCTTACGCATTTTGGATGCTGAGAAATCGGTTAAGTTGAACATAGTAACTACGAATGCTTCTGTGATCGTCAGAATATTATAATATTAATATAATATGGCTGAGTTAACTTAAATGTAAAATTCACTGTGCAAACATTTTTTCTAATTCTTTAGTAAATTGTCAGAGACACAATACTTATTTTACTGTAGATGAGATCAACAATCGAAAGTTGCCGAGAGTAACTGTATGTTACCGACATTATTTGACTGAATAAGAAATACTACCTGTGATAGTAGTCCACATTTTATAAATTGTTACATTACCATCCACCTATTTCAACATTATTTTATTATTTTACTTAATAGATCGCTTCTCATCAACAAATCCCTCTACTTTAGAAATAGATTTAAATTGAATTTGCTTCTTCGTTATCAAAGACATACAGACGTATAGGCAAGTTAATTTATGAAATTTACATCATTGTCATTAACCAGAATAATTTGCACCTATTTTCAGTTACATATTAAAGGAAAAGAACAAACTCAGGTTTATGTAAGGCATTATTGGCCGTCCTATAGGTAAAGCACAGTTTGGATTTTGGGGATGGATCTTGACTTTTTCTTAACTCTTCAGTGCTTGTGGTCTCGCATCTTCCAGAGGGAAATTAACATGCATCGACATCTCGAACGTTTTTTTTTTTTTTCTTCACAACCATAGATTTCAAATGTCTTTCTCCCTTGATAAGAGTTTCCTCTAAAACAATCATCCTAGAACATATGGTAAAATTAGACTTGTTATCGGCCATTTTTATTTTTGCCTCTAATTTCTAAATGAGAAATATAAGAAAATAAAATGGCATTGGCTAGCAAATGCGCTAAAGTGGAATGATGAATCTCATAATCGAGGTCAGAATTTTTTGGCGGGAACACTAGGCAATCAATCCTGGTCCTTTTGTATGGGATTTGTTAGTCAACCACAAATAAACCATATGGCCACCTCCAATGTTGATCACTTCACTCTCTCCTGATTACTTTAAATCATACGACATATGTGAAACTTGGGGAGTGTACATATCTTGCTGTTAGGTAAATAGTGACTGAAATTGCGTGACGTAGTGGTGTCAGTCCATCAGACCTCTGTATTTTATTTAAATTAATTTTGAGGAAGGATACTACCTTATACATCAGCACTGAAGAGTGAAAACAAGTCATTGGGCATTGACGTAATTTATTTACTTAATCCCAGCATGTGTATATAATACTTGCCTTTGTGCACCATTTACCACTGCTTCCACGTGCATGGTTAATTTACCAGATTAATCTGCGCATTACGCTCATCCTCTATAAATAAAATAAATAAATTAATAAATATATTATTATTATTATCATTATTATTATTATTATTATTATTATTATTATAGATGTCGTACTGCGTCTTTGTACAAGTAAATACAGCATATCAGCACAATATACCTGCCTTATTCATACCTATTTTTAATTATTGACTTGGCCATGAATACATAAATTGTCATTGTCAACTGATACACTGATGGCAGGTAATTCAAGCTATAGTCCCATTTATTCGATTTTCCTATATCAACATTGGATATTAGTGTCAAATCATCTCATTTTGGTCAACGAGCTATCTTTCTTGCTTTGCAATACTGCTTCAAAATCGATTATAAATACTTAACCAACGTCAATAGCTATATCAGAATACTTTCGTTAGGTTCAACAATATGTAATCAATGGTTACTGACAATATACAATATTCCTAATAAGGTCTAGAATACGTCGCCTCGGATGCAATCGACATATCTCGGTTATTCATGGAGTATTTTATATAAACAGCTTAGACTTGATTTGGCGGCAAATTGTGCTAGGCTGTTTGCATTTGGGTGCGTATTGTGCACGGAATGAGACCGCACAGCTCTTCAGACTGATTAACCAGTGTGCTTTGTATTCATGGGAAGATATGGTATAACTCTTCAGACTGATTAACCAGTGTGCTTTATATTCATGGAAAGATATGGTATAACTCTTCAGACTGATTAACCAGTGTGCTATGTATTCATGGAAAGATATGGTATAACTCTTCAGACTGATTAACCAGTGTGCTTTGTATTCCTGGAAGGATATGGTATAACTCTTCAGACTGATTAACCAGTGTGCTATGTATTCATGGAAAGATATGGTATAACTCTTCAGACTGATTAACCAGTGTGCTTTGTATTCCTGGAAAGATATGGTATAACTCTTCAGACTGATTAACCGGTGTGCTTTGTATTCCTGGAAAGATATGGTATAACTCTTCAGACTGATTAACCAGTGTGCTTTGTATTCCTGGAAAGATATGGTATAACTCTTCAGACTGATTAACCAGTGTGCTTGGTTTCACGGACAGATACGGTATAACTCTTCAGACTGATTAAACAATTATAATTTACAATTATAATTTTATTTAAATGATTTCAAACTCAAATGCTTATTTTGTATCCTTGCGGCAGTGTTTGTAATTGCACTGGGCAGCAGAGGTATTTGGTGCATCGCCTGCTCTAAAAATCCCAGTACTAATTTTGCGCACATCGACTACTTACAGCCAACGATGTTTGAGATGTGAATAACTTGTATATATCCATGTATATGTTTGCTTGAATTTATTTGGAGACAGAGAGAGAGTGAGAGAAAGAGAGAGAGAGATGGTTGCAAAAAATGGACAAGAAGGAAAGGCGTTTGCTAATCATTTCACAGTTGAAAGCAGTGTGCTTGCTTTCTCAAACTGTACGCCTTTATCATATTTTATGCTAAAACGGGGCTTAAAGCGCATCAACCTTTAGAAGTCCTTTTTATCATTCGTAAACAAAGAAAGCGTGTCAACATTTTGGTCCTTACTGGTTAAGTTAGGAAATGCAACCTTGGTTAAATGGATTTGTATACAGAAAGACATTCTTTCAATTCAGAAACTTTATACCGATCTGACGATATTGTAACGGATGAAAATGCTAATTTAGGATTCCTATTACATCCCCGTTGGTCGGGTGGGTGGGTGGGTGGAGCAATTGGTTGCAATCATATGCATGTTGCCTGAACGCCATCAAAAGATTGTCTAGTACATAACAGTGGTTTCAGATCCCGTGTGCAGATCCAGTAAAGATGAGTTTGGTAAGAAAAAGAGAAAGATATGGTGGGTAAAGTTGCATTATCATTGTTAAAAAATGCTGATATTTTTATGTCTTGTATCTCTAGTTTAGAATGCTTTCGTCATTAGCTTGAGTCTCGTTGTGTCTGCCATTAAGATCATAAAACTCGGAGCTGGATTTGAGATTGAGTTTGCAATAGCATTCAATCAATTGTGAAGTTTCGAAACAAGTCCTGTGCTATTGGTAGACACACTTAAATCTGAGCTCAGATGTTTCATGATCTTTAGAACTGAACAAACGCTTACTTGTCTGCCTTTAACTTAACTTATCAAACGTTTTCATGCTTCAAAGCCATACTATTTATCTTGATTCATCCGTTAAAATCTTCATTTCTTCATTCACTCATCACATCCATTGTTATTTTATGCAGTTTTGCACATATCACGTGGTACATTGATCCAAATCATTGTACTAGATAAAGGATTGACCCTTGTCACAACTTGTGTATGCTTAATATTTTTGTTAAGTAGGCCTATTTTAAATAAACATTTGTACTGAATATCACTTCACAGTTCAAGAAATACAAATCACTAAATGGATATTATATCAAATGGTTTTTTAAAATTTGCATTTTCAAAAGTGTGAAGGGTAGGTTAAACAGAGGGATTGGATTAGATATTTTGTCAGGACAACTTTAAATATTACAGGAAAATACTTTAATGAAAAACATCAGAGAGCAGGCTGACATTTATCTTGAAAATAATTCATCGTAGCAATTATCTGTATTTTCCTTTTCCAAGCCTGTGATTGGTTATAATGATGCTTAGACAAAACTAAGATTGGCAAAAATGATATCTAGACAAACATTGGATAGAGCGCTTAGTACAGACAGGTCAAAGAAGAAGCAACGGACATATGATAAATGCAGCAAAATAGAAAGGTGTGTGTGTGTGTGTGTGTGTGTGTGTCGTGCCAGATAGTCATTATTTCTATTTTCGAATCCATCTGTTATTTTTGTCATCCCTATATATCGTTTTTCCTTCTTAAAATAATGGCATCATTTAATTGTTTCATAATTTTCTTTAATCTTTATCATGCTATATTATTTACATACTCTTTATTCCATTGATAATTTTGTCACTCATGTTACATATCTTTTTACAGTTACAGTTAAGGGTGAACAAACAAAATGGCGTCAGACTGAACAGCTATGTTTTGTCGTGAAAAACACTGGAAGCCAGTTGGAGTTGCGGTCCACTTTAGGAATGATCCTCGTTTTGCGTCACATTTTTTTTCTTCTGAAAGTGTCATTTCAGCATTCCTTGTACCTTGTAGTATAAGTTTTCGTAAGAACAGATACATGTTTCATAACAGCTTGAGACAAGAAAACAAGTTCATGAATCTATAAATTGTGTTATATCAGAAGACCTTCTTTTTCCTTAGAGAGTGTAGAGAGTTGGGAATGTATGTGCACTCTGTTGCATGGTCAGTTTTAGCAGTAGAGATAAATGTAGCATGGTCATTTGGTTTTGCGACATTTTTTCGGATATAAATTGGTGTTATCCTTGATCAAGTCCAAATGGTGGTTGCAGTCGATTCCCGTGGTGGTCATAATATCAAAGCGCAGTCAGGAATTAATTTATATTCACTAGGTATTTACTCACTGTTAGTCCGGTATCAGTTTTTTCCAAAGATCATCCATAACCGATTAGTGGTCTTATTTCCCGAATAGACCTCGATATACAATGTTTTATTATGATTATTTACTCAGTTCTCCTAAACCTACAGAAATCAACGCTGAGCGGCGGCCATAACACTTATGGAGGTAGTAATTCTAGACTGTTTAACGTTAGAACACCTGGTTAAGAATGTCACTTACATGCCTGATGGTTGATATTATCACCGCATCAGGCATCGATTGTTCGCAGGATTTCCACCAAGGGTTTAGAAACATTCCAGCATTTTATATTACATGATCTGTACTTTATAAAGTTCTGCATAACTGCATTGATTGAATGGCGGATTGTTCATATTACATATAGCTTTTTTGTTAGTTACTATTTCCTTTTCTTAAACTTTGATACCGTAATATTGTCATGCATACAATGTTTGTCAGAAGCAAGTACGCGTAATTTTGCTTTCCATTTTTGTTTTCTTTTGCGTAAACTATTGTAGCTTGTGTCTGTACATGGTATATTTTGCATGTTTTGGTCGGCGCGAATCAAATACTTAAGTGTTCATTATTATGAATGACAGTATTCTTTTCTGTATTGTTTTGCATGAATAAATAGATAAAATTTCATATAATGCACTCATTTAATATAAATGTCGCTCCTGCCACCATTTTCAACTTATCACTCTTATTGAATCTCTGAGCTCGGTTATCGTTTTTACACGCGAATAGCGTGCAGGAACATTGTCGTATCAGAACTGCCTGTATGTATATTGTACTAGTCAGACCCCACATTAGGTTTCTTCCACATAAAAGGTATTTTGCTATAGTTTTTTGCATAAATCCCCGTTGAATTGAACACGCTACTGATTTCACTAATGTAAATCTTTAATGTGATAAAAGCTGCACAGAACTTGGTCATTCATTTCATTCATTCATTTATAATTTCCAACCCGACTGCGCGAAGAGTGACTCTAACACTGGCGTCTTTTGCGCGTTTTATGCTTAACGGACTTGACATACTGCCAAGACGCCTTATTGCGTACTCTGTGTGGGTCTGTTTAGTCAGACAACAGACTGACGTAGTTAATCCTATTTGGTTACTGCCAGATAATTCCGTAAATTACCATAAACTTCTGAGCTTTGAGTTATATCCCTTTGCACACATGTACATATAAATTACACCGCTGGTTTAATCCACATGCAAGGCAAATTTATAGTTGTCATTCTTTTCCTTTGCTTGATTCGACATTGTAAATATCGGAAACAGACGACGTAGTATTTTCCTTTTATGTACATACATGTGTAGTCCTGCATCCACGCTTCAATGAAAATGGATTTGTCCAGGAAATGGAATGACCCGAGAGCAAGGTCGTCTTTTACACTGAAAACTTCCGTTTGGTATGAAACGTGCAAAAGATGGTGTTAGTATTACTTCTGGACATAATCAGGTTTGAAATTATAAATCAATGAATGAACTAAGTTCTTTTGATCTCATTTGTGCTTTTCGGTTTTTTTTTAAATTGGTGGGGGTGCAAACAAACCGGGAGGTATATTCAGCTGAAAGAGCATTTTTTTTAAAAAAGTTGAAATGAGTTTCAAGAACTTACTATCGTTTAATCCATATAATTATATCCTTCCATGACTATTATCAGCTATAATTAACACATATTTCGTATCCTTTTACAGTGTATCGATGAATAAAAAATGCCTTTTAGTGGCTGGTGATTCCTTTTTAGAATATTAAAGCGATCTATATTATACTTTAAGAACTATTGGAGTAACCTCATGCTTTTCTTTCAAGTCAGGAAAGAAAATAAAATCGGATGTATAAGGTGTATTAATTTCCAGTTTTTGAGGGAAACAAAATGGCAAATATTTAATGCGCAACAAAGTACTACGCAGCTTGAGAGCAGTTTCATGAACGTTTATGTGGATTCAGTAACGATCAAGTACGCACTGTGTTGTTAACTGAAAGTGGCGTTTGAATATTTTTTTTATAGATATTTTACTTTAGTTTCGAATATTCGGTAGGTTAATGTTTTTCACGTGATCCCCAATTCCACTCGTTTTCTATATATTATGAAATTCAAAAGGTCTGTCTCTGCGATGTCTTCGAGGTTATTCGCACAGAAAAGGCTGACTAAAAGAATCAGCTGTAGATCAGGCCAAGTATTATCTAAACATTATGGGCACGAAATTCAAGTTCGATCTCCAAGTCCAAAAGATCTGACACTCTTTTAGTATGATTAGATTGGACTTAAGCTCTTGAAACTTACAGGAAAGTCTCAACTTTGAATCGTTAGGCTTACTCGAAGTATCATTTTTTAATTGTTAGGCTTACTCGAAGTATCCTATCAATTTTGAATGATAAAGTTTCCTTCTAAGCATCATATCAACTTTAAATCATATAGGCGCACGCTAATTATCATATCACCATTTAATCATATATGCTTGATCGAAGAATCAGCTTTGAGATTTTGAGATTGAGTTTGAGTTTCTTCATCACAAAGCTTTTTGATCTAAGCTGTTCTCAGCTGAACCTTTTGTATATACAACAAAATATAATAGATCGTCACATGTCCACAGAATCTAACATAAAAGCAAATTCTTTTAGTAGAGAAACTACACATTTCATATGTCTCTTGGGTTTTTTTCTTGTACAGTTCGAAATTTTTATTTTCAATAGATTTGTTTATAGGGTAAACATACAATTAAGAATGTTATCGATTTTCACTTAGTGTTCATTGTATATTTTCATAACTTTTTAAACCGGTGCTCGTTCATATTGTGAAACAAAGGTATGTATGTATAGGTCGATGAATGTTGTGTTCTAGTGCAGTCAAGTGCATCAAAATGTCATCTCTAATCACTTCAAAACATGTTTGTTTCTCTTTCATATATATATATATATATATATATATATATATATATATATATATATATATATATATATATATATATATATATATATATATATATATATATATATATGTATATATATATATGTATGTATTTGTGTGTGTGTAGCCATTTATCGCATGATACTGCATGAAACACACACTGCACTAAAGTCTGTTTCAACCAGGTCAAGTAGGTACACACTTCCAATCTTCTCGAAATATTATTTATTCAAATTCAAACATGAAAACTTCATACATTGACAAAAGGAACTCATTTGTGTCAGATGACGGCAAACGCCAATGAAATTAATGTTCAGAAACTGGCACAATCTTTACAAGTCATTGTGGGTATTTTCGCAAGGTAGTATGGGCATCTGTGGCATTAGGTTATTATTTGAAATTCATTGATGCAAATGGTAAACTTGTATATTGTAAGTTTTACCCCAGATGTCTTACAGCAATATACTGCATTTCATATCATGAATGGGAATTTTTGAGTATGATGTTTCTGTTGCAATACATACATATAACAGAAACCGAGATTTTTTTACTTGCTAAAATAAATTTTACTCTCATATCTTAAATGTGTGTAGTTATAGTTTTGACCTTGGTGACGTGGTTTTGTTAGAAAGCAGAAGAATAACCTGCTCAAACTTGTTAAAATATATTCTTTCTCTTTTTAATGTTACTTTTATTGTATCATTTTATTGTATCTCATTTAAGAATAGTTTAATTTTCACTTGGCTTCTAGAACATGCATGTAATATGTCTTCTGAATCCGACGTTTTACTTAAACGTGTGTCTACGTGTGTGTGTGTGTATGTGTTCTTGCTTTTGTTGTTTGCATATATGACATGTATGGGTACTACAATTGACAGGTCTATAAAAGTCTGATAGGCACTGCCTAGACAGTATTAAATGTAAATTAACCCTGTCATTGCACCGTGATAAAATACACCATACATCAAAACAAGACAAGTTAGCTCCTTTCATTACTACCTGAAATAAACCTGAAATATATCAGTTGAACATTGATAACAAGAATTGTTCCAGACACTGAATTATCAACCAGTTAATCAAGCGCGTCACTGTCTGAAATCTTGTTGGCTCCTGTAATTGGGAGTAGCAAACGCCCCATCATGTTTACGTTTACTAGAAGGTTTTATCTTCCTAATTTATTTCTTCAAGTTTTACCTTGATTTTGTTTAATTTGACTTGTTTTAATCGGCCCTTTATGACAAGCATTGTTCTGGCGCGTATTTTGTTCTCTGTGCTACGTTTCACTGTTGGACTTTAGTCCAACATACCTATCCGACCTCACCCATGTCTACACACCAGCAAGATACTTACGCCCCTCTTCTGACAATCGTATACTCATTATTCCCACTATGAAAACAAAGTCATATGGACAGCGTTCTTTTGCACACCAGGGCCCAGCAACGTGGAATGAATTTCCCACTGAACTTAGACACAAAGACACAGTGATCACATTCAAGAGGGCTCTCAAAACTCACTTATTTCGACTGCAAGAACAAACTTAAAGACCTAATAATGTTTCCTACCTTAAATATTCTCAGCATGTTTTATGTTTTCTAATTTCGTGGTGTTTGTTTTTGTAATCATATCATTATATGTTTTTTTTATCTTATATGTGTTGTCTAATGTTGTAAAGCGCTTAGAGCTTCTAAAGATTAGGCGCTATACAAAGCGTGTGCATGGATATGCATACCTCCAAAATTGAAGAGCTCGACAAAGTGCAAGAACTACTTAATCCGCAACAAAATAGTACGACAACGGAAGTGCCCCCAAATGGACACGGACAATTTTACGTTTACAACAAAAGACGTTAACTTACTAATCTGAGGAATTTTACTTTGTTCAAGTTATAATTAAGACGTATATTAAATTGAATTGGGCAAATTATCACGATAAATTAAGGGATGGGGTCGTGTCCATGGAACGGTTTTGTTTGACGCTTAACATACACAGCTGAGCTGATCAGTGAAAGGATATTATACAGAATTTCAGTTTCTTAGTGGCGATTGTGTAGGGAGGTGACAACACACCCTCCAGTTGGAACACCCATGGACCTTTCAGCCAATGATAGGAAACAACCACCTCGGAAATAATTAGCAACCGCCACTGAATATACATGTACCTTTTTTACCAAATAATGTTATGTGCACGTTGCAAAATATCATAACGTTCCTTGCAGCGACCTAAGTGATCGAGATGACTTGTTCTTGGCCGATTGTGACTACATCAGGACGTTATAACTCACGTGCTGCCTTATAATATCACTGGTCTTATGTTCCATAACTGACAGTTTAGAATCGTAGTAGGATTTTTTGTCCAGCATATTTTTTTTTAAAATATACAGATTAAAGATGCCTATAAACAGGAAGAAATGAGTGCGTGGAATCTCAATGAAGTGTCATAAAGTTATCAGAGGATAACGTTTTATACAGGTGGCATTTTACTTCCAAAGGTGCATCTTTGTAGCAGTGGTATAATCCGACCATGAAGAGTTAGTCAACCAAAACACCTTGTAACTGTTTAACAACATTCCATATCTGTAATACTACATTGAAGCAATACGGCGGAAAAGTGAGGAAATCGAAGAAAATGGCGGAAAAATTCAGTCCCACGTTGTAACAAGCTGGGCAAAGAAGTCAGGTCAAAATCATTATAATAACATTCTGGAATTATTTACACAAGTTTACACTAACAAAATAAAATTCTCTAGCAAGTTCGAACTTGATATATTAAGTTTAGGATTGTGACGGCCAAACATTGTCATCTCAGTTGAGTCGCCGTAATGGACACTATAATGGTGTGTAATGTACACAAGACTATGCATGTATATATGCACCGGACGCTATTGTAATATATCCGATCAACGTTCCCGATCAAGGGCGAAAAGATTCGAACTTGTTCCGATTGCGAGTTGTGTTAGACTGCTACCCTTTCCCAACTTCAGCTTTGCTGTATTTGTCTCCAGACAAGGAACCTTTATCAAGTTAGCCTGGGTTTTCCGGTTCAATGAAAAGCCAATCCAGGGATTTGAGAAAATAAAGTGAAACGTTTACTCGCATAAGGGGCGCATACGGCGCTGTGAATATTAGCATAGGAAAATTAAGTTTAATAATGAAAACAAAGCATTTTAGTTATATATTCGAGATAAACAAAACTAAACAAAATCATTCGGGATGATGCTATAAGTTTTACATAGTTATTTCTCTACGGACATTTTTGACATGAAGTTTACGACATTACGATCTAGATGATGTCAGTGCTCTAAGGATGAGATCGAAACATATGCACATGACGTAAACAATCCGCTGCATGCAGAACATTTTCGTCTCTTTCCGATGTGAGTCGAATAATTCGACTGTGTAGTCGTAGTGACTCGGGTGTAGTCGTAGCGATACATCCCAAGTTGGTAAGTTTTTGGCGGACGAACATCTGGTTACATTTGCGAAAAACAGTCTTATAACATGATAGGTCATGACGATAGCACTCGATAACGTTTCAGCAGTCAGTGAAATACTTGAACATGTAATTTTTAATATTGTGCCTGAAATTTATAATTTTAAAAAAAAATCATTCAGTTTCAGTTGTTTACAACTATTGCCTGCGATGCTGTTAGTGATGATACGCGTTTGGAACATCCTCGTATCTTTCGAAATCGAGTTGAATTACATCAGCAATGAGTTGAATACCTGCACATATTTTAACAATATTCGTGCAACGTTGTAATGAAAACAATGAAAAAAATCATTCATTTGCATCTATTGCTTGTGTTACAATTAGTGATGACACATCTATTAGTTATGACGTTTATGAAGTTATTATTATTATTATGACAACGTAATAACAATGGTTTGAAGGCTGGCAAAAAGACCATTATTTACATCCGATGGTTTTTCTAGCATGCGTTGAAAAAGGCCCAGGATGTTCCGATTGAAATTCGCTAGCTTTTCTGCACATTTTCAATGCTTATTCAGCCTGGGCTGGTTGAAGCTTTTGATAACTATCAATTTTCATTTTTGGATTTTTTTAGCAAAACCTTGAAAACTGAATATACTCCTCGCAGTGGATTAGCTCAGCATGGATAATCCTGTTTTTGAACAAAATTGCCAAAAGTAAAGTAATAGATAAAAAAGAAAATGTCAAGCTAAAATTAGCAGATCTAGCACTGCCATAGAAGATGGATTGATCTTTTCACCCAAGCTTCACTGGTATATTAACAGAAATGACATTTCAAAACGAGATTGACCTTCGAGTAAAACAATAGCATAGGCATTGGCATTGTAGCACTAGCATGAGATCAGTAATGGTGACATCGTCGTACGCTGAGAATCGGCGTTAAACCCCAAAATCCAACAAAATATTCATTTATTTCGGGTCTTATCTTTCATCCTGTCTTAATGTTTTAATATGCCAAATTCACAGATTAATTTTTAAAATCTTGAGAATAATTATGTGTTTGCTGTTATTTTATTCATAGCCAAAGACGAAGTTCTTAATAGGAAAAACAGAGCATGTAAATCAAAATAAAAGCATTCGGTTAAATGCAGGTGTTTTTAATTATTTATTTCCCTGGAAAAATACTGTAAAAATGAAAAAATAAGAACTTACGGTTTTAAGAATCAAATCCAAAAATAATCCAAGAATAATCCACGAATACAATTTTAGGAGTCCTAATATTGAAATATTCTAATGATTTCAAGTTTGAGTCCCAAGGAAGAATCCAAGATGGAAGGCGATGACATATGCTGTATCGTATATAGTGTGGTTGTCTACAGTTCCTTGTAGAAACACAAGAAATATAGCTCCCAATTCGGAAATCAGAATAAATGTTTTAAGAAATATCTTTGTTCAAGACTTCTGTATTGGCACTCAAAATATTTCCAGAGAAAAAAGAATTAATCTTTTATGATACAACTGATTTGAATACGCATTAAAATGTAATTCCCAAAATGACACGAAAAAAAAAAACACCTTTAAGTCTCATTGTTTAGAAGCTCGACAGAGATCTCTCTCTAAACAATAGTTTAAAACTTGTATATCGCGCAAAAACAGATGACCGAATAAGGGTCATGTAATTATGTTCACATCACGAAATGTCAGCAGGGCCCTGCCAAGAACCAATCATTTTACTCGAAGAATAAAATTAGGAAAAGGTTTTTTACTTCATTAAAGCTATTTACAAGCTTAGGGTCACATATTCAATACAGCCTCGATCTCGCTCTTATTATTCCCACAGTAAAAATAAATTTTAAAAAAACTTGTTGACGTAACTGTTACTAATTTTGAATGAATGTCGGGGACTAGGCCAGCTTTATGTATTTACAAAAATGAACAGTCAAGGTCAAACTATTTTCTGGAAAAAAATATGAGTTCCTAGTAAACAGAAAAACATTATTTTGACATATAATGAAATTAAAAAATAGATTTTAAAATTTACAAACAAATAAATCAAATATAAATTAAATCAAATATACATTGCACCCCCACATAAAGAAAAAGAACGATTTATATGATAAAACTTTATTTTCACCACAGACTAATTATACACGAAGTTAAAAAGAATTCATATAAATTAGTGTACATGAAATAATACATTGTTATACACGACATAGTGCGTCTGCTATTACATTATCTTTTCCTTTGATGTGCCTGTAACAACAAACTCTATCTTAGTAGTCTGATTTTTTTTCTTTCATCTTGCCGATGAAAGTAAGGGGGTTGTGGACACTAAACACAATAATCGAAGAAGAAGCTGAACAAATGCAAAATTCAAAATCTCGTAATGCCAATATCAAAGCCAAACTTTCCTTCTCGATTTTTGGCTAATTTCTTTGATGATTATTTAATTTCTTAGAAAAATAGCACACTGGATGATCTTCTTGAATCAAAACAGCTCCAATCCCAACATCACTTACTTCAGTAGAAAATTTAAATGATTGGCTAAAATTTGGAGCTGTAAGAACTGGCGCGCTTATAAGTATGGCTTTCAACTTGTCAGAAGTCTCCTGACATTTTTCAGTCCAAAGAAACATGTTTTTCTTAATAAAATTGTCACAGGTTTAGCAATTATTGAAAATTTGGGACAAGATTTTCGATAGTATCCGGCCATACCTAAAAATCGCATCAGCTGCTTTTTATTAATAGCCACAGGGAATTCAGAGATAGCCTTGATCTTAGCATCTATAGATTTAGCTTGTCCATGTCCCACGATATGTCCTAGAAAAGTTACACTAGCACGGCATAACGCACGTTTAGATAAATTAATTGTCAAACATGCATCAATGAGTCTGTCAAAGAATTTCCGAACTGTTGCTAAATGTTCTTTCTAGGTGTCATTGTAGATGATGACAAAATCGATGTAAGCATCACAATTGTCTAGACCAGAGGTAATCATATCCACGAGACGCTTGTAAAGTCCATCTGGAGTCATGAATGCCGAAACTTCCTTCGCTCTTTCCGTTAGTGGAATCTGCCAAAATCCTTTCAGGAGGCCAAATTTGGTGAATAAAATTTGCCATTCCCGATTTTATCAATACAGTCATCGATTCTTGGTAATGGGAATGAATCTGTTTTTGTCACACTATTCACCTTTCTATAATCAGTACACATACGGAAAGATTTATCTGGTTTTGGAACAAGCATGCATGGTGAACTCCAGTCACTTTTACTGGGCTCTATAAAACCATTCTGCAGCAAATATTGAATTTCCTTTTTTTAAGTATTCCTGTTTGAGTGGGTTCATCCTGCACCGGTGTTGTTTCACAGGTTTGGAATTTACAATTTCAACGTCATGGAAAATTTTGCTCGTTCTTGTAGGAACATCCGGAAATAAGTGCTCATATTCAAATAATAACTGTTTAAGTTCATTTCTTTCTTGCTCTTGCAAATGTGAATGTTTCTGGTCCAGATCTTTCATAATTTCATAATTCCGAAGTTTGTCATTCCAATATCAGTAGAATCCGATGACATTCCTTCATTTAAATCTTCACTGAGTGGGAAAGGTACAACTAAATTAATTGCATGTTAAATCTGGCTTTCGCTTTCAATATACTGGCACTGATATAGTTTAGTTAGATCACAGGAGCATTCATATTTTAGTCTAACTCATTTATTTTCTTCTTAACTTTGTAAGGACCTTAATATCCAATCTGAAGAAATTTTAAAGAATGAGCAAGAGATACAGAACCCCATTATTGCCAAACCCAAATGTTTTCTCCATTGTGGTTCTGTCAAATAGTAATTTCACTAATGACTTGAATTGCTGAATGCCAAATTCACGTTTAATAAGCTGGAATGTTCCAGACCTAAAATTTGACCCTTGACCCGATAGGACAGTTTGGGAAGGCCAAATTGAGTATTAAAAAAAAAACTTTATCAAAGTATTAATATTCCTCAAAGGAATTGCCTCTGGAAACCTTGTTGACGCACTCCTAATGGTTAGCAGGTATTGGTTACCTGACTTGCTCTTAGGTAAGGGACCAACACATTCTACCAGAATTCTACTCAATGGTTCGTCAAAGGCAGGAATAGGTTGTAGATGAGCCTTAGGTATCTTCTGATTGGGTTTCCCTACCATTTGACAGGTATGACAAAATCTACAGTATTTACCAACACCACATTTGATTTTTGGCCAATAGAAGTGAGTCAAGATCTTGCGGTAAGTCTTATTAATCACTAAATGACCAGCCAAAGGAGCTTCATGGGCCAAACTATCAAGAATTCCGTATAGGCACTCAAAATATTTCCAGAGAAAAAAGAATTAATCCTTTAGAATCCAAATAAATCGAATAAACATAAAATGTAATTCCCAAAATGATATAATTAAAGAAACACCTTTACGTCTCAGTGTTTAGAAGCTCGACTGAGAGATCTCTGTCTAAGCAACGGTTTAAAACTTGAATATCGCGCAAAACAGATGCCCGGATAAGGATCACGTGATCATATTCACATCACGTACTCTCAGCATGGCCCTGACAAGAACCAATCATTTTACTCAAAGAATAAAATTTAGAAAAGGTTGTTTACTTAGTAAAGCTATTTACAAGCCTAGGGTCACGTATTCAATACAGCCTCGATCTCACTCTTATTATTCCCACAATAAAAATAAATTTTTAAAAAAATGTTCACGTGACTGTTACTATTTTTAAATTAAGGTCGGGAACTAGGTCAGCTTTATGTGTTTACAGAAGTGAACAGTCAAGGTCAAACTATTTTCTGGAGAAGTATCGAGTTCTTAGTAAACGAAACTACATTATTTTGACTTATAATGAAAATTAAAAAATAAAAAGATTTTAAACTTAAAAATAATTAAATCAGATATATAAATTAAATCAAATATACACAACACATGAGTGAACAATTATATATACCAATCATCGAATTCATTAAAGAATAATTCAAAGTGTATGAGTCCTTTCAGTGAAAGTCTTTCGATTTCATTCATTTTCGTAGATTTCTTTTCAGATTGCGCCCTTGCTTTTCTTGAAAATGCCATTGTCATCAAAAACCGAGTTCAGCAATAATTTTCCCCTTCTTATAAATTATTTTTGAAGATAAAGTCAGAAGCTATTGTAATTTTACGTCTCCATTGAGCACGTGTATTTTTTTCAGTGTTTACTCACACTAAGGCCACCCGTGAATAGGCTTAAGGTCATCTGCGGTGTGATTTGTTATTTTTATGTAGTCGCATCGCATCAGCTCACTTGGACCACCATAGACACCCATCTCGTATTTCCTTGGCATGATATAGCCAGTAACGTGCTACATGTGTAGCTGAAAAACATCCAGCAATAATTCATGGAGAACCGTCTAGCAGAATTCACAGATGGATCATGTAGACAATGGAAAATGTTGTTTTCTGATATTTGTTTTTCATCAGTGCCCTAAATGTGCAGAAACAGCATGCCAAAAATCAAAAGAATATGGCATTGTTACACGTTTGAATAACATATAACCTGCCTCATGTATGAATGCATGGCTAGGTTGATGTTATAATCGAGAAAAAATGAAGTTTGTAATTTTGATTTTGTTACTCATTATTCGTGTTATAGCACACACATACATCTAAAAGTTGACGTTTATGTATTCATACAATTTTTATTATGCCTTGTGAAAATCTGACTTGCCTCTTAAGGGTGTTCATTATGACGTAAAATATGTTGTTGATTCCTACCCCCCCAACATGAAATACGGGGGAGGGATATATATATATCTGTTTGATAGCATTTTAATTTCTGAGATACAACTCTCAAACTGTTCAAGGTATACCAACCACTGAACAATAGGGTTCTAGCATCAATTGTACAAATATTGAAACCATTGGCCATACTGTACTGATAGTATCATCTTTATACATAAGAGGTGGACAAGCTGGATGTCATCTCGATATCATTATTAACTATGCTCGACGGAATGGAATCGGTGAACATCTGTATCTATATAACCAATGGCATTCACCCTCACTTTTCTCTAGTTATGGATATCATGCATATCCAGTTGGATTACAAGACTGGTTATGTACTATACAAGGTTTTGCTTATTAGCTAATCTGTTGAAACATGGAACCAAACTATCTGTGTTGTATTTATACAATCAGCATTAATAATGCCTCACTCGGTTAATTGCTGCATCACTTGAGAAAAAATCTTGTCAGCCTTGTAGCACATACTAGCCCACGTTCTATCTGATAGTGTTCACCCAACTTATTAGGATGTGGCTGATAACGAGCACCTATCTAATACCACTCATCTCCTTTGAAAGCTAAAATAAGAGTTTAGATGTTAAAATAGTGACATGATATGAACAAACCTCAAACAACGGATGGAGATCTCAATGTCGGATCACTGTGGTACATAACGGAGTAGGAAGTTGTTTCTCTGTTGTTTTCCACACGAACCTTGATGTTAAAATACACTTTAAACCTTGTTGAAAGTTTAAGGTGGTATAATGCATTTCCTGACCTTTTAGAGATCAGACTATTTTAAAAAGCGACAACTCGGGAAATAAGTTACTAGTTATATACCCTATCGATCTGTCGTAACGAGCTCTTTATTAATTCGAGTATTTTTGGCTTAAAAGGGCTGGCCAGGCTTTGCGGTTAAATCATGGAGAGAAGAATGGTAAGGAATAGCTTAGGTCTGGAGTTTTAAAAGACTCTTCAGTCGCCATTTTATGCCAAGTCATATATATAATACTTATCATGACCATCGATTATTAAAATGCTACGGGGTAGACACGAGTTTTCGCAGTCTCCAGCCCTGCAAATTCGAAACCTTTTAAATACACTACTCAGCTTCATGCCAAAAAGTCATTAAAATTTAAAACAAATTGTATGCAGTGCTGAAATTTTATTGACTTTAATTGCGTGAATTGAGCTGCTAATGATAAAATTTTGAAATATGCTTGAGTTTGAATTTTTCGTGATGGCTATATTTGTGAATAAGTGACAGGCTATTTCGTGCAACGGCCAATGTACCTTATTCCGATTAAAAATTTGATAATCCACTTTGCAAGCAAGATTTTTTTCCTAAAATGGATAGTTTATAAACTTTTGTGTTATACATAACTAAGTTTCACTATTCATTTTTAGATAAACCTAGTTGAAATAATCACCATTTCTACTTAATTTCACGGAACAGAGGACAGTGCAAAAGTTCAATGTCAAATAAGATTTTTACAAACGTGGATTTCGTTGATTTTAACTTTTCCTTGGATTAAGTGACATCAGTAATCAATGGCAGAATATTTTCTTTTAATGCGTATATTGCATTGTGAAAAAGAAAACGATTGCATATCATATCATGTAAGCAATTGTTTGTGTCACAGAAATCCAAGACTGCGCAGAGTTTGGTTTGCCAACAGATGAATAATACAAATTAACATTCGAATAATAATTTCAGAACACAACACAATGGTAGTAAAAGAACATGAAAATATCCATGTACCTTCAGGTGTCATCATTTCATCGTCTGCCAAATGCATGGTAATATGTCTCTGTCGATTATAGCATTGAAAACATTTGAAAATAGTAAACTTGATGTCACTCTGCAAGGGTCACTTATAATGCATACGTCAATTGAGATTTGAAAAGCATTAAAGTGGTGAACAGTGTGGAAGGTACGACACCGATAATAATGTGCATTCCATTCTGTTTCGGATCAAGCAAGAAATGTTATTTCGGAATAGGATTGTAATAAATTAGAAACAAAGCTAAACTTTAAACTCTTATACTTTGCCATTGTATAAGACATTTACCTGTGAGAACTTCGGAAAAATCGAACCATCCTCAAAAAAAAGAATGGAAAAAAAAATCTAGCTAAAGAAATATTTTTAAATTTTAAAACAAATCGAAAGTCACAATTAACAAAAATGAGTGAACGTGGAGATAGTATTTCAAAGTATGATAATTACTATCCATTGTTGCTTGCATCATTTCTTTTATTGGTTGGATTTCTGTTCGCTGATCCGACGTATTGGTATCAAAACGCAGAGTTTGTGTTTAGCTCAGAGTCTCAGACATTATTACCTGCAGGCATGTAACTTCATTTGAAGCTGAAACGTTCAGATTACAACACTGATCAGATAAAACTAGGTGTGTACTTTTGTAAATATATTCTTTGTACATCTAATTCTACTCCAAATGCATTCGTATATAACGAACTAGGAAGAATTAGTATGCAGTATATAAGACATAAACGTATTTTGAAATATTGGCTAAGAATTCTAAAAATGACAGAAGACATATATTCTAAACAATGCTACGATTTACAGTTAAGATGAGCGGAAAATTGTGATTGCTGGGCTAACTATGTTAAAAAAGCTTTTATTAACATTTGGATGTGGCAATGTTTGGTGTAATCAGGGCGTAAATGATGAAAATATATTTCTTAGATTGTTCAACCAGAGATGTGAAGATATTTTTAGGCAAAAGTTGCAGGATGAGATTAAGTCAATGGAAAGACTACTCTTTTTTAGGTCATTGAGAGTAGAATTTATTGTAAAAAATATATCTAGAATTGTTGTGAGATAAAGATCTTTGTTATATAATCACTATGTTTAGAGATGGGAACTTGCTGACCAGAGGTAATACGGGGAGATAGGAAAGTATCTGCTATAATAAAAGATTGTGTCAAATTTGTAGCGTTAAAAAGTTCGAAAATGAATTCCTTTTTATTACTGCTTGTCCGCTATATGTAGAAATACGAAGAAAATACTTACCCACCTTTGTGCAAAAAAGAAATCCAACTATAGAAAAATGTAGGTCCTTTATACACAATGATACTAGTAAAATTCTGATGACTAATTTAGCAATGTATACTATAACAGCCATAAAGATTAGAGAAGCCGTTTTATCAATGACTCCTGCTACACAAGACTTTAGATCAATAATACAAATCTTGCTCCACACAAGTTTTAGGGTCACCTTTAAATACGTTTGTGCGATTACTGTGCAGTATATACTTGAATCTCAACTATATCCGAAAAAAGCAGTAATTATTACTTTCATTTTATATTACTTCCTATAAATATGATGTTCAGTTGTTACGTACTATAACATCTTTTTGTAACGCATGATGTATGGATATGTATAATGTCTGTGTGTATGCGTGAGTGAGTGTTTGTGTGCGTTGACACAACCTTGCAAATGCTGTTTTAATATGAAATAAATAAACCACATTATATTAAATCGACTTGAGTGTTTTATTCAGATCTCAAAATATTTGACTGAGAGCAATGGTATCATCCAGATCCTGACGTAAACCATTGTCCAACTGTTCTAAAAATGTCCTTCTTACTGGGTCCGAGGTGTTGATTAGCATCTGATGTGTGTTTCTTTTTACACTTGTGATGTTGCCGCTTAATAGATTTAACCAGTGTGGCATTACACTCTACTTGTGGACATCTCATACGCACTAATAATGTCAAGGCGCACCTTTGTCCCTGAAAGAAATGATGTCATATTTGTCACCTAATCGTGGAATGGAACATAATTGCTATATTAAAAACTACAAATCTAAACAGGAGGATGAACAGAAGAAAGGAAATTTCATCTTTTTTTATTTCGAATGCATGCAAGATACTGGCATTCAGATTCCTAAGAAAGGGAGGTGACGAAAATAAAATTGGAACATATTCAGTGTATGATTCTGACTCTGTGGATCCCAAGATCGTTTACGAGTTTTAGGGATGCTTATTTTACAGATGCCTGACCCGTGTCCCTCAACGTGTCGCGAGACGTCCATTCTCGGAGCATATCTTGGAAGACATGTACAAGGAAATTTTCCAACGGCGCCTGAAGTCTGAAGAACATGGATACCAAGTGTTTGAAATGTGGGTGTTTTAGTACGACTGAAAACCGACACAGACTTTAAGCGCATCATGGAAAGTTACAACCCTGTAGACCCTCTAGACCCACAGGACAGTTTATTTGGAAGATGCAGTTGTGCTATATGCTTGCGCACGAAGAGAAAAGAGAAGAAATCAAATATCTGGACATGTGTTCATGTATCCTTTAGTGTGTAGGACATCCACAATAGCTGATGGAACACATTAACATGAAAACATTCGACAATATGAAGGCCTGATCAAATGCAGTCTTGCATCCCACTGACTTGTGTCATCTCGTCTTATCCTACCATATCCAAGAGAAGCTTATGTTTCCTTTGTGTCTTACCTGTGTTAAAAACCTTGTCATCACACCCACACACAAAAAACGCACTTTGAGAGGAACGTGGGTCAGCGTGGAATTAGTTCGCGCTATGGAACTGGGATACCAGGTATTAGAAGCGTGCGATATTTACGACTTTCCTAAGACAACAATGTATGAAAAGGACGATGACATCCGGAAAGGCATTTTCTCGCGCTACCTACATGCCTTTCTGAAACTCAAACCAGAAGCCAGGGGCTATTCTTCCTGGTTCAAGACTCCCGAAGACCAAGACAAATTCGAATAGGGGTATCGTTACAACGATGTCATCACTTTGGACCACGTCGATGAAAACGAATGAGGACGCTTGATTGCCAAAGTAATGCTAAACTGCCTGTGGGACAAATTGCACAACGACGATTATTTTGCAGCACCCCGCTGATAATTTACGACAAACGAAAACATATGAAACACATGGACGTCGTTCGCCAAGATTTGATCACAAGCCGATGATATTGGAAATGTCATCATTGCTGCCTACGCGACAACCCACGCTCACCTAAAACTGTAAGAAGCCTTTACACATGTTAGGAGATATGTCCGGTACTTTGACATGGACAATTGCATCGACATCAATCGCTCTGATCATCCTCATCCAACTACCGAAGGAAACCATTTAGTAGCATGGACAGCCGAACACTTCTGAAATTTGCTCGCGGTGGTCCCAAACATTACGGCTACGAATATCGAGACAAATGAGGATAATTTCCTAATGACTGCAAAAGTAAAACAATTGATGCAGCATCATCGAACGAGGCAAGTGGTGAACTTTGGAGTGCTGAAAGAAACTTTGCCGTCTGGAGAGGATCAACACTTTAGAGTTACCACCTACGAACCGCAAAATTGTTCGGTTACAACTCACAAAATCTTCATCCCCCCTTGAAAAATGTATCAAATCATTGAACAAAAGAGAGTGCAGCTTCCCAAATACTTCCTTTTACCGTGCGGACACGCCGCTATTGCTCAGTATATAAATGGGAAGACGTCCAAAACCGACATTGCATTTACGATGAGAAGCATCTAGAAAGATGAATGATTTCACAGTCGCACGTGAACGATGGATTGAAGTTCAGTGGGAAAGTCGACTGCGATACTGCATGCCCTGCGACATCATCGATTCAGAACGATATAGGCACTTTTCTACTACTTCTATAGCCTCTATATAAAGTTATAATGTGCGTGTAAAACTCTACTGTTGCGAAAGCAATGCCACTCATTACCTCCTTGCCTCTTAACTGGTTTTCATAGCGTGATACCATGTGTCTATTACACTACGGATCTCATCCATGCCTGTGCAAGCAGCTGAGAATGTCACTGCCGCCTCAACGACATGAACACGTCAAAGAAAAATACATATTTCCTGTGGCATTGCCTGGTTACTGCGGCTTTGAAAGTCAATTCAAAACATTCAAGGGAAAGTAGCATACATATCTGCGAGGACCTATACCCGAAGAATTTGCCAGAGCTGAATTTATTTACTTGGGAGAAGGAGATAACGTCAAGTATTTTAGTTGTGGTGTTTAACTTCAAGAGTGTGAGCAGAAAGACTCGGTTTACCTGGAACATGTTCATTGGTCTCCACATTGTCACTAACATCATTTCGTGGGATCCAAGTGTGATAAGTGTCTATGCTCCTTCTGTATACCATGTTGTTTAAGAAACCAGAGTGGACAAAAGTTGGACAACACAATTTACTCATTTGAGTCAAGCATTTAATACCAAATTTGAAAAGTAATATTCAAGGATTGCAAAGAGAATTGCAAGAGAAGATATACAAAGAAGTTTCAGTCCGACTTGCAAGAGTAAAACTCATTTTGTGACTGTAGAACTTTTCTGTCAATGTCTATGTCATTTCATTTTTCTGAACACCTGCCCTATAGCTACATTTTTCTCCTGTACCTCCTCTTCCTTTGCTCTCAAAGTCATTGACAAAAAGTTTGGTTGTTCAAGTTAGGAGGCACTGTATCTTTGCCATCCCTTTAGTTGACTGCTGGACCGAATATTTCGAGTAAAACCGAATTGTCAAACGTTTGATTGAGCATGTCACCCATCTGATCAATCGTCAAACCCATCGCATCATGTGGTGTTACAAAGATTGGCAATCGGCTTACAGCCTCCTTCAAAAAAGTCAAGGAGAATTCATCGTCTCTATGGATTGCATTCCTCGCGAAGACGACGGGATTGTGCAAACACGAGTCAAACACATCTGTTCGTCTTCGACGACATATTAGGAGAGGACGAAGAAGAAATTAAACTTTGGTTGACGTGACGTCATTTATATTAACCAAACTTTGCTTCATCAAAGTAAAGCAAATCGCACCATTAGTATCAATGCTCATTACGTGTGATTGTTTTAAAGTTCCAGAGATAAATCTCAAATCCAAGCGTTAGCCAAACAGGAACTCAATCATCTCACACCTGCTTACTAGTCTAATTAAAATTCATCACATCCAATTATTTACAATTTCGTGCCCATCTGTTTCACGACTGCCTCCAAGACGTAGGGCTGTGGTTTACACGTGCCCGTCGGCTTAAAAACTATAAAAGCTTTGACACATCTTATCCGTTTTACAATCGTCAACATGACTTCCTTTCAATCTCATTTTCCAGCCAAGCTAATACGGCATCCGTCGCGAAACAAATCCATACGAGCATGCCCATGTGTGAGAAGCCAATCCTAAAGAAGTTTTACGATGGTTTAATGAGACAGTACGTCAATTATTTCACGGTATCATTCACATCCTTCTGCAAACCAACGCTTTTTTCACAAACAAAAAGGGGCCTTGTCACAACTGACAGATCCCAGAAACGACACTCGAAAAAAGCAAATCATTTTCAAACCGGGAGGCACCGACTCACTTGGAGTTGTTATCATTCGTTAAACAGCTAAACATTCGAAGACAGCCTCACCAGAAAGAGAGACAGTGCTGCCCGGAAGCAACCCTACTTCACCAAAGCACGACCCTTGGTGACCCTGCTACTTCCACTTTGCCGTTGCTCCTGATGCCGGCCGAACACGATTTGACATGCATCTTTTCCAATTTGATGAAAAAGTGGAAACTCATTTCTAAAGGAATGTCTTTAGCCACACCGGCAGCCGCTAAAAAGTATCCTCTTCCAATATCCAAGTCCACGAGGTATTGGGAATGTCAGAGTTTACTGGATTTATCCAAGCAAAAACTGCAACGATTTAGTCTACTGCAAACCGCTCAACGTAGAGTAATGTACGTCATAAAGAAAATACGACTTACCGACCATCAGTGGAGACGCATTACATTATAAAAAAAGACGTGACAAACGATTCGATTCGGTGTGTTTGGCTCCTGAAAGAAAACAAAAATTCACCCTAAAGAAGAGTACACAACCACCACTCTACTACCAAAAAAGGAAAAAGAGAGGGGCTGCCTCCTCATTTAGTCAAACATTGGAAGTGTTATCGGTACTGTAGAAAACAGGTCCACCCATGCGAGAACAACTCATTCAAACAGCTCAAAAGAAATTATCAATACCGAGCGTGAATGTTGTTGGAATGTCTTGAAAGGAACGGTACCTTTGTCAAAGTACCAGAAAGAACTCTTAGGAAAACAACAGAACATTCGTCGCCAATGGTTAAAAAGAAAATATTAATTTGCTTTGAGGACTTATTGGAAACGTTTTAGACAGGATCCAGAGATAAGGAGAAAGAAGAAGATAAAGAGGACCCCTTTTCTGGAACGACCTCACACGTACCTTGGCTTCTCATCGAAGGACAAAATCTCAATTTAGTGCCCTACAAACGATGAATGGAATTCCGTCGGGGTGGGGAAGAACAACATACCCCTCATTTACCTTCCAGTCGTAATCTGACCGAGATTTCACAGTTAAAACACGCATTGCAAGCGTTGATAGATGGCAGCAATTTCTGAGAAACGGAAAAAATCTTGCAACGTCTTCAACATTTTCATCAGAAAGCTTTGGACGAAACAACTAAACCGCCAAAACCCAACTGAAAGTGTACGTTTACCCCAGGTGCAACGATGATTGCACGAACAAGCAACGTACACATTGCACAACACGTTGCATAAACCCCGAAATGTTTTGAGAAGTCGAGCCAAAGTGGAGAGATTCTATCATCAATGGCACAATGTAGCACATGTCACTTATTTGGACACTTAGACTCGCGGTTACAAATATTTGTTTTGTGTCACCAATTTCTTTTCCACATTTGCATGTTACGTACCGTTGACTTCCAAAACGTGTTCCGAATCATCAACTATAAAAAGTGGCTCTCATGCCATTCAAGACAGCAGCAGCGATCGCTCCTTCTCAGAGTTCTTCTTTTCCTTGAAAAATTCCATAAACACCAGGAGCCTTGCGGCCATCGCCAGTCACCCTCAAAACAACAATAACATGCCTCTTTTTAAACCTTTGGGAACTATGTTAACCTCGAGTAACTCCTCGGAAAGCATACCTCTTGAGTTATAAATAACCAATGCTACTTAACTTTATCCAACCTACGCGCGGAACCGTGGTGGCGCTTTGAGTGGGGATTAATCCCCACCAGGCATCTCAAGTGGTACATACAGCATAGTGATAATGCTATCATTCCCACTCATCTTACGTCTAGTGGGACTTAATTTTCCATAAATCGGACGAAATTAAAAAGCATATTCTATATGCATAAATACTTTTGGAATATGACCCTAATTCCCCCATATGATCAATTAAGAAGTCCACACTCTGGACATGAACCAATTGGACATGCCTTTCCGGCAAAAGAGACTATAATCAAGGCAAAATAAAGTCTTGAAGCAAGAAGAACAGTGGAGAGAGACAGACAGACTGGAACAGAAAATTAAGCGGAAGAAAGAGAAGAGATAACAGAGGCAGCAGGAGGAAGAGAGATAGAGAAACGATTTGTGGATTGTGTAGTAGATACCAAGAAATTTTCCTTCTCCCTCTGCAGAAGCAGGCCTTATCTTGTGCGAAAGCCAGCAACTAGACGGGTTTGTCATCCCAGACGTTAAGTGGAGGAATTGCAAAACCAAACAGCCCATTTCATCCCTATTCATTTCTCTAGAAAAGAGACTAATCGATGCCAAAATATTTTCGTTTGTATGTTTGTTTGCTGGTGTTTGTGTGTGGTTGTGTGTGTGTGCATGCACGCGCCCGCGTGTGTCTATAAACACTAACCTTGCTTGTATGATAATGTGATTGTTACGTTTGGCGTATGGTTGTATGCGTTTATAGTAGCAAAGTGTGTTTGTAAAACAAAACAAGTGGAGAGTGTTTTCAATAGTATGGTCTTGTTTGTGGTGAGTATTGTAGTTTGTGTAATGGGGTGCTTTGCTTCACACCCGTGCTCACGAATATAAAGCGGAGCGTTAGTCAGTCTGGCTACCCATTGTTGACAAGACAACATCCAAAATGAACTGAACACAGAAGATAATGAAGCTCCAGATGCACCTGGAAAATGCTCGTCGCCTCCTCGACGAACTAGCCATAGACACTTTGGTAGAAGTTGCCCTAGAGAAGGAGAAGCAGAAAGGAAAGAGTATAATCCTTCTGTTGCGATTCATTTGTCATATCAAGCCAGTGGTAAGGGACCCCACAAAATATCCATTCATTATAATTCAGACAGAAAACTGGAAATTTGGAGCTGGTGCAATATCAACAAGAGTGTGAGCCTCAGCAACCACACAAACATTCTACACAATCACTCAAACAGAAGATTTTGAGAGTGAAGCCACAGGAGTCCCCTCAGCACTCCCAACTTACACCGTTGCATTTTAGAATGATTCGAGTCGTCGCTGTGTATGTGAACTTGGACTGGGAGCTGCGGGCATCAACCATGTTCACTGGAGAAAAAAAAACAGCCCTTTTCAGAACCAACTCATCTCAAGAAAAGGTAGACTGATCAGTTTGCCAAAATATTTTTGTTTGTATATCGGTGTGTGTATATGGCTGCGTGTGTGTTTGTCTTTTTCCCCTTACAAAATCCATTCTCTTATGAATTATGTGTTTGTATGCAAGGGTTTAGTGGTGTGTCTATAACAATTACTTTGCTTGTGAGTGAGTGTGTGTGAGAGAGAGAAAGAGAGGGTTAATGATATGAATATAGGAATTTACTAGACCTTGCTTACATAATGGTGTGTGTTTGGTAGGTTTGGTGTATGTATATATGTGTCTCTGTATGTCTTGTAAGACGTTGAAAGAGAGTTTCTTTTAGGTCTGCGATACCGTCTCTTTTGTATGTGATATATGTTTTTTGTGAGGAGATGTTTTCCTTCACGTTCGTGTTTTAGCCATATAAAGAGGTGCGTTCATTAGCCGTGCTATTCATCATCTATCAGAGAAGAATGGCAACACGTGACCACAACACATTTGAAAAGACAAAGATCCCATTATATAAGGAGAAAAAGGAAAAGGGGAATCAGTACACAAAACAAACTTTCACAAGATGAATGAGAATTGAATGAAAATCCAAGAAAAGTTTAGGATGATGTGGCATCCAGACTGGATACCCGAGGAAGAAAAGATGAAACTGAACTTAGTGCCAAAACTGAGGAAATGGTGGAAGACCTGGAAGGTGGAGAGAAAGTAAAATGAAATCCAATGGTCATTTTCAAGGTCACTCGCTTTCCTGAAAAAGATAGAATCTTCTACTCTTGTCCAATTTTTTGTGTTGTATAGGTATTTGCTTTCTTGTTTATATTTTGTTTATCCCTATAAATCCTTTTGACCTTTAAACCCTTTTGACCTATAAATTATTTTGTCACTATAAATAGCATTGATCCTTGTTTGTGTATGTTTTGTTTAGCCCTATAAACCATTTTGACCTATAAACTCTTCTATCACTATAAATACTACTGATCCTTGTTTGTGTATGTTTTGTTTAGCCCTTCAAATCCTCTTTTTGACCTATAAACCCCAGTGCTAGACATCACTATAAAATGACACTGCATACATCGTAGCGATATGACTGAAACATTGTTAAAGCTACGTTAAAAATCCAAATCACACACACACACACACACACACACACACACTTTTGACCTAGTAACTCGTCTGTCACTATTAATACTATTGATCCTGTTTGTGTATGTTTTGTTTATTCCTATAAACCCATTTGACCTATAATTTCTTATGTTACCATAAATACTTTTGATCCTTGTTTGTGTATGTTTTGTTTATCCCTATAAACCCTTTTGACCTATGGACTTTTATGAAAGTATAAATAATATTGTTCCTTGTTTGTGTATGTTTTGTTTATCCCTATAAACCCATTTGACCTATAAATTCTTCTGTCACTATAAATAATATTGATCCTTGTTTGTGTATGTATTTTCTATAACTATAAACCCTTTTGACCTATAAACTCTTGTGTCACTATAAATACTATTGATCCTGTAAACAAATTCACATTTCCGTGTAACACAGTTCCCATTTTGAGTCTTTAATCCCTTAAGGCTCTAGCGTCATTCCTATGTTAATTTCCTATCTGAGGCATTACATTTCGACGGAATTTTCACAATAGTTTAACATGGGAACTCCCACTTAATTTGTTTGCTTATTAATCATGTATTTGGGTGTACCTTTGTCCTCCGCTTTTCTGATAAACATTAATTCGTATAGCTTTCATCCGTTGTGTTTGTAAGCTCGTTTCATCTTTTTCTAGCTGTCATACTATCATATTAAAAGATAAGTATTGTTCGTAAAGCCTGGCCTCAACCTCTTGAATTGATTCGGTGAATAAAGATTGGATTACCTAAATACCCTTCTGAATTTTACATATTTCCACTGTAAAGTTAAGAATGTAAGCCCTTTACAAAGATTGTTTTGTATTCTGTCATTCAGACTGTTTCACCGATTTAGTTCTAAATGTATCAGTTGTCAAGTAAACAAATAGGCTTATCCATACCTTTGATCTATTTTCTTGGCGGCTTCAACCGGTGTCATATTTATTAATCTGTCACATTAATTCCTTATTCTGTCCTCTTTCAGAATGTGTTCCTCCTAGCACTAAAACCTGTCTTTCTTTTTACAAGACGACCACCTGGTCCCTTTCTTGTTTCACGAGGAACGCACTCATCTCTTTATGCTTTCCACGGAGTCAAGACTAAGTTTCATCTTCTAGGAAATTTTCAGACTAAAGAATTTCGACTAAGATCGTCACTTTAAAGTCTGATTGCTCTAAAGTGTACGCCCTAATTTATTCTGCCCAATCGCAGGCCTCGGTCCCTATTTTTTCCTAAAGAAATAATTCCATTCATCAGGTTTAGACAGCTCTGACTCTGTGTACGACATTGCGTGACAATTTCCCTTTGAAAAATGTCAAGTGGACATAGGTTCCTACCAAGCGGTTAGGGTTGGTAGCTCAGATGTTTACTTTCTAAGGACCGTGTTAAGATACCGCTGTCAATTTCACTGAGTCGGAATGCAATCCCTTTGAAGTTTGCACTGACATGTGGGGATGAACGAAGAAAGGTTGAAGTGACCCTTCACAAAGACTTTTCTGGCTTAAATGCGATAAAATTTTAATGTTCAATGCATCCATCATTAAAGTTCGCTGCAATTCAAAATTCGACACTTCACAACATGACTAGCTTTCATCTCAGCAAAATATTGCACCTTCACAACACGATGAATGGCAAATGCATGGTACATAGCTTAGACAGAAAAAAAAATTAATGAATATTTAAAAACGAAAATTGAATGTAAATCACGAGCTTACATGCTAAGCAATTAAATTACATGTTTAGACATTGTCCTTTAAATAAATATACGTTCTCTCGTTATCTGCACGATACTCATATGACAATCAATAGAGATTGATGTCAATAAATGTTACAAAGTAACCACATATTCTTGGAATACAATTAATGAATAAAATATTATTTATAGCTAGTAGATATATAATAACGACTTACCTGCAATAAGGATATGAAAACAAGACTAATTTTCATCAGAGCAAAAGATTTCATCTTCATTGCGATATGGCTGAACAATATATACGTAAAATAGAAAGGTTTCCCGCGCGCACGTACCTATGATATTGTTATTTATTCGGGGTCTTTCCATTTGTTATTTATAGGGTGGCTTATTCCAGATATTCGAGGCAAATACAAATTTATACTTATAGCTATCCTCTAATATCTGCGACAAATGTATGTGTGGATTATAACATATCAATTAATAAAACCGTCGAGAATTAATAAGTTTTGTCAAGTATATTTTTTAGTATTTATAGGTTAAAGCATTTGTATGGGAAAATATGAATTAGTTTTTCTGCAAAATACTGCACTACTTTGCGGAGTATAGTATTTTGCAGGAAAAAAGAGGAATTCAAGTTTTCCCATACAAACGCAGTAACCTTTTTATTATATGCTCAAATTTGTTTAACTTCCTAAGGTTTAACAACAAAAGACATTACAGGAAAAAATAATATTAAATTTACTCTTGATTCCAAAAAAAATTCACAACGTACATTCATCAATACACGATAACAGTATTCATGCGCACGTAGCTCAGCCCAGCGACCTTTTAACTTAGTCACGCGCTCTACATCAGTTTGAAAAAGAATTGTGGTTTTGGTCTATTTAAAATCAAAATTGACAGTCATATTGCGAATGAACGCGCGTTGATTTTGTTCATATGTTGATAATTCAGTGAAAAGAAGTGAATGGATTGCAGCGGGAAATGTAGGCTACTCGAAATGCCAGTACAGCTTCTGCTTGCAACAGGTTTTGCAGGACATGTCTGTCGAATTAGAAGAACTAACGAAGAACGTACATTTTGAGGAAATTCAAGATGCATAAATGTAAGTATATTTATTACCTTTCTTATTACCAGCTAAAAAAAAAAGCATGTTTATACCCTCTCACTTGCAAACTAGCTGTTGGAGGGTCCCCAGCTATGACCTGTATCATATAGTGTGTCTTCTATCGCTAGCGTAACATTGTATCAAAATAGTTAAATAGCTGTTTTAATGATCAGAACGGTAATTTCAATTACTGCGTCTGTCACGTTTGTTGTTGACATTGCGAATTCGTTTGCTTTTTTGAAAGTTTCGTTTCTGACTCAGTGAACTCGTCCACATCATTATCTTTATCATCTATAACGTCAAAATGGATGAAACAGCTGCTTGAGTTCATTCACAATTAAATGTAATCAACCAAAACATAATGTGTCTACTACAAGAGCGCAAGTTGTTTGTTTACGAAGTAGTTCCTAAAAACATTATACTATCTTTAGGCACACGTATCGTGCACGTGCGTGCACTATGAAGGTGTTCAATATCGTAAAGTACTGCACGATTCTGACAAGGTAAAGTTAATATAGACAAAATTGAGCATATAATAAATTATTATATGGGGTTCATTAGGAGAATAGTTAAATAACGCAAACGTTATACAACATGCTTCTTAACTGGTCATTTAAAACGGTATAAAACAGCTAGATAATAATTGTTGTCTAATAAATTGGCTTTACGTATTGTCAATAAGCTAAGCCAAGGAAACGATCGTATATTCTACACCAGATACTTTTACTTTCAGCAATCTAAACTGTTTCTTCAATTCTTGTAAATGTGCGCATAATTTCAGATAATTTCAGATTTATATCAATCTTGTCTTTCCCATCCTTGGTTCTAAAATAACTAATGTAATTTGCTGAGTCACCACGTGTTGTTTTAAATCTAATATGGTTATCATCTGTCTGCTTTTGTTGATCATTGCAGACGGACCTTGTAAAGATAACTAGATGTTTGAGCTGCCCAGTATATTGTACACGTCATATACTGTTATGTATATTTGATTTAATTTGTATTTGATTTGATTTGACTGATTGTGGGTTTGGGAATCTTTTTTTCTTTACATCTCAATGTAATGTAATTTTGTTTACTAGGATTTTGATATTTTCCAGAAAATTCAGTTCGACCTGAGTTTTTCCTTAGATACCTATTAATAGAAACACTTGTTTCTACTTTTGACTTAGTTCCTGGCCTTGACTGAGGGTCGAGTAAACAACTTTTTCTCGGAGTAAAATGATTGGTTCTTATCAAGGACATAAAGGGGCAACGTGATGTTATCTTACATGTAAACATGATCACTTGATCCTCTATTTCGCAATTAGGCATTTCCAAAATTGCGAAATACTTAGTATTAATAGTGATGTTTAGAGAGAGAGAGAGAGATCTCAGAGAGAGAGAGAGAATCCGGCCTTTTAAACACTTGATGTCAAGATGTTTTCTTCTGTGTGACCAGTACTGAAGTTTTTGAGTTTTTGACTTATTTGTTAATTTTTTTTTTCAGATTATTTCGACTCTAAAAGATTAAATCTTTTCTCTGGAAATATTATTGTATTCATACAGAATTCTTGAGCAAGGACATTTCTTGAAAATTTTAATTTCCAAGACCGAAGGATTAATTATTGTGTTTCGACAAGGAACCGTAGACTTCAAAACAGTACAAGTTACAGCATACGTCATCGCCTTCCATCTTGAATTCTTCGTCGAATTGGAATCATAAGACTAGGACTTCAAAAAATTTATTCGTTGATTATTTTGGGATTTGATTCTGAAAACCGTAAGTTCATATATTTTCATTTTGACAATATTTTTTCCAACGAAATAAATAATTTGTTATAGTTCAAGCTTGTTGTTTTCACTCTTTCTTGTGTTACTGTTTATTCGAGCCTAAACACATAACATTAGAATACGTACTTTATTACTTCCTCGTACTGCACTGTTGTAACCATCTTGTTATCATATCTGATGCTACTTGTCTCATTAAATGTAATCTTAAGTTTGCATTCTTTGTGAAACATCAAAGTATGTTTTTCAATTGTTTAAAACCAACAAATCAGCACTTTTTCTGATTGTTACTCTTTAACACAACAAGTTCTGACTGCACCTTTATCCCGGCCATATCCGTAAATTGTCATTATTTCTTGACATCGACGTTGTTGCTTTCTTCTTAAACTCCCATAACTATTTATACCACCTGAATAAGACGTAGCTTTCTGCAATTTTGTATGAAGTCTAAAATTGTTAAAATTAGTATTCAGTTCGCCGTTGTCACTCCGCGAAGTGTCTTGTCCTGAAGGGACAAAGCCGCTTTCGTGGTTACGCTAGTTTTGGTTCAGGTCAAGGCTCGACAGATGAACACACTGAATACTGAGTTATAAATCTGTGTTGCCGTATCCCTATCCTTGTAGACTGGTGTGCAGAGAGACCGCTAATATTCTCTTTGACTGTCAGTTAGAATGTTTATTTGTATTGTTTTCGTATTCTTCAACTGGGATTGTATCTGAGTGTAGTATCTCTAAATGAGTTGGAATGGTGCAATGAAATAAAATGCCACTATACTTACTATTATCTCCGAAACCAACTGTCAAACTAAGAGAGGGATTTGACATTAAACATTGATACTGAACACAATTTTCAGTATTTCACTTCTTGCAATAGTGTACAATCAATCCAGTTGAAAAGTTAACGATTGTGTTGCACTCGGTCACTAATACATAGGATTGGCCTAAATTCAATCATGAAGAAAACAAAATCATACGAAAGGTTTAGAGATGTCCGGTGTTTGCTATTAAGTCCTAAACTTGAAACTCGCCATATGAATCGGATCGGATTGTCTAAAGTACCTAACTGCGGCATTTAAATTTCCTTGCACGCCATTAATGTAAATAAGGCTCTATATACATTGTTGTGATACAAATCTCGTTCGAAATCAAAGCCAGATCAACATTAATAATTTATAAGCACACAAGTCTTTGTGTAATGTATAAGTGCTACCATTTGAATCTCATGAACATAGAAGTTATCGTGAACAATATCCTTCCTATTAATCAAGCCTTCTGAGTTTCATCTCCACTTTCCGGAGGGAATACCTCTCTGAACTCTTTAGTGTATACCAAACGATCCCATCAGCGAATGTCGATTGACCAGGGTACCAACCTTTATGGTACACACCGTTCAAATGACTGGAATAGCATTGATTGTACCACCATCCAGCCTTATTCTCCGCAGCACAATTGCGCATGTGCAGATCGTTGTCGAGGTCCTTTGTACTGAATTTCATAAGGTTATGATAGCTCAGCGAATCCCCTGCATCCCCATTGTAACCACTCACATGAATCATGTATTTGGAACTTTCTCCATCTACAAAGAACATGAAGTATTCCGCATATGCCTTGTTGCCTTCCCAATCCCACATGTCGACACGAAGGACATAATTCTTTTGTGTAGTAATACAATGAAGTATGTCATTACCGATCCAAAAATCTCCATACAAGTTGCCAAAGCCAACTTTATACTCAAGCCAACCATTGTTGAAACTTTGAAGACCATCACCTCTTCGTTGGACGACTGTTAATCCACTGCCGTTAACCATCTCACAGTAAACATTGTCTAGATATGTTGCGTTACGTGGTTTGATCTGGTAGACTCCACTACTCCTGAAGCCGTATTCATAAATGTCTTGACAATCTGCAAATGCATGAATCTTTAAAGAATATTTAACTTTATTAACGTGTGTCTCTGTGTGTGTGTGTGTGCATGTGTATGTGTGCGTGATTTAGATTTTTAACATAGCTTGAACAATGTTTCAGTCAAATCGCTAAGATGTCTGTAGTGGCAGTTCATGGCGATGTCTAGCACTGAGTTATCATGCCGCAGACATTTAGCATGATGTCCCACCCAATCACAGTATTCTGATACCAGGCTGACCAATCCTAACACTAACCTCTTTATGCTGAGCTCCAAGCGAGGCAGCTGCAAGTACCATTTTATAAGTCTTTGGTATGAATCGGCCATGGTTTGAACCCGCGACCTTCTGCATCTGAGGTGGACGCACTAACCACTTAGGCCACCGGAGCGGTCTATCAATATTTATAAATATTTATGATAGGAGGAATGTTCTTTAAAAATTATTCGAGTTAATTGCAAAGTGGTTTATTACATAATGTCACTAAAACGCAGTGAAAGACTCACGTTATAACAGTTTATTTCGTACTTTTACATTAGTCAACTATCTATAAGAATCTTAAACATTATGTCTCCTTATATTAAAATAAATTTACATGCAGAAAACATTGTGCTACGTCCTTTTCTGACTTTTGTAAATAACTATTTAAACATAGATTGTTGCATTCCGAAACGTTATCTTGTTTGACTCTAGTTTCATCAAACTTTTCACGTATTCTTCCTTGAGACAATTCTAAATCTTTCAGACGTAATTAGCAACAAGGAATTTGTCACTCGTCATTAAGCAGCCTTCAAGGATCAAATTGCCACAAAATTTTAAATTCTTTATAAAAGTTATTGTTTTGTTTCCTTGGAATTTAAAGAATTCTCTGACTCTTTAAGAATACCTTTAGAATTTACGTTTCTACTATCTACTATCTCTTGTTCTAACAAAAATCCCCAACTTGCCAGAAGCTTTGCAAGCAAGATTATATACAATTTGCATCTGATGAAACATTCTGATAAACTTAGTGAAACCGTGGTTATAAAATATATAATCTTTACATGTGAATTATTTGGAACTGTTACTGTCCTATTTGTATTGCAGATATGCCAAAGTCTCCAAATTTCTTTAGTACAACTGGGAAGATAACATATAAATTACAGCAAACTGCATTTTGGTAAGCGAATTTAGGGCAAGAATAGAAATGAGGAAAACTGGTCAAGCAGGCCTCCATACAAACATGATTCTTATTTTCCTGTGGTTGTTGTTTTTGGGTTAACGTTATTTTCAAGCACAGCATAGGCTATACATGGTGGCACTAGACCACTCGGCCACCCGGGGCCCCGAATGTTTTTTTAGTCAAATAGCGTGACCTTTACACTCATTGAGGTATTCAGACAATAAAAGCGCGCTTTATACATGTTAATCCCACTATATTTTATTATTTTACTTTTTAAAGTAGTATAAATTGATCAATAAAAGTAAACTAAGTACTAACTCAAGTAGTTGCCATTTTGAAAAACACTCTATCGTGAAGACTGTAGATTATACAACTAACAGTCATGTCAAGTTCTTGTTGTTGGTTCGATTAGATACACACGTTGCACGTGTTTCATGGACTGCCAATTCAAACTCAAGCTAAATGTCTATATTGGAAGCGACCGTTGCTTTTCATTTACGTTTTGGGACCAAGGGTATGTAATTACATTCTATATGAAATTTGGGTCTCCGACACCTAGTAAACGTTTCAATAGAAATGCAAGGAGTATCTAAGTCCCAAAGTTTGGTATCATAGCATTTCTAAAATGACTTAAAGGTGTAATTTTTCTGTTGCATGTTTCCTTGTGTTTAGTGAAATACGCTACTGTACAGCAGATAAATCTTCACTTTAGGAATTTTTTTTACATAACTATGCACACAAAGTTCAGCTTGAGATTGATCAGCGGTCCATCGAAATTCCGATTATATTTCGAATAGCTGACAGCCGGTGGTATATAGGTGGAGTCTGGCGATTCGCCCAACACGTACATTGTTTTCAAACTAACTATTGAATATCGTGTTACATTTATAGCGGTGATAGCAATAAGCAGAATTAAAATGGTCCTTAAACTCGTACAAGAGGAAAACAATTACAACAATACATTTAATAATTTGTAGGCAAGTAAATTCTCTGCATAATAATATCGGAAGAATCTACCCGGTGTTGGGAGGGGGGCACTGTGTGCTAACTGTAAAAAAAAAACTAGGGGGGCACTGTGTGCTAACTGTAAAAAAAAAAATAGGGGGGCACTGTGTGCTAACTGTAAAAAAAAAAAACTACTCTGACAGGCACATTATAAGCTCATATCATAATTAATAGCCATCTATGTGGATAATTGAAATTTCAGTGTAAAATCCACTTTTATTCCTTCCGTCACAGTGACCTTGTACTTAGACCTTTCCGCCCTAATATCGACAGGTCTTTGTCATACCTCACGTGTTAGCCCTCAACAAAGTTTGGTCCAGGTCTGCGACGTTAAACTAATGTTATTGTGCGGAAACCAGTTTTCTTATTGTAATGACAGTGATCATGTCGTTTGGTTTTTGGACGATGACACTGAGCTAAAAATTGAAACAAGCTGTGCAATGTCCCTTATTAGTCAGAAGTATATCTACGAAACTAAACAATTTTTGTACACAAATTTACATTTCAAGACATCATGCAACCTAATATAGATTAAATGACAATAATGGATGCAACTGGTACAGCTCTTTCCCTCTGAAACCCACGAATTTACCATTTAATTGTTAAATTACCTAATTATACAAGTTTTTTACAAGTTTGCTTCGAAATGTTATATATCGTTGATAAATATATAATTAACATAGTTTTCAGATATGCACAAGTTTTTGTAAAATTAATGTCATCTTCGGAGTATTTTTGCATGTTTTTGGAAAGAACCCAGATGACTTTGATAAATCGCGTCTATCCCCAAGGTGTTAAATTAAATGACAATAAAACATACATAAAGCAAGCACATAACAAAACCTCACAAATGCTTACAGCAACATAACGATTCTTACGTATCATTCTTCTGATAATCAGCATAAGATGACCACTACTCCAATTATATCAGTATTTTCTTTAATTTCATATAAAAACAGGTCTAATTTCAAAGCGTATAATATTCACACAAACTTCAGTTTTGAGCAGGAAAGAAATTTCATACAAACAATCAACTATTTCACTTATTTTAAATGGAAGAAGTAAAGTCAGATTCAAACTTATTTCGATCTACATCATTTGATGAATAATTTTAACATTTATGACACATGAGTTAGTTTCGTAAAATGGACCCTCCAGAATCTGTTAACGTAAGGGATTCTCCGGATATTTTATCATATAAGTGTTGAGTAATTTAAAATAGGTATAAGTCTTTGTACTAATTGTGGTGCATGGCGTAAAGAGCCAATCTTCGGTTTAGAAAAACTTACTGGTGCTTCGTACAAATGTGAAGCAAACAAAAAAAAAACAACAATGCAAGTGCGAAACTAGATTTCGTAATGTGTGGCCATTAGGCAATAAAATAAAAATTATTTGAAGCATGTTTACGTTTAAGAAATATTTAGTTAATAACGACTATTGTCTCGAGGTTCTTGGAAATAGAATACACAATAGGTCTCAAGCCAGACTCACACAGGTTTTGGTTAGTTCCTTCAGTGGTGAGACCCCTTTCGTGTAACACTGTTTGATTCACAAAAAGTGTTAATATAGCGGCCAAAGAGATTGTGCTTTTAGGTATTAAAAAAATATTCTCAACAACGAAATGAGATTCTTTTTCTCTATATGATGGTCCCTGTTTTCTGAATCACTGTAAGTAATAAAGCCCGATTTCCAAACACAGTAATAACAAAAACTGCTAGAAATAATTCAAGCACGATTCTCAATAATACCTGAGCATGCCAAAAAAAAAGTAGTCACGATTTGTCAATCTGTACTACTTTTACTACTAGACGGAATAAGACTAGTTAAAAGTATTATTCATACGCCTTTTTAATTTTGGATTTTGACAAGTGATGATCCTATTTGTAACCTACTGGCTAAAACTAGGATGCTGAAGTTCAAAGATATTACACGTTTTCGGTTAAGTTTCAATTATTACCACCTGTACGCTTACAAATACCGGTCAGATAGTGTATTTATCAAAGTTAACTCACCTTGAGGGAGACTTTTGTAAGCCTCTAACACGGTATTATCGGGAATGCTTTGTCTGCTTTGATAAGCCGGTCCACCTGACGAAGTCTTGTAGAACTTCCTCTGAGTGCCGTATTGAGACTGTAGATCCTTGACATCATTCAACAGTGTTGTTTTCTCTTTATGAAGGTTGGTCACATCGTTTTTTGTGCTGATAAGATTGGACAGCATTTCGTTTAAAGAAACCTGAAGTGCCTCTACGGTTTCTTCTAGATTGTTCATCTTCGTCTCGACCTTGGCCATATTTCGAGACCCACTTTCTTCAGTATCGATATGGTCCAAACATTTCTCACGAACGAAACCAAATTCCTTGTCGACATTACCAGTTGCATTTTTGAGTTCTCCATAACCATCAGTTAACTCAGACGTTTTGGATTTCAAGTCTAGAAGATCCCTTTTCACTAATATCCACTCTGCCTTCAAATCTGCCACCATGCCTCTTAAAACGCCCAGCAAATATTGTTCATCCGTCTTCAGTGTCATATTGGAAACCATTCTGTCCATGCGAACTTTACCCTTATGCCTGTAGGTCTTCAGATTCTTCCCAGCCAAATGTAAGATAAAGTCATCCACTTTGGAATCAATCTTTTGTAGCCTGTCTTTAATTAAAGACTTCTCTAAACTCACACTTTTTAATGTAGACATGTCCTCTGTGTGTTTCATCTTGAGATCCATTATATCTCGCTCTAGTCTTATTGTAGAATTCTGATACCGAAGAAGATCGTGGGAGTTAGAGTATTTCAGTTTTAGGAGTTCTTTTTCGATGTAATGAGTCATATTATCGACGGAATTCTGTACTAACTGTAGCTTGTGTAGTACGTTTTGATCCGGCTGCCAGATTTGGAAACTGTAATTACAACGTTCCTCTTGGGTCTCAAAAAGTGGAACAACTCCAGCAGCAAGGCAGAATATATATATCAAATGCAACTTCATTTTGGCAAATGTATTAGTTATTTCGAATACCTAAACGTCGGATAGTATTCTTCCGAAATTGACTCACATTCTTATATTTTCCTCAGATCCGGGTCACTCATGACATAAAAGCCCATTCAGCTTCTCCCAGTGTATAAGAATTGATTTTCTCTCTACAATATTGAGTATTTAAAAGCTTCGGGAAAATTCGTTTTATAAATTTAATCAAATAACGAAACCTTTCAAATCATAATCGAAACTACAAACTGTAACTTTCACGGTTAATGATGATTCCATCAACTGGAGCTCTTAAACGTCTGGTGCTAATGGTTTGTTCTTATACAGTCCAATAATACCTGGTCTTTATTATCACAGATAACGACTATGCAAAAAGTACACGAGAATTTAGATAAAAATGATTTGACATCTGAGACTTAATTTCACATCATTTGATTGAAAAGGCTCCTCGAATCATGCTTCTTCACCCGAGCGTAAAGGAATCGTCTAGTAACAAAATCTATAGCACATTTTGATTCCGTATAAAGGAATCGTCTAGTAACTAAATACATAGCACATTTTGATCCCGTACAAAGGAATCGTCTAGTAACTAAATATATACCACATTTTGATCCCGTATAAAGGAATCGTCTAGTAACTAAATCTATGGCACATTTTGATCCAGCAACAGGAGGCCGTATAATGAAAGTCTACTTAAATGTAGCAAGTAAGTGGTCTTAGATTTGGTTATACAGTAACAAATTCCACCAACCTAATTTGTAGTCTTTCTCGTTTGATTCCAAGCAAGAGGGCCCGATCATTAAAATATCGTCTGCTATTGATTACATATAAAACTGCGTCGATTCGATTTGATGATTTCACACCATATAACTTTCTCATTACCTGCCACACCAATACTTGGTTAGTATCATGTTAGCTGAGTAATAAATGTAAGATTGCGTGACTTTGGTTTCAATTGACCTTACAGAGATTGGAATGGATAAACTACTGATGTATCCCAGATAGTAAATTACACGTCAGACTTTCTAGCATATCGTAAAACAGAACGAAATATAGGACCCTGGTGATTATTGAAAACAACAGTATTGGGAGAGCCTCAATATAATAAAGTATTCTGAACATTCGCAACGGTCAGGGACAAAGTGATTGACATTCTAATGTCTTTGAATGTTCATTTTCTACTTGTCGTTGATTATACAAAATGCTTGTCGATTTCTGGTTTTATGAGCACTCAGTATGAAATAATATAATCTGCGATTTCTTAGCTACTGACAAGTCAAACGTTTATGGACGCATTGTTATCGTGCATCCGATATCTTGTGGAAATGTTTTATGGAAACGAGTTCCAATAAACACTGTAGTAATATCGTATTGATAAATGCAAGCCTTAAACGATCAATGACAAGAACACTATTTTGAATTGCTCACAGTTTCGGGTTCTAATTGTCCACAAAGATTGACGCGTGTACAATATTAAATATGTACATTGTGCCAGGGAGAGAAGAGAGACATACATGCAGACAGAGAGAGGGAGAGAGGAACATAATATACAATGAAAAGGTCTAATCTAAATGAAAACAGCAAAACAACTGCATGTTTTTTTAACGGGTCTTCTACGTCTGAATAAGACAAACGCGGTTCGGTGCAAGCTATCAGCATAAGAGCGTTACGCTACTTAATGTGACCTGGCTAGCTACGTCATTGCAAGGATATCTTGTTAAATGTGGCGCGCGATCTTCCAGGGGTCTGACCGCCATTAATTTTCCTATATATTCCATACATGCATTTCTCCAAGCTGAACTCAGAGCAACATTCCAAGTCCATTTGAATTCCGATGATTACAGTGCATTTATAAACCATTTAGTATGACACGACTAGAGAGTTACCGCCCAACATCAGCTTTTAACAGTTGATGAAAACCAAGTGAGGTCAAGATTCCATTTCCGGGTCAATCAAAACATAGTTTGCGACCATATTGTACACTTACTTTACATGTGCACATCCACGCTGCTTTCACAACCACAATAAAATGCATCTCAAAATAAAGAATTATTCGTTCCCAATTATTTCACGGCAATAAACAATTCCTGTCATGACTATTTCACAATCAAAAGCAGACAAGCAGAAACATCTAAATTTAGATATGAACTAAATAGCTAGATACCGTCCCGGAAGCATTTTTCCTGGTCCGACCCCTATAGCTGTGAATAATTTGCTTCTAGGTTTACATCCTGGATATAATTCCACTACGAGAAATAAAGATACGAAGGTATTTACATTATACGAGAAGGGACTGGAAAGTATGTTTGTACACATTGGATTTAATGGTGCTGATTCAAAGTCAAGCTCAAAAATGTAAAAAGAAACAGTTGTGGATACAAACTAATAAGATAAGCCTTTCCATTGAAACTTGGGCATGTAGAGATAAAATAATTTGGTTTGGTTTGGTGTTTTGTGTCGCAGTAAAACATGTCGGCTATTTAGTGCGAAGATAATTGTAGTAAAGTGTTTTGTCCAAGGGAAATACCACGGCACCTGACATGAGCTGATCCCATGGTAGGATATGAACCCACACCCATCTAGTCCAGCGTTTTGCACGCTAACTACTACGCATATAACATACAGAAGGTCAACATGTAAATATAAACATTGCAATGGGGAAAAAAAAGAGGAAGACAAGCCCATTTAAGAATAAGTAAACAAGAAATACTACAACATAAAGGATCCATGGCAAATATCGTTAAGGACTATAAAATAGGGAAGGTAAATATAAAAATTCTTGGCTCCAATTTTGCCTGTTCCATACCTCGCCATTAAAACCTGGATAACTACTACAGAGAAGTTGTACATCAGCGATATCTGCAGGAATATGTAAAGAAGTGTGCCGTTGTAAAGGAATGGGTTGGATGCGACAAGTCTCGGTTTTGGAGCTTGAATAAAATATTATATTGTTCTAAATGGCAGTTTTCGTGTTCTATTCTTATTAGCCATTGATATAGCCACCAAGATGTGTGAATGAACGTTGAATATACTCCTGTATATTTAATTTAATTATCTGTTTGTTAGTTGCTACACACACACACACACACATATATATATATATATATATATATATATATATATATATATATATATATATATATATATATATATATATATATATATATATATATATATATATATATATATATATATATATATATATATATATATATATATATATATATATATTCTATTACATGCTATTGTAATGGAACTTTGTTTACTGGACCTGACATTTTCCAGAAATTAAGTTCAGTTCTATTTGACCTGGCTGTTTTTTTAAATATATTATAAACAACTGAAACACTGTATTTAGTTTCTGACCTTGATTCAGAACCAGTGACTTTTCGGAAACAACTTTTCTTAATTTTTTTAAATTCTTTCTCAGAGTAAGAATTGTTAAGTCAAGACCATACCTGGACGACTTGATTTTTATCATGTAACAAACTTCCATGTCTAGAAGGTTGACTCCATCTGGGACTCTGTTTTGCGTCTTAAGTTAGCCTTATACCTAATGTTTTGTATAGAAGTAGTCAGTGGGCTTTAAATCTTTGACACGCTAAGTTGTGTTGTTGTAACCAGTTTGGGCTGAGCTTTCATTTTATTCAAATTATTGGATGTCAAGTGGTTATTTTCCCTGGAAATACTAGTGCTCTAAATTAATTTTTGAATAAGGACATTTGTCGAAATCTATACAGAATTCAAAAACTGGAATAATATTTTATGTGATTCAACAAGAGACTGTTGACAGTTCGCTGCCTATTAATTACATCATCGTCTTCCATGTTGGACTTCATCGGGATTTGAATTCAGTTTTCTTCAGGACTTTATTACTAGGACTTCTATTTTTAATTTTTGGATTATTTTTGGATTTGATTCGTAAAACCTTACAAACCTTTTTGTCTTCACTTTTTCCTGTTACTTTTTGTAAATGGATAGACTCGTAATTATATATATATATATATATATATATATATATATATATATATATATATATATATATATATATATATATATATATATATATATATATAGCGAGAGAGAGAGAGAGAAAGAGACAGACAGAGAGAGAGAGAGAGAGAAGCAGACAGAGAGGGACAGAGATGGGAAAAGAGAGAAGCAGACAGAGAGCGAGAGATAGGAAAAGAGAGAAGCAGACAGAGAAAGAGAGATAGGAAAAGAGAGAAGCAGACAGAGAGAGATATATAGGAAAAGAGAGAAGCAGAGAAAGAGAGAGAGATAGGAAAAGAGAGAAGCAGACACAGATAGAAAGATAGGAAAAGAGAGAAGCAGACACAGAGAGATAGGAAAAGAGAGAAGCAGACAGAGAGAGATATAGGAAAAGAAAGAAGCAGACATATATAGAGAGAGATAGGAAAAGAGAGAAGCAGACACACAGAGAGAGATAGGAAAAGAGAGAAGCAGACACAGAGAGAAAGACAGGAAAAGAGAGAAGCAGACAGAGAGAGAGATAGGAAAAGAGAGACGCAGACAGAAAAAGAGAGATAGGAAAAGAGAGAAGCAGACAGAGAGAGATACATAGGAAAAGAGAGAAGCAGACAGAGAGAGAGAGAGAGAGAGAGAGAGAGAGAGAGGAAAAGAGAGAAGCAGACACAGAGAGAAAGATAGGAAAAGAGAGAAGCAGACAGAGAGAGATATAGGAAAAGAGAGAAGCAGACATAGAGAGAGAGATAGGAAAAGAGAGAAACAGAGAGATATAGGAAAAGAGAGAAGCAGACAGAAATAGATATAGGAAAAGAGAGAAGCAGACAGAGAGAGAGAGAGATAGGAAAAGAGAGAAATAGGGAGAGAGGTAGGAAAAGAGAGAAGCAGAGAGAGAGAAAGAGAGATAGGAAAAGAGAAAAGCAGAGAGATATAGGAAAAGAGAGAAGCAAACAGAGAGAGAGAGATAAGAAAAGAGAGAAGCAGACAGAGAGACAATGAAGACAATGATTTCCTTTCACATCCTTCCGACGAAAGAGCCCATGCAGTACATAAATAGATATACTCCTTTAAAGCTTTTCTGTCATAAAGAACCGTCAAAGAGACGTAGGAAGAAAGCTCTGTACGATGTGGTACTTTGCTTGGTCGTAAATCAACATTTGTAACCTGTCTGCTACTTTTTGGTTGGATAGATCTGCAATAAAATTATAAAAGTGTTATTGATTACAGAGACAAGGAGTATTGATCTGAAGAATTCTTTTACGATAGGGCTTATCTCATTCACTTTCCCCTTCGATGGTCGATTTGCTTGAGGAGAACTCAAGATTAAGTGCTAGATTGCGGGTGTTTCTGGCGATCGACAATCGCGATTAAATATTCATAAAAACCATTTCACACAGGAAACAACGTGACAATATATATATATATATATATATATATATATATATATATATATATATATATATATATATATATATATATATATATATATATATATATATATATATATATATATATATATATTGTATTGTAACTTCCTATAATCAAACAATTAATCAGAAACATCTAAGAAATCCTTAAAACGGATAGCTATAAACAAATGCGCATACTCCAAATTTATTTCAATATATATATATATATATATATATATATATATATATATATATATATATATATATATATATATATATATATATATATATATATATATATATATATATATATATATATATATATATAACACAATTATTTTTTAACGGACACATCACAAATCCAGAAGAGTCTCTACAACTAGCTGGATGAAGATGGTAGTGGTTTAATGCCAGTTTTAGCACATGATAGCAATGCCTTGCGATCAGTACATTTGGTAGAAAAAGAATGTGGGGAAAACTCAGGGAAGATCCATCGACAAAAGGGAAGCTCCTAGCAAGCTACCATGCGGACAGAGGTGAAAAGTCAGTAATATGAAAAGGCGAGCACCCTAGACTACTCACCTGCCACCCCCACCCCATGCGGATCTAAGGTTCAAGAAGCATTACAAACAAAATACTTAAGATCAGCAGCAGAGAGGGAGAACAGACCACTTAAGGGAATGGTCACCCTTGTGTTTAGATATAAAAAAATAGTGACCCTTCATAGAGGTCAATACCACGTCTACGATTATTGTTTGTCCCAAACAGAATTGTAGACAGGACCCTCTCTGCTGCTCAATAATCCTGGGAATCTTCATCTGAATCCTGAGAATCTTTTGTTTTGTTCTTCAAGTAATATTCAAGTTCTGATGGTGGTTCTTCTATTTTTGGATTTATGTTTTTTCTTTTTCTGTAATATATCATTAAACTTCGATATCGATCGCCACCGCAATTTTTACAAATCTGATATAATCCTCTAACGACGTTGTTACATCCAACACATCTTCGTGGACCAGCATGAGGGTTTTTCTTCATAAGATAATTATGTTTTTTACAATATTCTCCACGACATTTTTTATCACATTTGTTAGTGGTTCCTTGACCCGGGCTTGTTTTCAGACAAATGAGTTTAATATCATCGCGGGAACAAAATAATGTGAAATCAGCCGCGCGGGAACAAGTAATAACACACAGAAACATCATCATGAAAAACAATTCACGAGGATACCGTGTGGAAACAAAATAACGTTTAATTGGCGCTGGGGAAACAAATTACACGGAAACAAAATAATCTAACAATCGGCGCGGGAACAAAATGTTGAACTGGCGCGGGGGAAACATATCACATGGAAACAAAATAATCTCACATCAAAGCAAAGGTCAGATTAATAATCTGCAATCATCATCGCAGAGTTGACAATAAATCTAACGCTGGGTATCAGATTATTGATTAACCCTCACCCTTGATATCATCAATGTATGTGGCGAAAGTGACACATTTCCTTATAAATATATTGATTGTGTCACTTTCGCCAGTCATCATGCGTGAAACATCCGTGCGGAAAAAACATTTTTTTGTCCCCGTGAGATCATCATCTCGCTGCAGAATCTTCCTTAATCCTAATAATAATATTATTTCTGGAAGTTTCTGCAGTCATCATATGGGGTCAAAAATCACGATGATAAATACTCCTCCAACGATGGTATTGGTTTATTTGTTCTTGTTCGATATTCAACCATTAATCTATATTTTACCCCGCCACAATCTATGCACAACGGAATTTTACCACGAACTCCACGAGAACAGCTAATCCATCTCTGAGGACCTCGTGAATTATTTGATTTTCTTGATACTTTTTTATGATCACCGCAAAAATCACCACGACAATTTCTTCCACATAATTTAGTGGAACCCTGAAGAAGCCATGTACATTTATTGACCATCTTATATTTAATATCTTTATTTAATTGGTGATTAAAAAAAAATCAATTAGATATATGGATATTAAATATAATGAGCGAAAAATATTGTGATGTTATTTGTGACGCGACTAAGACAACCAGTATATTTTCAGGCAGATCTTTAAAAGAAAAAATTAATTATTTGTGTCTCGAGAACGACCTGACGTTTACGCTAGACACGTTATTCGACAACATTACCAACGAAGACGCGCGTGTGCTATCCAGGAGGAATTACTTTATGTTGCGCGATTATTATAATATTTTCTCCGTCTCAACGATAGATGAATCTGTTTCAGTACAAACTAAAGAAGAAGCAATCCAGGCGCTTCAATCTGAATGTAAATCAACATATCATCTGCCCGGTATCATCATACAACACTTTAAAAACTTTTATATATTCCGTCCGACGAAGACTTTGAATCAGTCGCGGATAAGTTTTTAGGGTTATCGTCGGTTACTGAAATTATACCGAAATTCAGGTTGAGATATCCTGTATTCGACATCGACTCGTTCTTCAAACAATACCGAGAACGCATCAATTACGGAGATTTCATGGGAACCTCGAGCAGCAGAGAGGGTGAACAGATCACTTAGGGGAATGGTCACCCTTGTGTTTTACCAAAAAAAAATAGTGACCACTCATAGAGGTCAATTACCACGTCTACGATTATTGTTTGTCCCAAACAGAACCGTAGACGCCCCTCTCTGCTGCTATCAATATTGGAAATCATCATCTGAATCATGGGAATCTTCATCTGTTTCATCTTCATCTGAATCTTCGGAATTTGTTCTATGTTTCAAGTAATATTCAAGTTCTGATGGTGGTTTTTCTATTTTTGGATTTATGTTTTTTCTTTTTCTGTAATAGTTCATCAAACTTCTGTATCGATCTCCACCGCAATTTTTACAAATCTGATATAATCCTCTAACGCCGTTGTTACATCCAACACATCTTCGTGGACCAGCATGAGGGTTTTTCTTTATAAGATAATTATGTTTCTTGCAATATTCTCCACGGCACCTTTTGTTGCATTTATCTGTTGTTCCTTGACGCAGCCACGCACAGTTGTTCATTATATTAATGATATCTGTTTAATTAAATTTAATTTTATCATCACCCCTGTTACCCAAATATTTTATCAATACCCACACGATATCTTGTTCTTGGATCATGTAAATTTATTGTTATAAATCCATGCGGGGTAGCTTGCGCTCGTGAGAAGAAATTTCTGAATTTAATTATATCCATGTCACCACCACACCAAGTTTGGTGAATATTTCGCAATGTGTGTGTGTCTACGCCATTAAACACAACTAAAATGTTGCAGTTGTCTCTGATCACTTTTGGTATTTGTGTATATCGTTGAGTAACATAGATCACGTCTGTATTTTTATGTCTCCCTCGGGAAAATATTCTGGCTGGATTTGATTGTTTATCTAGCATCACATCGTCGTATACAACTAAATTATTAATAAATCCGTCTATGGAATCTACGGATGGTGCTTCATCAATATCGGTTATAAACTCTATAACATCATTATCTTCATCCAGTAATCGCGCGTTTTCATTGAAATCTTTAAGTACATCATAACATCGTTGATCATCAACGGATGGTGCTACTAAATACAACTTATCCCATTTCAACCATCTCATTATCAGATTAAGTAATAATTGCGTCTTACCCGATCCAGATGGTCCTATGATAATCATTCTGATGGAGTTCGGTAGCGCAGGATGATGCTTAACTGGCTCTCGCTGCCGAGTTGCTGAGAAATCAATTATATCCATATATATTATAACATGAATTTATATTGTTTACGCTGTAAAGTTAAAACTCCAACTATTGATTTAGCTACGGTTACAACAAAAAATAAAAAAATAGCGTACGGTGAAAAATGTTCTGTATGCTGTAGAAAGAAATTTTCGTTTTTACCTAATAGGCGCGGTGGTGATATTGCTAATTTGATGTCAAAGTTTCCAGGTGCTCCATGGGCTAAATACAGCGGAGAAAAACATCTACCAGGATATAATTATTGCGGTCCTGGTACCAGACTCGATATCAGGCTCGATAATCAGGATCAACCAAAACCAGGCGAGGAACCAATAAACGCTATTGATCGAGCTTGTCATGCTCATGATGTAGCTTATAAAAGTAAAAATCTACAAGATAGGCATATTGCAGATGTAAAATTAATTCATTCATTAAATTCTATAAAAAATAAAAATATTAGAGAATCATTAGCTAATTGGTTAGTAAGATCCTCGATGAAAGGTAAATTAGCGATTGGGGCTGGTAATTAATAATGGAATCAATTTATTATTCACCGAGAGGATACTGGAGAGGCAAAGCAGCAATTGGTAAACTTGCTGATGCAGCATCGGTTAAACATTCTACTGCTAAAACGTGGTTATCTAAACAAGCAATATGGCAAATTTATCTGCCACGTCCTAAACAAATTCAGTACTCGTATTTCGATGTCAGTGTTCCTAATGAAGTTCATAAAGCTGATATTCTGTTTTTACCGCATGATACTGTACGTGGAAAAACGTACAAGTACGCGCTAACCGTAGTTGATGTTGCAAGTAGATATAAAGAAGCAGAGCCGCTATCGGCGAAAACATCATCTGAAGTAGCCGATGCGTTTGAACGAATTTATCAACGAGGACTTGGACCACGAGGTGGTCTGCGATGGCCACAGCTACTACAGGTTGATCCTGGTAAGGAATTTCTTGGTCCAGTATCATCGTTGATGAAACAACATAATACCAAAATACGACGAGGTCATACTGCAATTCACCGTGATCAAGCAATTGTTGAGCGATTTAATCGAACACTTGCTGAACGGTTATTTGGATATCAATACGCGAGGGAATTTATTCAGGATAAAAGATCTCGTGAATGGGTTGCAAGATTACCAATCGTGATAGCTGCATTAAATAATGAAATTACACGAACAACCAACATGAAACCCATTAGCGCGGTCACCAAAAAAAATATACCAACACAACGGAAAGATGCTGGAAAACAAAAAATATTAGGTGATGTCACAGTCAGATATTTATATGAGCCTGGTGAACTTGAAGGTGGTAGCGCGAGAGCAACTGATCCTATTTGGAGTGTTACCACACACAAAATATCTACCGTGACAAGATCCACTGGAAGAAACGTAGGCGTTTCCAGACCTGCAATCTACAGATTAGATTCTGCTGCTCCTCAACGTGGATTTACACGTGAACAACTGCAAATAATTCCCGCGGATACACAACTACCGCCGCGATCACTCCGGTGATTTCGATCACTTAACTAGCGCCAGGGTGCCTGCACCCCGACGTCGATTACACTCAAGACAGGTTAACATGGTATTTTCTCGTGTATGACCGCGACTATTATCTTTTCTATCTACGGTAAATTGTCTTGAATCATTACTCGAATATCGCCATAACATTATACAATTACAACTGATGCAATGATTGTTCTGCTGCTGTTTTAACTCAATAATAAATTCAACATCAAGATCAAAGTCACGTTTATTTTTTTTATCAGATTGTTTGTATCCGATTAATTTTTTTCTTATTATATCATCATCGATGATGTTAAATTTATCAACGATTTCAGGAATTATAATTCTACGTAATTGAGATATATTTCTGACCCTCGATACCGCTAAATAAACTAAATTTGACCACTCGATGCGATCGTCTACAATCCAGACTCGTGTATCAGAAATAGTTAATCCCTGAGACGAGTGGATCGTCATAGCGTATCCCAACACCCATGGAGATTTGTCAGCGCGTAATGCATCTTCGACTACACTGATATCAGCGGCGACAATATCATTTAATACGAGATTCTGTTTCCTTGACTCTGTCAAGGGTCCTGGAATATCAACATTAATATTCTGTTTTCGTGTATCTGATGGTCTATAACATAACGGTACGGGTAGTTCTGAATATTGTTCTTTATGTAGCTGAAATAACTGTTGTTGTAAAGCGTCTCTGATTATTTTTCTACTTGCTACGATCAAATCGGTGGGTCTCCATGAGTTCAAAAAATTACTCATTGATGTCTCTGAGATCACTCCACGTAATATTTCACACTGAATTTTGTTTGATTGTAATCTGATTAATTTTTTAAACTCCTTCAAATTTGCATCAAGAGCTCTATGATCATCATCTATTTCTTCGTAATAATCAACGAAATTTTTTAACCAATCATGTGGAGATGGTCCAACAAAGGGCGGCGGTTGACCATGATCGCCACACATTATTATGGCGGTATTTTTCGTCAACAACCAATCAAGAAACGTTTTCAATGTATCTAATGACACCGTGCATATCTCATCCCAAATAATTATTTTAGGTATATATTTTTCTCCCATTCGCTCAGGAGTCCATGTATCCCCGCGCCATCGAAAGAAACTATGATACGTACACGATTGTACTTGCCGCTGTTTCATCTCACGTGCAAGTCTATGTGTGGGTGTCAGCACGATTATATCTGAATTTCTAAAAACATTAATCGTTCGAGTTGTTTTGCCGCATCCACCAGGTCCATTGAGATATACTGTCTTATATCTGGTTATTGGATCACTCAACGATGGTGCCTTCGACATTTCTGATATTTTATTACCCTCACGATAAACATCTCTCATTGGAACATCTGCTGATTCTGTGTAATTGTGTAATAGTTCCTTTTTTATTCTCCACGAACCCCATCGTTCATCATTACTTGTAAATTTCATAACAGGTTCTAAATATTTACTTGAAATATAAAACGAGTCCGTTGCGACTCTGACTGCGGCCTCAGGAAATCTATTAATCATCGATAATAAATTTATAGAAACATAAGCCAACATGGAAGATCTTAGATGAGTATATTGCGGGGATACGTCATTTATGTAACTAACGATCGTACCTAATTTTGTTCCGTCGGATAAATAAACACTCTCTCGATTTACAAATGTATTTTTCGCCGTTGTATCAGCGATTATAAAATCGTACTCGGCATCATCTAGAATTAATCGTGCGTGATGTCTTTTATAATCATATGCACCACCTTGAGTAAATTTACCTATAATTTTTCTACCGAGATCTTTTGCGGTTTTGAGTTTATTAGGAATATCATCCTTAAACTCGCTAATAACTTCAGAATCTGACATGGGCAACCAAACTTTGGTCTGTGCATGATATGATATAATTGCCTCACTGACCACCAACGATGTCAGTATCATACAATCTAGCATATATCGCAACAAAACTATAGGTGCCCAACGTTTTTCGCAAAAATGTCTACCAAACCAAACATAACAAATCTTGTGAAGATTTTCGTTAAACTCGAACGATTCAATACAAGCGAATCCAGTCAGATCAAAATCAGGTAATGGTCCATTAATTGCCACTCGCGTCATCTCGTTTGTAGGGTGACCAAATCTTTCAAAGTACGTAGAACAATCTCCGTATCCCAGAAAACTTCCTGGATAACATGCAACCATATCAACCGAAATAACATCATTGTAATTGTATTTGGTATTCCATAATCCGCCATGTCCATATTCGACGCAGCTTGCGCGTACGTCCTCGAGTAAATCAAATCGTGTTGGTTTCCATGAATTTCGTTCTCTGGCGAAATGAGCCGCAACAGATGGAACGGTAAAACAATTAGTTAGTAATTTGTCAGTATTTTCCACGTGCTTGCACTGTAAAAACGTCGCAAGATTTTTCATCTCGTCATGGAGGGATTCTGTGCGATATATTTCACCGTTCGGTTTGACAAACTGATCAAATTCACCCTCCTCATTACTTTTGAATAACCATACCGATACAGGATCGGTTTTACTTATTTCGTTGATAAAATCAAACATACTCATATCTGCCACAGAATTATCTGTGGGGTAAAATCTAACAGTTCGATCACGTGGAAATATTGTTACTGCGTTAGTCCATGCGTGCGCGTTATGATCGATAATATTTATTGGAGCTCCCTTCGATTTATATTTCGACTGGTACAGTACTTCTCCCGTTATTGTCGTCACTGCTATTGGAAATTTTAATATTTTTCCTAACTCAGCAACATCTTTTATTGTAGCACCAGTATCCTTAACTGAATCAGCCCACGAGTTTATTTTTTCACGCCTTAAATCAGTTAATCCATTTCCACGCATCGCGTTTGTAAAGTGTTCTATTACTCGTTCGGTCACACAATTTAACCTTGAAAATTTCATCGGCGCTAGTTTATCAACGTTGGGTTTTTTATTTATCTCATAAATTCCATAAATAACCGCCGTTACAGGATATGCTCGCTCATAATACGGTTTATCAATACCAGTCAATAGACCCGGTCTGGAATTTTTACTTAATATGATAGTTTTATTATTACCAAGGACAGGATCATATTTGTCACGGATAATCCAACTATCTGTTTCTGTTAATACAATAAATTTTACTCTGAAGAAATATTTTTGATTGCCCTCGTATTCAGCGATGTAGTTAATGATAGTTGCCGCTCGCTTGTCGTTCATTGTGGCGTCCGTGACAAAGTCAGTGTTGCGTATAATCTTGAACGTTGACCATGTATGAGATGCACCATCCGTGTAAAATTCTTTCTTAGCGTCATGAATTTTCGAGATCAAACTTTTATTTTTCGGATCAACCAGATCTCGTACTGGCAAGTCAGAAGATAATCTGTCAAGGTTGAATTTATACTTAACAGGCCTAGTTTGGGATAATCTCTCAAACTCGTTCATATAATTAAAACAAATATTTAAATAAAGAAAATTATATATATATATACAATGTCCCAATGCAGATGGTTGATGATCGGCTCAGTAAATCGATGCAACAAATCCTGTAGAAAGGAATTTTGTTGGATGCACTCACAAAACATACGACGAGGAAGTCTAGGACCAATACCATGTCTACGGTGTGGTATTGGAGTGCGAGGAAAGACAGAATTATGTAGAAAGTGTGGCGGGAAACGGTTCAGAGAGCTTAAAAGATATTATGACAAAAAAAATAATAGCGGTGAAAACGCTATAAAATCCGTGAAGGATTATATATCAAGATTTCAGACAAACAATGATTTAAACATATAATATTATTATAATGGAGCAAAATATATTTGTCCCACATCCTGTCATAACAAACTATGAATCAAATATTAATGGTATCATCAGACACCGCAAGTTGAAGAGACCAGTTGGTTGTATTAATAATGTTGGTTATCTTAGATTTACAGTTGGGAAGAAACATTATTTGTGTCATAGATTTACGTATGAATGTTTCTTCGGAGTGATCAATGATGGTCTTGTTATTGATCATATTGACGGGGACACTCAAAACAATAATTTATCCAATTTACAAGCTATCTCTCACAGCGAGAATAATACACGCGGTAATACAGGAAGATGTAAGACAATCGGAAAGAGGGCGGTAATTTCTACAAACATAGAAACCGGTAAAGAAATTATGTTTCGTTCGATGCGTTCAGCTGCGACATATTTTGATATTCACTCGCGTTCAGTGCAAAGAGTGGCAGATAATATAACCAGATCTGCTCTCTTGAAAAAATATAAGCAGAAAATTACATTTCAGTATCAATAACTATCATCACCACATTATTAACTATCATCACCACATTATTAACTATCATCACCACATTGAATTAATTTTTTTAATTTATGTCACAGAGGTCCTCCATACACTACTGAATTTTTGATTTAAGGGGAGATTACTTTGTAATATATAGTTTTCTTCGTAGATGGTTGGTTTTTTATGATCGTAATTAGTCAGTTTAACTAATTACATCGTATAGTGCCGACGAACCTAACTCATTAGACTCATAAGTATTATTTATGGTTTTTAAATATTTCCCCATCATACAACACATGATAATATTATTGATCCGTAGGAAGCTGTGTGTGAAACAGAAACCGTTACTCATTGTAATTGACCTGCAGTTGTGTGTTCACTGAACTTACAATTCTGGAAAGTTCTTTGACTGGTGCATTAATGCTACTGTTATTATTGATTTTCGGTCTGCTTAGGAAACCAGCTACAAATACAGAAACTATTATTCAGAAACTGTTATAAATACAGAAACTATTATTCAGAAACTGTTATAAATACAGAAACTGTTATTATCCAGAAACCGCTACAAATACAGAAACTGTTAAATACAGAAACTGTTATTATTCAGAAACCGCTGTTTACTGTAAATATTGGTTCCTTAGCTATATAGCTAGCTATATATTAACTTCCGAAACATATGTTCGTAACAATGTTTGATAGCTCGATCAGTATGGTATTGGACTGTGGCGCTCGCGGTCCAGGATCAAACCCCCATGGCTGACAATTTGTCGGTGGTGCGCATAATTGCGATTTTTATAATAGTGGGGGGAACCGCAAGAACCCACCCCGCTCAGCAAAATTCACCCACAATATTGACTTGTGGTTGATACATATTTTCGTATCACCCACTGGATTAATTATTGTGGGTGTGATTTTGCTGAGCGTATATGTTTGTACTGTCCTTAGTTAGTACCGTTTCATTCATAATCTGAGCTCGCTAATACACTCGATAGGGGCTCTTCATTCATTGTATATAACCATTTCATTGTATATATCCATTTCATTGTATATATCCATTTCCTTAGTTAAGTTATATGTTTGTGCCGTCCAAGCATAATCTGAGCTCGCTAATACACTCGATAGGGGCTCTTCATTCATTGTATATAACCATTTCATTGTATATATCCATTTCCTTAGTTAAGTTATATGTTTGTGCCGTCCATGCATAATCTGAGCTCGCTAATACACTCGATAGGGGCTCTTCATTCATAATCTGAGCTCGCTAATACACTCGATAGGAGCTCTTCATTCATTGTATATGTTGTGCTGTCCCTAAAACATCCCGACGAACTCGCTAATACACTCGATAGGTGTTCTAGGGATATTTTTTTTATTTTAAAGATTTATATATTATATAATGAACCATGAAAATATCAATGATGTAATTGTCGCTATTAAAAAATTAAAAAAAGATGGAATTAATATATCTGATGAACTTAATCCTGAAAAAATAGTTTCTGACTTTGAGATTTTACAAGAACGTAAAACCATGGGGACACACACACTATCATCTGAATACAGGCTCATGAAACGGATTCAATCGGCAATGTTTCAGTCGCTAGCTACCGTAGAAGATGATCATGTGAAGGAGTTCGTTCCTCTTTCTACCGCCGTAGAAAGAATTAAATCGTTATTATCCCACGAGTATGAGGCAAAGAAAACGATTAGTACTCGCATAAGACTATTAAGAAAAATAATGTCAGCGAGTAACTTCGTTACTGGTGAAACGATCCAAGGTAACTTCGTTACTGGTGAAACGATCCAAAGTAGTAATTTTGAAGATGACTGAGATCTTTGATCAGAAATATTATTTCTGAATTTGATGGGTTAGTAATTTGTTTTTTTTTACTGAAATTTAACAAATTTGTACAAATTTCTTAATTTTGACTACCATTTACCCCATCAAAAGCATAAATTTGTACAAATTTCTTGATTTGACTACCATTTACCCCATCAAAAACATAAAATTGTACAAATTTCTTAATTTTGACTACCATTTACCCCATCAAAAACATAAAATTGTACAAATTTCTTAATTTTACAAATTATTTATTTCTGAATTAATTTATTTATTTACTGAATTAATTTATTTTTTTTACTAAAATCAAGAAAAATGCACAAATTACTTGATTCTGACGGGGTAGTTGGTAGTCAAAATCAAAGAAAAATGCACGAATTACTTGATTTCTGACGGGGTAGTTGGTAGTCAAAATCAGGAAAATTGAGCAATTTCGTTGTATTTTAGTAAAAAAAAAATAAAAATCTCAGTAAAAATAATATTATTAATAAATAAAATTAATTTATAATAAATAAAATTTGTTAGGAACAATTTGACAAGGTTAGAACTTTCTTGATTTTGACGGGGTAGTTGGTAGTCAAAATCAAGTAGTTCGTGCATTTTTATGTTTCTGAGGGGGTAGTTGGTAGTCAAAATCAAGTAATTTGTACAATTTCAGTAAAAATCAGGAAAATTAATAAATATTATTTTTTTTTGTGATAGAAATTTTAATTTTACTTTCATCGACTAGCTTTTTTAGTTGCCTAGGCCGATTAATTTGTACCAAACACAAATTTGTGCCAGTAATAATAAAATATTTTTTTAAGTTGATCGAATTTGATTCTGAAGATCTACGACAGAAATCCTTAAGACGGAAGTCTTTACGACGGAAGTCCTTACGACGGAAGTCTTAGGACAGAAATCCTTAAGATTTCACATACAGATTTATTACAAGCTCTTCTTCACGTATGTCAATCAAGCGATTAAGGTGGTCTGTGAGTTTAAAATTGATTCGTGTTAACATATTATTGTGACACCGCAAATACACGGGATTAGTTGGTTCTTGCACGATTAAATTTCCAGGGGGAACTTGTGGTGTGAACGTGTATAGGATGTATCCTTGTTGAGCCTGATTTGATCTTCCGAGATCTATTTGATAGCTGCCATCGATTACGTCACAAACCAGATTGACCGCGACCGTCGGTGTTATATTAACGATCCGCGGGGATACGTGTCTTCCGCCGTCGTGTGGATCATTATCATATCTGAGAACAGTTGGAGGTGGTGCTAGTTTTTTCCATGCATCGAGTATTTTAGGGAAGTTTTCGTCGATAAGATCGTTTAATAATTTTACTAGTTCTCTAGCATCAATCCCCGGTATTACAAATGTTGGTAATTGTTGTTCAGTTATTTTGTAATGATTGAGAAACCATGGTCTAGCTTCATAATTATCAATATTTTCATCACCGTGTTCAACCATGTTCACAATGATAGTTTTATTAACGTATCTAATATCTGATATGACCTGATTTAGATGTTTTATCGTCTCAATGATTTTTTGTTTTACGTCATCGCTGTAGCTATCAGTAAAGAAATTTCGTAGTTTGTTGATTGATTGTTTAAATTCAAAATTAACAGGATCAGAATATGATTTAATAAATTCTTCATCTACGAGTGGATTTCCTCTAATACCTGAACGAATATTACGTACATTATTTATTATTTTAGGAAAGGTTTCACCATCAGGAGTACTTGTAAACACGGAAAGATCACCGGTCTGGATCCATGGATATTTACCTCTATATTCAGGAACTGTCATAAATTTCCTTTCATCTGTGATAAAATCACCCCTCGTTGGTTCTGGTGGTCCTTCATACACCGGGGGAATTTCAGGCCATCCTAGCACGGATCTGATTGAAGATTGATAAATATCAACTGCATAATCAGGCGAGTTTATTTCAACCGTCGAGGACAACGTCGGCTCATGAACGTTTATTGATATTTTTGATTCCTTTCCCGTTATTGATTTTATTCTACGCGCAAATTCCTCACTGATCTCTTCAATCTGGTAACTGCCGGTTGGTATTCCAACAACAACCCAGTCAGGTGTTCCATCGGGTTTGTTCTTGTTAGTAAATACAAGCGAATTATTTGCTGGTGTACCATTAAATGATTTTGATCTGATATTTGGCCAGCTGTAATATACTCGTAATTGTGCTAGTGCTATTTCTTTTACTGGAATTGCAGTAGGAAAATTAACACTAAATTCAGGATTAGTTGAACTTACCGAGATCATCGTTATCTTTGGCGGAGTTGTGTTGGTCACGATCTGCTGCAGTAATTCTGTCATTATTGATACTTGTATCTTTAATACCGATACCTTCATCGTATATTTTGGTCATCATTGAAAATTCGAAATCAGATATAATTCCATCACTGAGACTCGCTGATAACAACGAGGATAATTTCGAGTATGCTACCGTCGCTGTATGTAATTTTATTTTGTAATCGGATAATTTTTCGTTCGTACAAGTACATATTTTTTTTGTGATGATACCAAGCACACCTGCAATAGTTGTTGCTGCTGAAATACAGATAGTTACAGCTACTGGTGCCATCGTTGTCAACGCTGATAATATTACACCGGTTCCAGCAACAACAGCGGATACTGAATAAACAATCACATCAACGATAACCAATCGTCGTCGATATTTTTTTACTTTTACTGTATATTGATCGACTTGATCTTTTAGCGTCGCCTGCCATTCACGCGCTTGATTGTATCTGTATTGTGCACCGTCCATATATATTTTTATGCAGTAACCAATTGAGGTGTTTCAGCTACAAATTCCAAACACCACCAGAAGGATGTTGCGGTTAATTTCTTATCAGCTGCTTCCAGAATAAATATTTCCTCGGCTCCGATATTTAATACAACAGATACAACCCCGGAAAACCTGTCGGTGGAATGACGCCATGGAAACGTTGTAAATATTTCAAATTTTGCAGCACTAAACACAGACAGCCTGTACACGCCAGTGACTGTTGCGGTATATTTGATAGTATTATTTTGTTTTGACCATGTTGCAAATCCCGATGATACCGTGCATACGATGTTTGTGATATGCCCGGGAGTTATTGCAGCTGGAATTTTAATCAGATTGGTTTTATTGATAATCTCAGGAATTCCCGCTACGATGTCTTGCTGTGTTCGTTTGATCGTGTCTAGGTTAGTTTTGATATCAACGAGTTTCATGTCAATGACGGAAGGAGTTCCAAAGAACTTATTTATGGCATCATCGGTTTTCTGAAAATTTCTTCGAAGCCTTGTAAAACCGGTTACGTGAACGTCATACTCGGCCCGTAGCGTGGATAGTTTTCCATCCACGTCGTCAACGTATAGTTTGTTTGCGACGTCGTTGTCAGATTTTGGAGCTGTTACAGCTACTATTTTGTTCCCGCTCATGTTGAGTTCACCTGTCATCGTGTCACCGGTGTTTCTCACGCGATTAGCAACACTTTTTGCAATTTCATCTCTGATGGTTTTAAGTGACATACTTGAATCTCTGATTCTACCACCGTCAGTAAACACGGGAATATTATCCGTAACTGCACCAAGTACTCGCCGGACTATATCATTCCATTTGATATTGCTGGTTTTTAGTTTACCATATCGATCTTGAAAAATAACAACTTCATCTGGGTCAACTCCAGCAAGGTTCATAATATCAGCGAGGTCATCTTTAGTCGCATACTTTGACAGATCAACGTCGCCGGGCTTTTTCTTAACGCGTGAAGATCTTCCGTAAATATCAACCATTATAATAAGATCCGTTGTTTAAAATGCTTTACGCGCAACATATCGGTTGCTTGTATAATCGTGCACGACTTTATGTGGCGGCCTGGATGATTTTGATATAGCGTCGAGTACATTAATTACTTCACGGCCGCATATTGGCGGATCTGTCATTGTTTGTGTGGGTAGCGTTGAATACCAAACTTTGTAACCAGAGGTTGTTGCGTGAAGTGGTGCGACATACTTGATAAATTCAACAGGTGGAGCTAACCCGTACGAATCAAAATAAACAATTCCACGCGGGTCAACCGCGTATGATACCCAATGAGTACCGGGTCCGGAACGTTTGTCAAGATTAATAATACCAGTTTCTAGTTTGTTTGGTTGTTTCGGTAATTGATCTCGCATAAAAACACCTCTAAAGGCGGATATTTTTAATTTTTTAGCAGCATCAAGTAAATCAAAATTTGATGCTGGAACGTTTAACGAAATGACCCTGGAAGCCTTAGGCCTCTCCCCCAACGAGATCCCGGTAATCTTAGACCGCGTCCCTTTTTTTTGTACCCCTTTCCAACTGCTTTCTTTAGAGCCATTCCAGCGGCTGTTCCAACAGCACCTAACGCGGACGCTTTTATGGCTGGAGCAGCCGCAGCTAGTAATGCCGGAATGGCCGCAAGTAGTGGGAATATACCACCCGTTTTAACCATGTCTTTGATGGCGCTCGGGGAGAGATGGAATTGAACTCCAGTTTTTGATTCTAGGGCTTTATTGAAATGTTTAATCTGATTATTTGTCAACGATAATTTGTTTGGACCACCACCAATCTGATCTCGTTTTAGTGATATTTTAGTTCCGCATTTGTTGGCGGTTTTTGATTGAAGCTTTTTTACCTGACCAGGAGTCAGAGTAACATTAACATGACTATACGACATTTTTATATAAAATATATTTTTCTAAATAGCACGATTAAAGATTTTCCACCGGTGCATCAACGACCCTCATTCGACCACTGCCACCTTCAAGTAACATGGCCTTGTCGCTAAGTATGACCGCGATCGCTCTGTAATCAACACCACCGGTATTTAATGTTGCTTTGAGATGTATATCAACGACAGATTGTTTTGATAGATCAAGATGTTCTAATGAAAAATAATAAATCGGATACAATTTTTTAAAATCTAGTTGTGATATTTGCAACCCGGTATCAACATTTTGATCACGTCCCATAAATGACATCAAACGATGATATGCACGTCCTATGTGATTTAATGCATAATTTAGTTGTACATTTTCTGTTGGTTCTTGTTGTCCGTTTATCCGTAAGGAAATATCTGTGAGACCTAGTTAGTCAAATATCATATGAGAGTGAATTTGTGAGTTTAAACGATTACGGTTCTGAAACGCAATAAAAATATGTCGTGGTGCAGAAACACCTTGTTGTGATGCTATATGCCATGTAAACTGACCGTTAACGTCAGTTTGCATGCTATCCGTACTTGCTGTTAACCATGACAACAAGGATTTACCACCTGCATCCATGAAAGAAATTAATCGCTGTTCTTCTGCGATCGTTGGAGTCATTACCGGCATCCACAATGAAAGTTTTGATAATATTACTTTACCAGCATCACCAACGGGTCTCCACAGAGCATCATTATCATCGTTCTTTCTTACAAGAACAACCGTGTGTCTAGCTCCAAAAATAACCTTTTTAACATTCCTGCAAAATCCAAAAATATGCGATAGTGGAATTGTACATGAAAAACCTCTATTGCCTCCTAGCAACATATTTCTACGTGCTGCAAATCCCAAGTTGAAATTGTCATTAGAACCATGAACTACCGGCCACACGTCAGCATCAGCGGCATTGGCAAAATTTCTTGGTTGTCTTATATTATACGGATCACTTTCAGGGTTATCGGAGTTATCTTTCACAAACATCATTGTAGGACCTGCTGATCTTGTATAATCATCAGAATATCTCGCCAGACCAATTATTGTTGTAGCAACGTCGACATCATTCTGAATTGATTCAATATTTTTTCCATCAATCATGTATGTGGCGCCACTAAATAATGCTATGATCCCGTTGTTGACAAACCCAATTTTTACTGGATCTAAGTAATTAGTATCATCCGTTTTTATAATTGTACCTTCTACCTCAAGAAAGGCATCAGCGGGTAAAAAGTATCTACTTGTGTCATGAACTTGTAGTTCAATTCTTCCACGTTGATCTGGTTGTTTTGCGTCATAGGAATAAAATTGATAATCACGTACAGATTCATCCTTAAGGACGGGTGCTTCCATGTCAAATGCTGTGTCGGATACGCGCTTGAACATTTTATTATAATTATTTTTCGTCTAACACGTTGATCACCGCCGCCGGAAAGTTCCACCTCGGGAAGTTCCACTTCCTGATATCAAACTTGAGATATTATTTCCAGATTCACCGAGTCCTTGATCTGCTAACGCCGCTAGTTTTTGATTTGCAGCCTGATTTATTATTTTACCTACGTCTGCAGGCATCACCTCAGTACTTGCTAGTTTCACCGGTGGTTGTTGTTTTCGTCGCAATAATCGTGATAATCTTTCTTTGATCGCCGAGAACGCCTTACCAGCAACATTGACAATTGCACCAGGAGCTTTATCACGAACAATATCAATAGCCTTCATCGATAATTGTTTTGCAACAGGTGCTACTTTTGGAGCTATCCTCGTGAATAATCCTCGAATGACATCACCAAGTCCATTTCCGTAAATAACACTATAGATTGGTAATCGTGAGTTTACCGCTCTAACCTGTGTGGGTTTACGATGATTATCATGCACAATCATCTTATTTTATTTACCATTTATCTAACAACTAGTCATCAACGAGCTCATCAATAAGTTCTCGGTAAACGCCGATATCCATAATGCCACCTTGAAATAGTCGCCGACAAATATCAGCTGCTTCATTGGTTATTTCTGGTGAATTATTTCCAGCTCGTTTTCCTCCTATGAGAACTTCTAACCGTGACACGTCATTGATGATATTATCAGGACATAAACCACGTCCTGTTTTAGGTTCATCTTGAGGTGGTGGTTGCATTACCGGAGTAGGTACTTCAGTGGTGTCCGGGGATGAGTCACCTTCTTGAAATCCATGTGGTGAACCTGTCGGTGTAAATGTCATTTTCGGTGCAGAAATTTTCTTCGAGAAGGGTGATTTAAGTGACTCTTTAGCCTTTTTAATTTTCGACAACAACCTTTGCTGTGGCGAAGAAGATTGTTGTTGTTCTATTTGTTGCAGAGGTGGAGGAAGCTGATACTGGAAGGACTCTTCTTGTTCTAGTTGTTCCCGTCTCCCTCTAAGTCTTTCTACTTCTTCTTTAAGTCTTTTAAATTCTTGACCTCTAGCTTGTTTTTTATTGTAATATACGCGATATATCCATTTAATGAAATCATCATCATTTGTTTTTCCATAAAAGGGTTTTAAAAAATTAGATTTATTAGATATATTTTTTGATATCAACTCAGGTAATCTCTCTCTTTCAGTGTTTCTAATTTCCTCAACAACTCCTTCGTTAAATCTTGTAATTAATCTTAAGCTCTCTTCTGCTGTTTTGGGTTCAGATGCAAGTTTTTTTCTCACATCGGCGACTTCAGCACGAAGTGCTCCAATACCTTCACGTATTTCCTCATCAACACGTGGAGGCTGAGCTGCAGCTATGTCAGTTGGAAGGTCTCGTAAAATCTTCTTTGTTTGTTTGGTTCTTCTTGCTGTTTTTTCAGCCTGCACTGCAGTTTGTTCTAATACCGGAAAAATACCCTTTTTCCTCTTCTCATCTTCCTCCGCAATATCTCCCCATATAGTTTTTTCAACAGCCGATGCAGCTTTCTTAGTAGCTGCAGTGACGGGTTTAAATAGTTTTTTAGTGTCTTCTTCGTACTCAACTTTTGATTCTTGCTGCGCTTGCAGATTTTTTCTAAATGAGTCTCTGACAGGAAGAAATTTTTTAATTGTTTCTAATCGTTCTCGTGCTGTTCTTGCAGTATGAGATTCTGGATGTACCATTTTATTATAACATAATAATTTAATTAATATCAGCAGAAGAGGAATACAGAAGTTTGATGATATATTATAAACACAGAAAAAACATAAATCCAAAAATAGAAAAACCACCATCAGAACTTGAATATTACTTGAAACATAGAACAAATTCCGAAGATTCAGATGAAGATGAAACAGATGAAGATTCCCATGATTCAGATGATGATTTCCAATATTGATAGCAGCAGAGAGGGGCGTCTACGGTTCTGTTTGGGACAAACAATAATCGTAGACGTGGTAATTGACCTCTATGAGTGGTCACTATTTTTTTTTTGGTAAAACACAAGGGTGACCATTCCCCTAAGTGGTCTGTTCACCCTCTCTGCTGCTCCTCGAAAGACTCAGAAGAAAGACTCTCTCACGAAGAAATTATTGATTATTTTTCACAACTGTGTAATTGTGACCGCGATAAAATATTTTTATTCACAACAACTCACGGATATCATGTACTGTGTAAATGTGAACCCGTATCGTTCGATGATCAGATATAATTAATTAACAGCGCTGGTAAGGATAATCCAACATGGAAACTTGATAAACAAGCAGGACTACACAGTATCAAATTGTCCGGGACAAAATCGAATAAAATCAATTCTGTCTGTAAAAGATTAATATCAGGACAAATCACAATCGCGCGAGATCTATTGGTCTGTCCTACGTTAATACAACCACGTGAAATAGAATATATCAAACCATCGCAGGTTGATCTTGGTGATTATGCCAATGAGATCTCCCAGCAGGATCTCGAGAAAATATCGATCGAGTTAACTGGAGAACCAGATCAATTAATTACCGTCACTGCGTCGTTAAGAAACAGATTAACAGTCCAGCGACGACCAGGACACTATTGCAATATATGCCAACGACGTCATGGTTGGAATGAGATTAATGATCATCCTGAGGATAAATGCGACAATTGCTTGATATATGTCCACGCAGATAACTTTGTTGTTACCTGCCCTCGTAGTAACGGAAAAATAATCATACAAAACAATTACGATAAACAGATACGCGAGTACTTCGCGGGGGCAACCAATAACGTTGTTGATGATGTAGTTAAATCATTACCGGAGGACCAGAAAAATCCGGAATATGTTAAATATTTGATGTCGGCCAAATACAGGAAGAAAACTCACCCTGGAACATTTATCGATAAGACACCCAATTATAACTACACGAGTAAACCATTACACGAGTGGACCGGGATGTAAAATCATCTACGGCGACTACATGGATGGATCTTACTGTGGTATGGGAATATCTATCGCGGCGATATCATCGATAAACGAAGACGAATCTGTGTTGTATTTGTCCTACCGAATCACCTTTACCGAGAAAGTTAAGGCCGATTACGGATTTGAGTCTTACAGGGACATCACAGGCGATATTGTCCTCGGTAAATCAAGGAAAGTAATAGTTCAGTGGGAATCTTTGTTACGCGTGGAAGGAGTTCCTGACGTGATTATCGTTGATGAATTACACGGAATAATGCGCCAGTGCTATTCAGGCTGCAACAAAAGTTTATTCGATAAATTCGCCGGACTAATCGCGATGGCTCCTCGTGTAATCGTGGCCGATGCCGACGCGAACAACGAGGATTTGATTCTATTTCGCGATAAACTAAACCGCGTTGACATGAAATTCGTGATGAATAAATATAAACCCGATCACGGTAAGACATTCATCGTGGAAAACGCTCATTAAGATAATTATGTTAATCTTCTGAAACATTTATCAAGCGGAAAACGAGCTGTAATCTTTACACATAACAAACTGAACGGGTCGTACTCCGTTGAGGAACTCGCGAAACAATTACAACATCTAAAATATCGCGTCAAGTACTATCACGCCGATACCAACGCGGCAGAACGAGCAAAGGATTTCTCAGACATAAGTAACGCATTCAATGACGTTGATGTTGTAATATTCAACCACACCATCGAAGCAGGAGTCTGTATCGTCGATGATCGATTTAAGGTATTATTCGTGTTCTCGTCTGAACTAGGATCAGTCGAAGCGACTAAACAGGCCATTCACAGATTTAGGTGCGTTAACAACGGTGACATCACAGAGACATTTAAATCAGACAAATTAGCTCCTCGAGAAAAATTAACAATAATCCGAGACGTCCTTGAAATGTTTTCGTTGCCTGACATTGTTCCTGACAATTTATCTGTTACGTCTGTGACGGTTGACCGAGGAAAACTTATATCAGACATCGAGGCGGCGATGGCCAATCCAGATCACGTGGAAAAGTATAATAATTTTATCAGACATTTCTCAACAATCTTTCCTGAGGCCCAGAATAAATCAAAAACAATAACAACAAAAAATATCATCGAGAAAATCAAATCGATATATAAAGGGTTCGCCACGGAGATGAAACCTAATAACATAATAAACGCTGCTAGAGGTGATTATGCGCTATATTATCCTAGTTGGCCCGAGTCAGATTTTATTAACAACAATATATGGAGAAACACATTAACTCCTGAAGAAGGTTATTTTGGTGGTAATGATATCAATATCATCGATGATCACACCAGATGGCTGAAGTACCACATTTGGATCATAAATAAATGGTTTAGCCGATATGAAGAGCAAGATCAATAATCAGTCATATATGTGATGACTGCAGAAACTTCCAGAAACAATATTATTATTAGGTAAAAGGAAGATTCTGCAGTTACATTGATAATGTGAGATAAATTTAACACCCTAATGATAATCAAGAATATCTGTCCAAGGGCCTTTTTTCGTCTCACATTTTGACAAACATGTTAAATGGTGTTGATCGGCCGATAATGTTAGGTATGGAAATACATAACCACTGACCTGATGAAAATTTTCATAATAATTATTGTTTCTAGAAGATTCAACATACATCAGACCATTGAACCGAGATGAACTAGCACGAAGACGTTACGTATAATATCGTATCAGAAAAATAATTTTTTTTTTTTTTCTCACACTGAACTCCATAAATATTCAAGAAATGTGGGACTTCAACCACAATTAAATATCTTCGATGACGTCATTGACCTTTTCACGGTCATGGTTGAACTCTCATAAATATATTAATAATATGGGACTTCAACCATCAAATATCAGAACCTGTCACCGTGCGTGTCAAATTTGAAACAAATAACAAATAGCGATGATCTACGTATATTATTACGGTGTTGTGATGAAATATCCTAATTATTTCAGTGCGATGATTGATCTGGATTTAACGATCGACGACATTCTTGGCAAAACACCCGATATTATTATAGTTAAGTCGACGTGCGAATCAGACATTGTGTGATTCAACGGCCGATGTGATTCAGATTATACTCATTGTGTGATTCAACGGCCGGTGTGATTCAGATTATCATGTGATTCAACGGCTGGTGTGATTTATGTGATTCAACGGCCGATGTGATTCAGATTATCATGTGATTCAACGGCTGGTGTGATTTATGTGATTCAACGGCCGATGTGATTCAGATTATCATGTGATTCAACGGCTGGTGTGATTTATGTGATTCAACGGCCGGTGTGATTCAGATTATTATGTGATTCATACTTCACTGAAACATTATCATGTGATTCAACGGCCGATGTGATTCATACTTCACTCATTGTGTGATTCAACATTATTATGTGATTCATACTTCACTGAAACATTATTATGTGATTCAACGACAGATTCAACATTATTATGTGATTCATAGTTCACTCATTGTGTGATTCCTACTCATTGTGTGATTCAACGTCCAATATCTTTGTGGAAAGTGGCCTAAAACATACATATATATGGAAAAAGCCACTTTCCACACTCGCATGATAATCGAAATATATCTATCAAAGGGTCTTTTTTCGCCTCACATTTTGACAAACAGTCCGTTGACAGTAGTATATGGGGTCACCCTAGCGTCAAGTGGACTTACCATGCAAAAACAGTCGATTCACTCTGGCGTCAAGGGGAATTTAACATGGGAAATTTTAACATGGATGGAACTGTAGAGCGTCAAGGGGAATTGAACATGGAAATTGAACAGGACCGGTACTTTAACGTCAATGGGACTTTAACGTTAAAATATGGGGTTTGCACTTTGTCGTAAATGGAAATTGAACATGGGAATGTCACCTGGATGTCAATGGGAATTTAACTTTGGGTGACGTCATGAGGTTTATAGGGTCAAAACATTTTATAGGGATTTTAATGTATTTGTAAGGACAAAGGGTAGATAGGGACAAGCATACAAATACACATTTAAACACACAGAAAAGACGACAGAAATGTTCTAAAACAAACCTCACAGAGAGAATAATGGCTCAAAAAAGAAAAGTCTATTGTATGGGTTCAAAACATTTATTCAAGTATATACATGGGCTCTCTGGCCCGTGCTTTGGTCTAAGCACTATCCATTTAATACATAAACATTTCTACATCAAACAAACCTATTTACTAGTTATTTAGTTCTTGGCTCTAGTAAACCTGTTTACATTTAATGTTCATTTATAAGAAAAAGCTAACACAAAACAAGTGACATGCAATCAAATAGGACAAAGTTCATGTTTCTCTCTCTCTATTCGTCTCACACGTTGTTAAAAATCTGGTCAGCTGGCACTTGTGTCCCAGCGTAGATATTTCCCATCACTTAATCCGTTTCATTCATAAATCGGCTCTTATATCCATCGTGCTAGGTACACTTATCAGTAAGCAGATCAAGTGCAGTCATCGTCTTCTTCCCATGGAGGTACAATGTATACCATATGAATGGTTACTTTTCCTTCGTTGATGTCAAATTTTCCTCTCATCGACTGCACGTCTTCAATAGCCCTAAAAAGTTTGGACGAAGTTATTTCTGCAGGTGTGCTAAATCCGAGACATACAGGTGAGTTCAAACTGTCGCAATACATAGATAGGCTCAAACGACCTCGATCTATGACTTGGCAATGACATTTGAGTTCCTCTAACAGTGAGTCAAGTAGGTCCGTAATGAAACCTGCTACTTCCTCGGCTGAAATGTCAGACGCGAAGTCTCTAAATTTCACCGTGTAGGTGTAAGTTGTCGTTCTAAATTTTCCTGAGGTCACTGTCTGAGTCGTTTGGATGCTAAAATACTCCTGTAGGTCTACTGAATCCTTTCCCTTCTTGGACGCACTTTGCTGTGACGGTATGGTAGTGAAAGAGGTCAGTGATGTTTGTTCCTTCTCTTTTTTCATCTGCGTAGAGTCATTCATCTTTCTCGTTGCTTGTCCTCGCAATGAAGTGTCGTTCTTGGAAGTCGTCCCTTTTTATACTGGGTGATATCAGTATGTCCATAAGGTAAAGTTTTGTGGTCTGGAAGTTTCACTAGCTGCACGTAGTTTGTCATGGCGTTAGTACATAAATAACTAAGATGTGTTACTGCATTGGTGATGTGATAGTGAGGCAAAGAATCACACCCGAGTTTCTCGTTGGACTTGAGTCTTACGCTCTATACTTGCTGTTTGAAGGGATTCATTTTTTCTCAATTGGTCTTAGTAGTGACAATGAACTGTTGGTCTTGGACGTTGTCCTTTTTTATATGCTGACCAATATTGATGTGACCGTACGGCAAAGTAAAGTGGTTGGGAAGTCGCACTCGCTTCTGGTACACGATTTGATAGACTTTTTCCAAGGGTCGACTGACGATGTGGTGAGTGGGTAAACGTACAATCTTGTTCGGCTGGTAGGTGGTCACTTTAAAGTTTGCATCCTCTCCAGACTGCAATGCTTCTTTCAATACGCCAAAGTTGACCACACGACTGGTACGGTAATTCAGAGTCAATCCTTTCACTTTACACTCTGTGTGCACTTCTCCTTGTGGGTCCCGGTATTCGTAGCCGTAATTTTTAGGACCGCCACTCGCGAAACTTAGAATCTTGTCGTCAGGATGTTCGTCTGTCCAGGCTCCTAAACGGTCTCCTTCGATGTTAGGGTCTTGCTGACCCGGTCGATCGATGTAGATGCAACTGTCCGTGTCAAAGTACAGGACGCGATCCCCTAACAGTTCTAAAGCTTCGTACAATTTTAAGCGAGCATGAGCTGTCACGTAAGCCGCAATGATGACATTTCCAAAAGGGTCGTCTTGTACAAAGTCCAGATCTTCTTCGTAATTGACCAAGATTAAATTCTCTCGAACGACGTCCACGTGTTTCATGTATTTGGTTTTGTCGTGAATCATCTGGAAGTAGCGGGAAGGTTCTGTCAAATATTCCGTCTTGGGTAAACACGGTCGTTGTGCCATTTTACCCCACAAGCAATTTAACATCACTTTGGCAAACGATCGCCTGCCTTCGTTTTTCTCGATGTGGTCTAAAGTGATGCCTTCTTGTTCCCGGTATTTCTCTTTGAATTTTATTTGGTCTTCGGGAGTGTGACACCAGGAAGGATAGCCGCTGGCTTCTTGCTTCAGTTTCAAAAAGGCATCCACGTAGTCTGCGAAAATGCCTTTCTGAGTAGGGTCACCTTTGTGGTATTGTTGTGTCTTGGGAAAGTGGCAAATTTCGTACACTTCTAACAGTTGGTATCCCATGTCCAGAGCTTTGAACAATTCTACGCTGACCCAGGTTCCCGTCAAGGCCCGTTCTTCCTGGGTGTGCTGACAAGGCTGATCTTGGTTGCACGTTTCGGCACAAGTACGGCACAAGGGAAACATCAGTTTGCCTTGACAATGGTGAGGTAAGACGGGATGGTATAGGTTCGTGGGAGGCAAAACTTTGCACTTGATCAAGCCTTCGTATTGTCGAATGTTGACCAGGTCGATGTGTTCCGTCAGCAATCGCGGGTGCCCTGTAGGAAAGTGACAATATTTGCACACGTAGGGATACAGCGAACACACATCCAAGTATTTGATTTCTTCTCCTTTCTCTTCGTCGGCTTGGTACAGCAAACAGGTGGCATTAGTCCTTCCTCCGTACAAACTATCCCTCGGGTTCAGGGGGTCCATCAGCTTGTAACTTTCCACGACACGTTTAAACTCGGGATCGATTTTCAAACGGTGATCGTATTCGTGTTCCCACATTTCCACCACTTGGTATCCTTGCTGTTCTAACTTCAAGCGTCGCTGACAAGTGTCCTGGTACAGGTCTTCCATGGTCCGTTGTAAAAACTGATTTTTAGTGTCACGGTCAGGGTAGCAGACGGGACATCCGTGAAATAAGCAACCGTTAAACTCATACATGATCTTGGGGTTTTTTAAGTCCCAGCCATCGACCGAATACGTTCCGATGGTCCTTTCGTCTCCTCCGTTGCGGGCATGCTGAATCCATTTGCCTTCCTTGTCGCACAAGTAATGTAACCAGCGTAGGGCTTTGACCGAGTATTGACGCTTGACATAGTTGGTCGTTTGAGGACTGATGACAGCCACGGTCTTTTGAGGCATGAATCGTTGGCGGTACACTAAGGAACACGCTTTGGCAATGGTGCAAGCTTCTTTCAAAGGATCGACCCCTCCGTGTTCCATGAACAGTTCTCGAAATTTTCCACAGCAACGTCGTAAAATGTCCACGTCGGAACGACAATACTTTAACATTTCTTCCTGAAAGTCGAAGGGGTCAGAGGCATGAGCCTGGTACCAAGCGTAGAAATCTTCTCGTTGTTCGGTACGCATGTTGTCGGGGTCGTAATAGTGAGCCTCAGGTAAATGGGGTAGAACGGCATGTTGATTGGCTTCCGTATTGAAAAAGTGTGGAAAGTACCCTTTAGCCATTTCTGTCATTCCAAACGTTTTAGGCATTCGACTCAAAAGCATGGCCAAGTAACTCATCGAATCTTTAAACTGCACTTGTCCCACTTGCATGAAAATGATTTTTGCTCCGTTCAAAGTGACTTTAGGACGTTCGGTGCCATGTTCCGTATAGTACCTCAAAAGAAACTGTCCATCGTATCCGGAGAAATTGTGAGCCATCACTGTGGCATGGCGATGACAATCTCGGTAACGTTCGATGTCCTCTTTGCTCCATGTCTTGTCGATGGGGTCTAAGACCCATTTGGCAAAATCGTCTAGCGTCTTTGGTCCTCGAAAGATTTTTTCACGCCCTCCAGGAATTTTGCTGCAGTGAGGGCAATAACTGAAGATAGGTTCTTGAATACACTTCTCGCACGCTCGATGAGCCACGCAGAAATTAGGAGTGTGAATGCCAGTCTCTTGCATGCATTCGAAATCGAAAAAGATGAAATTGCCTTTCTTCTTGTGACCGTCCTCTTTCTCTGGTGAGGGTTGGTATTTTTGCACGTAACATTGGTGTTCCAAGTCCACGATGTGGTGACAAATGTGACATTTTTTCTTTCCTGAACATACGTGTGCCTTGACACTATTGGTACGTATGCCTTGTCCACACGCGAGGCACAATCTCAGCAGTTGACAAGCGCATTTCTTCTGTGAACCTTGCGTCTTCAAATGTTGTTGGTAACAGGTAGGGCTGACAAACGTGCGCAGACAAGTTGAACAAGGCACTGGTTCTTCGCTCAGACAGGGTTGAGAGGCCAAACATCCTGAGCATTTCCATCCACAATGTTTGTGTTGCTCTCGATTATTATAACCATAGTCACATTTCTCACAATAATAAATATATCCCAGGAATCCAGTGATACTGGTAATGGTATCGAAATGTTCATCGTGATGATAAAGGTGAATGTATTTTCCGTCCTTAAAATGTTGGCCTCGAAACAACAGAGGCCCGCGCATTTCTTGAGTGTGCACTTTCAAGGTGTAACGTGGAGCTAGGGCATCTTGCAATTTTTGCATCTCAGGAATGCCACAGGGTGTGTCTTTGGACAGGAAAAAATGTAACAATGTTCGTCCTATCCTCAGTGTAAACTGAGAGAATATAGGACGAACATTGTTACATTTTTTCCTGAACCCATGTTTTGACTTTAGAATTCAGAGTTAACCATTGGCAGGGTTATACAGTGCAATGTCATTTGTTTCATTCTTAAAGAAGCCGTGTGATTGTCTTTTTTCTGAAAAACTGTAAATCTAACGTTAAAAGAAAAAAATTGCGTGACATATTGCAGTTCCAAAACCGGATAAAGTTAAGATACCAGAATTGTGCAAACTCAAGCTTTTATTTCATACAAAGATTTACTGATGGAAGAAAAAAAATCGTTCTACAATTTTTTAGAGTGTAAACTTTTGAAAAAAATGACATGACGAACAGTTCACGTAATTATGGTGACTACTGATCACAATTTTGGAGAGGTATCTTCAAACGGGAACATATTCCATTAGGGTATAAATCAAAACTACAATGAGAGAGAGAGAGATCACGTATTCCTACTTAAAAATATGACGACACGTACGTTTGTTTTTATGGCACATTTTCCTTATGAAAGTTTCAAAGAAACACTCATTCCATTTACATAAGATAAGACAAGAATTCTTTATTTCAGACTACATAGTCTATACATCTAAATTAAAATATAGATATAAAGTAAAATCACTGAAAACATAAAAGAACATATAGAACATAACACAATCACATCCATAGAAAAAATACACCCTTTACAAAAAATATCACAAGAGTGAACTGAAGACGCATGTAATTAAAGAGTGACCACAGAAAAGTACATCCAAACAAAGTCGTGCTATATTTCGTAACACGACTAACATAATTTCCATGAGCCGCTCATGGCGTGATCATTTGTGTTTTAGTTTTATTGTTTGTGAAGTGACTAATGGTCAGGTACAGAAAAACGTGTCTGATCATCTCACGGTGCGAATAACAAATGAAACCAATTTGAGGCTAAGGCGGTGGAAAATATCGACTGACCAATGAAGTCACTTACAATGTGTAACACATTGTTTGGTTGTAAATTCAGGGCTTGTTGACAGTAGTGTAGCGACCAGCCGCAGAATAAAAAAAAACACGTCCGATCTTGTCGCTGTGTAAAAAGGTACTGAAGTCAATTCGAATCGAAAGCGGTAAGAAAATAAGTTTAGCCAATGAAATCGTTTATGATGAGTGATGCATTGGGTTTTTTTTTTAAGGTAGTGTGGCAAAATAATGCTAACGCAAGAGCGCTGTTACCATTGCAGTACAGACAGATTGGAGTGTAAACATACAAACCCTTTGTTGCGTATTGTACCATTTCTTCTTGCCACATCAAATATTAAACGGCCACAGTACTGGTTCGCGTTTTGAAACTAACAAACATTTTTAATCTTACTCAAACATTTTGACAAGCACACTCACATCAACAGAAACAGAAGTGTAAAATATCGGTTAGCCAATGAAGTCAATTACAATGTGTAACACATTGTTTGGTTGTAAATTCAGGGCAAGTAGTGTAGCGACCAGACGCAGAATAAAAACACACGTCCGATCTTGTCGCTGAGCGAAAAGGTACTGAAGTCAATTCGAAGCGAAAGCGGTAAGAAAATAAGTATAGCCAATGAAATCGTTTATGATGAGTGATGCATTGTTTTATTTAAAAGGTAGTGTGGCAAAATAATGCCAACGCAAGAGCGCTGTTACCATTGCAGTACAGACAGATTGGAGTGTAAACGTACAAACCCTTTGTTGCGTATTGCACCATTTCTTCTTGCCACATCAAATATTAAACGGACACAGTACTGGTTCGCGTTTTGAAACTGACAAACATTTTTAATCTTATTCAAACATTTTGACAAGCACACTCACGTTGTCGAGTAGCGTAGTTTTCTGGAGTACGTACGTACGTGTCCCAGCGACACAGTGCCGTCTCTAGCTCTCTTGAAGACACCAACTATCTGTTTTATTTTTCTTGCAACTATTTTCTTTCGTGGTAGGGTTTGAATCGAAGGGTCGTCAAGATGCATGAGGTGTTTAAGACGCAACGCTGTCGTTGGGTTCCTATATGCTTGGCTTTCACTTGCCTTGTGAAATATACCAAGTCATTGTCACAACGAGAGGTAGAGAGGGTATATATGGAAAGAATGAACTTGGTTAAATCCTTTCTGAATCAGCAATCGAGATGAAACGATCGCACGATTTCAGTGAGAGAGAAGAAGAACGTAAGAGGCAGCGAAGTGACGTATAGCCTCACACACGAAATGAAGTGTTCGCTCAAATAGAAGACATGAGCGAACCTGAACCAACACCTTCCACGTCTGCGACCAGACAGAGAGAGTCTACTCCAAACCAAAGTTCACCAGTCAACCCTGAAAAGTACTATCACATTCGAGAGACGGAAAAGCGCTCCTCTAGAAAATTTAGAACCACGGCTTACACCTACACGGTGAAGTTTAAAGATTTCAAGTCCGACGTACCGTTGGAGAAAGCAGAAGGGTTCATCACCGAGATGTGGGATTCTTTGCTCACCACACTCAAGCGACAATGTCAACCCAAAGAAGACGATCGCTTGACACTATCCATACAACACGACAGCTTGAAATCCCCTGTTTGGATCGAGTTTAGCAGACACGCAGAACTGACCCCTTCCAAAGTCATGGACAAGATACAACAGGTGCAACAATCCAATGACAAGTTTGACATCACCGATGGTAAAGCCACACTGAAAATGGCTCACGTCTCTCTTCCTCAAGGGACAGGACGCAAAAAGGTCTTATTGGTGGACGACCTTCGCAACACCAAAACAAGTCTCGTCCGAATTAACAACCCTCATGACCAGATGTGTTTAGCCCGTGCCATCGTGGTGGGACGAACCTATACCAACAAGAACGACACGGTAGAATGGAAAAGAACCTGGAAAACTATTCAACAATCCGACCGAGCCAAACAACGAAATGAAGCAGAACTCCTGTTACAAAAAGCCGGACTGTCCAAAGACACACCCTGTGGCATTCCTGAGATGCAAAAATTGCAAGATGCCCTAGCTCCACGTTACACCTTGAAAGTGCACACTCAAGAAATGCGCGGGCCTCTGTTGTTTCGAGGCCAACATTTTAAGGACGGAAAATACATTCACCTTTATCATCACGATGAACATTTCGATACCATTACCAGTATCACTGGATTCCTGGGATATATTTATTATTGTGAGAAATGTGACTATGGTTATAATAATCGAGAGCAACACAAACATTGTGGATGGAAATGCTCAGGATGTTTGGCCTCTCAACCCTGTCTGAGCGAAGAACCAGTGCCTTGTTCAACTTGTCTGCGCACGTTTGTCAGCCCTACCTGTTACCAACAACATTTGAAGACGCAAGGTTCACAGAAGAAATGCGCTTGTCAACTGCTGAGATTGTGCCTCGCGTGTGGACAAGGCATACGTACCAATAGTGTCAAGGCACACGTATGTTCAGGAAAGAAAAAATGTCACATTTGTCACCACATCGTGGACTTGGAACACCAATGTTACGTGCAAAAATACCAACCCTCACCAGAGAAAGAGGACGGTCACAAGAAGAAAGACAATTTCATCTTTTTCGATTTCGAATGCATGCAAGAGACTGGCATTCACACTCCTAATTTCTGCGTGGCTCATCGAGCGTGCGAGAAGTGTATTCAAGAACCTATCTTCAGTTATTGCCCTCACTGCAGCAAAATTCCTGGAGGGCGTGAAAAAATCTTTCGAGGACCAAAGACGCTAGACGATTTTGCCAAATGGGTCTTAGACCCCATCGACAAGACATGGAGCAAAGAGGACATCGAACGTTACCGAGATTGTCATCGCCATGCCACAGTGATGGCTCACAATTTCTCCGGATACGATGGACAGTTTCTTTTGAGGTACTATACGGAACATGGCACCGAACGTCCTAAAGTCACTTTGAACGGAGCAAAAATCATTTTCATGCAAGTGGGACAAGTGCAGTTTAAAGATTCGATGAGTTACTTGGCCATGCTTTTGAGTCGAATGCCTAAAACGTTTGGAATGACAGAAATGGCTAAAGGGTACTTTCCACACTTTTTCAATACGGAAGCCAATCAACATGCCGTTCTACCCCATTTACCTGAGGCTCACTATTACGACCCCGACAACATGCGTACCGAACAACGAGAAGATTTCTACGCTTGGTACCAGGCTCATGCCTCTGACCCCTTCGACTTTCAGGAAGAAATGTTAAAGTATTGTCGTTCCGACGTGGACATTTTACGACGTTGCTGTGGAAAATTTCGAGAACTGTTCATGGAACACGGAGGGGTCGATCCTTTGAAAGAAGCTTGCACCATTGCCAAAGCGTGTTCCTTAGTGTACCGCCAACGATTCATGCCTCAAAAGACCGTGGCTGTCATCAGTCCTCAAACGACCAACTATGTCAAGCGTCAATACTCGGTCAAAGCCCTACGCTGGTTACATTACTTGTGCGACAAGGAAGGCAAATGGATTCAGCATGCCCGCAACGGAGGAGACGAAAGGACCATCGGAACGTATTCGGTCGATGGCTGGGACTTAAAAAACCCCAAGATCATGTATGAGTTTAACGGTTGCTTATTTCACGGATGTCCCGTCTGCTACCCTGACCGTGACACTAAAAATCAGTTTTTACAACGGACCATGGAAGACCTGTACCAGGACACTTGTCAGCGACGCTTGAAGTTAGAACAGCAAGGATACCAAGTGGTGGAAATGTGGGAACACGAATACGATCACCGTTTGAAAATCGATCCCGAGTTTAAACGTGTCGTGGAAAGTTACAAGCTGATGGACCCCCTGAACCCGAGGGATAGTTTGTACGGAGGAAGGACTAATGCCACCTGTTTGCTGTACCAAGCCGACGAAGAGAAAGGAGAAGAAATCAAATACTTGGATGTGTGTTCGCTGTATCCCTACGTGTGCAAATATTGTCACTTTCCTACAGGGCACCCGCGATTGCTGACGGAACACATCGACCTGGTCAACATTCGACAATACGAAGGCTTGATCAAGTGCAAAGTTTTGCCTCCCACGAACCTATACCATCCCGTCTTACCTCACCATTGTCAAGGCAAACTGATGTTTCCCTTGTGCCGTACTTGTGCCGAAACGTGCAACCAAGATCAGCCTTGTCAGCACACCCAGGAAGAACGGGCCTTGACGGGAACCTGGGTCAGCGTAGAATTGTTCAAAGCTCTGGACATGGGATACCAACTGTTAGAAGTGTACGAAATTTGCCACTTTCCCAAGACACAACAATACCACAAAGGTGACCCTACTCAGAAAGGCATTTTCGCAGACTACGTGGATGCCTTTTTGAAACTGAAGCAAGAAGCCAGCGGCTATCCTTCCTGGTGTCACACTCCCGAAGACCAAATAAAATTCAAAGAGAAATACCGGGAACAAGAAGGCATCACTTTAGACCACATCGAGAAAAACGAAGGCAGGCGATCGTTTGCCAAAGTGATGTTAAATTGCTTGTGGGGTAAAATGGCACAACGACCGTGTTTACCCAAGACGGAATATTTGACAGAACCTTCCCGCTACTTCCAGATGATTCACGACAAAACCAAATACATGAAACACGTGGACGTCGTTCGAGAGAATTTAATCTTGGTCAATTACGAAGAAGATCTGGACTTTGTACAAGACGACCCTTTTGGAAATGTCATCATTGCGGCTTACGTGACAGCTCATGCTCGCTTAAAATTGTACGAAGCTTTAGAACTGTTAGGGGATCGCGTCCTGTACTTTGACACGGACAGTTGCATCTACATCGATCGACCGGGTCAGCAAGACCCTAACATCGAAGGAGACCGTTTAGGAGCCTGGACAGACGAACATCCTGACGACAAGATTCTAAGTTTCGCGAGTGGCGGTCCTAAAAATTACGGCTACGAATACCGGGACCCACAAGGAGAAGTGCACACAGAGTGTAAAGTGAAAGGATTGACTCTGAATTACCGTACCAGTCGTGTGGTCAACTTTGGCGTATTGAAAGAAGCATTGCAGTCTGGAGAGGATGCAAACTTTAAAGTGACCACCTACCAGCCGAACAAGATTGTACGTTTACCCACTCACCACATCGTCAGTCGACCCTTGGAAAAAGTCTATCAAATCGTGTACCAGAAGCGAGTGCGACTTCCCAACCACTTTACTTTGCCGTACGGTCACATCAATATTGGTCAGCATATAAAAAAGGACAACGTCCAAGACCAACAGTTCATTGTCACTACTAAGACCAATTGAGAAAAAATGAATCCCTTCAAACAGCAAGTATAGAGCGTAAGACTCAAGTCCAACGAGAAACTCGGGTGTGATTCTTTGCCTCACTATCACATCACCAATGCAGTAACACATCTTAGTTATTTATGTACTAACGCCATGACAAACTACGTGCAGCTAGTGAAACTTCCAGACCACAAAACTTTACCTTATGGACATACTGATATCACCCAGTATAAAAAGGGACGACTTCCAAGAACGACACTTCATTGCGAGGACAAGCAACGAGAAAGATGAATGACTCTACGCAGATGAAAAAAGAGAAGGAACAAACATCACTGACCTCTTTCACTACCATACCGTCACAGCAAAGTGCGTCCAAGAAGGGAAAGGATTCAGTAGACCTACAGGAGTATTTTAGCATCCAAACGACTCAGACAGTGACCTCAGGAAAATTTAGAACGACAACTTACACCTACACGGTGAAATTTAGAGACTTCGCGTCTGACATTTCAGCCGAGGAAGTAGCAGGTTTCATTACGGACCTACTTGACTCACTGTTAGAGGAACTCAAATGTCATTGCCAAGTCATAGATCGAGGTCGTTTGAGCCTATCTATGTATTGCGACAGTTTGAACTCACCTGTATGTCTCGGATTTAGCACACCTGCAGAAATAACTTCGTCCAAACTTTTTAGGGCTATTGAAGACGTGCAGTCGATGAGAGGAAAATTTGACATCAACGAAGGAAAAGTAACCATTCATATGGTATACATTGTACCTCCATGGGAAGAAGACGATGACTGCACTTGATCTGCTTACTGATAAGTGTACCTAGCACGATGGATATAAGAGCCGATTTATGAATGAAACGGATTAAGTGATGGGAAATATCTACGCTGGGACACAAGTGCCAGCTGACCAGATTTTTAACAACGTGTGAGACGAATAGAGAGAGAGAAACATGAACTTTGTCCTATTTGATTGCATGTCACTTGTTTTGTGTTAGCTTTTTCTTATAAATGAACATTAAATGTAAACAGGTTTACTAGAGCCAAGAACTAAATAACTAGTAAATAGGTTTGTTTGATGTAGAAATGTTTATGTATTAAATGGATAGTGCTTAGACCAAAGCACGGGCCAGAGAGCCCATGTATATACTTGAATAAATGTTTTGAACCCATACAATAGACTTTTCTTTTTTGAGCCATTATTCTCTCTGTGAGGTTTGTTTTAGAACATTTCTGTCGTCTTTTCTGTGTGTTTAAATGTGTATTTGTATGCTTGTCCCTATCTACCCTTTGTCCTTACAAATACATTAAAATCTCTACAAAATGTTTTGACCTATAAACCTCATGACGTCACCCAAAGTTCAATTCCCATTGACATCCAGGTGACATTCCCATGTTCAATTTCCATTTACGACAAAGTGCAAACCCCATATTTTAACGTTAAAGTCCCATTGACGTTAAAGTACCGGTCCTGTTCAATTTCCATGTTCAATTCCCCTTGACGCTCTACAGTTCCATCCATGTTAAAATTTCCCATGTTAAATTCCCCTTGACGCCAGAGTGAATCGACTGTTTTTGCATGGTAAGTCCACTTGACGCTAGGGTGACCCCATATACTACTGTTGACAGATCTGTTGGATGTTAGCGTCATTTAGTGAAATTAAATTTATATAATATGCCATTTAGGAAAAGGATAGTTGATCTATCAACTGATGATCTTATTAAAAACAAACCTGTTACTGCTAAAATATCTTATAGAGTATTACCAGGCGATATTACTGCGTTATGTATTTTCGATCGACGTTGTGCTGGTTTTTCACAAAAATCTACAGTACGACCACAAAACCGTAATGAGCTTGCGCGAATTATATATTATATAAAATGGCATATTATATAAATTTAATTTCACTAAATGACGCTAACATCCAACAGATCTGTCAACGGACAGTTTGTCAAAATGTGAGGCGAAAAAAGACCCTTTGATAGATATATTTCGATTATCATGCGAGTGTGGAAAGTGGCTTTTTCCATATATATGTATGTTTTAGGCCACTTTCCACAAAGATATTGGCCGTTGAATCACACACTGAGTATGAATCACACAATGAGTGAACTATGAATCACATAATAATGTTGAATCTGTCGTTGAATCACATAATAATGTTTCAGTGAAGTATGAATCACATAATAATGTTGAATCACACAATGAGTGAAGCATGAATCACATCGGCCGTTGAATCACATGATAATGTTTCAGTAAAGTATGAATCACATAATAATCTGAATCACACCGGCCGTTGAATCACATAAATCACACCAGCCGTTGAATCACATGATAATCTGAATCACATCGGCCGTTGAATCACATAAATCACACCAGCCGTTGAATCACATGATAATCTGAATCACATCGGCCGTTGAATCACATAAATCACACCAGCCGTTGAATCACATGATAATCTGAATCACATCGGCCGTTGAATCACACAATGAGTATAATCTGAATCACACCGGCCGTTGAATCACACAATGTCTGATTCGCACGTCGACTTAACTATAATAATATCGGGTGTTTTGCCAAGAATGTCGTCGATCGTTAAATCCAGATCAATCATCGCACTGAAATAATTAGGATATTTCATCACAACACCGTAATAATATACGTAGATCATCGCTATTTGTTATTTGTTTCAAATTTGACACGCACGGTGACAGGTTCTGATATTTGATGGTTGAAGTCCCATATTATTAATATATTTATGAGAGTTCAACCATGACCGTGAAAAGGTCAATGACGTCATCGAAGATATTTAATTGTGGTTGAAGTCCCACATTTCTTGAATATTTATGGAGTTCAGTGTGAGAAAAAAAAAATTATTTTTCTGATACGATATTATACGTAACGTCTTCGTGCTAGTTCATCTCGGTTCAGTGGTCTGATGTATGTTGAATCTTCTAGAAACAATAATTATTATGAAAATTTCCATCAGGTCAGTGGTTGTGTATTTCTATACCTAACATCATAAGTCAGGTTATCGGCCGATCAACACCATTTAACATGTTTGTCAAAATGTAAGACGAAAAAAGGCCCTTGGACAGATATTCTTGATTATCATTAGGGTGTTAAATTTATCTCACATTATCATTGTAACTGCAGAATCTTCCTTTTACCTAATAATAATATTGTTTCTGGAAGTTTCTGCAGTCATCACATATATGATTGATTATTAAATTTATCTCACATTATCATTGTAACTGCAGAATCTTCCTTTTACCTAATAATAATATTGTTTCTGGAAGTTTCTGCAGTCATCACATATATGACTGATTATTGATCTTGCTCTTCATATCGGCTAAACCATTTATTTATGATCCAAATGTGGTACTTCAGCCATCTGGTGTGATCATCGATGATATTGATATCATTACCACCAAAATAACCTTCTTCAGGAGTTAATGTGTTTCTCCATATATTGTTGTGAATAAAATCTGACTCGGGCCAACTAGGATAATATAGCGTATCATCACCTCTAGCAGCGTTTATTATGTTATTAGGTTTCATCTCCGCGGCGAACCCTTTATATATCGATTTGATTTTCTCGATGATATTTTTTGTTGTTATTGTTTTTGATTTATTCTGGGCCTCAGGAAAGATTGTTGAGAAATGTCTGATAAAATTATTATACTTTTCCACGTGATCTGGATTGGCCATCGCCGCCTCGATGTCTGATATAAGTTTTCCTCGGTCAACCGTCACAGACGTAACAGATAAATTGTCAGGAACAATGTCAGGCAACGAAAACATTTCAAGGACGTCTCGGATTATTGTTAATTTTTCTCGAGGAGCTAATTTGTCTGATTTAAATGTTTCTGTGATGTCACCGTTGTTAAATTTATTCATAATTACCTGTTGTGCTCGTTTCATCTGGGTGGATTTCTTGTGGAGGTATTCTATTTCATCTTCGCTTAGTTTGGAACAATCGCGCTGGAACAAATAGCTCATGTACTTTAATTTTTTCTCATATGGTTCTAGATTATCATTTGCTCGGTAACGATAATATTTCGGTAAATCATCATCGCCAATACTACCGGTATTATTGGCGTCATTGCTAGTAATAGTATCTTCATTGGTAACGTTATCTTCGTTGGTGATAATATTTTCATCAGCATTTTTTATTCTTGTCCCGAGTGACGTCTTAAGGAACTCATCAACGACTGGATCGGCCTTAATCTCATCTCGTGTAGCTTTTTTCATATTTTTTTTTTGTCAGCCATAGTTTGTATTCATCAGGTTCAGTTTGAACTATCTCGTATCCGCTATTTCTCATTGTCTCTATTAGTCGCGGCGTAAAGTACATCTTGGAGTTATTTTCTTCAATGATGTAGCTGATAAACGCGTACCCGAACGGTGTTGTTAGTTCTCCTGGAGTCGGCATTCTGAATGATTTTTTCCTTTTCAGTGAGATTCTTCTCGTTGTTGATGATAGTCGTGATTATGTCGTCCCTGGTCGTGGGTAGATTTTTAACGACCTTAGATGTTGATGAATAGTGAATCTCATCAACGCACCTAAATCTGTGAATGGCCTGTTTAGTCGCTTCGACTGGTCCTAGTTCAGACGAGTACACGAATAATACCTTAAATCGATCATCGACGATACTGACTCCTGCTTCGATGGTGTGGTTGAATATTACAACATCAACGTCATTGAATGCGTTACTTATGTCTGAGAAATCCTTTGCTCGTTCTGCCGCGTTGGTATCGGCGTGATAGTACTTGACGCGATATTTTAGATGTTGTAATTGTTTCGCGAGTTCCTCAACGGAGTACGACCCGTTCAGTTTGTTATGTGTAAAGATTACAGCTCGTTTTCCGCTTGATAAATGTTTCAGAAGATTAACATAATTATCTTTATGAGCGTTTTCCACGATGAATGTCTTACCGTGATCGGGTTTATATTTATTCATCACGAATTTCATGTCAACGCGGTTTAGTTTATCGCGAAATAGAATCAAATCCTCGTTGTTCGCGTCGGCATCGGCCACGATTACACGAGGAGCCATCGCGATTAGTCCGGCGAATTTATCGAATAAACTTTTGTTGCAGCCTGAATAGCACTGGCGCATTATTCCGTGTAATTCATCAACGATAATCACGTCAGGAACTCCTTCCACGCGTAACAAAGATTCCCACTGAACTATTACTTTCCTTGATTTACCGAGGACAATATCGCCTGTGATGTCCCTGTAAGACTCAAATCCGTAATCGGCCTTAACTTTCTTGGTAAAGGTGATTCGGTAGGACAAATACAACACAGTCGTCTTCGTTTATCGATGATATCGCCGCGATAGATTTTCCCATACCACAGTAAGATCCATCCATGTAGTCGCCATAGATGATTTTACATCCCGGTCCAGACTCGTGTAATGGTTTACTCGTGTAGTTGTAATTGGGTGTCTTATCGATAAATGTTCCAGGGTGTTTTCTTCCTGTATTTGGCCGACATCAAATATTTAACATATTCCGGATTTTTCTGGTCCTCCGGTAATGATTTAACTACATCATCAACAACGTTATTGGTTGCCCCCGCGAAGTACTCGCGTATCTGTTTATCGTAATTGTTTTGTATGATTATTTTTCCGTTACGACGAGGGCAGGTAACAACAAAGTTATCTGCGTGGACATATATCAAGCAATTGTCGCATTTATCCTCAGGATGATCATTAATCTCATTCCAACCATGACGTCGTTGGCATATATTGCAATAGTGTCCTGGTCGTCGCTGGACTGTTAATCTGTTTCTTAACGACGCAGTGACGGTAATTAATTGATCTGGTTCTCCAGTTAACTCGATCGATATTTTCTCGAGATCCTGCTGGGAGATCTCATTGACATAATCACCAAGATCAACCTGCGCTGGTTTGATATATTCTATTTCACGTGGTTGTATTAACGTAGGACAGACCAATAGATCTCGCGCGATTGTGATTTGTCCTGATATTAATCTTTTACAGACAGAATTGATTTTATTCGATTTTGTCCCGGACAATTTGATACTGTGTAGTCCTGCTTGTTTATCAAGTTTCCATGTTGGATTATCCTTACCAACGCTGTTAATTAATTCTATCTGATCATCGAACGATACGGGTTCACATTTACACAGTACATGATATCCGTGAGTTGTTGTGAATAAAAATATTTTATCGCGGTCACAATTACACAGTTGTGAAAAATAATCAATAATTTCTTCGTGAGAGAGTCTTTCTTCTGAGTCTTTCGAGGTTCCCATGAAATCTCCGTAACTGATGCGTTCTCGGTATTGTTTGAAGAACGAGTCGATGTCGAATACAGGATATCTCAACCTGAATTTCGGTATCATTTCAGTAACCGACGATAACCCTAAAAACTTATCCGCGACTGATTCAAAGTCTTCGTCGGACGGAAATATATAAAAGTTTTTAAAGTGTTGTATGATGATACCGGGCAGATGATATGTTGATTTACATTCAGATTGAAGCGCCTGGATTGCTTCTTCTTTAGTTTGTACTGAAACAGATTCATCTAACGTTGAGACGGAGAAAATATTATAATAATCGCGCAACATAAAGTAATTCCTCCTGGATAGCACACGCGCGTCTTCGTTGGTAATGTTGTCGAATAGCGTGTCTAGCGTAAACGTCGGGTCGTTCTCGAGACACAAATAATTAATTTTTTCTTTTAAAGATCTGCCTGAAAATATACTGGTTGTCTTAGTCGCGTCACAAATAACATCACAATATTTTTCGCTCATTATATTTAATATCCATATATCTAATTGATTTTTTTTAATCACCAATTAAATAAAGATATTAAATATAAGATGGTCAATAAATGTACATGGCTTCTTCAGGGTTCCACTGAATTATGTGGAAGAAATTGTCGTGGTGATTTTTGCGGTGATCATAAAAAAGTATCAAGAAAATCAAATAATTCACGAGGTCCTCAGAGATGGATTAGCTGTTCTCGTGGAGTTCGTGGTAAAATTCCGTTGTGCATAGATTGTGGCGGGGTAAAATATAGATTAATAGTTGAATATCGAACAAGAACAAATAAACCAATACCATCGTTGGAGGAGTATTTATCATCGTGATTTTTGACCCCATATGATGACTGCAGAAACTTCCAGAAACAATATTATTATTAGGATTAAGGAAGATTCTGTAGCGAGATGATGATCTCACGGGGACAAAAAAAAATGTTTTTTCCGCACGGATGTTTCACGCATGATGACTGGCGAAAGTGACACAATCAATATATTTATAAGGAAATGTGTCACTTTCGCCACATACAATGATGATATCAAGGGTGAGGGTTAATCAATAATCTGATACCCAGCGTTAGATTTATTGTCAACTCTGCGATGATGATTGCAGATTATTAATCTGACCTTTGTTTTGATGTGAGATTACTTTGTTTCCATGTGATGTTTCCCCCGCGCCAATTCAACATTTTGTTCCCGCGCCGATTGTTAGATTATTTTGTTTCCGTGTAATTTGTTTCCCCAGCGCCAATTAAACGTTATTTTGTTTCCACACGGTATCCTCGTGAATTGTTTTTCATGATGATATTTCTGTGTGTTATTACTTGTTCCCGCGCGGCTGATTTCACATTATTTTGTTCCCGCGATGATATTAAACTCATTTGTCTGAAAACAATCCCGGGTCAAGGAACAACAGATAAATGCAACAAAAGGTGTCGTGGAGAATATTGTAAAAAACATAATTATCTTATGAAGAAAAACCCTCATGCTGGTCCACGAAGTTGTGTTGGATGTAACACCGGCGTTAGAGGATTATATCAGATTTGCAAAAGTTGCGGTGGAGATCGATATCGAAGTTTAATGATATATTACAGAAAAAGAAAGAACATAAATCCAAAAATAGAAAAACCACCATCAGAACTTGAGTATTACTTGAAGAACAAAACAAAAGATTCCCAGGATTCAGATGAAGATTCCCAGGATTATTGAGCAGCACAGAGGGTCCTGTCTACAATTCTGTTTGGGATAAACAATAATCGTAGACGTGGTATTGACCTCTATGAAGGGTCACTATTTTTTTGTCTAAACACAAGGGTGACCATTCCCTTAAGTGGTCTGTTCACCCTCTCTTCTGCTAGATCCGAATGAGCAAAGTTGCTTGATGTTGTGACCTATTGGATCAAGCAATCTAATTTTGACATCTAACAAAAGATATGTTTATCATTCATGTTTATCATTTTTGACCCCGAAAAATCGGCAAGAAGCATATAAATCGCAAACTAGATGGAATCTGTGTTCGCTTTTTGTTGCACTAACACATTTATCAAATGTGTAGAATAATTTAGAAAAGCTTGTAGATCACTGGGAAGATCGAAACACACACTAACGAAGGTGCATGCAGTGTGTTAACTTGAGTAACTGAAACTGGTGTCGTGTGTGTGTGTGTGTGTGTGTGTGTGTGTGTGTGTGTGCATGATGTGGATTTTTAATGTTGGTTCAACAATTTTTTTCAGTCATATTTCTACGATGTCTGCAGTGTGGTAGTTTATAGTGATGTCTAGGACTGGGGCATCATGCCGCAGATATGTAGCATCATACCTCTAACCAGTCACATTATCCTGATTCCAGGCCGACCAGTCCTGACTCTAACTTCTTAACACTGTGCGCCAAGCGAAGTAGCTGTTTGTACCATTTTTATAAGTCTTTAGTATGACTCGGCCGGGGCTAGTTTGTCTTCCGTTTAGAATATAAAAATTGATTATAGAAATATACATATTTATTAGGCAAACAAAAACGAAATTCTCAAAAGAAGGCCTCTGGACTTATTTCATAGGTTTTAATATATGTTTGAAAGGAATATGATGAAATTAACCAGAATGAATTTTTATTTTTTGAAAAAGATAATGTTAGAAAAAAGAAGTTTTATTTCGGTAATTCAACTTGATTTATCGATTACATTCTTAGAGGAAACAAATGAAGGTGAATGATTTGCAGAGTAATATCAGCAACATCAAACACTATTTAAAAATGAAATGGTAATTAAAATATTATTATCTTTTCATGTAAGAACAAAAAGATATAAAATGGAGACTTGCATTAATAAAATATTTAACATTACATGTAAATATATACATCGGCCTTTGATAGGTACTGCATACCTAAATATACCAAAATGGATAGAATACTAAAGACCTGCATTCAAAATGAAAACAACTAATGTTGTTAGGACATAAATACCTAATAAGCCTACCCAGACACCGTCTATATAAAAGACAAAAATATGATATTGACGGATACAAACTTTGGTTAAAAAATGTCAGATAAATACACAATACTTCAAAAAAGTTGTAAATGAATTATATATAAAATAATTAAATGCATTATATATATATATATATATATATATATATATATATATATATATATATATATATATATATATATATATATATATATATGACAAGTTGAATAAATTTATACAGGTGGTAAATCGAAGATACAAAAACATACTATGCATATGCTTTATTTACATCACACACAAATATACATACTAATATGGAGACAATGTGATGTATACCAATATTTATATTGCCATAAAGCGTGCATTTTCAATTTCTAAAACGAGTTAAAACTTAAGGATGTTAAAAATATAACTCTTTGATGAGGAACTGTTGCTATGAGATCAATTAAAAATTAAATAAGACTTGAAATTTTCGATTCAGAGATTCAGAGAAAATCCATGCAGAGATAAGAACTGAAATTGTGGCACATTTACACTAGCCATGTAATGTAATCAAACTACACTAATACCCAGCAAACGAAATACAACACTGTTTAGTTCAATTTAATATGTTTTTAAGACGAAAAATGAAGATCCATAAAATAAAACATTCACTCTTTAGAATCTTGCGTCACACATGTTATATAATAATAGAAAACAAATTTGTTTACGTAACAGAGAATTGGACTGAACCGGTTCACATAATTTGTATTTTCGGCATAGTTATATACGGTTCTTACGAACTTTAATTTGTTTAAGGGGACAAAATCTGCCATATCTTTATTTTGAGTCGTATAAATGAAAATATGGTTTTAAGGAGTATTCTTATTGCAATTTAACATTTTTTAATTATTTCGGACGAAAGTTGCTCAGTTATTATGCGTTTGTTATCATCAATTCGATGACAGATAAACTAAATAGGAAAAACTTGTATCTAGCTGGTAATAGATATTTCCGAAATTGAATCTAAGCCCTGCCACTACTCATTTACGTAAGAAATATTTTCTAATCCATTACAAATTATAAAATATTGAGTTATTACACAATTTAAAACATACGTGTCCGGTTTGAGCAAAATCAGATCAATAATTCTTGCATTAATACGTCGACCAATTAACCTCCATTTCTTATAGTTTAAATCCATTTCAGAGAACCATTCGAATACGCTGTTCCAGATCAAGTAACATAATAGAAGTACACACACCAGGCTTTAATTTGTAGCCCTCCAAACGGTTATGGGTTGTTTTTACAGACGTCACGATTGAGTACGCAAATACCCACAATGCAACGCGCGCGCACCTTGAGCCACCATCTTGAGTCCCTAACAAACCTTTGTCAACATTAGTCATCATATGTATTCAAGATAATAATTTGATTTAACTGTCGATAATGACATTTACTTCATCGAAACGATACATAGATTATACTTACAAATGCACGAAAATAAAAATAAAGCTGAAAGTTCCCTTGCTTATATCGAAAGACAGAATAGTGAAGTTGAACCATGATCGTGCATATTGCTATGAAATAGAAATGCAGCTATTTTTTTTTTACCAACAGACATTATTGACATTTTTAAAGTGTTTCGTATTATATCCCTAAGCTTGTCATCTTGAAAGAGTATTTCCGGACAATGCTATTCGGGATACAATATCAGTTACGAATTAAAATTTCATAGCATGTGTTTTATGCCAGAACTTTTCGGTACAAATACTTTTCGCGTCAACAGGTGTTAGTGCCAAAGACGGTTGACAAACCAGTTTAATTAGTATGGTCGGATATTGTATTTGTGGTGGAGATGATGGACGTAGGATGATACTGAATGAAAGCGATAACCATTCAAAGAAGTTTCATCTTCAGTGTGTTCAAACGAAACACGTGCCTAACGGAACATGACTGTGTCGAATGTCAAAACGAATTATTCCTGAAATGCTTTTAGAAATATGAAATCATATATTAAGAATTAGCTTTTTAACTTGAACGATAACCAAATGATTGATTTTAGTCCACGAAAATAAATTGAAAATCATTAATGTTTTTTCTTGTTTGTGCATCCATTTGTGTATGCGTTTATTTATTGATCGATCTATTTGTTTATGAAAGAATAACAAAGATGGTTGAAATTTAAATGTTTTACCTGAAGAAAACAAGTTGAAAAGTCACGCATTCGGTCTCGTTAGGTTGACAGGCACAACATAATGAGATGTATTATTATATTCTTACGCACAAAATGAGACGTGCCTTCATAATTATGCGGGAAGAGCAATGTTATTAGGTGCCGGGGCTAGGGACTCAAAATGGCGGATATGGAAGTACACGCTTTTTGTGACGTCACGTGAAAACAACGGATAGGTAATGAGATAAGGAAATGTTAAATAAGGCTGATTAATATGGCAACAAGGTCTATTAGCAAATCAAATGCTTTCCTGATTCCAGCAGAAGCAGACGTGCAATTTATTTCAAATCTCTCTCTCTCTCTCTCTCTCTCTCAAGCTCTCAAACTCTGTCTCTCTCAAACTCTTCATCAAATCATAATGTTACATGCATGTGTTAATTGAATCCTATACAGTACTCCAAAAACGTGGACAAAATTCAGTTAATGTCAGTCTGGCAATAATAGAAAAATTCTAGAGCTACACGAATGATACCGAGCCAAAGTGGGTGAATCTTAACTGGAGACCCTTAATGAATAATAAAGATAATTGCAAAACAAAGCAAATGTAGTCTAGAGTTTGCTATTAAGAAAATAGTCACTCAGGCCGATTTCCTTTATGAACTCTCATGGCACTAAAAAAAGGAAACAAAAGCAAATAAATCCCAAATAATAATACCACGGAAGAGCTGCGGACAGATTAAATTGTAATACTTGCAGCAAAAAAATAAACAATCTGCATTTGCAATCTCAGTGCTTGTCTTTTCAAACCTAAAAATACAGTCTGGTGAGGGAAAGGAATTATACAACAAATCAACAAATTTAAAGATCTACTTGAAAAGAAAAATGTTAAACGTTCCAACTTTCTCAGAGAGTAAAACATATAGTTGAAAGGTTTAACAAAATTTTTTGACTAGAGTGTGTAAACATTGAAAAGGAAATATTCTGACTTTTTACCCAATTTTATTCATGGCTACAATAACACCAATCAAAGATTAATGAACGTAACGTCGGTTCAAGAAAGAAATCGATCGAAAGTATAGACAAGCTTTGCTGTTCCTTAGCAGCCGATTCATTTTGAATGCCTAAATTTAAAATCGAGGAAACAGTCACCATTTCCAAACACAACCCAATATTTATATCTTTCTACATTTTATATTCTTTTCCACGGACATGTTTACATTCCCACCAACGTGACATGAGTGACTCTGTCATGGTGGGGGTAGAGGCTTGCCCGGATGACAGTGTCCCAAGGATTCTAGTGCGGCCAAAACACCAGCCTTCCATAATACTCTGCAGTGATTGTCGAAATGAAATCCCACCGAGTGCAATACTTCAGGCAAGCCTGTGGTAGAGATAAATATATACACACTTTGAGCTAATGTGTTTTCGGTCGATAAGCAGTTCTCTGTGTGAAGATTATTTTGGTTTTCTCTGTCTGTGATTGGAAATGAATACCATTTGCTGATTCCACTGAGACTGTGAGCCGAAGAGAAATGAATGAATATACTGTGTTTTCTATTAATAGTGACTCTAGACAGGCTTGTATTGATTTTTATTTACAGCAATAATACACAGTGTAGTATAGTTTCAATAGCATGTATTTATTTTGATCTGTCAAAGCGGAAAATATATTTGAGTTGCGACTATTTTGTATTAAAGATATGCCTGTGGTAGTTTATTACACATATGTCAAGCAGACAGGTCTTTGATTTACAAAGTATACAGAAGGAATTTATGGAAGTTTTTAGTAGTGGCGTAAAGCTGCCAGATGAATGGAATGTCAAAAATATGACATAATCTCAGATCGCTGTATCATTCTCATGCATCGTATAGGTTTATTAGACAGGCACAACAAATGTACGCATTCTCCAAGACAAAAGCAAAACACATTGATAAACTTCTAACTCTGGGAGTGACCTTAGAAAAAGAACGAAATGTTTGGGCAGATTTTTTCAGGCAAATAAAACTAAAAAGAATCTGCATAATATCGTGCATGAAAGAGTACACTTACGAACGAAACATAACTCCCCCACTACGTCTGAAGCGAGTGATCTTTTTGATGAGGTTAGGGACGAGGATGTTCAAGGGCAGGCTAATTAAACAAATGGAAATTCCACGCATAACGAGATGCATGCCTAGATACTGTAAAGGAGAAGTAGTCGATCAACCCACCAGAAAAGAGAAACTTTTGTACGAAGTAATATACTACGTTGTAAGAGTTGCATCAGCGTGAGCACCAAGAACGATTTGCAGAAACTGTTGCTGAAAGCAACGAAGCAAAATATAACTATGATATTTACCCTCGTTCCAGAAATTCAATATTATTGGGTACCAGCGCATAGACTTGTATGCATCCGAATTGATATAATTCTAAGTGACTGGACATTTGAGCTTGTTTAGTCTGGAATCAAGATGGATATTATTTTTATCCGACTTCCGATATCTCATTGTTAAAACAAGGCATTTTATCTAAGAATTATAGATTACTCAGATGGAAATACTGCACGACCTTTTTATTATATGCTTTTTTCTTATTCTACCTAAGGCTTAATTATATAACAAAATATACACTACTGGAAACAAATTAACTGAATGTATGCCATATTCCAAACTAAATAAACAAGCGCAGGTTCGTCATTACACAACAACAACATTATTAATGCCCACATATTGGAATATAAGGTTTTTTTGTTGTTTTTTTTTTGTTTTTATTTTGAGTACAGTAAGGAGGACGCAATTGTATTTAGAATATAGTCGAAATTAGAGTACAATTTCGAATTGTGTAATCAAGCTTGGGAACCCATGACATGGCTCATGTAATTCGGATTTGCAGAACTAAGAAAGTACATTTTGAGGAAATTCAAGATGTAAAACTGTAAGTATATTTTTTGCCATTCTTGTTACTAGCTAAAGATTATGCCTTGTCACTCTCATATTATTTGTAGGGACTCTGTCTGGCGTATATCTCTAGACTAAATCCGAACCATTGTATCAAAAAAGTTAACGAGGAATGTAGCAAAGCAGCTGGTATGTGGCATTCTACGAATCATCTGCTTTAGTTCATTCAGAAACAAATTTAATGAACCAAAACGTAAAGTTTCTACTATGTGATTGTACATGATTTGTTTACAAAGTAGTGCCTAATACACTATTGGGTACAGGTGAGTGCAATATGAAGTGCACGTGAGTGCAATGTAGCGAAATAATGAACGATTCTGACACTGTAAAGTTAGAAGAGAAAGAAATGAGCAAATAATGTTACCAGGTTTAGAGGTTCGACTTAACCATATATCCGTGGGATAAAGGTTATTATCATGTTTTCCATTAGCTCAGCCCTAAAGACATTGCAGCCGAGAAGATAGTAAAACGGCGACAGACACATATGAGCTAAGAGCAAGGTCGTACCACCATTGACGAAGTCCCTAACACTACCAATTGGATGCAATCAAAATAATCATGTTGTGTGCGACGATGTGATGCTTGAAAATCATGTCAATCCCGCACAAATAGTTTTACGCAAAGATACGCCAATGTGCCAAAAAGTGATCCGTGACAGCTGTAACAGATATTTCGTGGCATAGGAAACATTTATTTTACTTGGTGTGCTGCCATCCACACGTGGGCTAAATTTTTTGAAATGTTTGCGCAGATTATAAAGAACCCCTACAGTTTTCTTACCGTTGATTTCACTGGAACTTGAAATCGAAGGTGGTAAATATCAAGCATCACAATCGTAAAGCCAATCATATAAAATATGTAAGGCAGTAATACCATAGAAGAGTGTGGGAAGCGACATCGTGAAGCTGCTCAGCAATACCTTGAAGAGGTGGCAGCACTTGAACAGAAGACATCCAGGGGCCAGTTAGTAAAAAAAGGTAAACACAGCACAGATATTAAATGGACAACAAGAGCATCTGCAGAGACTAGCACACGCTTGCCAGCGGAGATGGTTGAATCCAAAATGCCAATGTCAAAAGAACCAAACGATGAAAAAATATCAAAGAACCAGCACGGCAGGAAATGTATGATGATCCTATACGATTTGCCTCTTTCGTATCTAATGAAAGAGAACTAACTGTAGGAATATAAACTATCAACGAATAAAGGTCGTAGTTACATTGAACAAAGCTGGTCTGAATGGGTACGCAAAGAGTGAACTGGACAAAACAGATTAAGCAGTGGAGACCTTATCTTGGCGAATTTGAAAAACATGTTAACATGTATCGATAGATGGGTGCAGATAAAACTAAACCATATGCAAATAATTTTTAACAAACTTTTATAGCGGCTATGCCTCAGATCTATGTTCAAAATCCTAAACAAGTAGCTGCGCCTGCTATGGAACCACGTAATGAGACACCTTTACCCCTACTAAAAGAAAATCAAATGAACAGAGGATTTGACAATGTATTAACAATTCAAAAGTCAAGAACAGCAAGAAAAGGTAAAACAAAAGGAAACGTTCTTGGCAGATTACGTGACCCTAACGATCATGTTGATCAATTCGTGCGATCAACAACGCACTCAAAGTCATCAAAGAAACTATATCAATTTGTCAGCAGTTGCACACCAATTATCTTATTGACAGAGTTACATATAAACTTGTCGAAGATATTCATTATATATATGACGAATGCGTTCCGACACGATTGAGACTGTGCGTGGGAAAAAACTCCGTGCAACATTTGGTTGTATACACAACCCAGAGTATTACCTCAATGATCAGCATCTCATCCACAAAACCAGAATTCAGAGTCACTTTTCGGCACCTATGACTGCTAAGGAATCACACTTGAAATTGCACTAGCGTCATTGTGAGTGCATTACAGTTGGCCTAGTATCTGATCACAACCGTTTGGTGGTCTGCCCGCGAACGATTCATTTGTGTTTTCATCAGATCGTGCATTAACTTGGAGTATTTTAAAACTTCTACTGGCGAGTACAATATTACCTCAATCTCTGATAAGAATTCGGAGTTGACTCGCAAGGACTCCAAAAGTTGTGTTGTGAACATGAGCAGCCCAAACACATTTTTATTAAATATCTACAATATCCAGTAAATATTGGACAGTTGTCGCTGAGAACATTTCTTAGTTGGCTCAAAGATTTTAACGAAAGAATGCAAATTTTGCGTGCAGAACCTTCAGGGCCTGACACTGTGAGAATTACTTCAACAAGGCAAGTAAATTTAGCACGTGACACCGGCAGTGGTAGTTATGAAATCAGGCATGAAACGACAGGAGTAATTCTTCACATTCACATACTTTTGGGTTTTTCACCAACCGTAGGACCAAGTGATTTGATATCAATTACAACCGGAACACGTGTGTATTTGCCATGCCATAATTATAGACCGACACATACTCGATTTTCCCTCATGGCGCAAGACGGACACGTGGTTGATCTGCAGATTTAAACATTAATTATAAAACTGCACATTGGAGATCGACCTGACGTTTTTTAAAAATAACAGCAATGACAGTCGTGCGTGGACTTGTGAAACCCGTTCGCGTAGTTAGTACGAGAAAACCTGGGCACATGACATAATACTGAAATGGGCTCGGTGACGTTGCTTGTGGTTTTAATTACAAGAGCGCGAAAAGCCCTCAGAGCCTTATAATCTCACACCTCTCCCATTGCTAAACGGGTTTCAATACGAATTGTAGATAGTATTAATAATGTCGCTTTGGATGGATCAAAACCACTGGGATCGCATGCATTTCTGTAAATTCGAGACAGAATATGATGAGTAGTAGCACCATCAAAGACGGTTCCAATTCAACTGACAGAATCAATGCCACCTAAAATTAGTAACATTATTGATGAGGCCGCTCCACGGTGATTGTCAGATTCAGCGATTGCAAATCTGGCAATGTGGAACGGATTTGGACGATATTAATGACAGTAAATTAGACACTGTATAGTATTATGGCCCAGTTCAAAGATGTTTCTGATCCAGCATTTGACATGAGAGCACAAGTGTTAGTGGATCGAAGCAACGCACATTTCATTTTCAGTGTTACTCATATCTATCTAGAGATCCCAATCAATTACAAATAGAACTGAAAGTAGAAGACACGTCTATGTTTTTCATTCCAAGTAAGACATTCCTGGAAGGGGAAACTGGTACAAGCAGATGGTGCTGATTACCTCGCTGATGCCCAAGTAGGATTTGTTAACAACAGATTTATGGCGTTACTCAACAGTGCAAGTTATTCCATCGAAAGGAAATCGTGTCAGTTTTAGACGATGTTGATGTGGTCACAACATTTATCAGATTTACCAGATATAGCGATGATTACACGTGAATAGCTGGCCCACGAATGATGTTTGTCAAAGATGCAGCCAAAATGCAGATCACGCACAAAATATAATTAGATGACTTCGAAATTTAGCTGGAGATGCTGATTCAGCTGTTGAAATTTTACCATTACCTAATCCTAATTTCAACTTTTGATATGGACAGCATCGATCTTATCTTATTGGTGATTCACTGTGGTTTTCGAACACATTTCCCCTCAGTCACATCTTCGGTTTTTAGAGATGTTGTTCACAAGGTTACATTTGGAGCATCATCAATCTGGATTCATCAATAGGACCCGGCACTCACTGCGTCGCATACGTGGTAATACCATAACATAGTTTTTATTTTGACTCGTATGGACTTACACCGCCAGTCAAAGTTGTTAATTATTTATCAAGGGGCACTGGTGAAGGAAAACAGTTTTATTTAAATTTGCCAGTGCAGACTCAGTTGGATGTTCCGATATGTCGTCATCTTGCCATTGAAGCGCTGCGTTCACTGGAGCGTGCACCAGCACCGCAAGCACTTACTGATTTCATTTTAGAGTATGTTTGATATTATACAGCAATGTATATTAGCAATTATGTTCGTCACTCTCTCGACGATACGGTGCTGATATGGATCTGGGTCGATTTGCCACCAAAGCGGATTTAACTGAGTTTAATAGTCGTGTTTTTTTCTGTGTCGATCCAGTTGAACTTGTGATTTTTGAAGATCAAACTGGTAAACTAAAAACGTTAAACGCTGACATTCAAGGTATAGCAAAAGATGAAATTCAGTTCGCTGCAATGCACATCTATTATGCAGGCTATTTAACCGTCTTTGGTGTTTGTGCTTAATAGGAGATTTTGTCATTGTATAAAGGCGAAGAAATCTGACCATGGTGATGCGGTTTCGGAATCTACCACTGACGGGATGTTCGGCTAATTAGCAGCGGATGCTAACATTGATGATAATTTTGTCCCACTTGTCGACAAATATGTGCGTTAGAGTGATGTTACTATACCATCGTCTACACTAAAATATGATGTGAAGCACCAGATAGAAGCTGGTAGCTGGAACCGCCCTGACGTACCAGTGCCAAATCGAGGCCAACTATGTGCTTAGCATTAGCAATTGAAAATGCAGAAGCATTGAGTGCAGCACCAGGTTTAAAGGCTCACCAGGGTTGTTTTATACAATCGTGAAGTGGCATTCACCGATGTATCCACTCCGGTTATGTTCACCAACGGACATTTTAAACCAACATTGACCGAATTGAGAGGAGAAAGATCTCGACTGTTATTCAACAAGGGCAACACTTCTTTGGCAAAGACCATCATTAGATGCAAAAGATTCCGGCGTAATCTATGCGAGCGGGATGCCAAACCACCAGAACGCATTATGTATTATTGATAGAAGAACCATGACGGACCCTCAGTCTTACCGACGTGAGAAAAAACATTCGTATCGGAACAACAGTTGTGAAATTAAATTGCCAAAAGAACCACTCTGATCGGAAAATAACGTATATGCTTTTTGCGGTCTTGCTATGGCAACCGTTGGTCTTGGTGTAACTGCAATCACGACAACATTAACGATTGCAAGTGCACCAGTCGGTATTGTTGTCAGTGCTATATCTAAAAGTAACTGATGTTTCTGGTACCGCTAGCAAATTAATTTATATGTGACTGCATTCACCAATACGCGTCTACTCCTAATTACATGCGGCCACACAAAGCAGTATCAATAGGATAAATTGCACTAGGCTGCAACTGAAGATAAAATAATCAGTGTGGATAAGTTTGAACAGTTCCGGTAGAAATTGAAAATCACAGACAAATAAGAGCACAGATAAGAAACATCGTGGACTTACAGACCGAGAAAACCAAATAATCTTGACGCAGACTACTGCTGATTGATAGAAAAAACATTTGCTCACATTATGTATGTATTGATCGCTACCATGTGCTTGCCTGAAGTAATACACTCTGCGGGATTTCATTTCTACAATCACTGCAGAGTAGCGTGTAGGGCTGGTGTTTTGGCCTCATTGGAGCTCTTGGGACAGTGACATCCTGACGAGCCTCTCCCCCTCCACCCCCGACAGGAATGGATCACCATATCACGTGGATGGTAGTGCAATCACCCCCGCGGAAAAAAATTAACATGAGCTAAAAATGTAATGGGGGCTGAAGGGTAGAGGCAAGTTGTATATAAAACTGTGGGTATTCTTATAGTACCTTATATAAAACAACCGGCCAGAATGACCAGACCCACAAACATCCGCTTTCATTTTTTCTGACCGCTCCGGTGGCCTAGTGGTTAGAGAGTCCGCCTCAGAAGCGGGAGGTAGTGAGTTCGAACCGCGGTCGAGTCATACCAAAGACATACAAAATGGTACTAACAGCTGCCTCGCTAGGCGCTCAGCATTAAGAGGTTAGTGCTAGGACTGGTCGACCTGGTGTCAGGATAGTGTGACTGGGTGGGATATCATGCTACATGTCTGCGGCATGATGCCCCAGTGCTAGACATCACTATAAACTGCCACACTGCAGACATCGTAGCGATATGACTGAAAAATTGTTAAAACTTCGTTAAAAATCCTAATCACACACACACACACACACACACTCATTTTTTCCGATTTAGCCAAATACCGGTTATTGTGAATATACCTTGTCACCTTTTTACAGTAATGAAACTCTCACAAAATAGTGCGGTCTTGCCTTACCTAGATTCCTTCAAACTGAATATTTGTAGGATGTTTGTCATACTATAACCTCAAACAAACATTGTTTTCTTTCCGCTCTATGTCACCCAGCCCTAATTTTAACATTTAACCCTTTCATATTTTGCTTTTACCATTTTACATTGAATCTTTCATCCCTAATTAATGTACATGGATGCATAACTTTTTTAGAGAGGGTGCAGCAGTAAAAATAGATTTATCGGCATTTTTGTTTCGAGGATAATAAATCTGGTTGGAAACTACGCTTTATTAACTGGAAGGGGGAGAGAATGGCTACATTACAATTTCAAAATGGGCTGGGGGGGTGGGTTGTTGCAAAATTACGATTTGGAAATGGCCCAAGTTTTACAAACGCATGCTTTATAAGTTTAGAAATACTTTCATCAAAAAGCGCAACCCAACGGAACGGGCGAAAACAAATAAAGTGATGAATGACTTTCTAACGTAGAAACGAAATAGAAACCTTACAGAAACTATTGTACGTACACTTATTGCTCCTGGCTGTGAACTATGCAATGCCATTAATAATATTTCACTATTTTAGAAATAAGGAGTAGAATGAACAGTGTCAACCCTTTTTTGATAGCGCATTAAAACACAGATCATTGCCAATGTTGTTTTTTCGACTTGTACAAGGTCATACATGGTGCATGAAGTCAGTGCTCTTAAGACAACTGTAGGAGAAGATGTCTTGTACTCTTGACTTCCAGAATTCAGAGTCCACCTAATATTTTCTCAGAATCCTAACGATGTGCCAAACTTGAGAGTCAGCAAATTAGCTCATGCAAAAATGTAAAGCCTTCTGAAATGAGTAAATTTTGAGTTTTTATGTATTTATTTATTTGTTTATAGATTTATTTCAAACTTCATTCTTTTCACAATTTATTAATTATATTTCACGATTTAAAAATAGTTGGTTATAATGGATGGTTACATTGATGGATTGATATATATGCATGGTACAGTATGTAAGATGTAGATTGATGGATTGATATATATGCATGGTACAGTAAGATGTAGATTGATGGATTGATACATAGGCATGGGTCTATTATGTAAGATACAGATTGATAGATTGATATATATGCATGGTACAATATGTAAGATTCACATTGATGGATTGATAGATATTCATGGTACAGTATGTAAGATTCAGATTGATGAATTGATACATAGGCATGGGTATAGTGTGTAATTGTCAGATTGATGGATTGATATATATGCATCGTACAGTATGTAATATTCAGACTGAAGGGTTGATAGATATGCATGACTACAATATGTAACATTCGAACTGATGGATTGACAGATATGCATGTACAGTATGTAATATTCGAATTGATGGAATGATAGATATGTATGACTACAGTATGTAAGATCCAGATTGATGGATAGATTGATAGGCATTGGTACAGCATTTAATATTCAAATTGATGGATTGATAGATATGCATGGTACAATATATAAAATTCAAATTGATTGATTGACAGATAAGCATGATACAGTGTGTAAAATTCAGATTCATGGATTGATAGATATGCATGACTACAATATGTAACATTCAAATTGATGGATTGACAGATATGCATGGTACAGTATTTAAGATTCAGACTGATGGAATGATATATTTCTATGACTACAGTATGTAAGATTCAGATTCATTGATTGATAGACAGGCATAGTACAGTATGTAAGATTAAGATTGATGGATTGATTGATATACATTGTACAGTATGTAAGATTCAGAGAGATGGAATGATAGATATAAATGGTACTTTTTGTAAGGTTCAGATTGATGGAATGATATATATGTATGATTATAGTATGCAAGATTCAGACTGATAGATTGCTAAATATGCCTTGTACAATATGTAAGATTCAGATCGATGTAGTGATAGATGTCTATGACTACATTATGTAAGATTCATATTAATAGACTGACAGATAAACATAGTACAGTATGTAAAATTGAAATTGTAGAAATGATAGATATGTATGACAACAGTATGTAAGATTCAGATTGATGGAAAGATAGACATATCTGACTAGATTATGCAAAATTAAAATTGGTGGATTGATATATTTGACCTGTACAATACCTAAGATTCAGATTGAGGAAAAATATCGGTAAGTGTGACTACATTATGTAAATGTAAGATACAGTTTGATGGTTTAAACGATATGTATGACTACAGTATGTAATATTCAGATTGATGGATTGATAGATATGCATGACTACAGCATCTTAAATTCCGATTGATGGATTGATAGATATGCATGGTACAGAATGTAAGATTTGGATTTATAGATTGATAGATATGCAAGACTACAGTATGTAACATTCGGGTTGATGGATTGATATATGAGTATGATTACAGTATGTAAGATTCAGTTTGATAGACTGACATAATTGCATGGTACAGTATATAACATTCTGATTGATGGATTGATATAGATGCATGATTACAACATTTAAGATTCAGATTGATGGATTGATAGGTTTGCTTGGTACATTATGTGAAATTCAGATCGATGGATTCATAGATATGTATGACTTCAGTATCTAATATTCAGATTGATGGATTGCTATATATGCATGGTACAGTATGTAAGATTCAGATTGATGGATTGATAGCTATGCATGACTATAATATGAAACATTCAAATCAGATTGATGGATTGATAGATGTTTATGGCTACGGTAAGACTCGGATTGATGAATTGATAGATATGCATGACTACAGTATGTAAGATTTAGGTTTGTGGATTGATAAATATATATGACAACAATATGTAAGATTCTGATTGATGGATTGATAGATATATATGTATGACTAGAGAATCTAAGATTCAGATTCGTGGATTGATAGATATGCATAGTACAGTAAGTAAGATTTAGATTTATGGATTGATTGATGTGTATGACTAGTGTATGTAAGATTCAGATTGATTTTAAATACCATATACCCCATCAAATTATAAAATCAGTCCTATAATTAATACTTTTATCCCAACAAATTCGATAATCAGTGAAGAAAAAGATTTTTATTTTTATTCTAATAATAATATTTATTTTGATATTAATATTTATTCGGATTATAATATTTATTCTGAAAATAATATTTTTTATTCTAGTAATAATATTTATTAATGATGCTGATATTCTTATAAAAATCTGAGATTCGGATGAAATTTAGTAAAAATTCGTCGTTTTTTCATTGCTTTTAGTCGATCTTCAGTAGAAAATCTGTTAAATTACTGATTTTCGAAGGGTCAAACCTCACGCAGTTCTCTAAGTGATTTTAGGATTTATTGATAATTTTATTAATTTTGTTCGTTTTTCGGCAGAAATTTAATCAGAATCAGATTTATTTAAAAATTACTTCAGACTGTTTCATGAGAATTCATCAAGAAATCATCAAAATCAATTAGAAAAACACGTGAGGTTTGACCCTTCGAGAATCATTAATTTAACAGATTTTCAAAGACCATTCAGTAAAAATAATAATAATAAGAAGAAGAAGAAGAATTATATTTATACTGATAATACTATTGATCATGTAATTTTCTGTTTTTACTAGGATTTTCATTATTTTTAGTAGCATTCACCCTATCAAATTATAAAATCTGACTGGTTTTTATGATTTTATATACCATTCACCCTATCAAATTACAAAATCTGACTGGTTTTTATGATTTTATATACCATTCACCCTATCAAATTACAAAATCTGACTGGTTTTTATGATTTTATATACCATTCACCCTATCAAATTACAAAATCTGACTGGTTTTTATGATTTTATATACCATTCACCCTATCAAATTATAAAATCTGACTGGTTTTTATGATTTTATATACCATTAACCCTTACAAATTTGAGAATCAGTGAAGAACAAGATAATAATATTTATTCTGATAATACAATTTATTCTAATAATAGTTATTTTTATTCTGATAATAATATTAATTCTGATAATAATATTTTTATGTAATTTTCTGTTTTCGATGATATTTCTATTATTTTAAGTGCCAAATACGCAATCAGATTATAAAATCTGACTGATTTTCATGATTTTAAGTATCATATACACTATCAAATTATAAAATCTAACTGATTTTCATGATTTTAAGTAACATTTACCTGACAAGAATCAGTGAAAAATAATGTTTGCTATAATATATTTATTTGTTCCTTTACAAATTCAAGGGTGAAATTATTATTATTATTATTATTATTATTATTATTATTATTATTATTATTATTATGTAGAAAAAAAATATGCTTTCAATGAGATCTTCGTTACTCTGAGCATTATTTTCCCCATCAATTTGATGAAATTATTTGATAAGCTTATTTAATTTGGGTAATTTACCCATCAATTTGTTGAATATTTTGTATAATCTGAAAAATTGTAGGTATTATACCCATCAAATTATAAAATCTAACTAATTTTCCTTATTTTAAGTATCATTTTACCCCATCAATTATAAAATCTGACTGATTTTCGTTATTTTAAGTACCATTTACCTAAAATCTAGATGAGAATAAGTTTTAAAAAATCAATTTTGTTATAAAGATGTTATTACCTCTAATTATGAACCAGGATCAAAAATCAATCACTAACGTGAAGATCTATGATCTCACATGCAAATTTATTTTCAGATTTTCTGACTCAAATCAGGCAAGTGTCCGGATCGATCAGTAAGTTTGAAATGTATCCTTGATAATAGCGGATTATGATATCGCAAAAGGACCAGATTAATAGGCTCTTGTACAATCAAATATCCAGGAGGTACTTGAGGCATAAATGTATACAGATTATATCCTTGCTGAGCCTGATTTGATTTATCAAGATCGATTTGATAGCTGCCGTCAATTGCATCACATACAAGATTAACTGCAATTGCTGATGTTATATTAACAATTCCTGGTGAAATATGACGATCTCCACCGTACGGATCATTGTTATGTTTGAGAATATTTGCTGGTGGAGCTATTTTTCTCCATGACTCAACAATTTTTTGAAAGTTTTCATTGATAAGATCGTTGACTGATTTTTGTTATTTTATAATGTTCAGGAAATAATTGTTTGCCGGGTTTACTCGTAAATCTATATTGTTCGAAGATTACAGACTAAATAATAACTAAATTGACATACTGAAGGTCTGGTTTAACTTGATTCAGATGTTGTATTGTTTCAATGATTTGTTGTTTTACGTCGTTATTGTAGTTTTGTATGATGCTAGAAACAAATTTTCGTAGAATATTAAATATAATTTGATGCTCGTTTTTAATTTTTGTTAGCACATAAATTAATAAATTCTTCGTTAGGAGTTTCAGAAAAATAAAATAAATCTTCTGGTAGGATATAAGGAACTCCAACAACATATTAGGTAGTAGGTAAAACGTTTTGTTGGCCAGAAACGTATTCATCAAATTCAAAATGATGATATCCACTATTCCATGGATATTTTTTTCGATATTCTGGATCCTTTAAGAATATTTTCTTGTCTGTGAAGAATTCGTCGGGTTGTGGTTAGTATCTACAACATAATCTTGCGAATATATTTATATCACAGCTGATAATGATGGTTCGTGAACAGTGATAGCTATTTTATATATATTTCTCTAATAGATTTAATTCTGCGTTGTACATGTAATTCATCGTTGATTTGTTCGAATTGAAAATTGACAGTGGGTATGCCGATAACTTTCAATCAGGAGTTCCATCTGGTTTATTTTTATTTGTAATTACCAGTGAATTATTTGCTGGCAATACACCAAATGATTTTGATCTGATATTTGGCCACCTGTTATACACTCGCAATTGTGCTAGCGCTATTTCTTTCGCTGGAATTGCAGTTGGAAAGTTAACACTAAATTCAGGATTGGTTGAGCTTACTATCATCGTAGTTGTTGACGGAGTTGTATTAACGACAATCTGCTGTAATAACTCGTTCGGGGTTGACATTATTATTATTATTATTATTATTATTATTATTATTATTATTATTATTATTATTTAAATCAGACGTGGATTTTATCATAGTCATTACATCTTTGTAAATTCCAATCATCTGTGTAAATTCGAAATCTGATATTATTCCATCGCCGAGACTAGATGATAACAACAAAGATAACATAGAATATGCAAGTGTCGATGTGTGTAATTGTATTATATACTCAAGCAATTTTGTATTTGTACATGTAAATATTTTTTGCGATTATATTAAGAAGGCCAGCAATTGTTGTTGCAGCTCATAAACAAATTGTTACAGCTGCCGGCGATGTCATTGTTATTGTTGACAGCAATACACATGTTCCAGCGATAACAGCAGACACCGAATACACAATTAAGTCAACAACAACTGCACGTCTGCGATATTTTTTTAACTTTTACTGCATATTCATCAAGATACTTTTCAGTTTGGTTTGCCATTCACGTGCCTGATAGTATCTAAAACGCTGAACGTCGGTCGTAATGCTCACTATATTTTAATTAGGTGGGAATTTAGCGATAATTCAAGACACCAATAATAATAATTTCTTCTTCTTCGGGTTCCACTACAAATATTTCCTCGTCGTTTTGCTCCAACATCACGAACATATATCCAGAAGATCCACCTGACGGAGTCAGGAGTGGATAACGCCGTAAAATTGTGGTAGATATCGTAAATCTTGTAACGCCAAGTACTGAGAGCCTGTATATACTGGTAACCTCAGCGCGATGTTTAATGGATTCATTGAATGGTGACCATAATGTTGATCCAGATGTTACTGTATATACTACACTGTCGGTAAAAAAAATTATGTGAGAGAGCTTAATATCAACAACTACTGGTTTCCCAAAAAAATTATCAATAGCTCCATTCACTCTTTTGCGAAAATGTAATTATGTTTGTACATGAGTATTATAATCAGATTTAAATGTGTTTATTGCATCATTAACTGAAACTAACGAGCTCATCATTGGCAGGATGACTTTCTTCGTTACAGCGTCATCGTCTGATTTTGGTTCTCCAAAATCAGTAATTTTATTATTAGACATATTGAGGAACCAGTCATTGTATCACCGGATTTTTGTGCTCAACCACGAATATTATCTAATATCGTTGACATAATAACACCGGGTTTAATATTTCCATTACTATCAAAAACACAGCTATGCTTTTTTCATTTACTCCATTAATTTTAATGATTTTATCTTTCAATGAAAGATTTCATGTTTTTACTTTTCCTTGCTTTTCTTGAAATACAACAACTTCATTTGGATTAACATGTGCAAGATTTAATAATTCTGATATTTCATCATTAATCTGTTTACCCACATTTTCATGGGTTATTCCGTTTGTTCCCTTTTTTTTTTTTTTTTTTTTCTTTAGAAGAAGATCTTCCGTAAATATCAGCCATTATACTTTAAGATCTGTTTAAAACGAAGGACCATCTACTTGTATACTCGTGCACGATTTTAAGAGGCGGTATTGTTGATGATGATCAAGCGTCGTGTCCAGCAATTACTTCACGCCCGCATATTGGCAGACTTTTATTGTTTGTGCTGGTAATGTTGAATACCAGACTGGCGTTTTTATTGTGTTTACGTAATTTATAAATTCTTTTGGTGGAGCCAACCCATACGAATCAGAAAAATAATTCCACGTAGATCAATTGCGAATGCCACCCAGTGAGTACCTGGACCGGAACTTTTATCGAGATTAATAATGCCTGTTTCAAATTTTTTTGGTTGTTTCGGTAATTGATCACGCGTAGAAACCCCTCTGAAGTTTTTTATATTTAATTTTTAGCAGCATCGAGTAAATCAAAATCAGCAAAGTGTTCATGGCAGTCTCAGACCTATTCCGTACCAATGAGGGGTTCCTTGCGATTTTAGACCCTTGCCCTTTTTTAGAAGTCTTTATTCCTTTTCCTGTTGCTTGCTTTAATGCCATTGCAGCAGCAGTTCCAACAGCACCAAGTGCAGCTCCTTTTGCAACAGCTGTAGCCGCAGCGGCTATTAACGCTGGTATAGCTGCAACAAGTGAAAATATACCACCTGTTTTAACCACGTCTTTAATGGCATACGCAAAAAGATCATATTTAACACCGGTATCTGATCGTTTGGAGTTACTGAAGTGCTTGAGTTGACGTTCAATCAGTGATAGTTTATACTGACCACCTCCGATCTGATCTTTTTTTAGTGTTATTTTTGTTTTAGAATTCTTTTTTATACTGACTGTAGTTTTTTAAATCTGACCAGGAGTCAGACTGACACTAACATGATGATATGACATTATAAATAACATGAGCAATTTAATTACATTTTTCTACTGGGGCATCAATAACTCTCATTCGTCCACCAACACCTTCAAGCAACATTGTTTTATCTGAGAGTATAACAGCGATTGCTCTGTAGTTACCTATAGCTTCTCTTGACAAACGAGCCCGAAAATGTATATCAACGACAGATTGTCTGATTAAATCCAGGAGTTCCAGCGAAAAGTAATAGATCTGATACAGTGTTATAAAATCCAGCTGTGATATTTTTAGATCGGAATCAACATTTTCGTCACGTCCCATGAATGTCATTAAGCGATGATATACACGTGCAACATTATTATCCTCAAAATTCCATATTATATCTTCTGATGGCTCTTGATGTCCGTTTATCCTTAATGAAACTTCACTAATTCCAAGTTTGTCAACATCATTGGACTATGTTCTTGAGAGTTTGATCGTATAACATCTTGGAAAGCAATAAATATATACCGCGGTGCAAAAACACCTTGCTGTGATGCTAAATGCCATGTAAATAAACCGTCAGCATTACTTTTAACACTATATGTTGTCATCGTCAGCCATGCTAATATCGATTTACCACCTGAGTCCATAAAAGAAAGTAATTGTTGTTCTTCAGCAAGCGATGGAGTCATTACCGGCATCCACAACGAAAGTGTAAATAATATTACTTTACCAGAAACTTTAAGGTTTCTTGTACCTTAAGATGTGGTCTGTCATCAGGTTAGTCATAATTATCCTTAGCAAACATCATTGACGGACCAGCTGATCTTGTATAATCATCTGAATATCTTGCTAGACCTAATATCATTGTGGCAACGTCAACATTATCTTGAATCGATTCAATCTCTTTTCCATCAATCACGTATACAGCACTTCTGAATAATCCATAATGTCATTATTAACAAGACCAACTCTGATATCAGCTCGTATTGTGCATTAGCGATGACATCTGTTACAAGTTCTCCTTCTACTTCAATAAATGCTTCACCGAATAAGACATATCTCCTTATATCCTGAACTTGCAGCTCAATCGACCACGCTGATTTGGCTGTCGTGCTTCATAAGAATAAGGCTAATAATCACGCACAGATTCATCTTTGGGAACTGGTGCGTCCATGTCAAATGCTAGATCAGATAACGTTTGAACATTTTATTATAATTACTATCGTGTAACACGAAGACGACTTCCTGCTATCAGACTTGTATTTATATTTTCTTTTTCTGATATGGGTACACCAGCCAACTCTGCTAGTTTTTGATTTGCAGCTTGTTTGCTTATTTTACTACATTTGCAGGCATAACTTCGGTACTGGGTAATTATGCTGGCTGTGGTTTTCATCGTATTAATCGTGCTTGTCTTTACTTGATTGCTGAAAATGCTCTACTAGCACCATCACCAACAGCACTAATACCTTTATCACGAACAACGTCAATAGCTTTCATTCCCAGCTGCTTTGCAATCGGTATTGCTCTTGGGGCTAACCTTCTGAATAGACCCTGAACATCATCACCGAGTCCATCACCGTAGGTAACTTTATACGTAGGTAATCGCAAATTTATCACCCTGGCCATTACCGGTCCACGATGAGCATTATTTATAATCATCTTATTTTGGTCATTGTATCTAATTGCATACCCTCAATCACCGTGGTAATCGTCAACGATTTCATCACTGAGAGATCGATAAATATTAATGTCCTTGATACTGCCTGTAAATAATCTTTGAAAAATATCAGCTACTTCATTAATAATTTCTGGGGAATTATTACCGGCTCGTTTTCTGCTAATCAGAATTTCTAATCGTTCAACATCGGCAAGGACGTTATTGGGACATGGAGTAACAAGGTCACTCCCCCTGATACCTGAACCAATACCACTTCCACTTGCTTCTTCGTCCCCAGTACGAGATGGGCTGAATGGCAAAACTTCGAGTAAGTACTTTCTTCTAAATTCTTCGACTTGTTTCTCTAATTTTGCAAATTCATCTTTATATTTTTTCTGAGTCTGAATATAAAATAATACTTTCGAAATACAAAATAAACCCAGTCCGCTTCTGAAACACTGGAGGTATTTTGATTTAATTATATATCACGATCTGGATATCATGTTGCGGAATCATTTACAGCGTTTTCTTGATGCTGTCTACGACCTTCTTCGGTAAATTGGGTTGGTGGTTTTGGTCTTGGTTTCGCTTCCGGTTTTGGTGTAGCAATATCCCTTACATCACCGACCTCCTCGTGGACTTTGTCAATACTCTCATTTACTTGTTGTATTTCTTCTTGTAATTGTGGTTGATCCACAGCTATTTTAGCTGGAAGTTCGTTTAGAATGTTTTTTGTGGTTCATTTTGCTATTTTTCCAGTTGCTTTAGTGGTTTGCTCCAACGTAGGAAGAAGACCTTTGGTAGCCTCTCTAACTCCCTCGGTATCCTCCGTAACCGGTTTAAATAATAGTTCTGAACCCTCTGCAAATTCAACCTGAGACTACTGACGAGCTTGTAATTTTTGTCTGACAGAATCACGGACATGGAGATATTTTTTAATTGTCTCTAATCGCTCTCGAGCTAATCTAGCTGTGCGAGATTCTATTATTGATATAATAATGATTTAATTGCTCACAAATTACAGCAGCAGGAAGGGTGCGACCAAAAAGGAATGTCCGACAGGTAAACAATACACGCATAAAAATTTAGAAAAACACGAACGACAAAGCAACAACATAAGCTAACCCAGTTGGAGAAACTCTCGGTTTTAGTTAGAGGCTTCGGTTTTGTGTTATTACGCTTATATTTTTCATTCTTTTCGGATGGAGTTTTATTTTCATAAAAGGAGTTTTAGGCAAATGGTCTGTTCACCCTCCCTGCTGCTGGGGCTAGGCAATATATGAAGATATTTTGGGGGGAAGGGTCAACATAAAGTGAAGGTACTTGGAAATGAAAATTTATATTGAGAGTGTATGCACACAGTCACATGCATACACTCTCTAGTGTATTGTATGACTAAACTCAAAATATACATAAATTTATGCATAATTTTCTAGAACTGAATGGACACGCCGTGACCAACAAACTAACTATTAGTGAGAGTCATTTATAACTCAATTAAACAGTGGAAATAAATTATAAAACTCTTATTAAGGCATTATTAAATACGTGATCCTTTCTAAAGAATGAGGAAGAGAAATTGCTTGCACTGGTTTACTATAATTTTAAGTTCGGTAGAATTTAAAGAAAAATCAAATTCCTTCATGCAGTGTTGTCCACAATGCAGTTACCTACAGTAATCATAAGCTCTATTGCTGCGGTCTAATTATTACTCATATACGTCTGCTAATCGGAACACGTCGAAGCTTTCTCCGTATTCAGACTGGTTATGGGAGAGGTCAGGTTCTTTTGAAGCCTGGTGCTAACGAAGGATGGCGGCTGTCAGATACTTATATAACCAAATGCATGCAGGTACCGTTTTATTTTAATGTTGCTGCATTAGTATAACTTTTGTCACCTTTAACCATCTTAGTATTGAAAATGACACCACCGCCAACGTCAGTGATCACATCCATGTATACGTACTACATTCGTTTATGTGTTTTAAGGTCTCACTGGACAGCTTATCTGGTGAATTTTCATCCGACAATGACCTATTGTAGAAAAATAAGAGTAATTTTACACTGAAGATACAAATAAAAACAAACTAATGATTTTTGTAGAAAGCATACGTGTGAGATTTTGACTGCGGCAATCAGGTTGATTCCTGATGCAACTGGTGGATTTTATACTGAACCAACACTGCCACCAACCTCTAACGTTTACATTCGTTTTTGACAGCAAAGAGCTATCTTGAATATTTTCCTGTGACAAGGCAGCTAAAAGAATCAATATGTGTCTCATGCATGAATTTTGTTCAATAGCAGTATGACAAATTAGCAAACTTTTCAACACCCATCAACCATCTAGATTTTTAGATATTTACCTCTGTAGCAGACACACGTAAATACGTAAGCCAAGTCGGCTGCTCATTTGCAGCCCAAGTTACACATTTGATCTCCAATGCTCGTCTAACTGTGACAGACAGTCACCAACAGGCCAACTCATTTCCAAGCCTAACTCAATGTAAATCTAAACCACATTACAGATTTAGCTTCTGTGTGAATTTATAAATGCTAGGCTTATGATAATTAGGCTTATGCCTATTCATTAAAAATTAGAGAGGTGTCAAACTTCGAAACTATTCAGTAAGACCTAACACACTCCTACTTATAACCAGATATATATCTCTGCTATAATTAGGGTAAAAGGGACAGTTTTATGCACAAATTTATTGCCGCATCAATCTGACTAATAAAAAAGACTCATTAAGGATAAAATACAGAAGTGAGGTCAAAATAGTCCATAGTTTTGGATAGCTATAACATAACAAAGTATAAGAATATTAATCACTTGACCTGCTTAAGGTGTAGAAATGAAACGATACACTTGTGTCGCCTGCAATACGATACACATATGAACTTGATGGTCTTTCCATCTTCGGAAGGTAGGTCTTGCCTAGTCCGAGTTTCCTCTGACCCTTGTCACCCCATTTTTGATATTTGGACATGTATGTTGGGGTGTAGGGTCAGAGTCCATTCCCCATCGAAAAACTGGAATTCGCTGACACCATGGGGTAGCTGCTTACTAGCGGCCCAGCAAACTTGAACAATCTTTCATCAAAGTATACCAGCATGAAATCGATAGGGAATATGAATTTTTTCTCAGAAATTGTGATAATAGCATTCGTTGTCTTTAATCCGCTGACAGACAAGACGAAAGTACATCGTTGCTGAAATTTGACCTGGATCTGGCCATTTGCATTCCTAGTCACGTGACTACACAACTCTCGCAACCTACATGTCAGTGACATCAGCAGCCACACAGTCACGTGATATCAACAATACACCGTTTCTAGTTTTGCTTTTTTAATGACACCTCCCTAATTTTTAATGTAGAAGGCATGAGCCTAATTATCACAAGCCTATCGAACATATCAATGAAAATAACGTAATTTGTATAGAAAAATGAAGAAAAAGAAAACAAACTTCTCGAAATATTGAGGGGGCCCCGAGTGGCCGAGTGGTCTAAAGCGCTCTCCGTCACGGATCACTGCCATCTCACCTCTGTCTGCGTGGGTTCGAGTCTCGGATTCGGCCAATGTGGGTATGTGGGAAAGCTTGCCAGTTGCTTCTCGAGGGTCGGTGGTTCTTTCTGGGGATTTCCCGGGTTCTTCCTCCACCATTAATACTGGCCGCCATGTATAGCCTATCGAGTGCTGAAAAATGGCGTTAAACCCTACAACAACAACAAGAACAAAATATTGATTCTGATAATAATGACCAAAAATCTGTAAACGTTGCAGCAATTTGAAGAAAACCAGATTCACTACGCAGAGAGTACATGTCAATGCGGTAGTCACGTGCCACCAGTAAACACATCCCTGACACGTGCTCGGTACTTCTTGAAAATGGTTTTCTCCACCCTACTGCGATGCCGACAGGCTTCTGGTCGTTGTACCCAGAACAAATATGTTGAGAATTAAGTGTACATATAAATATTTATATTTATTTACAAACATTAAGTGACATCTACATAATATGTCCAAATTCTATGTACGACTTTGGAAATTATTGTCGATATCACATGACTATATGACCTCTGACGTCATTAACATGTAGGTTGCGAGATTTGTATAGTCATGTGGCTCAGAATGCAAATGGCCAGATCCAGGTCAAGTTTCAGCAATGACGTACGTTCATCTCGTCTGTCAGCGGATTAAAGACATGACGAATGCTATGCTTACTATTTTTGAGGAAATAAATTATATTCCTATTGATTTCATGCCGTAGTTCATTATTTACCTAACACTTCAATGTCTCCCTTTCTTCCTGCTCCACTCTTAGAGCTCTTCTGAAATCAAAATCTTTAAAAGACGATACTTCTAGCTGTATAAGCAATAATCGACTAATTATTTCTGAGCAGATACTGTTCCTTATCTGTGTATGAATATTGTTATGTGCTTCCTTCTGAAGGGGTATCCGTGTTAAGCTAGTTTTTTCGCTTGAAAATGTTGGGATACTGATCTTCATGGCTGTTATGTACAGTTTTCCCAGATATTATCTTTTAGATACATGCTACAAAATAAGATTTTTCACTAACATAAGCTTACTTTCTTGAATCAGTAGTTTACTGACTACTGTACCATATTTCTTATCAGTCCCATAATGCTGTGGTTTTTAGTCCATCAATGCCCTAGTCTGCTTATGCAGACAGAGGTATTCAAATAAATATCTTTACTTCTTAATTTCATTTTTTTTCTTCATCCATACTTATTCAATTTAGCTTAACCCTGGTATGGATATATAAGCATAAAGTTCACAGGACTAAATTGATTGATACAAAAATGACAATGGCATTCTACTTTTAATTATGCTCAGTATTCTGCCCTTTCTATATTTAATTGCGAAATACCGCTGAAAGGGAGATTGAACGTCATGCCGTCTATTTTGTCCATCCAGCATGTACATCAGACTTGTATGTAACACCATTTTTGGGCTCAAAATTACTCACTGGTATTCCCATTAACACTTTCCTAGCTCAAATAATCCTACATAGTTCATAACTTTAAAAATTATTGCCAAAATCACTATCATTAGCATATATTTGCTGAAAGAAATCTTAATCAGAAGATAAACTACGCCAGGCATCAAACAGTTTGAATTTTCTACATATTTTAAACACACATTTGTAACATTTCCTAGAAGGAAGGTTCAAACTACACCATAATGCTTATTCCAGGGCACAATGTGCCAATCACATTTAGTTTAACAACCATTCATATCATGCTTGAAGAACCCAGATGTGTAAACAGAACTTTACAAACTGCCCATAAAACATATGTCGCGACAAGAACAGTTCAATAAAAAAAATTGTATACTTCACTGATTGCATTTTCATATGCAGGATTTGCAAGTTCATAATTATGTCTAGCACTGGAGCATCATGCCGCAGACATGTAGCATAATGTCCCACCCGGTCACATTATCCTGACAACAGGCCAACCAGTCCTAACACTACCCGTTTAATGCTGAGTGCCAAGCGAGGCAGATGCTAGTACCATTTTAATAAGTCTTTGGTATGACTAGGTCAGGGTTCAAACCTATGACCTCCCGCATTTGAGGTAGATACACTAACCACTTAGCCACCGGAGTGGTTCCTTGGGATATTTTGAAGTACATACAGCCAAATTTGTGCCTAACAGATCAATGATAGGTACAAAGAGATGAGAATATGATGTACTGAATGTGAAATTCTGACCCCAAATATTCTAAAATATTTGAGCATGTGCTAATGTAAGATATGTAACCATATTAAGATCAGTTGTACAATATTCAAATAATTTGTATTGAACATTTGTGACGTAATGTTTACAGTGCCAGTAAACAGTCATTATTAGTAATTAATAATGTGTGAAGTAAAATGATTCATTAGAATGGGATATAAACTTTTGCCACAACATTGCACTTTGTAAGTCAATATCTTAACCAAAATGAACAATATAAAGGAATCTAATCACCAAAGTTTAATCTTGGTTTCCCTGACAACTTTTGGCCAATTGCATTGCCCTGGTTTTCAACTGGCAGAATCTTTCGGTTTTCTTCAACTTGTATGTTCCATTTGTTGATAGAACATAAGTGACATTTTCAATTTCTGTATGGAGCTGTGTATTCAGATATTTTTGGAACGTTAGTTTTTATCATGAGCACTCTCTTTGTTCCAAGCGTTTTCATTTTCTTTATAGTTCCCACTCGCTCAAGTCCATGATTGGAGTGTTTGAAGTGGTGGATAATCTGCCCATAAGTTCTGGAAGTCTAAGTTTTTTCCATTCATTCACTTGCTTCGGTCAGCTATTCTGAGTGATTCGACAATGATGTTAGTCCAAACTTTAGAAATGATTTGGTTGAGCGATCTTCCGTCTGTTTCAAGCACTCAAGCTCATCAAGAGTGACAGAGTGAAAACTAGTCCATATTTGTTTTCATTGAAGATCATGTTTACAAGTTTGATCTTCCTGACTTGGGCCTTGTTTTTGAAGCAAATGTCGGATATTAATTTTTATTGCTTCATACACAGTAAAAAAGACAGCATTTGTAAATCCGTGTTGGGCACTAGTGCTCCGTTTAAATAATTAGCAGCTTCAACTGAACGTGCAAGTCAAAATACAAACTATGTTGAGGTGTTACCACGTATGCGACCAAGTGAATGTCGGTGCCTGTTGATGAATCCAGAGTGAAGATGCCGGTTTCACATGTGCTTGGCACCATCAATGCAAGTTCGTCTCGCATAAAAGCACCACGAAAATGCTTCGTTGCTTTTACCATCGTGAGTAAATCAAGACTGGTCAACGGATGGGTAAAGGCGTGATCTTCTGCAACCGGGTAATCGACGACCTCTGCTGGAGGGTATTAGAAGATTTGTGCCTGGTAATTGAAGGCCTCGTCCTTTTCTCAAACGACCGCGATATGTTACGTGTCCACCAATTGCCTTTTTCAAAGCCATTCCTGATGCAGTTCCGACAGCCCATAACACTGCAGCCTTTGCAACCGCTGCTGCCAACAAAATGCTGGAATCCTTACAATGAATGGAAATATTCCACCGGTCTTTTGAATTTGTTTCAGCTCTGACTACATAATTTTAATATTCACTGAGGTATTATTGTGTTTGGCGGCATTAAGCTGATAGAGCTGTGTTTGCATAAAACACACGGAGACATTTCCAGATAATTTTGCCGCAGAAAGTTTTAGTGTGACCCCAGTCATTTTGACTGCGTTTGTTATTTTTGCAAGTAGAGTTTCAGTAAGGTCAACCCTCACTTCGTGATAGGGCATTATTATTAAAATTCATACGGGTTTAATTGTGCATTTCTACGAATATCTGCAGGTGTATCAATGACTCTCATTCGACTATCAGCACCCTCGAATGATAGTGTTTTGTCAGAAAGTATCGCAGCATGGCATCTAATAATTACCACGCGCATGAAAATACATGTCAACGAAGGACTTCCGGAACAACTCCAAGTGTTCCAATCAAAAGCAATAAATCGGGTACAACGCACGAAAGTCTTGTTAGCAATTTGCAGACCTGTGCCGAAGTTTTGATGCCGGTCCATGTACGACCACAGACTGATGCACATGATCTAAAATTTATACGAGACCCTCCTCAGAGCGTCTATTGCGAAATTTACAATTATTATTTAGTAAAATATCAGCGAGTTATCAATACCACATTCATTTTATTAGTCAGACGTTTGACCTGACAATCCCAACGAGTTATTAATAGTGGATTTGAATTTTGTGTGAGTGTTACATATGGTAAGTTTGTGTGAAATATAAATATAAATCGCTAGCGATTTCAAGTATATAAAAAAACGCTGTAGTGGGATGAAATTGGTGTATCTAAACCGAGCTATTTTGTATGACGACGATGAATGATTCAGTGGTAGGTCCTTAACAGGTAATCAGTATTGAAATCGAAGCTGTTGCCTCAGCAAATGTTCTTTTCGTATTTTGTTTAGACTAACAGGGGGCCTTCGAGGTGGGTAAGCATCCTTTCGTCCTAATACAAAATAGGGGAGGGGTGGCTTGTAAAAAAAAAAACACACATTTAATCTCCCTACTCATCGAGGTAACGCTCTTGGCTGTATTTACAACCACCGGCTGCATTGAAGCATAGACTTCACGCAATACACGCACCGTCTCAGTTAATTCAGAACTCATCATCGGTGCAAATATCATGAATTTCTTCAACATATTAATGCATCTGAGCACGACATGTGTCTCTCTCCATAAGATTGTTAGCGAGGCAACCGCTGACAAATCGATGTAGCTTCCACTAACGACTTCGAGTGCGTTGTTGCCCGCACGAACTGATCCCACGAGTATTTTCAATGGATGATCAAGATCGTTAGGGTCACACAATTCACCAAGGCAGCTTCCTTTCTTTCATGCTCATCTATCCACCTCTGACATTTGTATTCCTGTGTACGTGCATATCTTTGCATTTTCTTCGCAACTTTTGACGTTAATTAATCTAGGAGTGGTGTTATACGTCGGCGTTTGCGTTGTTGCTTCTGTGCAGGTTTGATTAGACCATTTCCGTGTTTGGTTTCTCTCGTGGAGGCACAGGTGTATCACGTCTTTGTTGGTGCCACCTATATACCTATTTTTTATCCACTGTTTTTGTTCATCGATCGTGTTAAATTAGGGTTATAGTTGCTGTGTTATCCACCTTCCTAATTAGTTTTGTTCGTCCTGAAATTTACAGTCTATAACTTGTAACTTTGAACTCGTCCTCCGTTATATATTCAACGTCAATGCAAAATATTCACTCCATAACACATCACCTTTTACCGTATTTTCACTATTACATGCATTATACATTTCTACATAATGATTCCACTGATCACCAATAGCTTGTTTCTTTCCAGTAATCTCCCTGAATCCCACTGTATACCATTCCCTATCCACTTGTTTAGGATTTAATTCTGATGGCAGTTGTATTATATACTCTTTCCGGTTGGGAGGTCTCTCAAGAGCGAAATGTATAGGATTTCTAAAGATATACTAGCGAGCTTCTTCGTTAAAGAATTGTTTTCAACTGCGACTTGTATTCGGGTGGCAAGTGTGGTATTTAGGGTTAATATATTAATAATATTAATAAAAAAACAAATAAATATATAAGATAATTATACCAAATAAATAAATAAGATGCCCAAGGCCAAATCATCATGCCCCCCACACAAGGCGAAGCTAAAACTATATTAGGCACAAAAACATTTGGCACTAAATCCCCAATAAATAAATGCTCCACTGGCCAAACAATTCCCACACTAGAAAAGGCATAGATCAAATTCAAAATTGCAAAACGACAATATTACGCCTTGATGCCAGGATGTTTAGAGCACATGCTGAGGGGTTGGCGCTGCATTTCCGGTCGTGGCTTCCAGCACTCACCTCACCCGGACATCCCAATTAAATAGTATGCAATGCATACATAAAAGCGAGGGATATTGGCATTATACCCATCTGCTCGACCAAGTATATAACCCACATTGTGAGAATAAACCCGTCGCAAATGTACTAAGTGCGCATGCGACGTTAATAGTATAATTGATTTATTGATCACCAAAGTTAAGTTCATCCAGGTGTTGCAGATATTTTCGGGGCAAATCTTGATTATTACTGTCCGGATATAGCGCAGGAAAAAACTGCCAATTCAAAACATCTATCAAAGTTTTGTTTACGTTTATAACTAACCATGGCGGTACTTAAGCTAATGCTGCTAAGTAACTGGATCGATGAAACGGTTGATACGATGAAAGATCTACCTCGACTTGCACACGTCTTTCGAGAGCCCATCCCGGTCCTACATTGGTGTATTTCTCCAAGGTTTCGATAATCTTTGTAATGCCTCTGTCAATTTCATCACTGAAGGCGCTGCTAACTTTGCAATACAGGATTTTTCGGGCACCACTGTGAATCCATGGGTTCGAGTTTTAAATCCATCCTTGTCACGACTAAGTGGCATGACCAGATGAGCGCTAAAAAGAATATCTGATTTAATCCCAACATGAACAAGTTTTGTAACACTGCTACAATGTCGCCTTTCTTTGCACTAGTGTGTATTCGGATATTATGCTCATGTGCAATTTTTTTAGCTGTTGCACCGTTGCTTTATATGTAACTGTTGTTTTTGCTGCTGCTGCAGTGACAACCTGTTGTGGTTAATTCATTACAAATATATGTCTCAATATCTCAAGTGTATCTTCCTTTATCATACGACTATGTTTATATAGTCAATGCTGTTGTGCAATCTCTTTTAGTTGTGACACATTATGTTTATACTAAGGGGATGGTGAAACATCTTTCCAATCGGAAAATTCTTTCGATGACGTATTTTATTTGAATTTGTGTTTGTGAGTGTATTTTATCTGGATCAGAAACTGCAATTTCTTTCATCCTGATTACTATCTTATTTTTTCTGTTTTATTGGGAGGGGGATTTGGGGGTGTTGTTAAATCTGTATGTGCTTGTACCGACACGGGTGTTTGTGGTTTCGGTTTATTTATGTGCGCGTTATAGTATTCACGAACAGATCCACAAGGCTGGCAAAGTTGATTATGCGATTTGATTCCGATGACACGTTTAAGGCAGGGCCGTGTACCTAAACCTTAACCATCATGTAACACCTACGTGTGTTTTAAAGTACTCATAATGGCATGTTCTGACACAGAGTTCGTACTTTCCAAGGCAAACAGCTTTGCAATTGTTCTGTCCCGATGCCATGGAGATTCCTATACATACAAGCGAGAGTTCTTTCTAATTGGCGGAAACAGGAGCGTATTCATGTCCTTTTCCTATTTTTCAACCAGCTTGAGCATAGATACCACTCGTCGCAGTTTTATCTCGTCCTCCGAAACAGGTAGTTCACTGATTACAAGCCTAGGAGGATAGCGAGCCTCACAGGGTCCAGTTCTTATGCGTCCTCGTGATACATTTCGTACATCCACCGAAGAGTAGTGAGTTTGGATGCCAATCTTATACTTATGGCCTAAAAGCATTTTTAATTGCTCTTGAACATCTTCGTCATTGACCCCATCAAAAACCTAGCCAGCTTCATACGAAGTTTGAGTTATTTTTCTTTTGCGGGTGTACTCTTTCATGCCCAATATTCTGCATATTATTTTTATTTTTATTTGCCTCCAGAATCTACCTAAGTTGATTTCGTTCAAGTTGTAAGGTCACTCTCATGTTAACTAACTTACGAATGTATTCTGGATTTGTTTCGAAGACTGCATACATCTTCTGGGTTTCCTTAATAAACATGTATGACGCATTTAAACGATACAAAGATTTCAATTTATCCGTCACATCTTTGATATTCCAATCATTTGGCACGTTCATGCCGCTATTACGGACCTCAATCCATTCCTTCGGTGTACTTTGGGAGTCAATGAAATGGCTACTGCTCAAAATTTGTATAAAAACACCACAAGCATTTTTTCAATACGAAAATATTCACAACTCAACTCTATATTTCTCTTTTTGTCAGTACGAAATCATGATATAAAAAATTGTGTGCGTGCATGTATGTGTGTGTGTTGATCCCTACACTATGCTTGCCTGAACAAGTACACTCAGCGGGATTTGTTTCTACAATCATAGAGTAGTATCAAGGGCTTGTTTTTTGCCCTTTTTTGGAACCCTTTGGGGCATTTACATTCTACCCCCACCCCCATGGCTGGCTCACTCACCTCACGTGTGTTTCGGATTCTTGCATTCCGTTTATAAAATTAAAAAGTGATCAAGATGAAAGGGGACAAAAAAGGGTAAAACCTCTAGTCTGATACTACTGAGAGAGAGAGAGAGTTACAAATATACACCAAGTAGAACTGAACGTGGTATCCTTTAATTATACAGGAGATTGCTTGATAATACTATGCAGAATTAATATTTAATACAAATAAGAATTAGGTTAGAGAATTTTTAGTTCGTACTCTCCGAAGATTCGAACCCAGGTCCGCAGTGAAACGGCACCCGTCGCCTTACCTGCACGTACCAGTCCAGCCAGATAAAAAGAATTGTCTAACCTGTACGATATGATATATATATATATATATATATATATATATATATATATATATATATATATATATATATATATATATATATATATATATATATATATATATACACTGTTTTAACTATTTAAAAGAACAATTACTGTACTGAAGATCACATGACTTCAGTCAGTTTAAAAACAAGATAATTAAATGAACCAAACGAATTTACAGTACATGTAAACGTTAGAGTTACCTACACTGCTGCTGTACAAATTTGGCTACAGTTGAAAACCAAATTTCGGTGAGATAACTCTTCAATAATACTGACTTAATGTATATTCATACTGAGAAATAAAACGTTTACAAGGACACGATGGATAAGATCTAAGTTAAGCACAACATAAATTCCTAGACTTTATAAGATGAGTTACATTATTCGAATTACACTGGGTTCCAATTCGAGCGTGATGTGTGTTATGGTCAAAACTTGACCGAACATACAAAGCAAGATACTTTGTAAAAATGAATTTAAGACAAATTTGTAATGCAAAAGAACTGAAATTCGAAACGGACAAATATTGTTCAATGGATCGCACGACAAAGTATCAAAACAATATTTTGCTGAAATAATATAATCGTAAGATGTGAACCATTAAAATGAATAAGGTAGCACTGTATGCGCATGACAACAAACTAGGTTTGCTTGACAAAGTAAACATTCTACTTTGCGGATACATAGGTATCTTGTATTGAAAAAGAAATTCAAGTCTTAATAAAAGTTTATATTAGTTTGTTTCAAACTATTGCAATATCTTGCGTTTCTTCAAACACATCATCAATAGCACTTATATCCACTGATAAAGAAAAATTTAACCAATATTCTAGCGTAGTTTCTTTATAACAGAGTTGTACTCTTGCACAATACTCAATGTTGATATTTTAAAATGTCTACCAACTAAAATGCAATTGTGTTTAATTTTAATTTGCAAGTAATATGACACTCAAACGTTTTAAAAGATAGTATGTTAAATATGAAATCTCATGTAAAAGGACGAGGATACAATTTATTATTTATAATTCCCCATGAGGTAATCTGGTAACCATAAATCATAGTACATCATGTAAATGTTGTGATCATTCAACTTGAAAGGATTATTTGTTTCGTAGAAAATTATGGTCTTTCACATGCAAACCAGCCCACCCACCCAATTGTTTACCCAGTAAATTCAGTTCCGGTGGTATAGTGGTTAGAGCGTCCACCTCGGATGCGGAAGTTCGTGGGTTCGAACCCCAGCCGAGTCATACTAAAGACCTATAAAAGAAATGGTACTAACAGCTACCTTGCTTGGCACTCAGCATTAAGAGGTTAGTGTTAGGACTGGTTGGCCTGATGTCAGGATAGTGTGACTGGATAGGACATCATGCTAAAGGTCTGCAGCATGATGCCCCAGTGCTAGACATCACAAAAAAAAAAATGCCACACTGCAGACATCGTAGTGATAGGACTAAAATTGTTAAAGCTACGTTAAAAATCCAAATCACACACACACACACACACAGAGACACACACGCTCGCTTTAGAAATGCTTAAATCCACAATGCAAACATGCACTAGTGTTTAGTTTTTCGCTTATTTCTCGGTAGGTAGCTAAACCTGGGTGAGTAAAAACACACAGAGCAAAAACATTGACAAGGCTATTCATGTACTCATCACCAAACCCTGTCTCTCAATCTTTTATTCAAACAGTCCAATAGTTTTGCTCTGATTTAACTGAACACTGCATCTTACGTATCTCAACTAGCCGAATGTGAGTTTATGGCATGGCCCCCGAGTCCGTCGCCCGTCTACATTTACTATTTCGACTTCTCACAAGCCGCTCAGCCAATTTACATCAACTTAAACATGAATATTCCTATAGGGCGTGTTCTATTACTATTGTGTATGGGATGCCTCACTAACAATAGTGTGGCACCCATAACGACCAGAGGGAAAATTCTTCTGTAATAATACTGAGGCTATTTTAATCAAGGACATGCTCTTTCAAACGTTTGTATGGGTTATCTTACTTGCAATGATGGGGCTTCCTTAGCAACCAATTTGAAAGCCACTTACTAACTTCATTCGCTAATAAATTTCAAAATAAAATTAAAGGTACTCTGCATATACTTGAGAAAAGGCAATTCTTGAATTAATATGCATATAGAACTATGGTCAACATATAGTACCATGGTCACCATATAGTACCATGGTCAACAGTCACTTCGCTACTAAGAAACCTTATTTTCCTGATTAAAAAAACAGACATTCCTACAACAAAAATACTTTTGTTTAGACGGTTACTATACAAAGTTCATTAATTTCAAGATACAAAAATTATCGTGCATGAATGTGTAGCCCTAATTTAAAGGGGACGAAAACCCGGACCTGCACAATTTTATTGTAAATAGAAGGATATATAGTAGTTTGTGTAGATAATCTATCCCGACTATTTGTTTCTTTGCATCTATTGTATTTGCACAAACATTTCATACAAAATATTGTCCCGTATTACGAGATCAAACGGAAAGAACCTGCCCCGAATTTGTTAGCTCCCTTCCATACAAGCAGGATGTGACGTCATTTGAGACGATTAACGTATAAGAGTTGTATTCAGTTTGTGCAGCGAAGTGTCAAGTAGAAACAAAATGGTTCAATGCGCAGCTCTAAATTGCGTGAATAATAGCAGTTCTGGAACAGTCCTTAATTATTTTACTCTTTTATTTTTCTCCATCTATGAAAAGTAAGAAATTATCTACCAAATGAAATAACATTAAAGAAATGTTTACGCTTTTTCATTCAATGTTTCCAGCATCAATTTATTGTGCACGTTGGATTTGGTATGTAACTGCATCGGATGAATATGCATTTTGTCTTCCACACTTAAGTTAAAGAATGTTTTCCACTCGTTATATAATAAACCCCTCCTTCCCATTCAGCATTCATCTTTTTTGTGTAATGTCGATAATAGAAAAATAAATCACTTATAATTGAAAGTCTGTGTGCTCATATAAACTCGTTAGATTTCTTGTAACTACACACGCCTGAACACCACGATACAATTTTTTAAAAAATTTTTAAACAAATGTTACTGTTAACTTTCTTGATTGATAAATCTATTATAGTAACATTATTCATTAATGTGGTAATTACTCTCAAACTCGGACCCGGCTGATTCGGTACAAATCGCTGACTGATTCGGCCCATATATCTTGCTGATTCTCCAAACTTCCAATGTGATATTTAAATTTGTTTTTAAAGATGATCTTCTCATTATGTCCCAAGTACGTTGAGCAGTTCAAATATGCATTTAAAGTAACAAAATCCCGTTAGTACGCGTGATCATGGTATTGTTATATATAATAAAATAACGTAATCATGTTTATTGTGCATCGGCAATTTAGTAGTGAAATATTTTTTAAACTTTTTGTTCAATTTTAAATAGTTTGTTTTATTGAGAAATAATAAAATTACGAACACTGACAAAAAAGAAGAAATAAACTAAAAGATGGGCGTAATACATGATAGCTTTTAGAAACCGTCCGAATTCTGTGCTTTAGCCATGATGTTGAACTGAATAGCGACCGGATTTCCTGAGTAGGCGTCAATGATACTTTTTATCGAGTTCAAGTAACATTCGTCAATTGTTAGCAAATCTCAATGAACAATCAGATTAAATTGTTCAGTTAGAGAGATGATAATATAACCCTTTGGATTACTGACGGCAAGAATTCAGTCGATTTCGGGTTATAGAGGTCCATGCCATAAAGTCGTCTCATGATGACTTTAGTTATTAGGTTGGAGCCCTTTCATGTATAAAACTGCAGATGTCACATCATGCTTACACCCGCTCTATTTTTTCCAATGGAAATGCATTTAATGACTTGAAGAGCAGAGCAAAAGGGATGGATGCCACTTCTTTTCTCGTTAAGTACAGAAGCAGAGTTGATCAAATGGAAAAGTTTAAAAGCTGTAAATTTTGTAGATTTGATAAGTTATTTAGTTTAAGAAATACAACAATAAATAAAGCTTTAACAACCAGGGCGAGTTCTCCATAATTCATGATCAACAATGCCAGTGTGTACACAGTGTCTCAAATGACGTCACACCCGCTATTTTTACGGGGGGGGGGGGAAGCGCGTTGTTCTATTCAAGACGGATTGGGAGAGATGATCGGTTTTTCATACATTTCTTCGTAACGAGTAAGAATAAGCGATAAAAAATCTCAGAAAATGAACCTTATACATACAGCAAATTATATATGAAGTTTGTGCGAATTTTAGTTTTGCATGTTGGTCCCCTTTAACCACAAAATTTTAGAAACTCTTTATGAGCAATAACTATAGTAACAGACGGTGGCAGCGTGGTCGCAATTGCCCAATGACTGTAAGCAAATTTCGGCGGCGTCAGGAGCTCTTGTTAGCTGAATTTTTTATAGTATTTCGCCTCACATTAATGTAATGGGAAAGTTCTTGACAAAACCTATACTTATGAGGGGGTGTCAAGTGACATAAAATATGTTCTCTGTGGCAAAGTAGTGGTGCCTCTAAAGAACATTGCCACCGGGCGTCTCGGTAGGGGCGTCACTAAAGAACATTGCCGAAGGGCACCGTAAACCCCTGCGCTGCCACTGTCAACAAAGATTGTTCATTCCCCCTCCTCCTTGACGTTAGAATGTTGATATCCAGTATGTCGTTGCAGTTAATTACACGAGACCGTAAACGGTAAAGTCTGGCATTGTGGGTTTTGGTACTTTCGGTTTGGTCTGGACCTGAAAAGAAGAAAACAACGCTGAATGAAAAAAAACTGATTGGAATTAGTCTGGAATGATACTATAAAAAAGTAATCATCAGTTGAAATTCGGAATTTTTCAATAATTTCATAATTAAATTAATAAGTTAATGGTCGTAGCCTCATCCCCGTTTAATATTGATTAGGTATCGAGCATTTCATTTTAGTTCTGAAATTTATTTGATTGACAAAACGATTCGGTAAGTTTTTGAAAACATTCATCTAAAACTATGAAAACTGACAAGGGTTTTCTCTTTTGCTTGATAATGAGCTATATTTACCAGTTTCCAAGATACCCGTATAGTACATTTTTAGGCTAAAATATACTCAACTATTTGGAAAACCACGAAAATATAGACAGCTGCATTTCTTTTTCATCCTTACGTCACTTTCACCTAAACTCTGAAAAAGATTTTCATAAATTTATTTTGACGGCTCTGGTGGCCTAAGTAGTTAGAGCGTCCGCCTCAGATACGGGGGTTCGCGGATTCGAACCCCGGTCGAGTCATTCCAAATACATATAATAATGGTACCAGAAACTGCCTCGCTTTGCGCTCAACATTAAGAGTTAGTGTTAAGACTGGTCAGCCTCGTGTCAGTATAAGGTGACTGGATTGAACATGATGATACATGTGTGCGGCATGATGCCCTAGTGCTAGACATCACTATAAAATGCCACACTACAGACATCGTAGCGATATTATTCAAATTGTTAAAGCTATATTAAAAGTCTAAATCACTCACTCACTCACTCACTCACTCACTCACTCACTCACTCATTAATTTATTTCCTTGCTACTCAATACCTTACCAGTTTTAGCTTGAATTTAACTTGACATTCTTGCTCAGCCAGTAAAATCAAACTCAATTCATATGACTGATCCGACAAGAAATCTCCATGTACAACTCAATCTAGAAAGATTTTCTGATCTCCAGACCAGAAAATATTGGCGTATATTGTCACAACCTATTTTCCTCTTTAACGTTTAGCAAAAAACTCCTATCATAAATTGATTATTTAAAAACTATTGAAACAATCTATCCTACTTAATAAATAAAAAAACATCTATCATAAATTGATCGTTTAAAAACTATTGACACAATCTATCCTACCTAATATCCCGAGTACATATTTTCGCGTCACTAGATTTTCCTGCTGAACTCAGTTAAAGGATACGTTTTTGTTCCAAATATTCACTAATGTCATTTAGTTTTAACATGCACTAGTATCACATATCGGTTTTATTTTGGGGTTTTTAAATTAAAATCTGTAGAACTTGTTTTATTCGCATACAATTTCATGGATGTGTTCCTCGCATTATTCAGAACTCTGATGACCTTTTATCGGGGGGGGGGGGGCATTCTTTTTTATCACTTCAAAAAGCCGGGGAAAATTCCGTTGCTGTCATCTAACCGATTGATCAAAATACCAAGATACCAGAATGAACCGAAAGCAAAAAGAAACGAAAGCATTTTTTCTGAAAAATAACTAAAGCTTTCTACACTTGATAATAGGGGATTCCCATCATGGTATCAATATATAAATACCTTGCCCTCCTTTATGTCCATCAGCAGTTGTACGACATTGCTGCTGTTCAGTTCAATTGCTCTGTCGGTCAGAGACAGCACTCGAGACTTGTACTAAAACAGAAGAATACTCATAAAATTGAAAGGAGAATTTTCTATTCTGACATTTTGTAAACTTGTAACATAAAACAAGATGATCACACATAATTCAAGCGAGATCACATAATTAGGTATTCCCTGATGTTTGATCAGTCTTTGATAACCTTTGCTTCAGCTTTGTCTATATATTTGAGGGAATCGATTTAGATATTCTTCCTGATGGCAGGCATACCTTTTAGGAATATGTACTCTTATTATAACATGAACATACATACATTTGGACTATTCGTCCGGGTGGGATAGAAGGAGACAATGGAGGAAGAGGAAGAATACAGAAAGATTAACGAGAAAAAATGTATACCTCTTTGAAGACGTCAGTTCGCATGCCCGCCTGGATGAAGAAAAGTGCAATGTCCTGTTGGTTGTAATCCAGACAGTCAAACAAAATTTTAGCAAAGCGGTTTATGTTCCCATTTGACGTTTGCAAACCTTTGATCAGTTCCGAAACTTTCTTGATATCACCTTTCTGATGGATACATAATTACATTATTAAAAAAAAAGTTTAACAAAGATTAAATTAAAAAAATTAAATTAAGAGATAATGTATTACTAATAGCTGTATTCATTTTTTTAAACTGAATTTCTATGTAAAATTCAAAGTTTTGTATAAATAAAATCTTGACGGAATGTGCAAAGCAAACTATAAACAATTGTGAAATATATTGAATAATTGTTGTATAACTACAGCTGTTAATTACATATACTTTGTTACTTTAAAAATAATTGTATGAAATAATCATGAAATTCTATCTGAACCTCGATTTAATTTTCTTACAGGAGGTGGCACGTGCATCTTTGTAATTACGCGAATGAATAGCCGACTCAAAATGTCATATGAAAGTAAAGTTCGAAGAAAAGAAATTAACAGAAATATGGCAGTAAACAATTATTGTGATTTACAGGTAATGTGTGTGCTGGTGTCCCATCCACAGGATAAGTGATCAAAAAATAATTTGAAATAAGAAAGGACTATATTGAATAAGGGCCATTTTCTGCCCCCGTTTTAAATGGGGGTGGGGATTATTGTAAATATCACAATTCTCTGTTGTATTATTCGATGTAAAAATCACCCTATTCTGCATTAAATATGCATATAAATTTCTTTTTCATACTTAACCCGACCTTTGAACATGGTCTGGTATGGGAAATTTAAGAGAAAATGCTACATTTGAGCAATTTGAAACTAGAAATAAGATCTAAGCGCAGACTTGATCAGACAAGGTATTTACATTGATTGATTAATTTTTATTAAAAGTTTTGGGTTCTCATATTAACTTATGTGATCACGTTTGCGATAATCGCTAAAAATTAAAAAAATTCTTGAATTTTACTGTTTATGTATCATTGTCGTTGCTTTCCCTGTTGCACGGTAGCTGCCTATGTATCGCTACGCGTGAGCAATTAGACCCGCATTACTAGAGTGCGCTATATTATTTCCATCATTATTATATTAAAAAAATTCCGAGAATATTAACGATTCAGATATTTTAAAAACAATGTTATCCATTGATTTCTCTCTTTCTTCATTCTTTCTAAATTGCCTTGAGAACAAGATTTTTCGAAGAGGCGTTGAAGGGGCATTCTAAACTATATGTAAACAAAGACTACGTGGAGTAAACATTAAATGGAATTGTATTTTTACGTTGCCAATTTTTTTGCAAAAGCATGCTCTAAATAGTAGGATAGGTACATTTATATTACTTGTTTTAAACATTAAAAACAGTTGTTTTTTTCTTCATTTCCATCATGATACCGTTTGCTACTTTTAATTCACTCACTATTAGTATTACAGCGTATTCCGTACATGTAATCTTTAAATGAATCTCAATTTCCAGATGGAAACAACAGTTACAAGCAGCGTATTTTTTCATTAAATTTTGTTAACTGGGTCTTTCTTCGCATAGTAACAATATTAATTCTTTAAAACTAAAGCATTAACTGGGCAAACAATAAAGGATAGTCTGCAGTTACAGAAATCTGCTTGAAAGAAATGTGTCATCATATACAAGGGGAACAATGTAAGTAAGCTTCAATAGTTCAGACGGTATAGCATTATTTTGCCAAATTGTCGCTCCAAGTTCGAATCCCCAAAGCTCACTATTTATTTTCTTCTTTCTTTATAAGAATTAATATCCATATCAACAGCTGTCAAATTACGTGTTTGAAATAAAATTAGTACCTGCTCAGTTTTCAAAACCAAACAAAACAACGCACAATTTGAAAATCATTTTATTTTTTGTCGTGCACGGTAACATTTTTTATCAATATATTATTCATCTCAAATGGAACTATACAAGGATGGCCAACATTGCCGGATTACCAAATAGGCCGAGTAGGCACCGGCCTACGGGCCTCACGCCTTTTAGGGGCCCCGCGATAACGTTTGTTTAATAATATTTAATAATTTTTGTTTAATAATATAAAATGTTAATTTGTTTAATAACATTAATAATTGTTAATATTTGTTTTGTGTAATAAATTGGTTTATTAAAATTGTTCGTTGGTAAAATTAAAAGCGTATTAAGAGATAATTTGCGAGGGGCGCCCCAAGATTTCGACTGCCTAAGGGCCTCCACATGGTTTAATCCGGCACCAGTGGCCGTTCATGACTGCATCAGAAAATAATGGTATTGGAACAAGTATTGTGAAGTAGTTGTTCTTCCAAAATTAGATAGTTTAACTTTCATACAAGTTTATTTATATTCAATTTTTTCATACTGAATTTTTATCACATTTTCCGGTGCACGCATCCACATGACGAACAATTGGTTTTAGACTGACATAACAATTTCAAACTTGCTTATTACATCAACGATGTTTCTAACAATTACTGAAATTAGAAACCATTTCCAAACAGTGGGAACATGTCATCGGTCGCGATGGAAGCCAAGAAACTAACTGATTTATGATTTTTTTAATTGAAGATATTATTTGCAATACTTCTACGCCAAAAACCAGTAATTATATGAGCCTCAATCATTTGCAAATCATTATATTTTTATGTTCCTAAACTGTCATATTTTTATGGATATGGTATTCATCTAAAAGGAAATTAATGGAGAGTGGCCAAATATCTTTGCATCAGAAAATGATTGTGGTGGAACCAGTGTTGTGAAGCGATTATTATTCCATAGTTATATAGTATATTTTGTTATACATGTTTGTTTATGCTAAATTTTTTAAGACTTAATGTTTTATCACATTTTCCTAATCACTCCTCCAAATCAAGAAAAACTAGTTTCCGACTGGCAAATGTTTGCTTGCCTACTAAATCAATGATTTTTTTTTAGCAATAACTGAAATTATAAATTACACATTTTGTTTCCAAACAGTGGGAAACATGTTCCAAGGTCAGGATGGAAGCTAAAGTAACTGAATTGATTTATGCGTTGTTAATTGGAAAAGATGATGGTATTATTCCTACCATTAAGGGAACCAGCAAAAATAAAAATAAACAAAACAAGTTTGTTCAATCTATTTGTCTAAATACTACATATTTATTACAATAGCACATTTAATTAAATTTCATTAAATGATAACCTCATAACTTGATACACTTATTGATTATAACAAGAGAAAATCATAAATATAATAACATTTATTGATGAAAATCTTTTATTCAAAAGACATCCTGCTTAAGTATAAGTAAGGCTACTATGAATACTACTACTGCTATTAAAAACACTACTACTACATGTACTACTACTACTAATAATAATAATAATAATAATAATAATAATAATCACCGCATTAATGATAATACTAAAAGAATGTCCATCTACCTATTTTTTCTAGTGGAAACAAACATGAGGGGGATTACACTAACCATGAAACATATAAAGCGTGCAATATATTCAGACCAAAACTATTCTGAAATATATAAAAAATGTGATGTAACATATCATAAAGGATGACACAAGAATGTATGATATAAAACAAGAATTATAATAATTAATACATAATAAGCCGAGTTGTTTCTTTTTACTGTTCATAAAAACAGTTTCTGGCTCCATCCCTACAAGAACTGATTGTATGGAATTCGCAGGCTGTGTGTATCATTTTAGACTAAATATGACTGCCAAAGTTAATACTTGCAAATGTATGAAATCCATCCAACATATTAGACTTTATGAGACTTTATGTCAGATATGTCAGTTTAGTGAATGGTCTAAAACACTTCAAATGATGCCATAAAAGGCCCACAATCAATTCAACTTCAAATTCCATCGACTTCAAGATCTCACAGACATTGTGTTGTATGTTAAAAACCATGGCCATCAAAATCATCTTGTTAATGTCCCAATGTGTGCCATACCCCAGTCTTTGTTGTTGCTGTTGTTGAGGGTTTAACGCCATTTTTCAGCACAAGATAGGCTATACATGGCAGCCGGTATTAATGGTAGAGAAAGAAACCTCACCTCTGTCTACGTGGGTTCGAGTCTCGGGTTCGGCCAATGTGGATATGTGAGAAAGCTTGCCAGTAGCTTCTCATGGGTCGGTTGTTCTTTCCAGGGTTTTCCCGGAAAATCATATCTTAACTTTTGATGTTCCTTCTTCCTTTTTCGATGATGACTATTTCCACCTTTGTTGGCTTGAAAATGAATAAATTCCTGTAAAGGAATAAGGTTTAAATCCTGGTTACATGTAAAAATCCATTTGCTGTGGATCCAATACAAGCATAAATATTCCATGGACTCCATCAATGGATGGTATTGTATCTGCAAGAATGGTGCTCGGGTTGTTGGGTGTTGTGCCAATGTATCAAGTTTCCTATGGTTTCTTGGCTGAAAAAGATGGGTAAATGATGAGTTGACAAAGAAAGCATCACTAACTAGTCATCTTAAGGATGCATCATCTATTCCAGAAATGTGAATATGATAATGGGGAATCAAACGAGGAGTTGTTTCTCTACACTGACCACTACTTTCATCAGTAGTCATCTGGCTCTTTTTATGTTTATATGACAAATGATAATTTTGTATAATTTGAATTTTCATCCTTACCATGATGTTTCTATTATTATGGCATCTTATTTGTGTGATATTGATGAAGAGATAACGATAATATATAACAATTGCAAGATTAAGGCCTTCCATGGTCCTTATAACTGAAAATATAGTACCCACCCCCACTACTTAATGTCAAATTTAAAAACAAAAAACAAATATCAGATGCTAAAAAGGGCTGGAAAATACCGGTGCTGCCACCGTTCCAAATCAAAAGACTCGTACATGCAGATCGAAATGGTCATATACAATTTATTAAATTTTATCATCAGCAACTAATTATAATTTGTTCTGGTGCCCCTGTTGGGATGGTGCCCTAAAGCACGTGTTTGGTATGCTTAATGGGTAATCTGGCAATGTACATACCACATCCAAATGAATACAAATAGCTATATTTTTAAGACATACTCATTAATAATTTGACTTGTAAGTCCATGTTGGTCTGAATAGTTTATTTTTAATGCTGTGTATTCTCTCTGATGACTGTGCAGTCATTGCAAGTTGTCTGGTCATCTCCCAGTGAATCTAAGAGGGATCCACGGTTAAATACACACAAAAAAATGGCTATTACATTATGGCTCATCTCAACTGTACAGACGGCATGAGTCTTCCTGACTGACTGAATTAACGCGATTTTCGTACTACTGTACATGTATCACGGTTTTATTCCTGCACTGCAGGATATTTCATTACCCCTGGGGGAAGGAATTAGTGCCTCATCCCCAAGGCATTTGGTGCTCATAGAGCACTATTTGATTTAGCCTCAGGTCGTGGGACAAAAGACGTGAATGACGGGCTGTCCATGAGTGGGAATGAACCCAACACGCACTCATGTAAAGATAAATGAATTTCAGTCTGTTATCACTGAGCTGGGTGTCCACCAAGGCAGTATGGGACGCCAGTAGCGATTGGTCGCCATTATGACGTCACATCGGGACCCTAGGCTTTAGACGGGTGGAAATAGTTCCACATCTCCGTCGTGGTACAATAGTCCGGGAGAGGCAAGGGAGGAAAGGTACCCGGAAACGGGCGCAAACGACACAGGGCCCTCAAACGCCAGCTCGTACTTAATCAAATCATGTCCAGTTATTCTAATGGACATAAAAATACCAATAGTGTGTAAACCACCTGTGCAATTAATACAATAAACTGAGTCTGAAATTTTCAAATATGATTTATGATTAAAGTTGGAATTTTGTGTACATCGTAACACTGAAATATACCAATCAGTTAAGTCAAAATGACTACAAAATATTTTGAATCACGCATGAGCAATAAAAGAATAATGAAATTTTGATGGCGGTATCGAAATGATCAAATTAGGTCTAAGATAGAGATTTTATCTAAAGCAGTTTCCAGCCAAATGGAAACTGCATGATTTTCTAAGGCAATTCTGGTAGGATGCTCGACCTTTTCAATACAGAGTATGCCCGGGGTCTTCAGAAGTAAGGCAACACTTGGTTCACGGTGAGCTATCGTCCAGTCCCAAATTCGTCGCTGGTCTCACTCTTGAAAAGGCTTATCCTGAGGGTCCACATCGACGACCGGATCGCTACTTCCCAGCTGTTATGTACTTGCTTGAGTACTGCAGAGTAAGGTTCCTTTTACTAACAGCAGTTTACTCCACTATTATTCAATACTGGAGACCCGTTATCATGTAGATATTTACGGACCACTGTCCTTGTTCTGCCACAATTCTGCGGGTCCCTTTGTCCGCTCGTGCAGCATCTTTCCATGGCCCCGTCATGCAACTTCGTCACAGCACCACCTGAGGCTCTCAGATAGCCCCTCAATGGCGCCTTAGAAAACCATGGTTCAGTAAAGGCAGCTATCCAGCAAAGTAATCCTGCCCTAATCTTTGCCGTCCCGGGCAAACCTAGAAAGTCCTTGTTTGGCTGGTGGCTCATCATTTCTTCATTCTTCGTGATAATTCATAGCCGCCCGTGGACGCTTGGATGTAGTGCCCCATGATGTTTGCTGGTCAACGTCCTCTTGCTGAATGAATGAATGACGGCAGGAGTGCATCACCCCTGGGTCATATTGAGGGTTAATGAGTGGGGATGTTACAATCATCAGGATTTGGTATTAGTTTTGGTTAACTGCTACCTTTGGGTAATATGTGTTTAGGGAGTGCATTTCTTTTATCAGATGTTTCGTGGTCTCTTGCTTGCACAGATTGTCATTTTAACAGTTCCCTGAACCTCCAGTTATATAGAAAGCCCAACGGCGAGATATTCGCATGTTTTTTGCGTAGGAATACGGACAAGCATGTCGGCCTACATGTATAGTATACAGTACTTAAAATATTTATGCACAAAATTTGCCTTCGAAACCGCTGTCAGATCATAGTTGTCGATGTAATAATGTGATTAGCTTTAACTGAATGGTATATATGAACACATATTCATAAAACGTTATTTTATTCGCTTAAATTTTTCTATACGTTTTAGAATTTCCTAATTGCCTTCATCGAGGGCCCCAGTTTTGAGTTTCTACAAAGAAGTGAATATAGGCCTACATGTGCATAGGAGAGAGAGAGAGAGAGTATAGTCACATATAGTTATTTTAAACAATGAAAAGGTAGAAAAATACTTACTCTGACTCGTATTTCATCCAAGTTTATGTGCAAACTTGTTCCCAAAAGTTCTTTGAAAGTTTCATTTATTCTATAAATCCCCGAATCTTGCTCGATGTAAATCGCCATCTTTGCCGACTCTATGTGCTGGTAAATAGCATTTGCAAAACGAATAATAAAATGATTGTGTTTCTATTTGTTCAATATAGGTATATGTTCGTGTACATCCTCTCATTTCACAGACAACTGCACAGGGGTTCGTAACAATAACAAAGAAAATTTGGAGTATCCGTCCATGAATCAAGGGATGGTGGTTCTAACCTGTAGAGCTTAGAACCCCCATCCCTTGATTCATGGACGGATACTCCTCTTTGTAACGAACCCCTGTGGACAACTGTATGCAGTCAGTGTAAAACATTATTTCTGCACTGGTTTAAAAAATAGAAGCAAAAGGTCTAGAGAGTACAATACCTATAGTCTGTTTCTTTCCTGTATTCTCCAATGCCATTACTTCTAAAACATATTTCACATTTTTCAGAAGTTTATTAAAAGTGCTGAACCAATAGTGTTTTCTTTCTTATTAATGTCCATATTATATCTTTACGGATGAATATATATAGTTTATAGATAGATTATAGTTTCACTATAGGCTACCTCAAGGGGTGTAGAAGACAATTTTTTTCTCTTTCTTCTAAAGATAGAAACACAATAGTGTGTGTGTTATATAGCCATGAAACTATAAGGATAAAAGTACATAAATACATAAAGAACGCTTGTCATTTCCAGTGAAGGTAACATACACATGTATTTGGCGAAGAAACGAATGTACAGACCCCTGTTAACTCCTCCTTTACAGTCATATTCACTAATATCAAAAATTCATTTAAATAATTCAATAATATTAAACATCATTCAATAATATTAAACAATATTTTATTGAGGAACAGTTTTTGTATTGTCCGATTAAGTACCTTTTTGTCAACGTATTTTAGAAAGTTTTCAGTTGACGTATAAGTTCGATATTCTATTTTTGTCTACAATGGACCATTTTGGAATAGTTTTAGAAACTAAACTTTATATACATACAGCTTTATAACCTCTAAAATAATAAAAATGCATATTGCAAATTCGAAACTGAGTGAATAGCTCATGGAAATGCAGTATCGATGAGAAGTAAATGGAAAAGATGACTATTTTTCGTGTCTTTTTTTTTTATAGTGTTTTGACACCTGTAACCATGGCAACGGACACGTGAACACACAACTGATGTCAGAAATAAATGTTAACTGTAACGTAATGCATACGTACATTAGTCTAGTTCACAGTAAGGTTGTACGAGTTATTTCCCTTGTACTCGCCTTTCTTAAAAAACATAGAATGATGCAAGATGTGCTAGAGTTGAGTGATTAAACGTGTTGAGCACAGCCCTGTCTTATGTATTGAATTTGTCATAGAAAGACGTTACATTAACCACCTCATATATACAGTATACAAAATATAAGGACATTTGGAGAGGGGGCAGAAAATGGCCCTTATTCAATATAGTCCTTACAGCATGTCTTTCATACTTTTGTTTTATCAAAAGCTACGTAGTTGATTATGATAGCAGCAAAACTATATTAAAGTACAACTAATAAAAAAGGCAAAACAAAAAGCCTATTTGCAACATATATATCTGAAATACAATGAAAACCGACGGAAAGTCAAGGAACAAACCCTGATAGATCGACGAAGATTCTTTTCGAAGTTTGTTCTAGCTAAATAGACATCCATGCCCATTCCCTCTATCTCTTGCTTTAGGGTCAGGAAAGTTTTCTTCCCACATCGCTCGCATTGGTAATCAAGGGGAGTCCTCCGTGCCTGAAAAAGTGACCTAAGGACTCAAGATGTGCCTCCTAAATACCTTACCTAATTGCGCACATCTTAAGCTTTTCCTCTGAAAGTTTGAAACTCATGTTCGTATACCTCTGACACACTACTGATTTTATTTAGGTATTGGGTAAAACAACTTACCAAGCTATCACAGTTTTGTATGTATCATACAATGTAATCTTCAGTGTGTGAGTGTCATTGTCTGATCATGCAATGTAATCTTCAGTGTGTGAGTGTCATTGTCTGATCATACAATGTAATCTTCAGTGTGTGAGTATCATTGATCATACAACGTAATCTTTAGTGTGTGAGTATCATTGTCTGATCATACAATGTAATCTTCAGTGTGTGAGTATCATTGTCTGATCATACAATGTAATCTTCAGTGTGTGAGTATCATTGTCTGATCATACAATGTAATATTCAGTGTGTGAGTGTCATTGTCTGATCATACAATGTAATCTTTAGTGTGTGAGTATCATTGTCTGATCATACAATGTAATATTCAGTGTGTGAGTGTCATTGTCTGTCTGAATGAGAATCCTGAAAATAAAAGTCTCTTTCATGATTCCATTCTCGAATCTTGGGACACAGTATCCCCTCGGGCAGAGGCGGTTTAGAGATCTGCGGGCCCAGTGAGAATAAAGCACAATGGGCCCCGAAAATCTAGTTTCTATCGTACTGAAGAAATTCTGTGAAATACCCATAAAAAGTACAGGTTTGTTTTCAAAATCATATTTATTTTAAATAATCTGTTTTAAACAAACTCCGAAATGTTCGCCCCCCCTCCAACCCCGTTGATCATGTTACACATCGGCAACATGTTACCTGCGGATTTCTGTTTACATCCAGAATACAAGTAGTAGCAGGTCCGCAAAGTTTAACAGACAAAAAATAGTTTTACATTTTTTTAAAAACCGCGAAAATAAAGTAACCGCAAGTAATAATGGGTTTGCATTTTATATACAAATGTTGGAAATTTAGACTGTATTGTTTTTTCGTTATATTTTTATTGTTTGCAAAATGTTATAATTTCGGTTATAATTAACTTTGAGACTCGATCGTCTCTTCTAAAGTCCTCGGTCAAACGATTGAATAAATACCTCACGGATTAACACGAGAGTCTGGGTGACGGAAACTGGTGGCTTTATAAAATCCTGAGACTTTCATGCGCACTTCAGATTCACGCGAATTTATATATAATCAATACATTGAGTGGCAAAGAAACAGGATTGAATATTAAATTTACTTATCATTGCTCACCGCATCTTTGATGCTTTTGCTGGCCCCCTTCAATATCATGACATCTGCCAGACCGTCGCCTTCCATGAACAGGAACGTATAATGAAGAGCAGTACGCCCTAACTGTGAAGGAATGAAAATTGTCGTTAGATTACACTTAACTCAAGGACTAATGGGGGTAAACATGGTGAGGAAAATCTTTTTAAAAAGTAATATAGCAAAACTACAAAGTGTCGGCGTGGTAAGACTACCTGTCCAGCCCACCGTGATTTAAATGACTAACAATATATCTACAAATACGCCCAATTAAAATCTATCGGAAGCATTTCTACCTAGATAGTGGGACAACGATTTTACAATTATCTGGCTAATCGTGTCCTCTAGCAGCAAAAAGGATCAAACTAGCAACAATTGGTGTAATTTAGAAAATTGCTGAAATGACCTGAATATCTGAGTTACCACTTCTGTGGGAATCGTGTGGCTCCGTTGCATTATGGTGTTTGCAGTGGCTGCAACACTCTCGGTGGTGATTTAGTCTGATCCCAGACCACGTTGGTGGCCTAGTTGTTTGAGCGTCGGCCTCGGAGGTCACGGGTTTGAACACCGGCCGATTCATACCAAAGACATAAAAATGGTCCTTGCAGTTGCCTCGCTTGGCACTCAGCATTAAGAGGTTGGTGTTATGACTGGTCGGCATCGTGTCAGGATAATGTGTCTGTGCGGGAAATCATGCTACATGTCTCCGTTATGATGCCCCAATGCTAGACATCACTATAAACTGCCATATTGCAGACATTGTAGCGATATGACTGAAAAATTGTTAAAGCTACGTTAAAAATCCAAATCAAACAAACACACACATACACACACACACACGGATTAAATTAGGTGGTCCGCGTTGTGTGAAAGGGTTACATTTTAACGTTTTACAAAAATGGTACTAACAGCTGCCTCGCTTGGCGCTCAGCATTAAGAGGTCAGTGTTAGGACTGGTCGGCCTGGTGTCAGGATAATGTGACTGGGTGGGACATGCTGCTACATGTCTGCGGCACGATGCCCCAGTGCTAGGCAATACTATAAACTGCTAGACTGCAGACATCATAGCGGTAAGACTGAAAATTTATTAAAGCTACGTTAAAACACACACACACACACACACACACACACACACACACTCATATATATACGATATATATACTCATATATATATATATATATATATATATATATATATATATATATATATATATATATATATATAGATATAGATATATATATAGATATATATATATATATAGAGAGAGAGAGAGAGAGAGAGAGAGAGAGTCTAATCCCTGTTAGCTGCACTTGGCGAACATACGTACACCTAGGCCTGAGTGGATTAATCCTGGAGCTACCATGATATATTGCCTTATTCAGACTGCAAGTGCTCGACATAAGCAGTAACCTGAAGGAAAAACATTGCGAGTGACACAATTACCTCAGATTACCCCCATGTCCCGTTCAGTCATAGGACATACAGAAGTCTCTTTTATAGTATGCTAGACAGAGTCCTTCGTAACGAATCATCGGGATAATCTCTGGAAATTTTGTCACTCTGTATGATTTTTTCCTTCAGGTTATTGCTTTTTTGAACATTAATAAGCTCGCGTCGAGCACCTGTGATTGAGGCAATCTTCGTAATAGAAACCGGTAAAATAATCATAGAAATACCCCGGAACAATCATGGTCTCTGTTATATGTAGGTAATCACAACAGCGTGAAGAAACGTGATAAAATAATATTGGAAAGCATCCCTGTAATATGAATAGCTGACAGTAAAGAAGAGTTTTAATCGATTTCTGATACTCAGTTTTAGCTAGGCCTTGAATTACACAAGAATCTGCATCTAAACCCATTCTGAACAAATCTATGATTCCCTTTACATCTGCAAAATGAGGATGTTGTTGTTGTTGTTTTGGGGGTTTAATGTCATTTTCGGCACAAGATAGGCTCTACATGGAGGGCAGAATAGCTGGTGGAGGAAGAACACAGGAATATCACAGTAAGAACTACCGACCCACGTCCTAAGTCACTGCTTTACCAGTATGTATGTATGTATGCATGTATGTGATGTGATGTGATGTGATTTGGATTTTTAACGCAACTTTAACATTTTTTCAGTCATATCGCTACGATGTCTGCAATGTGGCAGTTTATAGTGATGTCTAGCACTGGGACATCATGCCGCAGACATGTAGCATGATGTCCCACCCATTCACATTATCCTGACGCCAGGCCGACTAATCCTAACACTAACCTCTTAATGCTGAGTGCCAAGCGAGGCAGCTGTTAGTACCATTTTTGTATGACTCGGCCGGGGATCGAACCCACGACCTCCCGCATCCCAGGCGGACGCTCTAACCACTAGGCCACCGGAGATGTATGTATGTATGTATGTATGTATGTATGTATGTATGTATGCGTGCGTGCGTGCGTGCGTGGGCGGATGTATGTATGTATAACTGTATGAATATACGTATGTTTGTTTGTATGCATGTATGCATGCATGTATGTATGTATGTATGTATGTATGTATGCATGTATGTATAATTGTATGAATGTACGTATGTTTGTTTGTATGCATGTATGCATGCATGTATGTATGTATGTATGTGTGTATGTATGTATGTATGTATGTAATCGTGTTTTACGGCACAGTAGCTCAAAGTTGTTATGCAATGCCAACTCAAGGTAAAGTTCGAAAACTAAAAATAAATTGCAAAATATTCTGGACACCCCCCAAACAAAAACAAAATCAACATAAACATTAACTTCAAAAGGATAAAATATAAAACATACATATATGTTTAAAGTTTACATAAACTAACAGATGATGTTAAAACAGATAAATTCCTTAAAACACGATTTAAATATTTAATGATTTTTCTCAGGTGGTACGCCCTCGTAGTTTTTGGTTTTGCGATAGCTAGAATTTTTGTTTCTCATTCTTATTCTGAAAGCATTTAAAAGTCGTTTTAAATTACACCAATATCTCATCTATTTATTGATAAAGTGTTCAAATAAAGTTACATTTTAATGCCTGCAGAATATACCATTATAAGTATTATTCCTCCGTTACATGTGAAATAAGGAGCAAGATCGTTTATATAAAGGCTAATATCGTTGACTGATGAATAAAATTGTCTGTGAACTCAGGTTTTACTTTCAATGTAAGTTTTAATTATTATAACTTGCACACAAAAGTCCAAATAAATTACCTCAGTACATTTTCACATCTTTTGCAAATGCAATTAACATTTGTTTAATTTGGTGTTTTACTTCCCCACAAATTAATTATTTAGTGCCGATGCAATTCGAGTAAAGTGCCTTGACCAAGGACACACTACTGTAAGCTGGATTGTTCGAGCCAGTGGTAAGATTCAAACCCGCATTCTTTGGGACAACAGTCTAGCAATCTAACTCCCGAGTCACAGCGGCTTCAATATAATATTTGAAAATAAAGGAATAAAAGAGGCACTTTGGTGTTAAAAGCTTGCAGAGCGGGGTAATATATAAAGCGTGGAGATATACCGGTGGTACGGCAGATATATTTGGCGAGGCAGAGAATGAGATATATATTCCGATGTAGATCTAATCCCAGGCCAAATATAAACTAGCCTGATTGGTAAAACATAACCTTCTCGCCAAAATCATTCACGTTTCTCTTATGTTTGATTTTTTTATTATTGATCTCGTATCTTCGTCGATGTGTCTTTAATAATCTGCTAGTTGTGATACAATCTGATGAACCTGATTATTGCTAAGGCGTATCATATGATCCGAAAGTTTGTTACAATAATAAGATAAAATAATCAAATTGACTCACATTATCTTGAATATCCATTATATGCGGATAGGTGTCTATCAAGAACTCTACAAGGTCACGTGATCTTGCCAAGACTGCGCGGTGTAGCACTGTCCTTCCACATTTATCCTGTGATGCAGCTAGCTTCCGGCTTATGAGTGATTTCACTTTTGGTATGCTTCCATAATCCGCAGCTTTGAGAAGTTTCTTCGCATGTTCCTATTATTATTGTTCAAGGCAAACTGATATCGTCATTTCATCTCCAGAGAAGTATTACAATGTCAAATGGTTTCAATGCGTTTTTATTATTCTTAATATTAATTTTTCTTCTTTGATGCCATTTATTCAATATAAATTAACTGATTGTGAATTATTTATAACGCATAAACATGATTAATATATGTTAATGTAACCAATTACCTTAAACAAAGAAACCAAAATTATGTTTATTTGTACATACCTATACTGCTGTCCAAAGACGAAATAAATAATAAGCAAATTAGATGCAATAATGTTATATTGGACTTAACATAGCTACATTTTTGATAGAAAGGTTGATGATTTCATCAGTCATTCTAGATTAAATGTATGTTATACCAACCTGAGTCCTCTCTCTCTCTCTCTCTCTCTCTCTCTCTCTCTCTCTCTCTCTCTCAAAGAAACAAGCATACAAAAACCAATTGCACTGACATATTCACTGCCTACCTGTAAGGGTTTTGCCTTCTGAAGAAGGTCTATGAGTTCCTTGGGAGGAGTTTTCTTTTCCATGGCCGCTTGCATTATATTTAACCCTCTTTCGTCCGTTAAGTCCACGATGTGATCATAACCACTGAAGATTAATTTTTCCAATGATTCGATGTCAATATTCCGTACAATCTCCATTACATGGTGGTCAATTACATGGAAATACTTGGTCCTTTTCAGATACTCGGCGTAATCACGAGCAGTTCTCCCATTGCAGTCACGTTGTGAAATGTCTGCGCCATATCTGAATAGTGCCTGAATAAACTGATCTGACTGATCGGTTTCTATAGCTTTGAAAAGAATGGTCTGCCCATCCAAGTCTCTGGCGGTCATGTCAGACCCTAAAAGGATTCTCTGAATAATTCTGTCATCTGGTTTTGGTGTTCCACATATTAACTGAAAGTAGTTATACAAATATTCAGTCAACAACGATATTGAAAGTTATGGAATCAATGTGTCTAGTTTTCACTGTCATCATTATAAAAGATCCATGTAGCTATGTCATCAATTACATACACGCCATCAGTGCAGCATCAAAATAACAATGACTTACTGCCAGAAAGAAAAGATTAACTTCACCACAAGCTATATAATAACCGTAATGCCTAATCACTGTTGAAGCTATATAAGCCAACACTCCACCTTATCTCCACCCCTATTTCTTCCGCCGCCTACGTTGTCTCAAATTATATCATCTTAAAGTTTCATAAAGTTACTTAAAGTTTGTATTCCTAACGAAATGTTTCTGAAATAAATGGTCATGTTCCAAAGATTTTGTTAAGACGTAAGTCAGCAAGACCCATGCCATGTGCATAACAATGATGCAAAATTCCTTTATTTCCATTTTTGAAAATTTGGAGCAAAATATTGGGTTCTCGCATGTCTTAATAACGAATTGATTCAAAACCTGTGAACATAAATAAGTTTATCTATGTTATGCAACCTTTTCACCAGTTAATGACGACACCAAAATGCGGAGTAACGCCCCCTTTTTATGGATGTGATAAAAACCCATGCAAAATAAAACGTTTTCTCACGTTTACCGGACGGTACACCGGACACGTGACAAATCAATGATAACTATAACTAAAGGAAAGCGCACTGCATTCAAATCAGCTGGAGAAATAGATTATTTATTCATTTACATATTTATTAAGACTTGAGGTGCTAAGCTAGCAATAAGGTGCTAAGCTAAAAACTGTAGACTTTACTATTGAACCAGAGTGTACTAACTATGAGGGAATTGTTTGGAATAACTGAATTCTTAGGCGATTTATCTTCAAATTTTGTATCTCTCAAGACAAACCTGATAAAGAAACAAAATGCCTTCTTTCAAAAGTTGTATCCGTTTATAATTCAGTTCAATAGTGCCCATAATGTAACTCTCGGGACAGAGAGTGCTTCAACTTTTTCAGTATATTATAAACATATTGGGGTCATCCTCAACACTACAGTAATATATTGCTTACTGCTATGCTATGAATCGTACTTCTTGAGATCAGTTTTAGCACGACACTGTAGTAATCGTACTTCTTGATATCAGTTTTAGCACGACACTGTGGTAATCGTACTTTTTGAGATCAGTTTTAGCACGACACTGTGGTAATCTTACTTCTTGGGATCAGTTTTAGCACGACACTGTAGTAATCGTACTTCTTGAGATCAGTTTTAGCACGACACTGTGGTAATCGCACTTCTTGAGATCAGTTTCAGCACGACACTGTGGTAATCGTACTTCTTGGGATCAGTTTGAGCACGACACTGTGGTAATCGTACTAACTGAGATCAGTTTTAGCACGACACTGCAGTAATCGTACTTCTTGAGATCAGTTTTAGCACGACACTGTGGTAATCGCACTTCTTGAGATCAGTTTCAGCACGACACTGTGGTAATCTTACTTCTTGGGATCAGTTTTAGCAGACACTGTGGTAATCGTACTTCTTGGGATCAGTTCCGTACGACCACTGTACTAACTGTACATCCTTCAGAACGATTTTAACATGAGCACTATACTATCCGTACATTGTTGAGATCGATTCAACACGAACACTGTAGTTATCGTACATCATTGAGATCAATGTTAACACAAGCACCGGAATAATCGTACTTCCTTGAGATCAGTTGTAACACGATTACTTTTGTGATTGTACTTCATTGAGATCACTTTCATAACGATCACTGATGTTAATATTACATAAATTTATGTCAGAAGCTGAGGGGAATATCACTAGATTACTTCCGTATTGTATTTGTCAATCAGTTCTTTACCTGAAAGAATGCAGGCTTTGGGGGATTAATGTCTTCATTCTCGTGTGTATACAGGATAGATGTGTCCGCTCCAAGCTTCATCAAGACATCCACTCCTTCAAAGTCGTTCATGGCCCAAACAGCGACGAGAAGAGGTTGAGGTACTTTCGGATAGTTCTTGTAAGAAAGTTGGTAGGAGACATCTTTCGTATTGAGGTCAACCTTTACAAATGTTTCTCCACCTAGGTAAATTGGAAATATAATGCAACAAGAATCATATAAATATACCTATTATTAATGGTCAAATCTCTAGAACTGAATAGCAACGGAACTTGTTATTTTATGTTAATACAAGGAAAGATACAAGACACGACACCAAAAATGACCGTATGTTCCTAATTTATTATAATTGTATTTACACTTGAGGGGATGATAAACGAAAATATGAACAACAAGTACAAAGTTCGACCAATAAAAATAACGCATAGAAAATGTTCCATCGAAACATAATGTTTGTAATTTGTAGACTCATTTTCTTGTAAAGTATCCCAGGCCTCAGCGCTAAAAGAGCATCTAATGTAACTTATTTTCTTTAATGATCCTTTTATATTTAGCGTTTCATGTGGAATTATGAATAATGTCGAACCTGAATCTAACCAGCGCTTGAATAAGAAACCCTTTCCTGACAACATTCCTATGGCAAACTCGTTGGTGTCAGCGTATTCCTCCAGAATCCGTTTTACATCACTCCGTGACTTGTGTACTATATCTTTCAGGTTAAGCTCCACGCCGTCACGAATTACTGACGTTCGGCACCAACTTTTTACCAGCCTTTCTATCAGACCTTTCTCTGCTTTCTCCCCTTGGACAGCATGGTACAAGCCTTGAAAATAAGCAGAAGAGAGAAGACGTATTGTCATTGCGAAGGTCTCTTCATGTTCAGTTGTGAATACAACGGATATCTATGACCTTGGACATCGATATCTTCTTATAATAGTAGTGAAGGGGGATATTATAGGGTCTATGGGACTTATCATTAAAAATACCCTTGGGACAATATAGGGTCTATGTAAATTTAACATGGAGAAAAATCGTGGGACAATATAGGGTCTATGGGAATTAACATGGCCAAAAAACCTATGGGACTGTATAGGGTCTATGTAAATTTAACATGGCTAAAAAACCCTTGGGACTGTATAGGGTCTATGTAAAATTGAAACAGGGAGGGTCTCTATTTTTTAAAAAAATAAAAAACAAAATAAAAACAGGGGTAGGCAATGGAAAGGCTATCTCTTTTCGAGAAATATGGCTGGCCCTGAAAAGGGCCTTTGGGTTTTCTTCTTCTAATTTCTTCTTTTTCTCCACCAAGTTCTTATTTTATCTCCTACACTCTTCTTCGCTTTCTTTTTTTTTCTTCTCCTCCTCTTCTTTCTTCTTCTCTTCCTCCTCTTCTTTCTTCCTCTTTTCATTTTCTTCTTCTTTTTCAATTTTTTCGTTCCATTTGCGTATTCTTATTCTTTCCTCTTCATCCTCCTTCTCCTCCTTTATCTCTTTCATAACGCAACTTATCTTGTCCTTTGCTTTTCTTAAGTTATTAATTTCCATCTTTACACGATGGGGACTATAGGAATAATGGTCTTCAACGAGTCTTATTAGCATCTGTTCCATTATTCCTAAGTTGTCTAAAACGTCTTGCAAGGTTTGTATTTTGTCCATTTGGTTTGACGCCATCTTCTTTTTATTCTTTGCAGAATGGTTTGAACGACGAACACTGTGGGTTCTTATAGTGAAAGCGCGTACGTGAAGGAAAACATCCCCCTAAAACATAAAATAGATCTTACCTAGATCATGACCCAACAACGCGCGGACGTGAAGGAAAACATCCCCCTACTTTCTCATTTCATATAATATAACCCTAACTATACTCTCTACATGCACTAAGAATCAATAAATAAACCCATAATCTACTATTCACACAAACTTACTTCAGCATTTACAAACACCAACACAAACACACAAACTTACTTCAGCATTTACAAACACAAACACACAAACACTTCCACTATTAATAAAGAGTTAATGTTTATATTTACACTACTCTACCTACACACATTGGCAAATCGATAGTTATTTCTTTTCTAGAGTATTGGGTAGCCCTTAAAAGGGCTGTTTTTTTGAACTCCTGATGCACCTATCTAATGGTTGCACCTTCCTGGCCTGGCGCCACACACGCATCTTCTTCCCCAGTCTTCTTTCACCTTTCTTCTAGGGAGCGCAGAGGGAGGATGATTCGCTTCAACACCCCAATCCTCTGTCTCGGGAATATTGAACGACATCCTCTCTTCTCTTTTCTTTTCCTCTTCTTCCCTCTCTCTTCTCTCCTCCTCTTCTTTTTTCATTCTTGCTTCTTCTATGATAGCCTCCGCTGATAGTTCGTTTACTATGCGCCTGGCATATTCCAGGTGCATCTGGAGTTCTAACAGTTTCACTATTCTGCTATTCATTCGTCTGGCTGTGTTGATCAATCAACAAGGGTAGCTAGACTGCCCAGCGAGTTTCAATTTATACTGAAAGCGCGGACGTGATGGAAAACATCCCCTAATAACATAAAATTGATCTTACCTAGATCATGACCCAAAACAACGCGCGGACCTAAAAGAAACACTCACTCACTTTTTTATGCTACCCATCACTATTTTAAAATTTTTTTATAAATCACTTCCATTGACTATCCACATACGCAAAGCAATCCAATCTAACTCCAAATATACACCTCAAAAACCCAAAAAACATGATTTTAATCTACTATCCACACCAACTTACTTTAGCACTTACTAACACACCAACACATACACTCTTACTATCAATAAAGAGTTAGTGTTTATATTCACACTACTCTACCTACACACATTGGCAAATCGATCGTTATTTCTTTTCTAGAGTATTGGGGTAGCCCTGAAAAGGGCTGTTTTTTTGTTTGCTATGGCATTCTTTTTTAGTTTCTAAGAATGCGATGTCCTCTGAGGATAGACTTTCTGGCGATAGGTCTGCTTCTTCGGAAAGAGAAGAAGAACTCTTTGGTGTCGATACGGCAATCGACAAAGCTTCTGTCAGCTTCAGGTTGTTGCTGCTGCTGCTGTTGTTGCTGCTGTTGCTGCTGTCTCTGAAGTCTGTACTTCTCTGTCCATTCTTCTTTCTCCCTGTTCATTTCTTCTCTGAAGAGCTCTTCTATCAGGTCTTCAGTGATTTTTAACATTCTCACATTCTCTATTTCTTCTGGCTTCGGTATCAGACTGTGTCTGACCCTATGCAAATTCACGTAGGCTTCGTTGAGCTTAGCTAGTTTGGAGCACATCTTCGTAGGAGGATGAGTCGACAATGGATGGTCAGACTGGAAACAACCCCGGTTCTTAAAGTCAAAGCGCGGACGTGAAGGAAAACATCCCCCACACGGTTTTCGAGTCGCAACGTTCAGTGAGTGTCATGAGAGGGATAGTAAGAAATGAAAGAGCATCAATCCAACATTCTTATAGCTAAACAAACCACAAAGGCATTTTTTTTAAAACACAACATTTTTAATTCAAAAATCACTTAACACTAAACAACAACTCTAACATTTTTTAACAATAATCCAACACTATAACATCAAACATTTTTTTTCAAATCAGTAACATTTTTCAATTCACATTCTACTTTAAACAGGGTTGACAACGTTGTGAATGAAATTGTGATTTCCACTGTTGGAAATCATTAGGCCATTGATGGACACTACGTTTCCTAGCTTGAGACAAAAGATAAGCATAATGGTCACAAAACCATCGATCTACTTTCACATCGTTTCTAGCAGAAGAACGAGGATCAAAATGAGTCACTAAATGTTCTAAGGAATAGCCCAGGCTGCGATGATGCAGAAAATACACACAGTACTGTCCACACACCAAGGAATCTGTGCCTTGTAATTTCACGTTATTGAATCGGGTGGTTTGAGCATTTCTTCTCATAAAGTCGATGATATCGTCTTCCAAAGGGGGTAATCCGTACGAATCGAAATATTCCACACATCCTTCTTGAGGAAAGTAGACGGCTACCCAGTGGGTTCCTGGGAGATGACTGTCGTCCGTGTTGATCACGTAAGCTTGATGGTCTTTAGGTTTGCGATGAGGGAGTTCATCTTTAGCACAGACGACAGGATTCCAAGAAGCCGTATACGAACTGTGGTTCAAAAGGTAATAAAGTTCCCAGGTATCCATTGATTTGTGTGTTGTTTTTTTTCTTCTTCTTCACAGGTAATAATAAGTCGTCAATTCGATCCTGACTTTTTGCTTGAAAATGTCTGACGAATAAACGGTTATTCGTTCTGTTTCCTCACTCTGATTCAGGAGAGCTTCGATACGATGGATCTCTTGAGTGGTTAATGGTGGACAAGAATGTTCACGCAAGTCTTTATACCACTGGTGCAACACGTCTTTGTTCGAGATGAGGCTCCAAGCTTCGTCCAGATACTCGTCCAATTTTTCTTCTTGACTTAACATCAGGCATTTATCGTGTTGAATTTGACTGGGATGATCGTTTTGACATCCATAGCAATTTTTCTTGATCAATTCCGTCATTTTGTCGACCAAGTGTTTGGCAAAACAGGAGACTAAATGGGCTTCTTGTTCTGGCCATCTCGACTTCATCATGATCACTTCTTCTTTTGCCACAGTTTCCTCACACTCTATCTCCAAAGTTTCTCCACTTTGTAAAGAGGGATAACAGTCTTCCATGGCTTCTAGTAATCTAGAATGACTTCTCTAAAACTGTTGATTTCTATGGTATTATCGAATTCTGCATACAGGAGGACGTTCACCGTGTCTGGTAGAGCACCCGCAAACTGAAGTTCCACACGAATCTGACCGGATTTTATAGGGTGGAAATGTCCCTCGTCGCTGCCCTGGTCTGGAGTGAAATCAAAAGCCCACAAAGCATAGCCTCCGTCATAATCGTCGTACGTAATGCCGTGACTGGTGTTGGTTCCTAACTGTCCGGTGGCTTCGTACAGGGACAAGTACGATCTCAAGTAATTCGACTTAGTCCTATCGTTATGAAAGACAGGTTCGAAAGGTCGGGTACACAAGGTCTTGCCGTCGCGACTGACTTCGATCTTGGACACTTTGTAATGTTGAAACTCAAAAGGATTTTCGTTATGGACACCATTGAAAGCTGAATTCTTGACGATACCAACAATCAAACGCTTGGGTAACTGTCCTTGGAACAGATGATCTTGGATCATGGATCGCTGTCCAACAGGAATGGTGAACGTTTTCACTTCCACACGTCGTATGGGATACTTGGCGGTCGTTCTGCTCAACGTCTGACTGATGTCGTTTCCCACTTTCGGTAACACTTCCACACGGCGTACGTAAAGTCTGGCTTCTTGGATAACAGTTTTGTATTCGTTGTTTTGGGCCATCAAATGGAAAGCGACAGTGCTACGATTCAGTCTCAGGCGGATATCCACGCCGTTCAGCAAATACTTTTCTTGTAACCACATGTCCAAATGCAAACGATCCATCAGTTCTAAACTTCGCCCTTCCTTAATTTTAGTTCTACGTGTGTTAAACCCCACATTGTGAGGATTGTCATCTTCTGTCAGGGCTGTGTCGCTAAACGTGGTTGCACCGGCCGTGTCAGGTTTCCATACCACGCAAGCATCCAGATGAGTATTCTTGGCTTCTTTTCCGTACGTCAAGAGATTTTCCAGGTAGGCGCGATACGGGTAAGTATCCATGCTGCTGCTGACCAGTTTGTTATTCAAGTACAAGTCCACTTCACTGAACAAGGAATGCATGAAATTGTTAACAGGAGCTACCCTATCATTGGCTCCGGGATTGCTGTTGTCCGCCGCTTTGATCACTTTCACTTTCAAATACAGGTAACTGCTACTCAGATCGATGTAATCTTCGGGTTGTCCTTTGATTTCGAACTCGATGGGAGCAGAATCGGTCAAAGAGGAGATGGGATTAAATTCCACCCACTGGGATTCTTGCATCGTCATCATGGGGGGGGGGGGGCATGGCAAACAGATCCAGTTCCGTCTTGGAACAAGCACATGACTCTCGGTGCATCATTTTTTTCTGTGTCTCAATAATCGAAAACGTCTAAGTCTCGAACGGTTTTTCTTTTCTTGGCCTTTCTAGCTTGAAGTCTGGTGAAAGGGTGTTTTCTTCGTCGTCTCTTTCTGCCTTGTCCTTGCTGAATGCCAAACTCGGTAGCGTGCAGGGCATTTATAGGTGTGTCTCGTCGGCCCAAAATGTCTTTGCCCGTTTGCAGCAAGACATTTTTGCCTGCCCTCATGAAGGCTTCTTTAGGGTTTTGTTTGTCGATGATGACATTTTGGAGAAATTCTTTGCCTTGCGTCAGTGCCGCATCTTTCAAGGCGTGCAATCCGCGTGTCACCATCGGTTTCAACACCGGGGCCACCGAACGAAAGGCCGATTTTAACATATCTCCTAAACCGTGTCCTCGCTGTCGAGCCACCCCTCGGTACACTGGATACATGACTTACTTACGAGTCGTGAGAGAACCGTTTTCGAAAATGGAGTTTCACCGTGACTTTTCCTTTGGTGAATGGAATATTTTGTCCCAAATCTCCTTTTATAGTAATGTTGACCGTGTCCAAATACGACTTGCTGACCGGCAAATAGTGAGGATGGACAAATTCGCGGTGGACGTGGTAAGTGTTTCCACCTTCCTCGTCAGCGTTTGCAGCAGAATCCACTTTGAAAGGAATGACACGCAGTAACGGTACGGAGGTGTGTCCCACCACGTTGTATTCCACCACATCGGAATACACAAACATCAAATTCAGTCCTTGGTTCAGTTCTACCGGGGTACGAAAATACTGGCCAAAAGACTCGTTGCTGTAAATGATGGTTTTTTGGGGTGGTGTTTGTTGTTCTACTTTCTTCCTCATCTTTATGTCACCGCCCAACATGTCAAACAATTCATCATAAAAATAGAAACCCATGATTTTATCCCCCTCAGGAAATTTCATCAGGAAGCGACGAGCTGTTTTGTGGTATTCCAGGGTGACAGTTTTGTTCTTGACATTCTTAAAAGCTTCCCCAAACATGCCATTAAACTTGGTGGCTATGGTGCTCACCAAATGTTGACCACTAGAATAATAGCCTGGGGGAATGAACAACTGATAGGTGGTCCACTTTGGATTTTCTTTGTTAGGGGTTTTCTTTTCATATTTGCTATGGGTATCCATCCACTGTTGTATTTGTTCGTCATAAACTTCCACATCAAATTTATTTTGATTGGGAATGACATTGAGGACTTGGGTCGGGTGAATCATTTCCACTAAAGCGACTTCCCAATGGGCTTCGTGTTCTAAGGGGATGGCTTGAGGTAATTTGGCCGTGTAACAGCACAACGTGTTATTGGGAAACACCTCCATGGAACTGTCACTGGGTAAGGTTAAGTAAAATTGGTTTTGGTGACTCATAATTCCAGAGTTCTGTGGCTGTCCGAGGGGTTAGTGGATGTCAGAGGCGTGTCTCCGCCCAAAATGGGGTTCTGGTTGTGGTTGATGTTGTTGTTGGAGTGGTGACTGGCACTGGTACTGGACACAACGTTCCCGTTCGAGGAGAATTTCAGGGAGGGATTGGGAAGCAGGTAACCGATGCAACTGCTCAATAAAATGGTCCACAATTGTTTGTCTCCTTGTTGCAAACTCAAATTGGCGATGGCTGCCCCGATGACACAATACACCACGAAGATTTGGCAGAAAAAGACGATTTGCGTTTTAGGCACACGTTCTCCACACCACACCCACAAGGGTTGTTTTTGTAAATCTTGCACAGAAGAACTGGGTGAAGAAGGAGTGGTCGACGTAGCTGCGTCTGTTGAGTGAAAGGGCATGATGGTCACTTCTTCTTTTTATAGTCGATGACTTGCGAAGCGTCGATCCAAGAATCGAAACTGGGTGGATATCCTTTCCAACGTACTTTGACTTCTTTGACTCGTCGTTTGCCCACTTTACGGGTTCTGCGCTCGAGAATGCTTTCGATGTCGTACACGTCGTCTTCTTTTTTGGTGACACGTTGTAACTCGGGCAAATAAAACGTTCCTTTGAGTACTTCTCCGTTCATGTCTTCCAATTTATAGACGGCAGGATGACGGCCATGCACTCGTCCAGTGACGCGAAACAATTCGGTCGTCCAGTTAGGTAAGTAACCTTTGTCGAAAGTGCGTTTGGTTTTGCCAATGCGCACCCAATCTCCTACGGTCAACTCTCCACTTTTCTTGGGGACAGCCCTCGTCGGGGACGTACCGAACAGGCGCTCAAACACCAGCACTTCGTTGTCGGGAGTTACGTCTTGCGGGGCACGTCTGATGCTTCGATGGTAAGATTGGTTGTACGCTTGCACCAGGTGCGGTAAGATGTCGATGTACTTCAGAGTGTGGTGATGCGTAAAATATTTCCGCATGCGTTCTTTCAAAGTGCGTTGAAAACGTTCCACGATGCTGGCTTTGGTTTCGGGATTCTCGGTGGTAAAAAATGAATGTCACGTTTCTTTAATTCTTTTTGGAAAGCTTGGTTCAGAAATTCGGTGCCTTTGTCCGTTTGCCATCGAAGAGGGTGACGACCGCTTTGTTTCAACACCCGTTGCAGGGCTCGCACTAACTCGCTGCTCGATTTGGAAGTCAAGGGCACGACCCAGGCAAATTTGGAAAAGACGTCGATGACACAAAGCAAATATTTGTAGCCACGATTGTAGCTGGCCAAATGAGAGACATCGGCTAAATCGGCTTGCCATTGATGATCGATGCCTTCCACTCGGGTGCGACTTCTGGCAAACTTGCGTCGAATGGGTTTGTGTAAAGTGTAGGTAGCTTGTTCTTGTAACCATCGTGGCACTTGAGGTAAACGGAGACTTTTCAGTCGCGTTTTGGCAGCACGATACAATTTTTGAACTCCTGCGTAACCTGCAGGATGCGAGGGATCGTAGTAAATGCTGGCTAAGACTTTTTCCATTTTTTATTTTTTTTGTGTTGGTGTGGTAATAAGTCACCCACTCTTCGGTGATGCTACTTTGGGTGGGTCGAAAGGGTGGTTTGGAAACGGATTTACGTGTCCGATGGGCTACGGGAGTAGTAGTCGAAGGTAGTGGTGGTGGTGGTGGTGGTGGAGGTGGCAATGGAATGGCTTTGGTTTTCTTTTCTTTTTTCGCTTCTGGTTTCCCTTCTTTCTTTTTCACTTCTGTCGAAGGAGGCGTGGACATCATCTTTTTAACCCAAGCTTTCATTTTTTCTCGTTGGGGTGTGGGGGACGGGGTCAACAAGGATGCTGCAATCTTACTCGAAATGGGAGCTGCTGACGGTGTTTGAAACACTTCGCGCATCTCTTCTTCCTCAGGTCTTTGTGGGGTAGCATCTCTGGTAACCCTTGGGGATGGTAGTGGTGGTGGTGGTGGTAATGATGATGATGGTGCTGGACCTTTCATCAAGGTCTTAAAATCTTTTAGAGTGGGTAAAGCTGTTTCGTCTAAAGCTTTCTGGTGAAAGAGTTGCAGTCGTTGCAAGAGTTGACCGTACTTTTGCGATTTTTCTGTTTCGGACAAATCTTGGCGATCCATCAAGGATTGCAATTCGTGTTGTAACTGGGACATCTCGCTCAAATTGGGATTGGGAGGTAAATGCGGGGTGCGTTGTTCTTGCCACCGATGGTATTCCATCCATCGTTTGTAAGGCACTAAAGCTAGTTTTCGTCCTTCCATGGGGTTGTCAGGGGTGAATTCTGAGATCTTGGGACTTCCGAGGACCTTTTTATCTTGCTCCCACCAGTCCTCCCAACATGGTTCCCAAGACTCCTTTCAATATGGGGCCTAACAAGAGAGGTAAAATGCCTCCACGTTGGACCAACATCTTCTTTTTTGGACGAATGGGAATTTTCTTTTGAACCATTTTCCGAAGAACGTGACGATGTTTGCCTAAGCATTGTTTCTGGTGTTTGGACAAAGGGATCGTGCCTTTCAAAACGTTCAAACAACATTCGCACACGGTATCGATGACCTCTTTGGAGGCCGTTTGAATGAGTTTTTTTCGTAGGGGTGGAGAAGCTTTGGACAGGACAGATAACATGTCCCAATGTTTGGCTAAACGTGGTGGCAGTCCTTTCCTTTTCTTTCCTTGGGGTTTTCTGGAGGGTGACATTTTTGCTTGTGGGTTCCGGGACATTCACCAAACAGACACTAACGTCGATGACTTAACACACACCCTTTTATCTTTTTTTTTGGGACTATCGCTTTTTCATAAAGGTGACAATGTTTTTCCCAAAATCGCCAAGGAATCCTCCCCTTTGTTGACGCCTCTTTTTCTTGGAACGACTGTGTCTTTTTTTAGGGTAACGTCGATGCTTGGCTAAGCGCTTTGTCGGATGACGCGTCTGTCTTTGTCTCTTTCTTTTGTGGCTTCTTGGAGGTGACATCTTTTACAAGTTCACTGATACCCCGACTTGGTCACAGGTCTTTTTATACTGGAACGCGTCGCCACTGATTGTCTTTACGTCGTATCAGTTTGAGGACAGGCATGACACGTCGTGCAGGGGTACGCAACGGACTAAATCGAGCCAGTTCTTGCTTGGACAAATCCAGTAAACTTTGTAACATGCCCGATCTTTCATGGACTTTGATTTTGGGAGAAGGTACTTTGTGAGCAGCAGCCACTGCCGCTAAATTGGAAGGTCCTGCCACTGGGGAAGTTCTTTTGGGGGTCATCAACGGAGAAGTTCTTGGTGTGATCAACGTCTCCAAGTACTCTTCAGTTCCTGGTGACATCAACGGAGAAGTGGACAAACGTGAGGCTGCCGGAGACGCAGTCACCGCTGTGGCAGGTCGTGGTTTGCGAGTGTAAGGTTGCGTCCTGGCCGAAGTGCCTCTCTTGCGACTAGTTTTCTTCTGTGGACTTTTCTTTTTCTGAGGACTTTTTCTCTGTTTCTTTTTCTGGGGGCTTCTTTTCTTTTTCCGGGGTGTTGTCTGGTAAGAGGAGGGTCCTGCCACTGGAGAAGTTATTCTTCTTGGGGACCTGGTCTTTTTCTTTTTCTTCTTGGGGCTTCGTTGGACTTTTGTCTTGGGGATAATTTTGGGGGCATTAGGATCCCATCTTAAGAGTGAGCGAATGATGACCCCTCCTAGAGTACCGCTCCCTCCAGGTTTCAAAATGATTTGTTTTTTTGGTTTGAGTGTCGATGCGGGGATCGGTCTGTTGGACCAAAGCAACTTTGTTTCGATCGAAAAAGCGTTTGGTTTGATGAGGAATCTGAATGATTCCTTGGAGTAATTGACGTGCTGTCACCGTGAACCATCGTAAGACTTCTTTGAGACTAGCTTCTAAGACACGAGCTCGTGTTTGTGGATCTTTTTCTCGACTGATGCCATACAAGGCACGAATCAATTTGACGGGAAGATGCGACTGAAGGGACGTCATGTTCACACTGTGTGAGACAGACGAAAAAGGGTCTGAGGTTTTTATAGATTTTTTTATGGGGAGTGAAATGAAGTCGAGGACGGAGACGTGTACAGGACAGGCCCTCCGTCTTGGCACCAGTGGTGAAACAAGTGGGTACGAAATCGCAAATCCTCGGGGGTCGTAGGTTTCAAATCGACGAGTAAATAGGCGTGTGGCGTTTGAGTGGCATCGTCGTACGCCTGAGTCAGCCAAGGCGTTCCTAACTGTTTGGCTAAGACTTGCACTTGCGATTTATCTCGAGGGCTTTTGAACAAGACCACGTAATGCGCATTGAGACTGATGGTGCGATGGGCTTTACTTTGTTGAAACAAATTTTGGGTGATGTAAACGACACTGGCATTACGGTGATGCCCTTTGCGCGTGAACCACAATTTAATTTCTTCTTCGTCTTCTCCTAACATGTCGTCGAAAATGACCAAATGGGTTTGACGGGAGTCAGAGACGATGCCGTCGTCTTCTTTAGGAATGCCTTCCACAAACACGATGGAATCGCCTTGACTTTCTCGCAAGAGGCTGTACGCCGATTGCCACTCTTTGTAACACCACACGATCCGTTGAGGTGGCCGATCGATCAAATGATGTTTATGTTCGATCAAGCGTTTGACGAATTCGGTTTTGCCAGAACCGCTAGGTCCAGCAATGAGCATGTTAAAGGGATGGCGAAGATACAAAGCCTCCCAACTGGCACGATCTAAGTGTTCGTCGATGACTTTGACAGTAGAGGAAGAGGGAGCAAAGACAGCAGAGGTAGCCATGGTGTGAGAAATGTCACTTGTGACACGAAAACAAACAAGACAAGAGTTTATATACTTTTTCAGAACACGTTTATTGAATGTTTTTTTTTTCAAACATGAATACGAAAGACAAAAATACATAAAAGCCAAAGGCTTAAGTACAAGGATAAAAGGCACATGATAACGATGAACGTGGAATAAACACAAGTGTCTGTACAACAACATGTTTTGGGTAATGTTCTAACCAGTTCTATAGTAGGGGGTAAGGTCACACAAGTGTCCGCCCAAAAGGGTCTTTCAGGTCTGTCCACGACAGTCCTGTCCTGGGTGACGGGTTCTTCTGGCACCGTCACTAACACGGGTTGAAAAGTAACTTTTTTCCTTGAACAACTCTCGTGCATACTGGGCCACTTCTTGGGTCCAAGCCTCAAAACCCCATTCTTTCCAGGCACGGACATCTGTCCAATGGAGATGTAAGTCACAAGCTACACACACATCGTCATACACGTCTTGGGTAGCTAAAAGTTGACGAATCTTTTTTTCCTGTTGAGGTCGAGAAGTATCCAGATGAAAACGCAAGGCTTTGAGCAAAAGGAGTTTTTCGTGACCATTTAAGGCCATTGAGGTGGTAAGTACTGATCGTAAAGAGTCCACAAAGAATCGGCTGGTAAACGAAATCCCAAAAAACAAGTCACTAAGACACACACCACTTGTCGTCCCAAATTGAATGGATAAAATTCTTGTAATAATTGATGGTAATGATCCACGGTTTGAATATGGTCATTGAGTTCCTTCCACGGAATCTGTTGGATGACATTGACATAAACCGTGGCATGGCAGCCTGTTTTTATATTCTCTTTTTTTTTTGGATGCAATACACGTACTTTCTAGCCAGAGATCTTCGTTCTCCAGTAGGGAATCTAAATCTTGCATACTGTAACCGAAACGTCAAAGTTCGTTTAGAAGTTTCCTCTTCCGCTAAGTAGATTCCACGTAACAAATGTTGGTAATCCTTTACCTTGTCTTCCTCAATGTATTGCTGTAGGTGAATCTCGAAGTAACCATAATTATGAACATGTCGATCATTAGCGACCTCAAAGTTTTACAATGTCTGACCATTGAAAGAATTTCTGACGAATCAGTTCTCTTATACCATTCAGGTACCAGTGGTTAAAGATCTGGTGACGTAACGGATGCAATTGTTCTTTACGTTTCACTTGTATTTTCACCAGCTCTCGGTAAATCCTTTCTCTCAACTCCACAGGCAAGCCCAAAATGTTCTTTTGTAAAGTATCCATAAGTATATACACTGTTTTTGGAATCGTTGGGTGGTGACCAATAGCCTCGTTTAACTTTGTGCCTAATGTAATATCCACTCATAATCAGTCTTCTTGTACTTTGGAACAGAGCATAATTTAAAACCGGACGAATCACTTTGAGTTTGCGTTTCACTTGTATTTTGATCAGTTCTCGGTAAATGCGTTCTCTCAACTCCACAGGCAAAGCACGAATGTTTTCTAGCAAAGTATCCATGAATAGGTCATACTAAATCCTCTTTGGTCTGACACAAGAAATGTACTGTTTGCACAAACATGGTTTTACTTCAGTGTCGAATTTAAATCGTTGAGTCACTAATCTACACATTACAATTCGTTCAGAAGTTTCCTCTTTCACCAAGTTGATATTGTGTTCAAGATGTTGGTAATTCGTTAACTCTTCCTCTGGAATTCGATGCAGTACGTTTACAATGATGTAGGTAGAATCGTCCATACCAAACCAATCCTTTTTAAAACTAGACGATCGTTCATCAATGTCTGTCCGATGAAACACTTTCAATTGAATCAATCCTTGTATAGCCTTCAGGTACCAGTGGTTCAAACACCGGTGACGTAACGGATGCAATTGTTCTTTACGTTTCACTTGTATTTTGACCAGCTCTCGATAAATGCGTTCTCTCAACTCCACAGGCAAAGCACGAATGTTCTCTTGTAAAGTATCCATGAACAGATTATTATGGTAAGAAGTTACTTCAATGTCTCGGTCCCACTAAAGGTAAGTAATGACAATTCGGTGACCATCGAGCATGTTCAACGTAGGCCGAATCTTGCGGTTCCCAGTGGTGAAGTGACACACCGCAACTGAAGCACTTGACTTTATCTCCTTCACCCAAGTAGAAAAATCCGGCTCTGGCTAATTCTTCAGGGGTCGGTCCTCCCAGATACTTCGGCCATTTTCCTTTGAACGATTGAAGACGATTTTCAAAGTCGCAGTATTCCGACAAACGCACAGGAAACGAATGTTCGTCTTTCACAGGTTCGTTTCGATGAGGGTTGAGTGACATGGGTAGGAGTTTGCTCAGGGCTGGATGACATCCGTAGGGGGGTAGACGTGAAGGTGAACATTCCCCTTTAAAACGAAACCCAGTAAAATGTCCAAGAGGACGAGCAGCATCGCTTTCGCATCCCACAGGTTTGACACGCCCAGCATCACTTTCCATGACAGGGGTAGGGGCACTAAAGTTCCCATGATGCTTTACGGCATCGCTCAGGTCACAAGGTACAGCATCGTATCCATCGCAAGGCTCACAATCGCACTCGTCTGCAAACTCCGTTACGCATTTACAATGGTAACCACATGGACAATCGCAGTTTCCTTCCGGACATTTTCCGTCGCAATGTCTGGGTCTTATCCATCCAATATTAGTCACACTAGAGGAAGATACAACTTTTTTACAATCCCCAAACTGGAACGATGTCTCTTTCAAAGTATTCATCTTGTTCGCTCGGTCTTGGTAGTCCCAATGAACTATCGATCTTGCCTAGGGTTCCTTTTTTATATACAGACCAATACCGACGTGACCGTACGGTAAGGTGAAATGATTGGGAAGTCGAACTCGCTTCTGGTATACAATTTGATAGATTTTTTCCAAGGGTCGACTGACGATGTGGTGAGTGGGTAAACGTACAATTTTGTTCGGTTGGTAGGTGGTCACTTTAAAGTTTCCATCCTCTCCCGATTGCAAGGCTTCTTTCAATACCCCAAAGTTGACCACACGACTGGTACGATAATTCAGAGTCAGTCCTTTCACTTTGCACGTCGTGTGCACTTCTCCTTGTTTGTCACGGTATTCGTAGCCGTAATTTTTGGGACCGCCACTGACGAAACTTAAAATCTTGTCGTCGGGATGCTCGTCTGTCCAGGCTCCTAAACGGTCTCCTTCGATGTTAGGGTGATGTTGAATCGGGTGATGGATGTAAATGCAACTGTCCGTGTCAAAGTACAGGACGCGTTCCCCTAACAGTTCTAAAGCTTCGTACAATTTTAAGCGAGCATGGGCTGTCACGTAAGCCGTAATGATGACATTTCCAAAAGGGTCGTCTTGTACAAAGTCCAGATCTTCTTCGTAATTGACCAAGATCAAATTCTCTCGAACGACGTCCACGTGTTTCATGTATTTCGTTTTGTCGTGAATCATCTGGAAGTAGCGGGAAGGTTCTGTCAAATATTCCGTCTTGGGTAAACACGGTCGTTGTGCAATTTTACCCCACAAGCAATTTAACATCACTTTGGCAAACGATCGCCTGCCTTCGTTTTTCTCGATGTGGTCTAAAGTGATGCCTTCTTGTTCGTAGTATTTCTCTTTGAATTTTATTTGGTCTTCGGGAGTGTGACACCAGGAAGGATAGCCGCTGGCTTCTTGCTTCAGTTTCAAAAAGGCATCCACGTAGTCTGCGAAAATGCCTTTCTGCGTGGGGTCACCCTTGTGGTATTGTTGTGTCTTGGGAAAGTGACAAATTTCGTACACTTCTAACAATTGGTATCCCATGTCCAGAGCTTTGAACAATTCCACGCTGACCCAGGTTCCCGTCAAGGCACGTTCTTCCTGGCTGTGATGGCAAGGTTGGTCTTGGTTGCACGTTTCGGCACAAGTACGGCACAAGGGAAACATCAGTTTGCCTTGACAATGGTGAGGTAAGACGAGATGGTATAGGTTCGTGGGAGGCAAAACTTTGCACTTGATCAAGCCTTCGTATTGTCGAATGTTGACCAGGTCGATGTGTTCCGTCAGCAATTGCGGGTGCCCTACAGGAAAGCGACAATATTTGCACACGTAGGGATACAGCGAACACACGTCCAAGTATTTGATTTCTTCTCCTTTCTCTTCGTCGGCTTGGTACAGCAAACAGGTGGCATTGGTCCTTCCTCCGTACAAACTATCCCTCGGGTTCAGCGGGTCCATGAACTGGTAACTTTCCACGAGGCGTTTAAACTCGGGATCGGTTTTCATACGGTGATCGTACTCGTGTTCCCACATTTCCACCATTTGGTATCCTTCCTGTTCTAACTTTAGGCGCCGCTGACAAGTGTCCTGGTACAAGTCTTCCATGGTTCGTTGCAAAAACTGATTTTTAGTGCCACGGTCAGGGTAACAGACGGGACATCCATGAAATAAGCAACCGTTAAACTCGTACACAATCTTGGGGTTTTCTAAGTCCCAGCCATCGACCGAATACGTTCCGATGGTCTTTTCGCCCCCTCCGTTGCGGGCATGCTGAATCCACTTGTCTTCCTTGTCGCACAAGTAATGTAACCAACGTAGGGCTTTGACCGAGTATTGACGTTTGACAAAGTGGGTTGTTTGAGGACTGATGACAGCCACAGTGTTTTCAGGCATGAATCGTTGTCGATACACTAAGGAACACGCTTTGGCAATGGTGCAAGCTTCTTTCAAAGGATCGACCCCTCCGTGTTCCATGAACAGTTCTCGAAATTTTCCACAGCAACGTCGTAAAATGTCCACGTCGGAACGACAATACTTTAACATTTCTTCCTGAAAGTCGAAAGGGTCCGAGGCGTGAGCCTGGTACCAAGCGTAGAAAGCTTCTCGTTGTTCGGTACGCATGTTGTCGGGGTCGTAATAGTGAGCCTCGGGTAAATGGGGTAGAACGGCGTGTTGATTGGCTTCCGTATTGAAAAAGTGTGGAAAGTACCCTTTAGCCATTTCTGTCATTCCAAACGTTTTAGGCATTCGACTCAAAGGCATGGCCAAATAGCTCATCGAATCTTTAAACTGCACTTGTCCCACTTGCATGAAAATGATTTTGGCTCCGTTCAAAGTCACTTTAGGACGCTCGGTGCCTTGTTCCGTATAGTACCTCAAAAGAAACTGTCCATCGTATCCGGAGAAATTGTGAGCCATCACAGTGGCATGACGATGACAATCTCCGTAAAGTTCGATGTCCTCTTGGCTCCACGTCTTGTCAATGGGGTCTAAGACCCACTGGGCAAAATCGGCTAACGTGTTCGGTCCCCGAAAGATTTTTTTCACGCCCTCCAGGAATCTTGCTACAGTGAGGGCAATGACTGAAGATAGGTTCTTGAATGCACTTCTCGCACGCTCGATGAGCCACGCAGAAATTAGGAATGTGAATGCCGGTCTCTTGCATGCATTCGAAATCGAAAAAGATGAAATTGCCTTTCTTCTTGTGACCATCCTCTTTCTCTGGTGGGGGCTGGTATTTTTGCACGTAGCATTGGTGTTCCAAGTCCACGATGTGGTGACAAATGTGACATTTTTTCTTTCCTGAACATACGTGTGCCTTGGTATTATTGGTACGTATGACTTGTTCACACGTAGGGCACAATCTCAGGAGTTGACAAGCACATTTCTTCTGTGAACCTTGCGTTTTCAGATGTTGTTGGTAACAGGTAGGGCTGACAAACGTGCGCAGACAAGTTGAACAAGGCACTGGTTCTTCGCTCAGACAGGGTGAAGAGGCCAAACATCCTGAGCATTTCAATCCACAATGCTTGTGTTGCTCTCGATTATTATAACCATGGTCACATTTCTCACAGTAATAACCGTATCCCATGAATCCAGTGATACTGGTAATGGTATCGAAATGGTCATCGTGATGATAAACATGAATGTATTTTCCGTCCTTAAAATCTTGCCCTCGAAACAACAGAGACCCGCGCACTTCTTGAGGGTGCACTTTCAAGGTGTATCGTGGAGCTAGGGCATCTTGCAATTTTTGCATCTCAGGAATGCCACAGGGTGTGTCTTTGGACATGCCAGCTTGTCGTAACAGGAGTTCTGCTTCACTTCGTTGTTTGGCTCGGTCCGATTGTCGAATGTTCTCCCAGTCTCTTTTCCATTCTACCGTGTCGTTCTTGTTGGCATAGGTTCGTCCCACCACGATGGCACGGGCTAAACACATCTGGTCATGAGGATTGTGAATTTGGACAAGGCTACGCTTAATGCTGCGAAGGTCGTTCACCAATAACATCTTTTTGCGTCCGGTCCCTTGAGGAGGAGAGACGTGGGTCATGTCCAATGTGGCTTTTCCATCGGTGATGTCAAACTGGTCATTAGATTGTTGCACGTGTTGAATCTTGTCCATGACTTTGGAAGCGGTCAATTCTGCAGGGGTGCTAAACTCGATCCAAACAGGGGATTTCAAACCGTCGTGTTGTATGGAAAGTCTCAAGCGATCGTCTTCTTTGGGTTGACATTGTCGCTTGAGTGCAGTGAGCAGAGAATCCCACACTCCGGTGATGAACCCTTCTGCTTTCTCTAACGGTACTTCGGACTTGAAATCTTTAAACTTCACCGTGTATTTGTAAGCCGTGGTTCTAAATTTTCTAGAGGAGCGCTTTTCCGTCTCTCGAATGGAATAGTATTTTTCAGGATTGACTAAGGGTGGTGAACTTGGTTTAGAGGTTTCAAATTCTGGTTCACTCATGTCCTCTTCAAAATCACTGGCATGAATTTGTGCCAAGATTTCAGCCGTGGTACGAGGCGATAGATCACGTTTCTGCCTCTTACTTTCTTCTTCTTTCTTCTCGAATGAATGGGATCGTTTCATCTTGAAAGCAAAAAGTCAAATGACTCAAGTTCAAACACCATGAGCTACTTTATAGTCATAGCAGACCAGCGTATATAAAAGGGTGTGTGTCTTATCCTTTCACTATTCATTTCACTCTCAAGCCGAGCACAACGATGGAAGAGACTAACCAGATGGAACGTTTCGTCAGAGCTTTGCGAGGGGTCATTAGAAAATTCTCTTCAGAGCAGCCTACGGACTACTCTCCTTCCTTTAGAGATAAAAGTCAAGATACTTGCTATATCTGTCAGAAGAAAGGGCATTGGTCTTCAGAGTGTCCAGACCGTCAAAAAAGAACAAAAACAGGGACTAAAAAAGACAAAAGTCAAGATACCTGTTATTATTGTAAAGAAAAAGGACATTGGTCTCCAGATTGCCCAAAAAAAAAAAGAAACAAGAGGAGTCAGAAGAAAAGAAGGATTCTTCAGAAGAAGAGAGGGATTCTTCGGAAGAAGAGAGGGATTCTTCAGAGGAAGAAGAGGAAGAAAGAAGACAATTCTATTTACAAGAGGCAAAGAAACAGGAGAAGAAGAAAAGAAGAAGGGAAGAAAATGAGGAAAAGACGGTGAAGAAATTCAAAAAACAGAGAGACTAAACAAGGAGAAAGAAGAAGTCAATGAACTTTTTATTAAAGTGTTGCGTTGTGAATTGTGAATTGGATTGTAAAAAATGGATAAAAGAATAAATGAATGATATAAGGTAAGAGTCTTTGAGTTATGATTTTAAAATAAGAACGTACACTCACGCACTCATACAAAGACACGTACTATAAGGGTAAAATGGGTGGGGTTTATTTTTGAGTTATTGGCAAATTGAAATTGTATTTCTTTTCGAGAAATGTGGGTGGCCCTGAAAAGGGCCTTTTTCTTCATGGTGAAGGGGTGAGTTTAAGCAATCAACTTTAACTGCCTTATGCCTTTGCCACGGCCAAGGCCTACTTCTGGACTGCGTAATGTTGATGATGATAATGATTGGGTTGAAATCACTAAGGGTGGTACGGTAGGCTTAGTCACAGGGTTGACGTGTTTAGCTCGGGAAGGTCGTATTCTCTTCGGTCGTGATAAAGAAGTCTGATACATTTGTTTCAGACTTCTTAACTCCGCTAAAATGTCCAACAGTACCGTTTGATTTTCACCCTCTTGTTTCTTTGCTGCTACTTCTTCTTGCTGTTGCTGCTGTTGTTTTTTTCTTACCTCTTCTTCTTGTTGCTGTTGCTGTAGGAGAAAAACCTGTTCCGCTTCCTTTTGTCGTTGTATAAATTTCTCCAATTCTTCTTTCTGTCTCTGTCTAAAATTCTCCACTTGCGGTAATGAAGAAGGTAACGAAGGTTCCGGAACAAATTCTTGCGAGGAAAGAAAATCCACAAAATCCCAATTCACCTCTTCTGAAAGTAAGTCCGGGTTCCCTTGGGCGGTCTCCCCTGCTGGTGCACCCCATTGGATCGTTTTCTGAGTTTCCGTCATGTTGAATCACTGTCGCATAGATTGACTGCACACAAGCGCTAGCGAATCTATATAGACTACGTGACGTCACAGACTGCTCTCTTCGGATTGGATGAGGGCTGACTGAATTCTGTAACGCGTGTTCGGATTGGTGAATGAACTCAATCCGTTTCAATCCTACCTCTGCCTATAAATAAGCGCAGTTCAGTGCATTGATTCACCTGTTCTCGTCGCTTCAAGATGTGGACCACAGTTGATTCATCCACCCTTGTGTCTTCCATGATGTTTAGGACAGACATGCTCATGTATGTCCGATCCAAGTGGACCGTTGTCCACAGGACAAACACCAGCCTGTGGATACGTAGGATCTACGTCGAAAGACAAGGATGCCTGAAAAGAGTGCTAATTTACGGGCCAACAGTGAGACGCAGCCTAAGGACAAGAAGAAGACCAATGCGGTGCCCTTTATGTTAATGAATACATTAACATAAACCCAAAGGCCCTTTTCAGGGCCAGCCATATTTCTCGAAAAGAGATAGCCTTTCCATTGCCTACCCCTTTTTTTATTTTGTTTTTTATTTTTTTAAAAAATAGAGACCCTCCCTGTTTCAATTTTACATAGACCCTATACAGTCCCAAGGGTTTTTTAGCCATGTTAAATTTACATAGACCCTATACAGTCCCATAGGTTTTTGGCCATGTTAATTCCCATAGACCCTATATTGTCCCACGATTTTTCTCCATGTTAAATTTACATAGACCCTATATTGTCCCAAGGGTATTTTTAATGATAAGTCCCATAGACCCTATAATATCCCCCTTCACTACTTATAATCATAAGAAGCTATTGCCATACATCTGGTCCAAAGAATGGAATGAAAGGAAGCGACCAATGAAGGAAGAGCGTAATGCAAGGAAACTCTAAGAACATAAGGTTAATAAAGTATACAAGTAAATCAAAGTAACATATATAGAAATTATACTTTGGCATAGAATTTAGAGTGCTCATAACCTGTGGCGTCACTTGGGTTGGTGTCACCCAGTGTGGTAGCTCATGGTGTCACCCCCATGGTCCTCCTTCCGTAACAGACCATACATAATCCTTAGTAATGTCAATTTTGGTGTCACCCCCTCTGATGGTGTCACCCGGTGCAATCCGCACCCCCCGCATCCCCCTAGCGACGCCACTGCTCATAACAAAACGCCATTATATTTAACCAGCTTTAGTAGAGCTATTATCAGCACGACGAGGGCCAAGTTAGCACAGTATTATTATCAACACGACGAGGGCCTAGACAGCACAGTACTATAATTAATACGAAGAGGGCCTAAATAGCACGGTAAAATTATTAGCACGACGAGGGCCTAGATAGCACAGTATTATTATTAACACGACGAGGGCCTAGATAGCACAGTACTATTATTAATACGACGAGGGCCTAGATAGATCAGTACTAATATTAATACGACGAGGGCCTAGATAGATCAATACAATTATTAACACGACGAATGCCTAGATAGCACTGTACTATTATTAATACGACGAAGGCATAGATAGATCAGCACTATTATTAACACGACGAGGGCCTAGATAGCACAGTACTATTATTAATACGACGATGGCCTAGATAGATCAGTACTATTATTAGCACGACGAGAGTTTAGATAGCACAATAATATTATTAACACGACGAGGGCCTAAATAACACAATACTAGTATTAACACGAAGAGGGCCTAAATAGCACAATACTAGTATTAATACGACGAGGGCCTAAATAGCACAATGCTAGTATTAACACGACGAGGGCCTAAATAGCACAGTACTTAGAAATATATTTTGCTTCACATCAATATTGTCCCAAATTACATTCCCGGTTCCTGGATAATCAAGGGTAACTGGCTGGATATCCAAGTTAAATGACTGCTTTCGGCCACTTCGTCAAAAACTCGGCAAGGACCTTTACCTTTGAGATTATTCAAAGTATTTTCAGAACCCAGGCCCGGCCCTAGGATGTGCGGGGCTCAAGGCAGCAACCGATGAGCGCGAGGCCCCAAGCAAAAAAAAAGATTGCATTGCGAGTTAGCGCGGGGCCCCAAGGCGGTTGCCTCGTTCGCCTTGTCCTAGGGCCGAGCCTGTCAGAACCTCTTGTACAGTTGATAAAATTAGATTTATTTAAAAGAAGAAACGGATATTAGTACCTTTCTTTCGTCTGTCTTTATTTTTTGTTAAAAGTCCTAGACATTATTATCTTGCAGAAAGAAATTGGAAATTTAAAAGTTGAAAAATATGTATGTCTGGTGCCCTGTCTCGCCCATTACATTCTAATCAAGACGCTAAATTAAACCAACCTAGGAAACCAGGGAATCAAACAAAAATAAGTATACAGGCGATGTTGTTGTTTTCGATAAATTATTTGCCACGTGGTACATTAAGCCGTCTTTTGCCAATGCAGATAATGTAGCCTATTTCTAAGGATGTGCATATAATGCCATGATACGTGAAGAGATATTGAAATATACAGCAAATCAATAGTCTTAGATGAGATTAAAGAAAACTTCCGTGTACAATTTTCTCCCTTGTAAGAGTGATTCAGCATATTTTACTTTCGCTGAGTATGTAGTTGTTTTTATTTTCTATTGTATGCAATAAACGTAGAACACTACGTAAATAGTTATTAAAAGGCCGCATAAGTGGCTTAGTCAGTTGGAGTAACTTGACAACATGAAGTGATTTGAGAAAAATTGATGAGTCACGTATTTAGTGCTTTGAAAGAAAAGACTGAACTAGAGTTTAATAGGCTATTAAATGTGCAGGCAGTCTAATATAAAACAAGTGTAATATGGTTTCAGTCTTTCTTTCTTTCATATTTGCTGTTCAATATATTATGGTTATACGACAGCTAATTTGTAATGCCTTCTGATATACATTAGGAGACTCAACGACGAAATCTATCTGGTAGAGAACTGGAACCGCATTGGTTCAATCGCGGGGACAGCTATGGATTATTTAGTCATACACTGCGTTCTTCGACCATCTCAAATGACACTGGGCTGAATATTTAATAATTACGGTTTTACTGTTCTTTCGTTTTCACTTGGAAACAGTACACGCTCTTAACGATTAAAATGACCTAACAAAATCAAAATAGCTCCAAATAAATTACACGTTACGAAGTATGATGAAAAAAATACGTAGCTTAACCATTGTCAAAAAAAGACGTTCGGCAGCAACCTTCACTATGAAAACCACCCTCAGGCGCTATAAGTAGAAACTTTATGTCCTAAGTATGTTTTTGTCTCATATCATATTCCGTTCAACAGTACCACACTTGATAATAATATACGAGTAAAAAGTATGGAACTCGTGCTGAACTCCATTTCCTACTCTCTTGGTCTGTACTTGAGCCACTATTCGATGCTAACCTTGACCTTGAAAATCCCTCTTACCTTAGTGTCACTTCCTTTTAACCTTGTAGGATAACAACATGGCTTGAATTCGAAATATCAGTGGTAAATACATGACACTGAACTCACAAGCCCGTCTCTCCTTAACAATAAAATTTTACCTGGCTTTGACCCGTGGTCTTGACAAGTTTTGAAATTGGCTTACCTGGATTAAACTTATTGTACCAGTGGATCATTTCTTTCCAACCGTCTGGCATTTCAGTTTTCAGAATGTCTTCAATCGTTTGACCCGCACTGTTTTTAATCAATGGATCCGCACCGCATCTGAAACAAGCCGACATCATGCATAAAGAGCGGTTCCTGAGGAGCAACGTTGAAACAGTCTACTAGCGTAGATAACGTCATCAAATATGTCTGATATTAAGTCCTTATTCGAGTTTCAAAAGCGGTATTTTTAAGTAAGAAGTTTGTATTGCGCAACAGCTTAGAATCATGCCTCATATTTCCACCAGTACAAATTTGAGATTGATGAAATTAGCTATGTTGTCACAGACTAGTCGTCTTCTCTACAAGATAATTGATGTAAGCTGAAAACCGCTTTATATTCTCCATTTGAATGCCATAAAAGTTATTGTAAAAATATATTTCCTTTGTCACAAGATGAGACTTTGTAACTTTATGCAGAATGATGACAAAGCATCTGAAATGTAATCCTCTAAAATAGCATTTGTTTAATACATGTCCATATACATTCAAACCCAATTTTACCGACCACAAATGGCATCAGCTCGAAGTTATCGTTATAAACAGACAGTCTTTGTGTACATACAAATATGTAATGATGTAGGGACATGCGTGTAAGTGAGATCTGCTTTAAGGTGAATGTTAGATGCAGGTGATCACTATAGCATGTTTTACGGTAGATAACGAAATCATTTTTAATTTAATTTCTTAAATATTTTTGTATATTTGCTTTGAATCACTGCATTGGAAAAGAGAAAAAGCGAAAAGTAGATATTAAGGGGAAGGATCTGAAAACAAGACAGGTGATGTTTATACACGCCTTTCTTCAAAGGCTCCTTAAATACGAAATCAGTTCAAAGATTAAACTGAATTATGTCGTATAACTGAATATCATTGAACTTTACATTTCAGCTTGGAATTGATATAGTAATTCCATTTGAAAAGCCTTCTTCAAAAGCAGAAAATTAATTATATTGGTTTCGTAGACCATTTTATACAAGGCCACCTTAGCATGCCGTGAAATTAACTGATATAGACTAGTCTGCTATTTTAACATCATATGTTGATTGCACACATTCAATTACGAAAAGCTTTTCATTGGGTTCACACCTGATTACCTATATGAATTTATTCCGCTTTCTAAATTGACCGAAACCTTAAATAACTATATTAACACTGGAGGAAAATTGGAATTAAAAGGAAGTCTTCTTTGTATGCTGTGTTAATTATTGCTGCCAATATTTTGTTATGGCACTGGTTCACTCAGTATTTTTATTAGTATAAAACTGTGGGGAAAAAAAGAAATAATTTCGTCCGAATCAAAGAGAAATTGTATACCCCACGGAAAGAATTCAATAGATATATCATTTTATTTAAGTAAATTCCATAAAGTTCTCACAATTCAGAAAGCTGATTCGTATAGCGTAAAACATTCACCCATACAATAATTGTTAACACTTTGACTCCATAATTATCCTTGACATAAATCCCCAGGTAATTACTAAAGTAAATAATCTTCTCTCTTGAAGACTCTGAAATGAATATAACGTTTCATATAAAAATGATACTTGTAGTATCTCAAAAGGATCTTCAGGTAGGTTGATAACAAAAAATATATGGGCCAAACCATTATCGCTCACGGCAGTTACCTATGTTTCTTTGATTATTTTGGGGAAAGGGGGGTTAGAGTGGAGATGGAGAGGCATGTTACACAGTGCAGTAGACTTTTAAGTCGAAGCAAATCGCAATAAGCTCAGTTTTACTTTTTTCAGTGATCTCAGCTCCCCTGATTCTGTTACTAAGGTTTAAGAGCAGTACAACAACAAGCTTTAAGTGAAATAGCTCTAAAGCAACTTCGATGTTTTATAGACAGACCTAGACAATAACCATAGACGGATGACAACGTACCCAGACAGGCCAAGACAACAACCACGTACCAAGACAGGCTAAGACAACTACCATGGATTGGCGACCACGTACCCAAACAGGCCAATACAACAACCGATGATTGGCGGCGACCACCTATCGTTTGCACGTTGTATATCCAAGTCATGTCAACAACCATGGATGGGCGACTACATCCATTGCACGTTTAATAGAAAGGCCTAAACAACCACCCTGGATTGGCAATCACGTACCCAGAAAGGCCTAGATATAAATCATGGCATGGGGATAACGTACCCAGAAAGGCCTAGATATCAACCATGGAATGGCGACCACGTACCCAGAAAGGCCTAGATATCAACCATGGAATGGCGATTACGTACCCAGAAAGGCCTAGATATCAACCATGAAATGGCAACCACGTACCCAGAAAGGCCTAGATATCAACCATGGAATGGCGACCACGTACCCAGAAAGGCCTAGATATCACCCATGGAATGGCGACAACGTACCCTTGCACGCTATATAGATAGGCTTACTTGTGACAATAGATCGAGGACTACGTACCCAGACAGGTCTAGAATACGCCGGTGGATGAACGACACATACCCAGACAGGCCTAAACTACGGTCGTACATGGATGACCACGTACCCTTGCAGATCATAATCTTTTATACATTTGTTCCATTAAAAAAAGGTTAATCTCCTATCATCGCTGAGTACAGAACGTCAAAAATTATGCCCAGGATTAAAACAGGTACTGCCAAGAGTTTGTTTTCTTTTAACTAATTTGCATACAAGAATGAATGCTAGTATATTAAAGGTTAATCGTTACAGGGCTGGTTGGTCGATCGGTTGGTAATTGGCTTGATTTTACTCAGTCAGCCGGTAATTCAGCTGCTTGTTTAGTTTGTCAGTATCTAAAATTCGCTTCGCTGGTCATGAAACAACCAATAGACACTTTTATAGCATATTAGAATATAAATAGTCTTTAAATTTCTCATTACCTGATAATACCTTTCAACATGTATTGACTCTGCACAAGCTACTACTATACTAAAATGTATTAGTTCAGATATTAGTGTAACTCAGACTTGTACAGACTTCTTTAAAGTTCTGTTTCTCTCATTTTAAACATTTATTAAATGAAATAGACGGTTGGAGGATATAGTAAAGTCTCTAAAGATCAAAGATGAACACGATACGTTAGAATATCCAACCAGCTAGGAAACAAGAACGAAAAATGTTTAATTAATGGAGTGTGCTACATATACTACAAAACTATTCCGTACCTCAAAAGCGCCACCATGAATCTATAAGCTCCTTTCTTCCGGACCACATAGTGAAGACATGTATTCCCCTCTTTGTCCTTGACATTAAGGTCAAGGCCACTGGAAGCCACGAGGTAGATGGCTGGAATTGTGACAGCAGACCGGAACTTGTTATCATTCTCGACTAGCGCATGCAGTATTGTTCCTCCATTTTCTTCATCTCTGATATTAATATCCTTCTTGTTGTTTAAATAATCAAAACATTGCTCCCAGACGTCACTGGCAGCATGGGAGGGGTCACAGATCGACTGATAGAGTTTAGAGCGTCTGAGAGACATTATCAAATATTGTTCCTTCAAATACTTAGAGGTCAGATTTAGTGGAGTGTCAATGGTTCAGGAGCAAAGGTCAAATATTAACAGTCCACGATCCTGATTTTGTTAAGAAGACGAAGAACTTGACAGTGTAACACACACTTCTTGAATAAATCAGTCTTAAATCAAGCAAAAGCAGACTTTTCTATATTTTTCAGTCGCAAATATCTTCTTATTCTGCCACAACTTTCGCAGATATTTTCATCGCCATAAGAAAGAGTATTGTGTAAACTTTTGCGATTGGTTTCCTCTGAATCGTGTACTTAAAGAACACACCTTTTAAATCATATCCTTAGTTCAAAACAAGTATTCTTTAATTCGGTCGAAAGGTCAACAATATTTCTAACCAATATCCAACTTGTGTACGTGAACGTCTTTCGTTTTTATTGCAAATGCGTGAAAGCACTCTTTTGCTACATTAGCAGATGGTCACCATTGTTGGATAGGAATCGGGTTCAATTTTCCTACTAAGTCAAACAAGACCAAGAACTAATGGAAAATCTTGTATTCAAAAGACAATATTTACACCATTATGCTGTATCCAAAACTTCTGGATAATGATATGTTCATTATAATGGGCAAGTAATCCATTTTGAATATGTCTTGTGTCCAGTATTAATTGTAATATAAGGTAATACAACTCTCTGCTGTTACAAATTAATATCTCGTTAACATAAAAAAAAACCAACATAAAATAAAAAATGTTTCACTCAGAAACTCAAATAAAATTGCATGTCATCTTGTCACTTAAATTCTAAAATCCCATGTTATAACAAGAGTGTTTCCTCCTAGTCCTGCATTAATACTAAGGCAAGACTCGACGACAAAGTTGTCACGGGGAACGTGTCTGTACACCAGATTTATATAAGAAATGTATGTATCGCTAATCGCCAGTTACCTATGATAATGGGGTGTTAGGTGTGTAGTCCAACTGGAATATATATGCTGGGTGAAGGTATCAAATGTTTTGACAAGCTTAATAAATAACGCGTGTTCTATACTTGGATTTGTGCCTCACTGCTCACATTTGTCACTTACAATGTTATCTGTGATTACAATACACAATATTACCATACAGCCCTACATTTACGTATAGAATGAATAAGAATTGCAAAGATTTATTCATTTGAATCCTTGCAATATTATTTACATAGTTTCTTTAACGAGAGATTTTGAAATCCAAGCACTCATTGAATAGCAAGAGAAATGTATGCAGTGAAATCATGCTTCATGCTTCTTTTTTTGTATCTGCGAAAACGTTTTGTATAAAAAATCTAAAGAGAAATAGCATAGGTAACTCGGTATACTCTTTCGAATATCACGTGACTTAATAAGCGACTACATATTCTTATCGACAATACACCATTCACTCTAAATACACCTTTGTGTATGCCCATTAATATCATAACAAGCAACTCTGTGAGAATGTGGTTAAGAATGGATGTGGGAGTTATGTACTCATTCTCATGTAAAACCCCGTGTATTTATGGGTCACGAGGACAGGTTGTTAGTGACGAGTTATCGATTTAGGATTAGGATATATATATATATATATATATATATATATATATATATATATATATATATATATATATATATATATATATATATATATATATATATATAATGCATATGATAACACGCGCTGAATAACATGTACCTGCTCATACATGTGTGTGTGTGTGTGTGTGTGTGTGTGTGTGTGTGTGTGTGTGTGTGTTACTAGCTTAATTGTAAAAATCTACGGTGCGCCTAATATGATGCATAGATTCTTTTTATTTGAAAATATGGAGTTGACAAATAAAGCGGAAAATGTGAAACGGGGGTACAGATGGACGGAAGAAAGGACTAAAGGAAGAGCACATAAATGCAAGAAAATGAACTTAAGATAGATACACACATGACTATGTTTAGAGCGTGCGAAAATTAAATAAAAGCGCATAAATATATTGTCAAAATGAGAGAAGTTATGCAGTTAGGTTTCCCAATCGGGCTTTATTTTTATGAATAAAGAGGGAAAGATATTAATGATCTAGACTGGTTATTTTTTTATTTATTTATTTATTTATTTATTTATCGTGCACATTGCATGCCCAGCCATTTAATAGCACCATCTTCAGCAAAGTGCAGAGCCTGCGGTCCACCGGGGAACTTTGTCAGTGGGCAGTTGTTCGTAATGTGTGACATGGTCTGCAGAGCTCCACAGTTACAGGAAGAGTAAGTGGCCCTGCCGCTTCGTACAAGGTTGACTGCACAATGCCCCTGTCCTGTCCGGAAACGGTTCAGCGAGGTCCACAGATGTCGTGGTAGGTTGAAGCCAGGAGGGCATACAAATGGCTAAGCTACGAGGGAGTGCTTTATAACATCTTTTAAAGACCACTCATCATTCCATGCCGAAATAGTTGTCATATCCTCCGACAACGGTCCTAGCCCGATTGGATGTCTCAAAGCCAAGCGGACTACTGGATGTGAAGTGATGTCCACGTACAGATTGGATATGGAGATGTGGAGGGGGAAGGTTCCTGATTACCGGCAGCCATGGTAAAGGAGTAGGACGTAGTGTTCCAGAGATTATGCGCATTGTTCTGTTGAGCTGGACGTCAATTAATTTGGTAGGAAACGATCAAACCCAGGCAGAAGTGCAATACTCGGCTGTCGAATAACTGAGCGCCAGTACTAATGTCTTGAGTCTTGAGTGTCTGAGCACTAGCGCCCCAGGTTGAGCCAGCCAGTTTTCGTAGTAAGTTGTTTCAAGTGCTCAGTTTTGCTATAGTTTTCTTCAGGTGGTTGTAGAATGTTAGTGATCTGTCCAAAGTATTGGGTCGTGTTTTATGTGCTGCCCATTGAGGATGATGCAAAGCTCACGGTTCTCATTTGCATTGTTAAGGTGGAAGATGCTGGAGACTGTTGTGCTCGGCCGTAGGCACCATTTCTTAAAGAAGTCCGTCGTTTTCTCCAGATCCTTGTTCAGTGCCTCCTCAAGCTCAGTAAATGAGCGATTTTGGGTCCCCGAGAGCAATGTCATCTGCGTACATAAACTTGCAAGACTATGTTTTAGGCAAGTCGTTGATATAAACATTGAACAGACTTGGCGAAAGAACAGTCCCCTGTAGGAGTCCATTAGTCTGACGTCTCCACGAGCTGCAGCTCTCTTGGATGTGCACTCTGTCTGACGTGCCTGTCGCGAAGGAACAGTTCAATAGTCTCAACTATCCAGCGAGGCAATACTCTGGGAATTTTCAACAACAGCACTGCACACCAGAATGTGTCATATGCCGCTGTTAGATCAAGGAAAACAACTCCAATTATAAGGTTCCTCTGAAAACCGTAGCAGCAGAGGGGGGGAACAGACCGAAACTATTTTCACAATAAACCCTTTCACGGAAACTTTTCCCGATAGAGGGCTTATTTCGACAAATAAACCCTTCTATTCAGAATACAGGACAAAAAAAAATGTCCCCGATCCCTCGAAGAGTTTTCGCGGGGAAATTAAATCGTGGACAAATAAATAATGGCAAATATTGGAGAAGCATTCACAACTAGATTGGCACGACAACGACTAGCCGCGATTAAAAAATTTATTCCTGTCCGTGATTCCGTCAGAGAAAAATTAAAAGCAAGACAAGAAGCGCAGGTTGAGTTTGCAACATCCGCGGAGGAATTATTTAAGCCTATTACAGCAGCTACTGGTGAAGTTAAAACTGCAATTGTAGGAAAACCTGATCCTGCTGACCCTACCAAAACAAAACGAGGGTTACTTCAAGCAATAGAAGAACTTAAACAGCAACAGGCAGATGAAGGTGCTGTAGTTGATCCAGGTGCCGCCGGAGTAGTGACAGTTGCTAAGGAAACATTTATTAATAAATTTACCGAAGATGGTATTACTGATATAAAAAATATTCCACTTACTAGCGTGGATGAGCTTAGGGAGTTTTCTGCTTGGATTGTCTTAAATTATCCTAACCGGCAAGAATTTCTAAAACCAGGAGCTGCCTCGGGTATAACCCTGAATGATTGGAGGGATTATGTTTACAAAGTAAACAGGGGTATTTCTCGAATATCTAGCACTGATGATACCTATAATTTTATAAAAACTGGCGTAATTGGGGTTAATAAGGAACTAAGAGACCAACGAATGAAGGCAAAGGAAAAGGAAAGACAGCTAAAAATACAGGAAAAGGAAATAAAAAAGCAGGAGGGGGATGAAGAAAAAAGAAAAATAAGTGAAATGAGGGAGAAATTAAAAATGGAAAGGGAGGAAGAAAAAAAGAGAAAAAAGGAAGACAAGGAAAGGAAAAAAAAGGAAGACACGGAAATGGAAAAAAAGACAAAAGGGTGGGAGAAGAAAGTATCAGATATTGGATCAGATCCGGTATTTGCATCGTCTGATCCAGTTGAAATTGAACGTGAGTTAATAAAACAACTTCCACGTAGACCTAGACTTATCCGTCCACGCCCTCTCTCTCCTCGGAAACAGGAAGAATATAGGATTACCCGGCCTCCTACTCCTCCTCACACTTCCCCTTCTTTGGTGGGATCGGTGGAATACAAACTAGAAGAAATAAGAGATGGTATGAGAAAAAGACTGCAGGATTTAAAAGGTAGAAGAGAAATATTAGAAGCGAGGATACCAGACTCGAAGACCACACGTGAGCTAGAAGAGATAGAAAAAGAGGAAAGGGAACTGTTTGGTGAATTTACTGAAATAATAAAAGAAATAGAGACAAGGAGAGAACAAAGAAAAAAGGAAGAAGAAGAAGAAGAAAGTCGCACTGGTAGCGGATATAACAACCACATTTGTCCTGATAATATCATTAATGATGTGTCCCGGTTAGAAGTTCTCATCGGAGGAAGACGCGCCGGAAACAACTCTCGGGAAATTATAAATGAAGCCGCAGATATCTGTCAACGACTATTTCAGCGTGGCATCATGGATATCGGCGTTTACCGGGGACTCATTGATGAACTCGCGGATGGTTACCACAGCGACTAGCAAATTTAGTTAGAGAAACAATAATTAAATAAAATGATCGTGCACAATTCTCAACCCGGACACGCTCGTGTGTTACAAGTCCGCGTAGTGAACTCGCGATTACCAGTCTACAGAGCAACTTACGGTGATGGTCTCGGTGATACAATTACTGGTTTGTTTTCAAGAATAGCCCCTAAGGCATTACCGATTGCAAAACAATTGTCGATGAAAGCTATTGATGTTATCAAGGATAAAGCCCTTGGATCTGTTGGTGATCTCGCCGGGAAAGCATTCGCGTCAATCAAGGACAGACTGTCACGGTTAATTCGCAGATCAAAAAAACCACCACCGGTGAAACTGGCCAGTACTGAACTTATGCCCGCGGACGTCAGTAAAGTAATAAATCAGGCTGCCAATCAAAAACTCGCGGAATTAATAACCCAAACACCCGAACAAATAAATACAAGTTTGATATCAGGAAGCGGACTTCGTTTTAGACTGCGATGATTTTATATAAAAATGTTCAAACGCGTATCTGATCCAGCATTTGATATGGAAGCACCAATACTAAAAGATGAGTCAGTGCGTGATTATCAGTATTATTCTTACGAAGCAAGAAATCCCAATCAGCGAGGACGAATTGAATTACAAGTTCAGGACACAAGTAGATATTTCTTGCCCGCTGAAGCATTTCTTGAAGTCACGGGGCAAATTGTAACAAATGTTGACGCTAATACACCATATGGAGCTGATTTCCAAGTTGGTCTTGTCAATAATGGTATCATGGCGCTGTTCAGAAGTGCCTCATACAGCATTGACGGGAAAGAAATTGAAACGATTCAGGATAATGTCGACGTTGCTACAACAATCGTGGGATTAGCGAGATACTCAGATGATTACACTAGATCTGCTGGTCCGACTGTGATGTTTGCTAAGGATAATTCTAATCATCCCGACCACAGATCTAGCATTGTGAGACGGCCAAGAAACTTTGCCGATAACGCTGATGCTGATGTGTGGCCGGTAGCTCATCCCAACCCTGAGTACAATCTTGGTTTTGCTACGCGTAAATTAATGTTATCAGGCGCAAATAGACAATTCTCATGCGCAATTCCACTGTCTCACATCTTTGGGTTCTGCAGAAATGTCAGAAAGGTTATTTACGGAGCCAAACATTCGGTTATACTCGTACGAAAAGGTGATGACAACGACGCTATTTGGCGAGTCGATGCTCCTGCCGCTGTTGCTCCTGCTACTAACCAGGGTAAAGTAATATTACTCAAACTTGCGTTATGGATGCCAGTAATGTCTCCATCACTCGCTGAAGAGCAACGATTACTCTCTTTCATGGACCAAGGCGGCAAATCACTGATATCATGGCTGACAACAACAACAGATTCTATTCAAGGTGCCGGTATTGGACAGTTTACGTGGCATATCTCATCACAGCAGGGTGTGTCAGCGCCGCGACACATTTTCATAGCACTCCAGAGTAACGCACGAGTAAATAGTCAAATACATTCGCATATGATATTTGATAAACTCGCTGTCTCTGGGGTTTCGCTGCGGATAAACGGGCATCAAGAACCATCCGAGGATATATTAATAGATTATGAACGAAATCAGGTAGCGCGTGCGTATCATCGTCTGATGTCATTTATGGGTCGCGATCAGAATGTCGACACTGGTCTGCAAATATCACAACTGGATTTTACAACGCTGTATCCGATTTATTACTTTTCGCTGGAACATCTTGATCTAACCAAACAATCTGTCGTTGATATACACTTCCGGGCTAACGTTGGTGAGTTTCCCGTTGGTGGTTTTAGAGCTGTCGCGGTTATACTCTCCGATAAAGCAATGCTGCTTGAAGGTGTTGGCGGACGAATGAGAGTTATTGACGCTCCAGTAGAAAACATGTAACAATTAGATTAGTTTCTGAAATATAATGTCGTACAGTCATGTTAATGTCACCTTGACTTCCGGTCAAACGAAGAAATTGCAATCGAAACACGCAAGCACGTGCGGGACATCAATAACACTAAAACGAGATCAACTTGGTAGTGGTCCAAACAAATTGTCATTGACGGCCACTCAGATTAAACATTTTAATAAGGCACTAACAGCAAAAACCGGTGTCCGACTTGATTTCTCTGCTGCAGCTATCAAGGACATGACTAAAACCGGTGGAATATTTCCCCTCATCCCAATACTAGCTGCTGCAATTCCAGGATTACTTGGCGCAGCGGCAAAAGCTGCAGCGTTAGGTGCAGTTGGAACCGCAGCTGGAATGGCACTAAAGAAGGCAACGGGAAAGGGATACAAGAAAAAAAAGGGGAGATCCACTCGCGGATCAGGGCTAAGACTACCAGGAACTCCACCATCATGGTATCCAAAAAAATTCTAACGCCGAAACACAAAGTGTTTCCAATGAGCAATTTTGATTTACTCGATGCTGTTAAAAAATTGCGTATAAAACATTTCAGAGGAGTATTTATGCGAGATCAATTACCGACGCGGCCGCGGAATCCGGAAACTGGCATTATCAATCTCGACAACAAAGATGGTCCGGGAACTCACTGGGTTGCTTACGCGATCGATCCACGTGGAATTATCTATTTCGATTCGTACGGTTTAGCACCGCCAGTTGAGTTTCTCAAGTATGTCCGCGGAGTGCCTCGCACTCTCAACAGCAGATTTTCTAAGAAATCCAAAGGATTTTCTAATGTTCCAGTGTGGCAGTCGACGCTACCAACACAAACATTAATTGATCCGCCCATTTGTGGGAGCGAGGTTTTAAATGTTCTTGATGCAATCTCAAGAAATCCAGCAACGTCTCCGCATCGAGTAGTGTATGAATATACCGCATCGAGAAACGCTAGCGTTTCCAATGCTTAGCATTTCTGGAAGTCCCTGGAAATCTCCGATTTCTGAGGACTTCTCACGCATTTGAAAAACAGCAATAAGAATAATGGTGGATATTTACGGAAGACCTTTCACAAGAAAAGTCAAACCTGGCACAGATGTTGATCTCTCAAAATATGCGACCCGAGATGAAGTCGATAATCTTTTGAATATAGCTGGAGTTGACCCAGATGAAGTTGCTATTTTTCAGGACAAGCAGGGAAAACTAAGAACGAGCAACATTAGGTGGAATGACATAATTCGCAGAGTTCTTGGAGCTACCAAGGATAACTTCGCCGCATTTAGTGATGGCGGCCGGATCAAGGACTCGAATATATCAATCGCAAGCATCAAAGACAGTATTGATAGCGGCGTTGATAAATGTGTGAAAAAAACCGGCGACGTAATGACCGGCGAACTCAGCATGAATGGAAACAAAATAACCGTTCTAAAAAATCCGGAAGGTCTCGAAGATGCCGCAAATAAACAATACGTCGACGCGCAGTACAAACTCGTTGTTGACCTAGTCAGCGACAAAGTAACAAAATCCGGCGACGTAATGACCGGCGGACTTGACATGAGCGGCAACAAAATAACCGCGTTAGCAAATCCCGAATCCGACCAGGATGCGTCAAACAAACAATACGTGGACATCGTCAACGGTAAACTAAATACGCTGCGTGCAGAGTATGATGTTCACGTGGGCGCGTTTACAAGACTTCGAAGAAACTTCTCAAAAACTGATGAGGCCGTGGATAAGTTCTTTGGGGATCCTCCAGTCGTCGACACGAAACTTTCTGAAATCATACCAAATCTTACTAATAACGCCAACGATATCAATAAGATTAATACCCGGTTAGGTGTAGTCAGAACGGAAAAAAGTTTTTCAGATCAAATTCAGATAATAGAAAATAACATTAACACGATCAAACAAACACAGCAGAATATAGTATCGGGTATTCCTGAGATCGTTAACAAAACCAGTCTGATTAAAGTCCCCACTGGAGTTACTTCCGGGCATATCACCAACATCGTATTCACGGTATCATCGGGATTCGGAACATGGTCACGACAAAATAACACTATCAAATATACAGCAACAGCCACCGGTGTTTACAGGTTGTCTGTGTTTTCAGCCGCTAAATTTGAAATCTTCACAACATATCCTTGGAGACATTCCACCGATAAGTATTCCGGGGTTTGCACTGTAATACTAAACAGCGGAACCGAGGAAACATTTATGCTTGAAGCCGCCGACGATACTTTAACAGCAACATCTTACTGGTGGTGTTTGGAATTCGTCGCTTCAACACCTCAATTGGTCACCGCGTAATTGAAAATCGCCGGCGATTTTAAATAATAATGTCAACGTTGAAATCTGAAACATTTCCAGATGCTCAACAATATCGATATAATCAAGTCCGTGAGTGGCAATCTGAGTTAAAAACTGTCATCGAAGTAACCAGTCAAAAAGTAAAAAAATACCGCAGACGCATAACAGTGTTAGACGTTATGGTTTATTCAGTATCCGCCGTTGTTGCATCCGCGGGAGTAATACTATCAGCGGTCACTCCAGTGACTGCAGTAGTCGCTGCCACGATCTCTGTTTCCGCTGCTACAGCAACAGCAGGAGTTTTCGGCATCATAGCAAAAAAAATATCCTCGTGCGCGGTCACAAAATTACACGATTACACGACAAAATTAAATACAGCCACGACCGCATACCAGAAATTATCATCGCTGATATCATCATCGTTAGACGTGCAATCCAGCGACGCCGCGTTGATATCAGATTCTGAATTCAAACTAATGTCAGATGTGTACAATGACTATTTGAAAACTAAACAAATAAATAATGTCACTGATGGCAACGCCACAGGAACTGCTTCAGCAAATAGTCACAAACACAACGCCGGTAAAAACAACGATGATCTCAGTGTCCTCGACGACACCAGAATTCAGCATTAATTTTCGAACTCCAATACCCGTAAACGAAATCGCATTAGCAAAGCTCAGTGCGTATCACAGCTGGCCTAATGTCAGAGCGGCATCATTTTCCGGTCAGCAGCCAAATAATTCGTTTGTGTTTTCGTGGAAAACCAAAGCCGACTCTGACGAATTCGACTGGGATACAATTACGCTACCCACTGGGAGTTATCAGATCGAAGAAATCAATAATGAGATACAACACCAAATAAAACGAATCACCGGCAAGGAATCCAAAATATCTATAGCCGCGCACGAACCAACGCTGTCTGCGGTCATTGAAATCTCAACACCGGGATACGCCGTGGATATTTACAACAGCTCAATCAGGACCGTATTAGGATGGCCACGAGAACGACCCGAGGTTGGACCGGATCCACTAAAACCATCGAAGTCGGATTTCGAGACCACGAAGGAAGAACTACACGACCTCGTGTACGGTGAGCATTTATTATTTCCAGATCAATTACGATCAGACCAAGCCCGGTTTTCAACATCAGATAGACTCCCCTTGGATATAATAGGGGTAGGTTTCGAAGACGGGAGATTCCGGAATTACCAGCCAGAAGACATAGAAGCTCATTTTTTTAATCCGATCAAACAAGCACATAAACAACAGCTAGACCTGTTGCGGGGACATTTCCAAGATTATATCTCTGATATAACAAAACCTGGAACTGGAAACGCTAGCGTTTCTGCAAGCAGTTCTCGGAATGCTTTGCATTCTCGCACGAACATTATCACCACCATAGAAAAACTAAACAAACTCGCATCCACGATGGAATTTATGAATCAAAAAGTAATTCAACATCTATTGGATCTCAAGGGCGATTATGGAAACCGAAAAAGATCGAATTTTGCAACCCTATTTGGTATTCCCGTGAAGGATATTTCAGATTTTAAACTTCCTGGATATAACGCGCACACACTGAGAAAATCAGTCCAGGATCTCATCGAGGAATCTTTCAAAGATATTCTTGCCGCGTATGCGAAAATAAAACCACAACCTGTTATTTTAAGACACGACAACAGTACAGCATCCGATGGCAGACACGTATCTCCGGGGATCGTAAATATCACAGATGTTATTGCGGTCAATCTTGTATGTGACGTCATTGACGGTAGCTACAGCGCAGACACAACGACGGCCCAACAGGGGTTTATCCTGTATACGTTCACACCAAAAGACCCCCCTGGTTTTCTGATTGTGCAAGAACCAATCAATGTGGTCTATCTGCGGTGTAATAATCCGTGGTTGTCAACGATAAATTTTAAACTCACCGACCAACGGGGGGGGTTGTTGGACCTGCGTGGCGAGACTGTCTCCGTGAACTTACTGGTGAAGTCCTGAAACTCTTCGAGGACAAGGACAAGTCAACGGATCCATAATAATAGTTTTTTTTCTGCAGTGGTCCACTTTCGTCATCGCGTGCAAATACCCCATCAAAACCGGCATCGTTGGAAATGCAAAGCATTTCTGGAAGAGTTTCTCTGGAAATGCTTTGCATTTCTCGTCCAAAGGACTTCTCATGCGAGTGCTTAGCACGCAGGCGCGCATTTAAAAAAACGGTTGTGTATAATGTGTGAATACATTCACGCACGAGTTCATATTCATGATAAGCAAATTCTTCACGAGGCAATAAAAACCGCATTTCAAATACAGACATTCCCAGAACAGTATTTCCCCGTTAAAATAATCGTTGACGTGTACGGCGACGAAGACTTCTTGTTAACGTCGTCACAATTAACACAGCTACAGCAAAATAATACAATCACAGTTTGGTGTCAACGAGAACAGATTATGAACTATTCTCATTGTTGTATTGATGTTGAAACGCTTAAGCAAATCCTGGAAGTCTAAGGACTTCTCTGGAAATGCAAAGCATTTCTCATGTAAAACTCGAAGAGTTTCCACGCTCGGGCAAAAAAAATAATACACTTTTTTTTTACCCGTGAAATGTGCTTGTGAAATGCTCTGCATTTTCGCTTCCGCTTTGAGTTTCCACGCTAGCTCAGGTTCTACTTTCACTTTGTGCTGTGAGTCACACGCGGCGGTTTATACTTCCTTGTCGGCCTCGTAGTCACAAATACTAGTATTTTCAGGCATTTCCGTGTCCTTTATATAACCTTTTAACTGCCTCACCCTGGTGCTAATTAATTTTCGAGTCTCATACTCGCTTGACAATACAAGACGAATCTTCTCAACTGCACGGCACAGTGGAATAAATTCAGATACCTGATTTTCAGTTATCGTGGCAAGTGATCTGTAAATGCGATCTTGCAAACCCTTAATGAACCTATATCTCGCAGAGAGATTGTTCTTTCCCTGCCGTGATAGCTCATTCAAGGATTCAAAATCTGACATAATTGTTTCAGTGTCTAGTAAAATATTAAAACCTCGCTGTTGTAATTCTTTAATTTCAACAAGTATGGTATTTATATTTTCGTGATTCATATTATTATATATTTTCATATTTTTAAATTGCATGAAAAATACTAGCATCGCCAAAAAACAAAACGAGACATCCTGGCTTCTAGGATCGAGTTTTCTAGCAAGCCCGGCAAACATTTATTTGACAACACAAACAACCTTTACCTCTGATTCGAGTGTCATAGCAGGCAAAGGCACAATGAACATGTAATCTTATCCTAACTTATCCTAACTTATCCTAAGACGACACAAACATGCAGGGGGGGTCATTTTCTACGGTCAGCAGCAGAGCAAAACCATCCATTGAATCGACCATTGGATGGTGCACAAAAGACACCCGCCATTGGCGGATTAAATTTATGGTTTTGCTTGCGCGTGCTGACTTTCGATCGACCCAAAGGTCTTAGGGAGCGATTTCGTATATAACCCAACTGTTACTTGCGAGATCCAAATTCGCTCTAGTAGTGGGCGGGACTTGTTTAAAATATTTTAATTGTATGTTTTCTTGAGCGCGGTCATATAACAAGCACAGAAGAGCAAAACAGTCGGATATATTCAGTAAAACGAGGATATTGTTTGTAAAAAAATATATATTCTACGGTAAATAAATGATTACATGTTATGAACTCGATAAAATATTTTATCAAGGTGGCTTTCTCAGGGGAGCAAATCCTCTGACGACGACAACTCTGCAGAGCGTTACACACTCGTGGAGGAGTTATCGTCGTTTGTGTCAACGATAAGAGGTACATAACTAAATGTGATCTTCTGTTTGAGCTTCTTTGAAAATGCTGTTTTGCGGATCCCATCTGCGACATACTGTACAGCAGGTGGAAAAATATCGAAATACCTACTGGCGGCGTTTATTGACTGGAATACAATTTCTTCACCGGTTGCGTTTATGGATTTGATAGCTCTTCTTGCAACTGTTTTACAACGCCCTGTGTTACCCAGTAAGCAGTTCTTGCTCTGAGTGACCACGCGAAGATTGTTTATAGAGTTATCAAGGGGGTTACCGTTAATGTGATCAATGACAAACCCGGTCTTGATCAGTCCATGGAAACATTCATAGACGAAACGGTGACATGAATAGTTCTTTCCTCGAGCAGTAAATCGACGATAACCAGTATTACTTACAAAACCAACTGGTTTCTTCAGTCTGCAGTGTCGTACTACTCCGTCGCGGTTTGCTTCATAATTTTTAATAGTTGGATGTGCAACAAATTCTTGTTCGGGAACAAATTCTTGTTCGGGGACGAATTCTTGATTCATTATATTATAAGCAAAATCATTGTCTAATTCATAATTTGTCTGAAAACTTATTTATATAATCACGCTCGGAGAAACTCAGAGAGTTATCACAGTTTTTTTTATCATAATAACGTTTCAGTTCTCGATAGCGTTTCCCACCACATGATGAACATAATTGCGTTTTTCCCCGTGTTCCAATGCCGCATCTGATACACGGTATCGGTCCTAGACTTCCACGGCGGACCTGCTGAGCATGTTGTCCACAGTATTCGTGTCTGCATGGTTTGCTACACGGCGCTGATGAATTTAGTTTAATCCACTTGCATTGGTGCATATAATATATTTGTCTATTTAAATACTTGTCTTAATTATAATAATGAGTTTTGAAAGACTATCCAGAATAAAACCTGGAAATCTCCAATTTCCCCGAGGTCGATTCGATCTTGACCGGTTAACTTTTGATCGACGACGACGAGAACTCACACTCGTAATTGGTGTTATCAAGAACGCCAAAGAAGAGTTTCGTCGTGATGGTGCCGCACATGTGTGGTCTTCGTATAAAATCATTTCTGAAAATGCCATCATTGATGGTACCATCAACGATACAATCGCGTCGAACATAATTGGGTATCTCGATGATAAAAAATATTTCATTCAGATAAAATTTATCGTTGGCGTCGACGACACGGAAACAGGTGAAACAACATGGATTATCAGAGACAAACTAGACCCTATTCTTGATGCCCGACGGGGAAAAACCGTCGTCGTAACCAAAGACTCAAACCCGGGAGTACTTGTTGGGATTGATACACCGTATTATGCCAGAGCGTATCCTGTGACCGCAGTCATTTATGGAATTTATCCGATGAAGAAACCACGCGTTGATAAACTCGCCCCGATGAAGATGTCAGAGTCATTGATAAAATCCACAGGGTTGAATTGTGTAGCCGAGCGAGTAATGGAACATTTTAAAAATGCCGCGCGAGGAAACGGCCTAACACCGCTAAGACAGACTAAAATAGCAGCGTGGGCGGCAAAAGTAGTGGATGAAGGAGCGTCAATAAATGATGTTGCCGAGCTCGAACGATTACTAAAATTTCCTATAACGGTTTCATCGTTGACCGGTGAGGTATTGTACAAGAGTAAATATGATTCCCGTGGAGCACCAATAACTATTATCGATCATAACAGTCACGCCTGGACTGACTCGGTTAGGATATTTCCTCGAGACCGTGTTGTAAAGTATTATCCGGAATTGGAAAATGCTAGTGGTTCCACGAGCGGAAATGCCAGCATTGAAACTCGAAGAGTTTCCATGTTTGATTTTATTTATCAGATAAGTAAAACCGATCCAGTGTCGGTGTGGTTATTCCGAAGTGACCTCGAGGGAGAGTTTGATCAGTTTGTGAAACCCAACGGGGAGGTATACAGAACGGCGGCATTACATCACGAAATGAAAAAACTCGCAGAAAAATATCATGCGACGAACACTGATACGTTACTGACGCAGTGTTTTACTGTCCCGGGTGTTGTCACGCATATAGCCCGAGAACGAAATTCATGGAGACCAACCCCGAAGAGCTTTCTCGAGGATATTCAACAGAGCTGTATCGAATACGGGCACGGTGGTTTGTGGAATACCCAGTATGATCACCGCGATATGATATCCGTGGATATGACGGCGTGTTATCCAGGAAGTTTTCTTGGGCGTGGAGAATGCAGTGAGTATTTTGCGCGGTTTGGTCATCCTACAAGCTCGATGACAAGAGTATCCGTGAACGGACCATTACCTGATTTTGACCTGACCGGGGTTGCTTGTGTGTCGTCGTTTAAATTCGCTACGGGTTTACATCCTGTGTGTTATGCTTGGTTTGGTAAACATTTCGTTGAGAAGCGATGGGCCCCAATAGTGTTATTGCGATACATGCTTGACAGTCGAATACTGCTGTCGCTGACGGTCAGTGAAGCGATTATATGTTATTGTCGTCAAACCGAAGTTTGGTTGCCAACTCCGCAAGTCATCGAAGAAACTAATAATTTCCAGGAGTATCCAGAATCTTTTATCGACACTATCATCGAAAGAACTCCTAAAATTTCCCAAACTGATGAAAGCGCCGCAAAAGATCTAGGACGAAGAATAATAGGAAAATTTACTCAAGGTGGAGCGTATGATCATAAACTACATCATAGTCGATTAATCATGGACGAGGCCGAATTGGATCTTATTGTCGCTGATGCCGCCACGAATAATACGTTTTGTACCCGCGAAGATGTGTTTCTGTCAAACGGGGAAAAATTAGGAACTGTTTTTAGTTATATCGACGGAGAATCATCTCAGTACACACATTTGAGATCTTCGATGCTAGCTTATGTATCAATAAACCTATTGTCGATGATTAATAGGTTTCCCGTTGACGCAGTGAGAGTTGCAACGGATTCATTCTATATCGATAAAAAACACTTAGCGGCGTTGAATAAGGTTATACCGAATGATCCATCGTGGGGTTCATGGAGAATAAAAAATGAAATGTTGCATGGATATTGTGAATCGGCTGATGTTGAAATCGAGGATGAATATCGCGGCGCAGAAATATCTGGGAAATTTTCAATTTCTACGACAACTTCGCTGCCGCCGGTGCACGATCCTGTTGTGAGACATAGAACAGTTTATCTCAACGGGGCTGGTGGTTCCGGTAAGACAACTCGGGCGATTGAATTATTTCGCGGTTCTGACATGATTGTGCTGACTCCCACACACAGACTTGCCAGGGAGATGAGACAACGGAAAGTTAACGCGTGCACGTATCACAGTTTTTTCAAATACAGCGGCGGCACGTGGACACCTGAACGAATGGGTACGAAATATATCCCTGGAATAATAATCTGGGATGAGATAGACACTGTGCCGTTGGATACATTAAAACAGTTTCTGGATTGGTTGCTAAAGAAAAATACCGCAGTTGTTATGTGCGGCGATCATGGTCAACCACCGCCATTTACAGGTGAATCTCCACACACGTGGCTGAAAACTTTTGTAGATTATTATGAGGAAATAACTAACGATGTTAGATCACTCGATGAAACGCTGAAAGAGTTTAAGGCGTTGATCAGGCTACAAACCAATAAAGTCCAATGTGAGATAATGCGTGAAATAATTCCAGAAACGTCCCTGGGCGACTTTTGGGAAACGTGGAAACCAGGTGATTTAATTGTGGCAAGTAGAAAGATAGTCAGGGACACACTTCAGCAGCGGTTATTTCAGTTACATCAGAAGAAATTTCCCATGTTGCCAGTGCCGTTGTGTTATAGACCAGCTGATACGCGATTGCAGAATACCGACGTTGATATACCTGGGAGATCGGAAAAACAGAATTTAGTATTAAATGATATTGTCACAGTTGATATTGATGCTGTTGAACAGGCACTGAAAATGAGCAAATCCCCGTGGACGCTAGGATACGCTATGACCATCCACAGTTCGCAGGGACTAACTATTTCAGATACAACAGTTTGGATTGTTGATGATCGCATCGAGTGGTCAAATTTAGTTTATTTAGCCGTGTCAAGAGTAAGAAGGATAGGTCAGTTACGAAGAATTGTATTAGATGATGTTATCAACGACAGCATCAACAGATCAATCGCTGATGATACAATAAGAAAGAAATTAGCCGGTTACAAACAGAGCGACAAAAAAAATGGCAACGAGTTTGATCTCGACGAAACATTTATTATACAATTACAACAACAGCAGAATAATCACTGCGCGAGTTGTAATTGTTTATTGCTGTGGCAGTATTCGAAAAATAATCCAAGGCAATTTACCGTAGATAGAATAGATAGTAATCGCGGTCATACGCGTGAAAATGTGATGTTGACCTGTCTTGAGTGTAATCGACGCAGAGGTGCTGCTGCAGTTATTTAAGTGATCGAGGTGGTAATTGTGTATCCGCGGGGATCACCTGAAGTTGCTCGCGTGTGAACCCACGCTGAGGAGCAGTTGAATCTAATCTGTAGATTGCGTTTCTCCCAGTTGATCTGGTTATGCTAGATATCTTGTGCGTGGTAACACTCCATGTGGGATCGGTTGCTCTTTTTTTTCCTCCTTCGAGTTCGCCGGGTTCGTATAAATACCTAACGGTGACATTACCCAGCAACGGGGACGCTAGCGTCGTTGGCTGCGTTGAAACACGTTCACTGACGCGGGGTATATATTTTTTTGTGATTGCATTTACAGGTCTCATGTTTGTTGTTCTGGTAATTTCATTATTCAGTGCGGCTATCACGTTTGGCAGTCTTGCAACCCATTCACGAGATCTCGTATCGTAAATGAATTCCCTCGCGTACTGGTATCCGAATAATCTCTCAGCGAGTGTTCTATTAAATCGCTCAACAATTGCCTGATCCCGATGAATTTCAGTATGTCCTCGTCGTATGGTAACGTTATGTTGCTTTGTCAGTGATGACACCGCGCCCTGAAATTCCTTGCCAGGATCAACTTGTAATAATCGTGGCCAGTTTAGAGGTCCTCGCTGATAAATTCGCGAAAACGCAGAGGCGACTTCGGACGCTGTTTTAGTCGCTAACGGTTCTGCTTCTTTGTATCTACTAGCAACATCAACTACTGTTAGCGCGTATTTGTATATTTTTCTGCGGACAGTATCATGAGGCAGGAATAGTATGTCAGCCTGATGAACTTCATTGGGGATACTAACATCAAAATGTGCAAAGTTGATTTGTCGAGGTGGTGGTAAGTAGATTTGCCATATTGCTTGTTTTGACAGCCATTTTTTGGCAACCTCGCGTGTTACTGATGCCGCGTTGGCGAGTTTATTAATTGCTGAGTTACCTCTCCAGTATCCGATTGGGGAATAATAAATCGCTTGCATGGAAACACTAGCGTTGGAAGTCCTTGGACTTGTCTGCATCGTTATTAATTATCCAGCCCCGATTACTAATTTAGATTTCATCGCTGATCTTACTAACCAATTAGCGAGTGACTCCCTAAATGATTTATTTTTTATGGCGCTTAGTGCATGAATTAATTTCACATCCGCGATATGCCTGTCTTGTAGATCTTTACTTCGATAAGCAATATCATGTATGTGACACGCTGCGTCAATAGCGTTTATCGGATACTCGCCGGGTTTGGGCTGATCGTTGCTGTCAAGCCTGATATCTAGTCGTGTTCCCGGACCGCAGTAATTGTATCCTGGGAGATGTTTTTCTCCGGGATATTTAGCCCAAGGGGTACCTGGAAGTCGTCCGAGGGTTGCTGCGATGTCACCTCCGCCGACTTTGTCAGGCTTTTTTTTTGAAATCTAAATTTTTTTGTGCCACATTGCGCACACTTACCTGAAGTTGCTAGTCTGTTATTTTTTGTTGTAATGGTTGTTATGTCGTTTGTAGGGGTTCGTGCCTTACACTTCACACAATATAGATCCATAATTATTATTCCTTATATACAAATGGAGATCACTGATTTTTCTGCGACGCGAAGGAAAGAACCAGTCAAGCATAATTCAGTGCTACCAAACTCTATTAGGATGATCATCATAGGACCGTCAGGATCAGGTAAAACACAGCTGTTGCTGAACATGATAATGAAGTGGATGAAATGGGACAAACTATACTTGATAGCTCCGTCTGTGGATGATCAACGTTGTTATGATGTTATAAAAGATTTTAATGAGAGTGCAAAAGCGCTGAGTGAAGACGGCGAGGATGTTGTTGAATTTATAACTGATATTGAAGAAGCTCCGTCCGTGGAAGACCTCGACGGGGGAATAAATAACCTAGTAGTGTACGATGATGTGATGCTGGACAAGCAAAAAAATCCTGCAAGAATATTTTCACGAGGTCGTCATAAAAACACCGATGTGATTTATGTTACTCAGCGTTACACACAAATTCCAAAAGTAATCAGGGATAACTGTAATCTTCTTGCTGTGTTTAATGGAGTTGATGTTCACACGCTGAGAAATATTCATCAGACATGGTGTAGCGGCGATATGGATATTAATAAGTTTAAGAATTTCTTTAGTCACGCTCGAAGAAACCAGCATGGATTTGTGACAATAAATTTACACGATCCCAGAACAAGATACCGTATCGGACTTGATACACTGTATGGTTAACATAAAAATGTTTTCTTGGCGCGTTAACGCGCTCGGAAACTCATTTCGTAGAGCAGCAGAGGGGGCGCAAACTACACCTGATTTTCAATGATACCTCACCGTGGAAATTATCAGATACGAGTCGGATTTATTGAAGTAACTCGCGCGCCAGCGGAAATGCGAAGCATTTCTCAAGGACATTTTTTTTTGTCCTGTATTCTGAATAGAAGGGTTTATTTGTCGAAATAAGCCCTCTATCGGGAAAAGTTTCCGTGAAAGGGTTTATTGTGAAAATAGTTTCGGTCTGTTCCCCCCCTCTGCTGCTACCGTTGTCAACAAATACTTTATCGCAAGTGCCGCGACCATGCCTGAAGCCTGCCTGCTCAACAATTATGTTCTGCAAGTCAGGACCGAAATGGATAATTAGAGACTTCAGCACCATAAACAGACTGAATGCAAGGAGATTGGTACATTTCAGAAATTGCCCATACGTTGAAGGTAAATTGCTTGAAAGTTATTTTTCTTCAGAACCCATCGAATACATTTGTAACAGATTTGCAAAAAATCTGTCAACACTTTCTTTCGGGAAGTATTTAAGCCAGAATTTTACAACAATTATCATAAGAGTTAAAAATAATCTGGTTAGGTTGAATATTAAGAGAAAAGGCATATTAGAGAAAAGATTCGAGGCTTAAGTGACATTTAAAATAATTAATCTAAAAAATCCACAAGAGTGGGCATTACAGCATATCTCCGAGCTTTCCGCTCTGTCGTAGCTGTTTTGTGCTATCTCGTATGACTATGTTGTACAGCGGCAACAAAATGGCAGAATAGTAGAATGTCAAATGACAAATATACCGTGATAAAACGACATAATGAATTCGCCAAAACGGTGATACAATGGTATCGTGTTATCACGTTAGTAGGTTGTTTATCGCGGTATACTAGCATGTATCGTTATGGCATCTTGTCGTACTATGTTGCTGGTTTTCCTGTTTTGTTGCTGTGTTAAAAAATGACAAAGAGAGAGGGACGAGATCACGACATGGATTTTAAAGGTTCTCTCGGTACTCCTGCTTTATTGGCTATGTCTTGCAGACGAAATGGAAGCTAAGTATCTTTTTCAAGTTCATGCCGAGGCAACCTCTCTCTCTCTCTCTCTCTCTCACACACACACACACACACACACACAGACACACACACAGTGATAACGGAGCAAATTCAAAACAGTTTCCCAACATTTGGGACTAAACAAGCTCTTACATCTTACATATACTTGACAAACACTTAACACAAATTGTGTAGCATGCAACCCAGTCTAGATCTTACCATAGACTTTCTTATACTGATCTAAAGCCCAGATTTTCTCAGATTTTTCTGTCCTCCCTATAACTTTTGTTGACAGTGACATGTTAAATCTTTTCAAAGATCACAAGGTCATTAACCTTACTTCTTAAGCCTATAACAGTATCATTCCCTAAATAATACGCGACAGCCAGCCTCTTTCCTTAGGTGGCACGGACCAGTTTCGTGAATTGGCCCCTGGCAAATTTCTTAACTTAAGGCTATGGTATTATTGTTTACTATTTAAAGATATGGATATATTTGTGAACTAGGTGTTTCAGGCTTGTGCTGTTCTTGAAACTGATATCAGGCATGTACACCTTCCATGGCTACTCTGGAGTATGTTGAGAATGAAATACCAATAGTCGGCTAGGAAAAAGAGCTAACCTCCCATAACAGTAAACACATCGGTTTGGGGCAAGTAGAATATCTCAAAAACGGCTTGGATGACAACTATTTTCAATTGCATCGGTATGTTTAGTACACGCTGTTTTGCAGAACTGTTATCTAGGAAAAGGGCTTGTGTTTGCACTGTGAGCATTACATGGTGTCAAAAATGACCTTCGCACATTAAAATTCCCGGTAGAAATTTGGGGTTGCATAAACTTCTTCTGATATGAACTGCCACTGACTTCTCTGGTCAAGTGGATAATATTATTATGCTTTATTTTAATATAAGTATCTAAAAAAACATGGACCTTTTTGACCTCACTTGCGTATTTTATTTTTTTATGATTTTTATACTAGATCGCTGATTGCGGCATTTAATTTGTACATAAAAACTGGCCCCTGCCCCCTTATCAGATCGTTTCTCCATTTTACGATGCCATAGACAAACACTGGCTTAGTCACAGCTGCTCGTCGCGAGCTTGATGTTAAAAAAAACAATGATCTAAAGGAAAAAAAATCATACAGAGTGACAAAAATACCTTAGATTACCCCCATGACCCGTTCTGACATAGGACCCTCTCTATCATAATATATAAGAGAGAAGGTACGGAACTTCTAAATACTTCGCTCCACCCATGACCCTCGATTTCCATCTGCTATTTCCGTCTTTAAAGGCACACGACCATACTATCTGGCTTGTTTTACTTCTGAGATATTTTTCTATCCATCAAGCCATCGTTGACTTTTCTGCGTTGTACCAAACTGAAGTTACGGGCTCCGAAACGTGCGATTTTCGCGAAGTTTTTCATTGTGGACACTTGCGTGCTCCTATGGTAATAAGTATACCCTTTTGAGCCAATCATATTTCGGCGTTGACGCGTGTGCCGCATAGTTTACCTATTTTGAAAATAGAATCGAATGTATACAATGTATGTGCAGTGAAGAAGACAATGTCTAATTCTTGCATGGAACAGGATTCCTGAAGTTGAATCGAGTTAATGGTAAGTAAAAAACTTACTTTTGCATCTACCGCTGTTCTGTAATTCAAGAAGGGATGCACCATAGAGTTGAAAACATTGTCCATATCGCTCTTGTTACCGTTTTCCACATGTGCACGTACTTGTCTCAGCAGTAAAAAAAAATCGCGAAAATCGCACGTTTCGGAGCCCGTAACTTCAGTTTGGTACAACGCAGAAAAGTCAATAATGGCTTGATGAATAGAAAAATATCTCAGGAGGAAAGCAAGCCAATAGTATGGTCGTGTGCCTTTAAAGACGGAAATAGAAGAAGGAAATCGAGGGTCATGGGTGGAACGAAGTATTTGGAAGTTCGTACCTTTTCTCTTATATATTATTATAGAGAGGGTCCTATGTCAGAACGGGTCATGGGGGTAATCTAAGGTATTTTTGTCACTCTGTATGATTTTTTCCTTTAGATGATTGTATCTTTTTTTTCTTAACATCAAGCTCGTGTCGTGCACCTGTGGGCCTAGTGTGTTCTCTATCACTTAAAAGGCTAGCTTTGGAAACTATTAACAAAGTCGGCAAAGATACTTTGCTACAAATTCTACGAAAAATTCTGGACTCCTACGTGTTAGAATCACTATGGGACAATTTACAACAATAGATATACCAGTACAGCGTTGTGCAGAGATGATATACGAGCGGGTTCTTGTTTCTATCACCTAGCGAACCAGTATGTTTTGACCTAATTCTACGTTGTGAACAAAGGATGGAAACAGAGTAGCGAGAGATGAACGCCATCTACAGGATTTCGAAACGAAATTATATCACTGTAGAGTTATGGGAAAGCTTCTGAAGGAAAGATGTTAAAATAATTGTATATCGGGTTACTGGAAAATAACTACAATAATAATAATAATAATAATAATAATAATATCTTGGGTAAATATTAGTGCAAATCTTACTTCGGCAGAAAGACTGTCCGTAATTTTGGAAGCTTATATTGTTTCATTTAGGCCAAAGTCCGCATGAGTTTTCAACTGTAATGTCCAGTATCTTTCCTTACGTATGCGTTCTATGTCTGTTCACCTCAGGTTTGATTCAATCGGTTAACATCCCAAGAGACTCGACTGAATGTCCTTTCACGTTGTAAATGGTTGGCGACTTTTTTTATTACGTGCTGGCGGTGGCTGCTGGTCAGGAGGAAATTTTGGTGAGAGTCAGTTTAGAGTATAGATCAGTTTCTATGTTCCCCTCCAAAAGGTTAGACTGAGTAAATAATATTGATGGCATTCTATAATGCAAATAATATTGAATGTTTGATGACTCCGACGTAAATTTAATCGTAGAGTGAAAATTATTGGCGAGTTCAAGAAATATTTTGAAATTGTTGCCTGTTGCAATCTATGCAGTCTGTCGTCAAATGAATCTACACCAACTTAAGTGTCTATATTGTGTTATATATATATATATATATATATATATATATATATATATATATATATATATATATATATATATATATATATATATATATGTGTGTGTGTGTGTGTGTGTGTGTGTGTGTGTGTGTGAGAGAGAGAGAGAGAAAGCTAATATGGCATTTAGCTGTACATTTTATCTCTTTACATATTATACATACCACGGCATGTTTTAATAGGGTTTTAAAGAATAGGAAGAGTGGCTGTTAATTCATATTTGTATAAAAATATATCTAATGCTAAGAAATGCATGCACGTGACACCATCTGCTACATACATATATCGAATAACCTCCTACACTGCAATTTCAGTTTCGTTCATTAGTTCTTTTATTCTCACATTCATTGGTTTGTTTGCATTTCTGCGCTTTATAGTTTCACTGTCATAACTCGGTCATTCATTCACTTTTTTATTCACCCTTGTCCCCTTCCTGTTTTTTTTTTTTCTGGTCTAGAATCCCATCTTCTATAATATAACAGCTGGAAGATAAACTCAGTTTTCCTTTCCAAATTTTGCTTGTGACATTGCTCTTATTAACGTGAAACTCACATAACAGGACGGACAAATTAGATATTTAACTGATGATTTGGTTTATTATCTGGATAATAATTAGCATAAATGTATTGCAACTACATAATGAATAAAAGCATATGCAGCTGTATGGTTCAGATGTATATAAAATGTGTCCATTTATCATGTACTCGTAATCCATCATGAAACAACTTCAAACATTACATTTGGAATTTACAAATATTCTCATGGGAAAACATTTAATATTTGGCCATTTGCAATCAGCACAAAACAACAAAATATATATATCATTGTTTCATGTTCCATTAAATTGATATTAAAACTTTATTAGGGTAGAAAATGTAACTCGTGTAACAAGGACGGAAGAACGAACTTTATTCTCTATTTAAAATTCATAAATACTTGGGAGCCAGCGATTGACAGGTTTGGTGCTGGAACTAGCCACACTGTATTCAGCTTCTTCATTGCCCCTTAATTTGCCAACTTTCTTGACAAACTGGGCTAACAATGTTAATTCTGAAGTATTCTAAAAAATAGAAATATTTATGCACCATGTATTATTTAGTATACTGGGTCTGTAATGTATTTGTACATTTTCTTTAAAATATTGATATAGTCCTAGACGTATATTTTATTGCATTATTTTCATTTGTAATATATAATACTGATTCTTTATTCACCTCTTGGCTTTTATGTATGCTCAATGGCACGCCAACATGCTTACGGTGACTTTTGAACTAAGTACTTGATGTCAAAGGAAACGTTTTGGTCCTTATTGTTTATCTGATGTTGCTGTTGACATAAAGTTTGATACCTTTTTATTCTATTTGCTGAAAGTTTTGAATCAAATTGCAGTCAAAAGATTTCTAAACTACTTTGAAACAACCCCTGTAAGATGTACACCGCAGTAAATGCGCAGGTGACTTCATACCATACTGTTCTTAATAATTTCATTGTTGCCGATAAAACATTATTGTATCTACTCATAGCCAACACACTGAAGCATTAAAGTCGATATGACTGAACGAGACCCTCTTTCCAATCGAATCGACAGAACCAGGAAAAATTATTTTAGAAAGAGGGATTTTCTTAATATAAGCACTCACTTTTCGTTACAACTATCTATTAATAGGACTGCAAATTTATGGTTTTATAATTTGCCGGCATTTTGGTAGTAACAACATGCATCGGTTAAGTAGTATCTGCTTCAGTCTTTTTCGTATTTTCACAAAAATGAATGACGTCGACACAAAACAGCCTTGACCTTAACAGCGGTTTTTCGAATAATACAACATACCATTCGTTCTGCATGTTTCTGATCTACGTGACTGAATATTTAGACTAAATCTGCTATCACATAATATTTAGACTTTGTTTTCACTGAATTATATATCTTCCTTCATCTTTCTGTCCATTTATTTACGAAAACTGACAATATAATGATGTGTTATTTCTTAGACGCAGTGATGTCCGCCATTACAGGTTCAATTACGGTTTCAAACTGATTTTATAAAGAAAATAACGCAAACACGGCAGTTAAAATCTTCATGTTAAGAAAAATTAAATAAGAAAGTCCTCTTTGCCGCTTCTTTTCTCCAAAAAGTTATTATTTACATACCGATGTTTAATCTTGAAACAGAAATACATTTTCATCGTCAAATAGTACACTTTAGGAATCGAGCAGTGATATCTTGCTTTGAAAAGAGTTAATGGCTAGTTAGCTATTAAAACAGGGCTCATGATCATTCCGTACCAAAGAAGTTTCGTACCCAGTGGAAATTGGTCGTTTCGTACCCGAGGTGCTGGTTGTTTCGTATCCAAGGTGATAGTCGTTTCGTACCCGAGGTGGTGGTCGTTTCGTACCAAAGGTGGTAGTCGTTTCGTACCCATTAATGTACAAGGTCAAATATACAGTATTGTCATATTTACCGCTCCCTCTCTAGGCCTAATCTTTTTCCTACCTTAAAAATTGCATGAGCAAAGCATATCTGGGCAAAAATTAACCAAACGCAAATAATTACAGTAATTGTATTGTTTTCACTGTATAATAGCATATATGTGCTATAAAGAATGAACAAAAATTCACATTGCCATTAAAAGAAAAATAAAACGTTGGCCAGGTTTATTAACGTAATAATTCCATTCTTTTTTCTTAAATCTGCAGAAAATTATGGCTGCACACATCGGTGCAAATGTTTATCATATCAAAGCAACTAGAAATTCTGCGATATTTTTTTAACGGGGCTGAATGCAGATAAAACAGTGTTGCTTGATTACGTTTCTCTTCTCCAAGGACCAATACTGGTGTTAATTTCAATTTGTATAGCGTGATTTTAAAGGTGTTGAACGTGGTATACTATACGGACCGCCAAGCCAGTTTTGGGTACACTGCAGGCCGCATTAGCATACTTGTGCAAAGTTTTGGACACTTTCACCGATCACAAGAAACTAACAAGTTGGTGGCATAATTGAAATTCTCTCTGTTTTCAACTAAGTATAAATATTAATATTTTTTTCATGGCAAGTTAAAATTTGTTTTCATTGTTTAGCATAATCTGTTTTATTTTGTTATCCTCCTAAAAATAATGCACATAAATAATCGTGCACAGACAGAGAGAGAGAGAGAGAGGATAATTTAACTTGGCACTGCATTTGACAAATATTTACTTATGTGTTTTAAAAGTGATTTAATTATTTCAATAATCGAATATATGTATGCATGTTTTGATTCTGGCAGTATTGAAACGTTTGTAATACAGCACCCCAGTTAATACCGCATATATTTTTTTTCCAGAATAGAACAGCAAAAATTACAATCCAATGAATGATTGAAGGAGACGTCCCAGTAAGACGAAAGATTAGCTGAAACAAGTTTCTTAAAGAACAAATGACTAATAACATTATTCCGAATTGTACATTCCAGAGTTTGATTACATACATGAAGAAAACATAATTACTATAAGCATTTATGTTTTCAGATTTGAAAATCATTGTATAATAATGCAGTTAATTTGCCTTGTCAGCCAGTTGTCGGTCCGTATATGCTGCTGCAACGTTTCGGTAATTTTGAGGAGATAACGCCGTTCTGGTACTCTTCCCACACCGAGAATATTCTCGCCTGCATTTTTTATATGTTTTTCTCTGGTATCTTCTCAGCTTTTTTTCTGATACCAGTTGAATCTGCGTAACAACTGAAGTGGCTTCGTCGTATAAGAGGCTAACTAGCACATAGAAAGGAAGACTGGCTTTGCCGGCTTTTGCGTTGATCCTACGATGCCAACCCTCTACATCGTTGTTGGTTCGAACAGATTTTCTGAACACAGACCATGATTTACCGGGAATGTGGTGTTCGTAATCCAGGTTGACTCCACATAGTCAACCCAACTGTATAACAGGGGAATCTTCGTGGACTGTTCCTTAAGACTAGCAAAGGCAGGGGCTATATGTCTGCAGGCAAAAATGGTAGTGCCATCACCTGAAAATGAGACACATAATGAAAGCAACTTGTGAAACTGAATTAAGCTTGAAAGCTTCAACTTACTAGATATCCGTGAATTTTAACATTTGATAATTTAACATTTCAATTTTGCTTCCCTTTAAAGTATACAGGGTCATATAGTATTATCCCTTCATTATGTTCCTATTATTAATCGTATTATTATTATTATTATTATTATCCATTTATGTATAGCCGTTGCTTCACTAACACGTAAATTGATTTTAGCATTGATCGTTCGTGTAATTACCTTTGTAATATTGGTTGTTTATATCTATCTATCTATCTATCTATCTATCTATCTATCTATCTATCTATCTATCAGAAAGGGACAAAAGCAACATAGAAATAGTTTGTTCTGATGAAATGAAAACTATAGCATTAGGCACGAAACGACCAGCACCTTGGGTACGAAACGACTCATTTGGGTACGAAACGACTCATTTGGGTACGAAACGACTGTCAGAAATTCCTGACCACAGTGAGGGATACTCTCAAAAGTTACAAACTACTGACAGTATGAACCAATAATTTTTTTATTTCAAAGAAAACTCAATCAAAATTTGCACACATGTAATACTATTTGAAAGAAGCACGTAAAAGTTTATTTTATGAAAATATGTCAAACTGTATATTTTATGAATTTTTTTCAAACAATGTCGACTTAATACTGTTTAAAAATGAATTATGTTTGTGCCAAAAAGTGGTACCATACCCAGCGTTATTTTATTTGAAGAGATATCAAAACCAAATTTGGCACATTCATAGATATTATTTATCTGTTTATAAAATGCTATGTTTTCATTTTAAAATTTGGACCACAAATAGATTTTCTAGCATTTTAATATTTGTATAATTATATCAATTTTTAACAAGAGAGGACACTTCTCTCCTTTCTCGCGCGACCTATTTAAGAATAAACGCTTATAGTCAAGCTACATTTCTCGTAGCGTAAGAAATCTGGTACCGATGTTTAGCTCACGCATTCGACTTTGTATGCGTATCCTAAGTTGGGCTTACTATCATACCTTTAAAGAATGCCAGACCATTTACCACGCTAATGCTCGATATGGCCGTGATCGCACCCGCTTAATATGCAAGAACAACGCGCTGAATGGAATAATGCCTTTTCACTGGCCAACTGAAAATAAGGTATAAACAAATGCAGGACGTCATTTTTTTAACCAATGAAAGGACAGTATTCCATTCAGCGGGATTTCACTTGCATATTAAGTATCAACTTCCGGCTTGCTCACACACGACCCCTCAATTCAAATCGAAGTAAGTTCATCAAACATTTTACGGTAATTACACATAAAATGCTTGAAGGTATGTATTGTTAATTGATTGCGCTTCAAAGATATGCTAAACTTAAGCAGAGCAGAAGCTAGTACTATGGAAATCAAGCTTCTGAATTTTTCAAAACAATCGGAATCGTCGATTTCAGCAGGTTTTTTGGAACTTAATGTCACTGCACTACAAGCTTAATGTATCAAGAGTTCATATTGGATGTTAATTTTAAACAGCCAATGAAAATGAACGTAAGAAACGGCGTAATAGAACATCCCTGAGAGGCCAGTCAACGTGGACATGAAAGTGAGGCTGTTTTTTTTTTTAGTGCGGTAGGAGTTGGTTGTGTCCCTTGTTGGTTCATACCGTCATTGTACGTCCAAACAAGAGCAGGCTAGTATCGTTGCTTACAATTGACCTGTCATACATGTACTATACAAGTAGTTATTATATAGTACATGCATGACAGGTCAAATGTAAGTAACGCTACCAGCCTCTGTGGGGCAAAGTCGTTTTCGCGTTCCTAACAGGATCACAGGTGCTCGACGCGAGCTTGATGTTGAGAAGAAGAAAAAAAAAACAATAATCTGAAGGAAAAAATCATACAGAGTGACAAAAATACCTTAGATTACCCCCATGACCCGTTCTGACATAAGACCCTCTCTATGATAATATATAAGAGAGAAGGTACGGAACTTCCAAATACTTCGTTCCACCCATGACCCTCGATTTCCTTCTGCTATTTCCGTCTTTAAAGGCACACGACCATACTATTGGCTTGCTTTCCTCCTAAGATATTTTTCTATTCATCAAGCCATAATTGACTTTTCTGCGTTGTACCAAACTGAAGTTACGGGCTCCGAAACGTGCGATTTTCGAGAAGTTTTTACTGCTGAGACAAGTGCGTGCACATGTGAAAAACGGTAACAAGAGCTACATGTACTATATTTGCGACTCTACGATACATCCCTTCTTGAATTACAGAACAGTGGTAGATGCAAAAGTTTTACTTACCATTAACTCGATTCAACTTTAGGAATCCTGTTCCATGCAAGAATTAGACATTGTCTTCTTCACTGCACATACATCGTATACATGCGACTCTATTTTCAAAATATAGGTAAACTATGCGGCACACACGTCAACGCCGAAATATGATTGGCTCAAAAGGTTATACATAGTATCACATGAGCTCGGACTTGTCTCTGTAGTGAAAATTCTCGAAAATCGCACGTTTCGGAGCCCGTAAGTTCAGTTTGCTACAACGCAGAAAAGTCAATCGCTTGATCTATAGAAAAATATCTTAGAAAACAAGCCATATAGTAAGGACGTGTGCCTTTGAAGACGGAAATGGCAGAAGGAAATCGAGGGTCATGGGTGGAACGAAGTATTTGGAAGTTCCGTACCTTCTCTCTTATATATTATGATAGAGAGCTATTTTTGTCACTCTGTATGATTTTTTTCCTTCAGATTATTATTTTTTTCTCAACATCAAGCTCGCGTTGAGCACCTGTGAACAGAATAAGGTGAAATTTTAACATTTATCTGGCGACTTAGTCGCCCACTTTGCTTGGTAGCGCGATCCCTGCAATTTCTATTAAGTATATTTGCTACCACTAAAGAATTCTCTCATTTTGTCACATATCACGTAACTTACCGGTTCACGTAACATCCTTAAGGACATCCTTAGCAAGCAGCAACTGTAAACAACCCCTGATCGGTTTCGTGATGGTTTTTCACAACAGGATAGCAAGTGTGTCGTGTGCAAACTGAATTTCGTGTGCAGCTGTTTGGGGTTTCGATGAAAAAAGACCCCAATTTTACTCACGTAACGGTGACGATTTGTATATTAATTCGTAAATATCAAGTGTTAAATATATAAAAGTAGTTAAGGTTACTTTATTCAAACACAGTATAAAATAAATCTACAATGAACATCTTACTATTTAATTTACTGAAAATATTATGACAGGGTAAGTCGGTGACCATAACGTAACCAGTCCGACAGATGCATCACAAGTAACAGTGGAGTGATACAAATTACATTTTTAACATTATTTTTCCAACCAGCATGACCATTTTTACAAGTTATAAATCAGAATACACAAGTTTATACCAAACAGCCACAGTTGTATGCACTTGTAAAGATAAAAAAGCTACTGTAATATTTTTATGTAGATAAGTAATATCGAATTTTTATCTGGAATGTAATGTTTTAGAAATGACAGGAAATTAATAATTAACAAACACATGTTTTATGTCAAAACTATATTATCACAATAGCACACACACACACACGCATATATATATATATATATATATATATATATATATATATATATATATATATATATATAACAGTTATATTTATGAGCAATTTAAGTCTGAAATGCTTTTTACAGCCTTTTTTCAACAAACACTGGCAGTAGACTGTAGACACAGCCATCTAGATATCGTCAAAGGAGCCCTTCAACCGACGGTAACTCAACAGTCGCGAGAAGTACCAGTAAGGTCTCACTGGATAGTTTCGTATTTTGACACCCCCCTAATTTTTTAGGTAGAAGGCATGAATCTAATTATCACAAGCCTAACATTTATAAAATCACAAGCCTAACATTTATAAATTCACACATAAGCTAAATCTATAATGTGGTTTAGATTTACTTTGAATTAGGCTTGGAAATAGGTTGGCTTGTTGGTGACTGCCTGTCACAGATAGATGAGCAGTGAAGATCAATGCGTAACTTGGGCTGCAAATGAGCTGCCGATTTGGCTTACGTATTTATATGTGTCTGCTACAGAGGTAAATGTCTAAAAATCTAGATGGTTGACGGGTGATTAAAAGTATGCTAATTTGTTATAGTACTAGTGAACTTTATTCATGCATAAGGCACATACTGATTCTTTTAGCTGCCTTGTCACAGGAAAATATTCAAAATAGCTATTTCTTGTCAAAAATGAGTGTAAAATTTAGGGGTTGGTGGCAGTGTTGGTTCAGTATAAAAACCACCAGTTGCACCAGGAATTAACCTGATTACTGCAGTCAGAATCTCACATGTACGCTTTCCACAAAAATCATTAGTTTGTTTTTATTTGTATCTTCAGTGTAAAAGTATTCTCATTTTTCTGTAATTGGTCATTGTTGGATCAAAATTCACCAGATAAACTGTCCAGTGAGACTTAAGTGTATAAATTGTAACCGATGTAAATAGTGTAAAGAAAGAGAAAAAAAAAATAACGGAGAACTAATTCTTGGTTTAAGAAGAGTGTGTGCAAATATTTGCATGTATTGATAGATAGGCGAGATCAAATCAAAAAAAGAATAAAAAATACAGTCATGATCATTAAGGTTTGGGCTGATTTACCGGCTACTGACTATGCTCCATGCTAATAGATAGCAACACCAACAACAATAATGTGCGTGTTCTGGTGTCTATTGAACAAATATACTGCAAATGTATTGGCCCAAAAGGTAAAATAGAAATTTACCTTGCCTTCCGTATCTTGCTTTTTATGTGTTGTTCTTAAGTTACGTTCTTTTTCTTTCTTTCTTATTCGGACGAGGAAAGGATTCTTATGAGCACGCGGGATATTGCCACGGGAATGCACTCCATTTTTGAGGCCGCGATAATAAGTAATAAACTTAAAAGAATTATTTCCCTTTTTCCAGTACTGTTTGTATTCGTGGTGGTTCTCTGTTAATATTTCATCTGTAGTGGCAGTTATGAAAATAATTGAATAATCCCACTGCCTATGGAGTTAGAAGTAAAATAGTTGTGTGCTCTTTGACGTTAAACGCACGCACGCACACACACGCGCGAGCCCCGAGTGACCGAGTGGTCTAAAGCGCTCACCGTTACGGATCACTGCCATCTCACCTCTGTCTGCGATGGTATTAGTCTCGAGTTCGGCCATTGTGGGTACGTGAGAAAGCTTGCCAGCAGCTTCTCGTGGGTCGGTGGTTCTTTCTGGGGTTTTCCCGGGTTCTTCCTCTACTATTTATACTGGCTGCCATGTATAGCCTCTCTTGTGCTGAAAAGTGGCGTTAAACCCTACAACAACAACAACAACGACACAAGCGCGATTTATTCTTTTAATGGTAAATGATTGTTAGGTGTTGGTTTCGTTTGTAGGAGAGAGAGAGAGATAGAGACAGAGAGAGGGTGTGGGTGGATGGGTGGATTATGAAATAATTTAATAATCCCACAGCCCATGACGTTTGGAAGAAAACTCACAGCATGTCAGAGTTACCTACTTTTCAAGTTTCAATCATATATATTGCTATATCTTTACCAACATTTTATTTCTAAGACTGCTTGTCCTAATCAACTGTATTTTATTCGTGGATGCATTTTTGCAAATCTTCTCGCACCACACTGTAAAGATGCCACCGTAATATACAGTTTCATTCGCTGACAGCTTTGTCAGTGTAATCAAAAGCCGTCTATATATTTTGTGTATCCCAAACCCATGACACGTTTGCCACACACAACTTTTGTACTAGTCATAGAGATGGTCTTCTTCATTATCCAAAGAGTTGGTGTGAAACTGTTTCGTGACCACGGCGACTTTATTGTTACATTTCCATGTAGGCAACATGCTATATCTTGCAGGCATCCAAAGTTGCGTTTGATTCGTTTTGTCATGCTTCATACTGTACTAAACGAAATTAATGTACTATTTGTATTTACGCATCGATTTACAGCTTTGGTAGATTTGATTGATTCTTTTTGTTATTATTGGAAAGTATTTCTTAAACCGAGCAATTAAAAGAAATGTATCGGGGGCCCGAAGTAGCCGAGTGGTCTATTGCACTCACCGTTACGGATCACTGCCATCTCACCGCTGTCTGCGTGGGTTCGAGTCTCGGATTCGGCCAGTGTAGGTATATGAGAAAGCTTGCCAATATATTCGGTGGGTCGGTGGTTCTTTCCAGGGTTTTCATGGGTTCCTCCTCCACCATTTATACTGGCCGCCATGTATATCCTATCTTGTGCTGAAAAATGGCGTTAAACCGTACAACAACAACAACAACAAATTTCTCGGAGTAGACGTCATAATATACAGCACTGACAAGACTTTATCGTAGCACTGATTAGTTTCATAAAGTGGACCCTCTTGAATTTCGTAACATAGGGAATTCTCGCTATATTTGTAGGTATACCATCTTCGCTAGCCAAGGTTCCGGTGCGGTAATCCCATCTACACCTTGGATGAGCGAACATATATTTCAGTGCTTTGTCCGAGCAACATCTGTTGGGGTTCATGAATTATCTTCTTTAGTATGTTGTGCCGACTAACCAATAGCGTGCAACAACGGCGTATTGTACGTAGGTCGAAAATGGTGGGGGCAATTTACTTCAGAAGGATACCTTGTAAGTTTAACATCGAAAGTATGACTAAATACCAGAGATAAGTAATTACAGATGTATTGGCGGTGAGGGATGTATTTATTCAAACACGGACGGGCAGTGGAAAATTGCTGATTTATGAGTCCATTCCATTTTCGCGCTCCCATTGTCTAGATCATTATGGACAAGTGTTCAAGTTTGAACAACTTGATTTTGATTGGATGCGATGGCTTGCCGCCGCATCCAGTGAAATTAAAAAACCCGAAGCACTCAAATACATGTTCGATCCGCCAAGGTGTAGATAGGGTTAACATATTGGAACCTTGGCTAGCGAAAACGTAGGTATACGTATTTAGTAATTTAAGGTAGGAATACTTCTTTGTGTTAGATATTTGTGTTGTATCTCATGGTGCATGGCGTTAAGTACCAATCTTCAGCTTTGAAAGGCTTACTGATGGGTCATACAATTGTGAAACAAGAAAACCCATGCATGTTTTAAAGTAGGATTTCATGATGTGTGAACATTGGGTGTATACGTGAAAACTTATTTGTATCATTTGCGCTTTTAAAAAAAACCTTCATTTGACAATAGCTGTTGGCTTGAGGTACTTGGAAATAGGGGAAGCATCGACTTCAAGCCATGTTGATGCGAATGTTGTTTGAAATTTTCAGAAGTGAGTCCCGAAGCATATTGTTCAGTGAATCGCGACAACGTTCACATTGCGATATGCAATAATTCTTCCACTCACACTTGAATAGTTTTGAATCCATGAAAATTTATATTTAAAAAAAACAAAACAAAAAAAGTCTTTTTGTTTGAAATTTAATTCCTTTGAAAAGCTGAGACCTTTTTCAAACTATATCTATATGTCCTATTTGTTTTCGTGTAATTAATGAGTGGCGCGGACGAATTCACTTTTTACTTCCTTTGATGCAACTGGAGGCTGTGTAGATTCATACTATTTTTTTGGGGGGGGGGCAAAATAATTAATTTTTGTATTGTTTTGGTCTTTTAATTTAGCCATTGATTCTTGTCTGAAAACAATCTGCAGGTAAACCATGTAAATTTAATATTATTATTGCCTCCATTTTTCAAATATAACTCTGTTAGTAATTATAGCAAATAGCAATAACACAATAAGGACAGACCATTTCATCGGGGGCTTGGAAGTTTTAGGGCAAAAATTTCCGACCCTCAAATGGACTGAAAAATTGATTTATAGAAGATAAAAACAGTTATCCATTATAATAGTTTTATAAATATATTGAGGTAAAGAAAATAAAAGAAAATAGCAACAAAAACAAACAATAATAATGTAATAATTATTCTTAACTTAGTAACATTGCATTGCATATGCTCTCACAACTTCATCCTAATGGGTTAGTATGAGAATACTGGCATGCTGTGGGGGAACGATGGGGTCCGTGATACGTGTGTAGGGTGAAGATTTGTTATTCTTGTAGTTGTTTTTCAGTTCTTTTTGGAGAAGGGAGGATGTGAGAAAAAATAATTGATGGGCTCTAACGAGCCATGTAGCATACAGATATGAGAGCAAACCTCAACCCTACCCTTCAGGTTTGGGGTGGGGCATCATTACTTCACAATTTCGTCGCTTGAGACTTCGGATAGCTTAACTAATTACAAATGCCATCTTGTTACTTAGAAGTTATCTTTCTGACGTTATGGATACAAACTACATGTACGCAAAAAAATGCTTCTCACGTTGTCCTAGTGATTTACAATTATGACATGGAATCTTGAACAACAATGACACCTAATTAGGACGTTCTCTGAATACATATACATATCTTCCACCGAAATAGAAATGATTATTCACTATCATTGTAAGTTTCTCTGAATTTTTATGTAAAGAAAGTATATGTTAATAAATATGCATACGACAAAAATGTATCAGTGTTTATAATAAATCCCATTAAAGATGATATAATATCACACCATCCATAAATACGAATCTTATGTCTGAACGTATATGTGGGGTGAGAGAGAGAGAGAGAGAGAGAGTACGTGCGTTCCAGAATTGCAAAACCTTAGCCAATTTCATAAATGCATTTTACATTTTGATCAGTTTATTTCTGTAGTGTTATCTATGTTGCCATAAATGTGGAGCTGTATTTACCTATGGGTCGATGAGTGATGTCATTGAAATCCCGGCTGATGAAGATGACTCAACGCAGCATTCACTTCTAAATATGTAAGACATGAATTATTATCATGTCCATTGTGCTACAAATTGATTACCGTATGTATCCGACTATGTATGTATGTATGTATGTATGTATGTATGTACGTATGTATGTATAAAAAACTATTTTCCCTCCTAACAGAGATTACATAAGATTTATAAAATTCCCGAATACACTGTCTTAAAACATAACAAATAGTCGCATTAGCTATTAAATGAGTAATGCTGCGTCAGCTAACTATGTACAAAATGGAACATCTAAATAATATAATTATACACAGCCATGTGTGTATGTGTTTGATCTGATTGCTAACGTAGCTTTAACAATTTTTTCAGTCATATCGCTACGATGTCTGTAGTCTGGCAGTTTATAGTGTTGTCTAGCATTGGGGCATCATGCCGCAGACATGCAGCATCATGTCCCACCCAGTCACATTATCCTGACACCAGGACGACCAGTCCTAATATTAATATATTAATGCTGGACGCCTAGCGAAGCAGCTGTAAATACCATTTTTATGTCTTTGGCATCACTCCGCCGGGGTTCGAACCTGCGACCTCTCGCATCGGAGGAGGACGCTGTAACCACTAGGCCACCGGAACGGTCCACTATGATGTAAATACGTCTTTAGGTGTATCAGAACTGACATTGTTTAAGTTTGTATAGCACTGGTATTCTTTAAAGATGTGTGTGACGTAAGTAACGATACAAAGAATTACATGCAAAGTATTCGTCCTATCTACTGTGAAGTGATTAACATTTACTTGTTTTGGAATATATTTAAGATAAATGTTTTTTGTTATTTCTAGTACGAATATTATCAGACATATTAGTGAATTTTTAATTTGTTTCCTATTAAAATTTTAACCCAGGTCTGCGGATTAAAGTAACAATCGATTTGCCGGTACTCACAAACTCGTATGTCTTTGACCATGCGAACATCTTCCCGAAAATGTGTAACTATTCGTACGTAGCAGACATACACCCATGACAACGCAGCAAATAACTCTCCTCTTATACATATACACTCCGATTCCTATGACAAAAAAGCAAGGCATATATAAATTAATATCGATATACACCAGACAGAGCTTAGGGTTCGAAGCCATGGCAAAATACTCGGTACTTACCATTCTATGACGCTCACTCAACTGCGAACAATTTAAACCATTGTCTACCGTCGCATAATGCTCTTTCAAATCAGTGTCTGCGCTAGTTTTTGAAACAAAATGTAGCTTTGACAGAATAAACACTAATTTGGGGGCGTATTACGCAATGGCAAACATGGGTGACGGTCACCATGTTCGCATCTTTGTTCACCTACATATACGGTATAGACTGTATATCGGATACGGCCCATGCCTGCTTTTGTACGTATGGTCAGTTTTGGTCTTTGCGAAATATACAAATATTTTTGATAATGACAATGTTACCATGTTGTTATTAAATATTATCGCTGTGATTTTTTTTAAAATCACCATCCTCCTTCGTTTTCTTTTTCTTTTCATCGTTATCATATGATCATTTTCATCATCATTGTCATTATCGTTTAATATTGTTGAAGATACAGATGGTCGATATTAGTTATGCTGCATTCGAATACGGTTAAAACATAAGCTGATGAAATGTGATGTAGATAATGAAGTATTTACTTTGTAAACAAGCTCAACATTAAGTGTCTAAAACAGGCGCGCACATCAACAGAAAGATGCGACTTTTCAAACCACGTGGCTGTGTTGTTCCTCTCGCAACTACCGCCCCAAGCCATCTATGCATCCATTGATTGGCTAACACTTATTGTGGCTAGCCAATCAGAACTCTGCAAGCTGGCTCCTCGCTCAAGAATTGAACATTGTAAGGAAATTTCAGCCTCCCAAGTCAAAGAACATTTCGGATGATGGAGTTTGGAAGTCATATTTACATTTCAGGAAAGATCGACCATTAATTCTCACACTGTAGACGTCACACATTTAGAAGTAGACGAATTGTGAGAATATGTGAAAGACTGAACACGTGGAATATTGGTTTTATATTGGTAGGTGAATTTATCTAGCACGGGTTATTCATGTATATTGCTCACGGCCCGTCTCGCAACAGGCTATCAGGAAGATTGACAAATAATTGTGCTACTTCCTCTTTCAGCCGCATATAAGATGTATATGTTTGACGCAGCCTTAACGTGTCATTGAGAGGAAATTTTTACCTGTTTGCTTTTTTGTTTTGTTTCGGTTTCGTGTCTTTGATAGTGATAAAGCATGGGGGTATTCTAAAAACCGTATATCAGGCTTGTGAGTGGCATGCAGCTGGCCTGAAGGAATATTGAGGTAAGCAGTTTTATAATAAATATGTCACTGGCGTAGTACATGTTTGTTAACTGTACAGTAAGATGAGCTTATAGTACCACCTTATCCAGGATTGTTTCAAATGAATTTGTTACAGCGTCTGCCTCAGATGCGGGAGGTCGCGGGTTCGAACCCCGGCCGAGTCGTATTAAAGACATAGAAATGGTACTAACAACTTGGCGTCCAGTATTATGAGGTTAGTGTTTGGACTGGTTGTCCTGGTGTCAGGATAATGTGACTGGATAGGACATGATGCTGCATGTCTGCGGCATGATGTCCCAGTGCTAGGCAATACTGTAAACTGCTAGACTGCAGACATGATAGCGATATGACTAAAAATTGTTATATCTTCGTTAAAAATCCAAATCACACACACGCATGCATGCACGCACGCACACACACACACACACACACACACACGCGGATTAAATAGGTGGTTCGCATTGTGTAAAAGGATTACATTTTACCGTTTTTACATTGGAAATATTTTTTTTTATTAGATAAAAAGGCATGTGTGGTTGACTCCCACCCCACCTAAATCTGCCCCTGTAAATGTCATCGTTTTTGCACGGTGGGGTAGGAGATAAACTGGGAGTCTGTGAATTTTTCCAGTGTCAGCTCGGAAGTAACTTGAAAACAGTTTTGCTCTGATTTATAGCAACAACCACAAAATAATCATTGTTATATCCATTATATTAGTCGAAAAGTTTATTGAGGTAACATAAGAAAATAGCCCGGCTTTAAAAAAATTCCGGGCCCACACAACCCCTGAAAATAAAATAGTAGCTCCGATGGTCCATCAGCTTAGGCGTTATTTTCTTTTGTGTTATTGAGTTTTCTTGTTCAGGATTACACACGCAGGCACGTGTGAGTTTATTGTACGCACACCTGGGACTAGAATTATACAGGGGCATATCTCTCCGTCTCACCAAATAGCTGTCTTACTAGCAGGAATTCCAAGCACTTGATGCATTATTTTACAGTACGTAAGTACCGCTATCAAAGAAAAAAATATATATTTGTTGTTTCTAACAGTACCTGATCTGTAACCACACTACATGGTTATAATTTATTAATTTAAAGAGTTTATGCATATCTTTACATTTGTAAAATACATAAAAATGTACTGATGTGTGCTAGTTATAATAAAGAATTGTGCTGAACGAAAAGCTTTGAACTGTGCATAAAAATGGGCGCATCAGCGAACAGCAGTGGCGCCCGCAGAATATTTTTGTGTTGGGGGATGGAAGCAAACATGTAGTGGTCAGCTACCAAGATTTACGGATGTAGGCCAAAACTTGTTTGAATGTCAAATGGGGGGGGGGGGGGGGCAAGTGTCCTCCTTCCCTTTGCTCCTCTGTATCGGCACCTATGGTCAACAGTGAATAATTTATAACTTTATTATTATTTTTTTCATTTTGAAAAAAGTAACTCATGGGGGGATTTTGACATGATTTTATTCCATGTTGTAGATTTATTTTCAAACAAATGGGTAAAATGATATATAGAAGGGATTTGACATTATATTGATGCAAGTTTCCTCGGACCCTCCCCTCCCACCCACCCCCCACCCCCTTTGAGCTATTTTAACATTTATATTGGGGTGTTGGAAGAGTCAGAGGAAACTGGGGCTACAGTTTTAAGTAACCTTTAAAATTGTATACATTTCATAAGATTGAGAAACAACAAATATTCCCTCTATCAAAACACCAAATTTCACCTTCAGAAATATCTTCCATAGGCAATACAATAAGGTAATTAGCCCCAGGTAGGGATACCCTGTTGCTCAAATGTTGATGATCCTTTGATCTAAAAACAGATGCTTAAGACGATTCCATGTCATCTTGTGATGTGGGATGTGTATATGAGATGTTTTATCATAGAGGAACAGGATCACTACAATGCCTTGGCGCAAAGACCAGTACCATCACAAATTGCCCATCTATATATAAGCACAGTGTCGCACAAATCAGGGGCGGGGGGGGGGGGGCTCAGAATATATACAGGTATTCACAGACTTACATGACCATGGAAAGAACTATCTTGCAAGTTGTGGGTTAGCTCTATATCTGTATTTTGTCCCTGTGGTAGTTAATAATTTTACTTCTTTAGTCCAGTTAATTGTTAATTGACTATATTTCTTACATGGATTATAAAATTAAACTTGAAACTTCAGAAACAGCTTAGATAACAACCCCATTGTAATTTTAGTCACAGTACAGAAAAGACAGACAAATTCTCCAATACCTTTGTAATTTTTCTGATGCTATGATTGCCCCAAGCCATAGGTGCCAATCTACTATTTTGTTTTTATCACCCATGGCTTCCTGTGCTGAAATTTCCACATTTCTGATGACTGTGCATAAATCTGTTTAGCAAATCATTTTGTGTATGAGTAAAATGTTTTTGCAGTGATGACCTTGCAGGAACTTTTGATGCTGTTTGAATGAGCCAGTCTTCTGAACATGGTCTCCAATAAATAGGCACTTTAATTGGTGTTTATGAGATTATTGCATTATTTTGTTGATGACATAATTTTGTTTAGGAGATCTCAGGGCCACCACAGGAGATAAAGGAGTATAGTGGATTGTCATTTGTGGCTTGTGATGATGTGACATTACTGGCTGTGGCTAATAATGTAGAAAAAAAGCTGAAGAGAACATACATACATACAGTATATATAACACTGTTTCTTATAAAGTAGGTAGGGAATGATCCCATTTTAGTATGTAGTATGAAATTGCAGTCTCACCATAAGGTAATACACACTTCCATGGCAGAGTTGTGATTATTGGTGAAATGATAAATTGATGAATCAATATTTTTCTAAGAATCAATGCAAGAGATGAAGAATTAATCAAAAGCAATACTTGTCCTGTACAGGTTCCGTTAATTTTCAGCAGTCAAGAATAATTACTAGTTGTTCTGCCTTTTTATTCTTTCAGTTGAGAATTCATCTTAGATGTTGTAGGCACAAACACTCAATATTGTCACTAACAAAGAAAAACTATTGACAACACCGACTTGCCTTCTACAAAGTACCAAACACAGGGTGACTAACTAGAGTGGTTTGAAATCTTGAAATCAGTGAATTATTTTGTTACATCAGCACATAGCCGTAGCTTCACATTTAGTTTACTTGTATCAAATATGAGTTCACTTCTGGTGTGTCATGCAGTGAAGTGTGTTACATTCATTTCTGATTGTTTTATTCTGGACTTGATAAAACAATATAAAACAATCACCACCAGTAAGTACTAATGGGTAACTGTAGCTTATTCACTGCATGACACAGCAGAAGTATTGGCATCCAAACTCAACCTAAATACATGTATGTACAAAGCAAGAGAGAATCTTTGCACAAAAAATGGTTATTAAAATAATCTGTAGAGTACTTAAATTGAAAATGGGGAACCAGTTAGGAAATGTCTTCTGTACACTGCTTTATGTAATCACCAACTTAAAATGCCAATGGGGTAAAACAAAATTGGCACAGAATTGGCAAGGGGCTAGATTTCAAACTGCATGATTTATAGTTACCTTGTTAATTTTTAGTTCAAGGGGATTGGGTGTTGACAGTAATTTTCATTTGCACTCACAAATGAGTTTCTGTGCTTGCAGCAATTGTTTTGCATCTCCAGGAGGTACAATGAGAAGGTTTTGGTTGTCAGTCCTCTTGACTTCTATAATTAGACTTACTCTAAATAAGATTTTCCTTGCACAAGGAAATTGTACTATTTCTTCTGTTTTGAAGATAACATCATAATACCAAGTTCCAAATTAAAGTGAGGACATGAAATCAGTAATGTTTTAAAAGCACTTATGCAGTGCAGAACAAAGGGCATGGTGACCAAGACGAGTCTTGCACCTGTTTAAATGGAGATTGACCATACAGCTAAATAAACATCACTGACACCTTACATGTAGTCTGCTTTTGAGGATTAATTTTATCTTGTCATGGATCAGAATGGCATATGTACAAATGATAAGTCGGTGTCAGTCTGTAATCTGCATGCTAGAAATGTAAAATGGCACAACTGTTCCACTGAGAGAACTTCTAAACATGAAAAGACCATCACATTGATATGTGTATCAATAATGTACTGTAGGCTGTGTATCATGAATCAGATCGCTCTGTGGCAGAGGTGTATTGTTTCACCTCTTGTTGTAATGCGTACTGTGTAATGTATTTGATTAAAAGGGCATCATACTATAAGGAGGTAAACTATGTGGCTGCCAAAGACAGTGTTTTAATGAGGGAGTACTGTATAATATATTTCATAAAGTAGTCACACTGTAAGGTGGTATACTCTGGTTGCCATGGACAGTGTTATATTGAGGGAATAGTGTATAATGTATTTCATTACAAAACCATTTCATGATAAGGAGATATACTCTTGGCTTCCATGGAAAGTGTTATATTGAGGGAATAGTGTCTAATGTATTTCATTATAACATCATCTCATTATAAGGTGGTATACTATATGGCTGCCATGGAGAGTGTTATAATGAGGTAGTATTGAATTTCATTATAAGGCCATCTCACTATAAGGTGGTACATTTTGACTTCCATGGCCTTGAAGAGTCCTATATTTCTGAAAATATAAGCATGTCCTTGAACAATGTTTGTATGTTAAGCACTTACTCAATCTAACAGCTCTTTGATATTGCAAATTCCTCCTCAGATTAACTAAAGAATACCAAAGTTTATTCTGCAGAAGTTGTGTCTTTTTCTGTGGACAATTTCATTCTTAGGGCAGGTGAGGTAGTGTAAGTTTTGTCATGCACTTGTGGTATTGATTTTAAATAATAACCAGTCGAGTTACATATATCCAGTGCAGTTACATATTAAAGCAGTGCAGTTACAATAACCAGTCCAGTTACATATAACCAGTGCACTAGTGATAATAGCCTGTCCAGTTATGCACATTGAAACAAAATTAAATACCGGTAAGGTAACAAAGATTAGAAAGTTGGTTCTTTTAAAATAAATATTCCATGAAAATTTGTGATATCCTTGAGAAACCATTGAAGAAAGTTGTGTGCGTGTGTGTGCTTTGGATTTTTAACATAGCTTTTAAAAAAAATTAGTCATATCGCTATGATGTCTGCAGTGTGGCAGTTTATAGTGATGTCAAGCATTGGGGCATCATGCCACAGACATATAGCATCATGTCCCACCCAGTCACATTATCCTGACACCAGGCCAACCGGTCCAAACACTAACTTCTTAATGCTGAGTACCAAGAGAGGCAGTGGTTAGTACCATTTTTATTAGTCTTTGGCATGACTTCGTCAGGGTTCAGACCTCCCACAAAAGTATTAGACAGACACTCTAACCACTAGGCGAATGGATTGCCATGAAACTGTACAAACCATGTACACGATTCTGCTGCCATAGTACATACCATATCCTTTTATTTGACTTTAAAAGTCCAAAAAAATAAGGTGCTTTTTTCAGTAATGAGTGGATCACCAAAAAATAAATATGGGTTCAGTGTTACCAACAGTTTGTTTTAATCCATCAGATCCATCTACAGCTTGAAATTGCCACTAGAGGTCTAGTATTTTGCTAGCTACGATAATGCTGGCTTTAAAAAATGAATTAGATTTTTCTTGTTAGTGATATTTTGTGTTCAAAATATGAAACTTGCTTGTGCATATTGAAAATTGCTTGATTTTTGCTCTAGTTATTAGAACAATCAAAATGCTGCTAATACTGAAAAAGTTCAGTTTGATTCCTCATGTAAATACCTACATACCTTTTCTCCATCATTTTCTTTGATTGAAACTGTCCAGTCCAAAAGAAATGGTCAACTCCACTTTAAAGTACACTTTCAAAACAATATGTACATGATTGTGATATTTGTGGACATTTCAGCATGATGTTTTGAAAATAACATGGATTTTGCAATAATGCATTCATTTATAGGATTATAAGACCTTGTGTACACAGAATAAACGGTTTCAAGATCAAACATTCCTTGCACAGTAACAGTTCCTCCATTGCTTGGCTAACCATTATTGAAGGTTTAAGCAACTATCGCACATGTGCCAATGGTGACACACCAAACTCTTTGGAAAGGCACACAGTTCGAGTTGTAGTTTTGTATTATATGTACTGAAAGACATAATTAAACTAAATGAATGAATATGACTTGGTACACAGCACTCTACAACTGAGACGACCTGACACAGCAGGTCTAAAAGGCTGCAATGCCTGCATTACAGGAAGCATATTTATGTATTGGTAGAAAATTGAGCCATTGGAATTTATTGGTAGCATCTGTGTAATTGTGGTTTTGCTTGCCAGTAATAAGTCATTGAAATAATAGAGAAGAAAACATGCAGACATGGGAGATATTTGGGTAAAGTTTAGTGCAATTTGAATTGCTCTATCGATTCACATTTACTTTAATGTGACTGCTTCAATTAGATACAGCTATATGGTTGATATGATACATATCAGAGGTTGATATGATACATTTTTTAGTTGATAAATGTTTATAATTCTTTTATTCCATAATTAAGTTTAGCATGCTAAAAATGTCATTTTGGCTACATGGTACCACAAAAATACATTATGACATCACAACATTGCAATACATGTCATGAATTGTGTGTTTCAAATGATATCACTATATGTATGTCTGCAATGACAGATTCCTCTAGTTTGTATTACCTATCATTTCCCATGATCCTCCCACTCCTGGACTATTACCTAGGGTTATTACTGAAAGCATTAAAAATGTATGCATTTTGTGTCTTCCTTTTTTGACTTGATCTTAAATGTTTTATCGAAGAAATATGAAATTGTCACTGTAAATGAATATTTTGTACAAATTATGCATGCATACATACATACATACATACATACATACATACATATATACATACATACATACATGCAGTACATACATGCATGCTTGCACACACACACACACACACACACACACACACACACACATATTCTGTTGTGACTCTATGGTCTTTAACACTACAGAGTAAACACAAACAAGTTTAGTAAAATTCAACAAATAATTGTTTTCCAAGAATACAAAGTGAAAATTTGAAAAGAATTTAAATAATAGTGAATCAAATCCCAGATAGTTCTATCACAAGTCCAAAAGTAAAAAGTATTCTATATGAATTCCAGTGGTGTTCTGAATAAATTCCAATTTTGAACGTGTAGATGTACCAATAGCCTGGAATGGTGTTAATGTGCTAACATCTTAATGTATCACAGTTATATTAACTAAAATGTCTCTAAATAAATTCACAATAATCCAGAAATAATAATTTAGTCTGAAATTAGCACTTTATAATTCCAAGGATTAATTTAAATAAATAAATTCTCTCAAATGTTAACTGAAACACAACTAAAATTGATTCCTGTAAAGACTGATTTTAGGATAGGAATAAAATAATCTTGTTTACTTCAAACATGTATTAAAACTAAAGACATACTATGAGCACCAGGATGAGAGTGATGTTAATGGTTATTTCCATCATACTGTAAGCAAAATTTGTATCTGGTATCTTCATGGATTTAGAATCAAGGCTGAATCTAGAACTCAAACAAAATAAACTTGTTTACCCACAAATAATAATAATTTTTATATATATAATGCCCAATCATAGATGAAAATTACAATTTCCAATCATATAGTAAAATTTGCTATGTAATATGTTGTTTATTAAAAAAAAGACATTGGTGGGGTAGGCTGAACCTCTTACCCTCAATTGTGGACAAGGGTCAATTGCACAATACACATACATACATACATACATACATACATACATACATACATACATACATACATACATACACACATACATACATACTTTCTAAGTTAAGCAATTTAATATAGGAAGTTCTTATACTAAACAGTTCAGGCTAAAAAGCTAAACTTTAGAATGTTCTAGAAAGTGTGAATTTGATTGTTTGATCACTTGCTAGTATTTATACTTGGAGCTTGTTTATTGCAGTTCTGTGAAATAGGAATTTAAATAATGAGAAAGCGGACACATGGGTCATGAATATACTGGCAGCCTATGAAATGGACCATGGAAGAAATGGGAGCAAGTGAAAGTTTCCCATTAATGAGTGTTTCAAGAAGATAAACTTGTACTGGCTTCCTGTAATGTACCTGTCAGGTGTACTGATAAGGCACGCAGTGTTTCTGCACACTGCATACTAATATTTGAGGGATTGATGGGAAATGATTGATGCATAGTTATCCACTAGCCTGTCCACGCATATTTTTCTGTTGTTAGAACTTATATTTTCACTATACATGATTGCTGAAATTGTGTAGCCATCAGTCTCTCTCACTTCCATTATGAAAAGTCTTATTATATTGGCAGGATCTTCCATGTAGAAATATCTCCTCTTAATGCTTAGGGACTAACCATTTCATTTTCTAAGTGGGGCTTGGAATTTTATTTGGAACAGGAACTTTTTTCTCATTTATCTCAAGATAATTTAATTTTTTCAAATAATATAATAGATTCAAGGGTATTTAAAAGTTCAGAATATTAGTGCTCTTCATAATAAAGCGCTTTCATTAGTCAGTGCATGACCCCTCAAAATACTCCCCATCCAACTCTACACATTTTCTCAGTCTATCTGATTAATAAATGCATATTTCGTATTCACAGGTTTGTATGATGGTCATACACTGGAAAAACTGTACTTTCAACCATATGGCCTGACTTTCAGGTTATCCAGCAAATCTTTGGTAGAAGGTTTCAGCCAAAAATCACTTGGAGATTACTCATGGCTGTATAGAGGTCAAGGTCAGATGCTGTGCCTCTTTAGAAAGTCTGTTATGATGGCAGATTTAGTTACTGGTACACTGTCTTGGAGTAGATCAATACTGTGTGGATAGTTAGTTTTGTAGTGTTCAAGAACTCTGGCAACACTTTGGAGGCACAAAAATGTCCAGTGACGATAACATTGTACCTGGATGACCAGGCCTTTTACATAAAACAATAATGTATATAAAACTCTATTGACAGTCTAACAAAGTTGAATGCTTTGTGTTCTCTGTTCCAAACTTTATTTTCTTTTGAATAGGGTTGAGAAAAATAAATCCATTCATCATCACGTATGATCTCTTTCAAATGTATCTTGTCACTCTTCATCTTTGTTGAATACCTGTTTAGCAATTTCGGCCTAAGTCTGTTTTTATGAACTATTGTGTGTCCCATTTTGCACAAACCTTTTTTTCAAATGACTTTCTGTATATTACAATGTCTTTGATAATATAAATATATTACACTGTGGGGGCCCTGAGTGGCCGAGTGGTCTAAAGCGCTCTCTGTTATGGATCACTGCCATCTCACCTCTGTCTGTGTGGGTTCGAGTCTCGGATGCGGCCAATGTGGGTATGTGAGAAAGCTTGCCAGTAGCTTCTCGTGGGTTGGTTGTTCTTGCATGGGTTTTCCCGGGTTCTTCCACCATTAATACTGGCTGCCATGCGTAGCCTATCGTGTGCTGAAAAATGGCGTTTAACCCCACAACAACAACAAAAATATTCCACTGTGTACTGAACACTTTTGCCTCTATACAGTGGCCACTTTCCACTTTCAGACAAGCCTTCCAGAACATGGGTCATTCATGGACTCATGACCATCATTAAAACAATGAAATCAGCTCCAGTTCTTTAGGATACGTCTGTAAATTTTATACAAGTCATCCATGATATCAACAAGCGAACACCCTTAGAGCACCCAGATTTTACAATATGCTCTTTGTACAGTCACTTTCATTTACCTGTGTTGCGTAATGCATATATTTAGTGTCCAGTGTACTGCATTTGATGCTGCAGATGCTTTTTGATACAGCTTAAATTAGTCTATTGATTGTCATTAAAAGTTTTTGACAAATACCCAAGTACCCATTGTGATAGTTCTCTCTCTACATCTCAAAGAAAAAAAATTCTCAAGCTGTTGGGGGTGGGGTGGAAATGTTTTCATCCCCACCCCCAACTGGAAATTAAATGCTGGATCCCTTAGTGGTATATTGTTTCCTATAATTATTGCATCTCTGAAGTAGAAATTATAGGGACAGAGATGTCTAATAAAAGGGCAGATGAATTAGTGTGAGATTTTTTAACTTTGCACATAGAAAACTTGATTGATTGATTGATTCCCACATTTTTAGAACAAAGGATGCAGATTATGTGATTCTCAGCAGCCAGTCCATACATGTATACATTTGTAATGTCTTGCAGTCTGTCCATACATGTGTACATTTGTAATGTCTTGCAGCCTGTTCATACATGTGTACATTTGTTATGTCTTGCAGCCTGTCCATACATGTGTACATTTGTAATGTCTTTCTGCCAGTCCATAACATGTATACATTTATAATGTCTTGCAGCCTGTCCATACATGTGTTCATCTGTAATGTCCTGCAGCCTGTCTATAACATGCATACACTTGTAATGTCTTGCAGCCTGTCTATAACATGCATACACTTGTAATGTCTTGCAGCCTGTCTGTACATGTGTATATTTGTAATGTCTTGCACCCTGTCCATAACATGCTTACACTTGCAATGTCTTGCAGCCTGTCCATACATGTGTTCATTTGTAATGTCTTGCAGCCTGTTTATACATGTGTTCATTTGTAATGTCTTGCAGTCTGTTCATAACATGCATCCACTTGTAATGTCTTGCAGCCTGTCCATACATGTGAACATTTGTAATGTCTTGCAGCCTGTCTATAACATGCTTCCACTTGTAATGTCTTGCAGCCTGTCCATACATGTGTACATTTGTAATGTCTTGCAGCCTGTCTATAACATGCATACTTATGTCTTGCAGCCTGCTCATACAAGTGTTCATTTGTAATGTCTTGCAGCCTGTTTATACATGTGTTCATTTGTAATGTCTTGCAGCTTGTCCATACATGTGGTCACTTATGTCTTGCACCCTGTCCATAACATGCATCCACTTGTAATGTCTTGCAGCCTATCAATACATGTGTACATTTGTAATGTCTTGCAGCCTGTCTATAACATGCATACACTTGTAATGTCTTGCAGCCTGTCCATACATGCATACACTTGTAATGTCTTGCAGCCTGTCCATAACATGCATCCACTTGTAATGTCTTGCAGCCTGTCAATACATGTGTACATTTGTAATGTCTTGCAGCCTGTCTATAACATGCATACACTTGTAATGTCTTGCAGCCTGTCCATACATGCATACACTTATAATGTCGTACAGCCTGTCCATATAAGTGTTCATTTGTAATGTCTTGCAGTCCATACATACATACATACACTTATAATGTCTTGTAGCCTGTCCATAACATGCATACATTTTTAATGTGACACAGCTCTTCCAGTATGGGTCTAAAAAGGGATATCAGATCTTAGGATATGATTGTGGGCGGTCTTTTCATGCATAGAACCATTTTAGAGTTTAGATCCAGCCCTGAGTGAGGACAAAGGGGTAGTGGCTGTTTGGCATATATTTAAAATTAAACTCCCAAGTGATGAGATCAACTTGTGGTAAAATTGTAGTCCATAATCACTGATCTAAGTCTTAAAAATATCAGATAGTGGTGGCATTCGTGGATTCAGATGAGACTACTGGGTCATGTCCTGGGCATAAAGTTTACAGTTGTGGCCTCAGGGTCACAGCTTAGCAACTGTTAAGATCCCCTCTCAATGCAATGACTGTGTATGCACATGCATACATACATGCATACATACATACATACATACATACATACATACATACATACATACATACATACACACACACACTTACTGGGTAAGAAAAGAGATATTAGAATACATGTAGTGGTCAGCTATTAAGTTTATGGATGTATGCCAAAACATTGTTTAGAGGTGAAGTGTGGGGTGGGGGCAGGGCAGGTTCCCACCTTGCCCCCATGTGTGGGCACCCATACTCAGGCCATTTTGGGGTGGGTGGAACTAAGTAGGAATGTGTTCTTTGCAAATGCTCTACATGATTGTTGGAAATTGAATGGAAAGTTGCATCATGACCTTCTGATTACAAGTTGAGTACACTAACCACTGAACCCTTGCCTTAGCTTCCCACACTGAAAGGGTTGACATGTGACATGAATGGATGGATTAAATGGGGTCCCAGGTGTCTGACTGGTCTAAGGCACTCACCTTTAGAGATCACTCAATTGTGTCTGAGTTCAAGTCATAGCTTGACCAGTGTGGATATGAAAAAGTTTCTCAGCTTCCTTTGGATGGACAGTTCTTCCCAAGGTCTTTCCAGATTCTTCCTCCACCAAAAAACAATACTGGATGTCATGTATGGCCTGTAATTTGTTGGATTTGAACTCCACAAAACCAACCCAAACCAAACCAAGATTAAACATGTCTGAATAGATGTCCTAATGTGAAATATTTAAATGCACAAAACTACATATGTATTTGTTTGTGAGTTAGTGGGAATTTGACATTCCATTGGGTAGAAGCAACTTCCTATTGCATTGCAAGGTCAGAGGTAAAGGCTGCAGGAGCTAAATTTGTCCATTAGGGTTCCACACAATAAACCTACTTTCCCCAAGTTTCCCAGCACACAGTTTTTATCATCTTTATAGTTGTATTATATTTGAAGAGGGCAGCTCCCTATAGTGATCAATAGGTCAAAGGTGAAGGACATTAGATGTGAAATTGCAAAATGATTTTTATTTGTGTAGTACCTTTGGTTGGTCATGGGGGCTGCATCCATTTTTCTGACAACAGTTTTTCTGTCATTAGTGTCTTCAGGTTCATCACTCTCAAATTTGTTACTTATGAAACTAATTGTGGCCTCGTTCTCACTGTTTTGTTCTCACTCTTTACAGCTAAAGAGGCTACTAATAATGGATACACTGAAAACTTACTTCAGCAAAATGAAAATATTTCCTGGATCATCAGGACATTTCAAGTTCCAAGGAAAAGGAAGCTTGGGAAAGTCGGCTCCAAGAGCCAAGTACAGTCGCAGTCAATCTCAAAACACATACACTGAGCAATACAATCCTCGGATGAGTGCATATAAAGTCACAATTGAATGTTCTACACTTCCTTCAACTGTACCAAATTCAGCAAAGGATTCTTGCAGTTATATGGACCTTGAGAAAAGTCCCCCAGCAAAACCGCCACGTAGGGACCAAATTTTTTGTGTACAGTTATTACAAGTTCCATTAGCTGGTCTAGGTATTGAAATTGACAGAGTTGTTTCCCATCCAAGCAAGATTGATGACTTCAAAGACAAAATTGGCAATGAAAAAGGATGTGATAAATGTTACGGATCTACTGATGATCTCAGTGAGAGAGGCCTGGCAATCAAAGTTGTAAAAGTTCAAGAGGGGAGTATTTTACGGGACCGTGTTAAGGTCAGTGATGAAATTCTGGAGATAAATGGCAAGTTGGTTGAAATGGAAACAATTCAGAAAACTAGGTAAGGTCATTTTTTCCCCTTATTTGTTTTATGTATAATATAAATTGTTATCTGAGAATTCAGTGCTTTAGATACGAATTTAATAAATTGATTAATTTACTCCTTGGTTTAAAACTAATAGTGTTTCTTGAAATTTGATGGGGTATTTGTCATCACAACAAAGTGCCAAAGTTGCACAAGAAGACTGGTTCGTAATATCAAGATGTTTACCATGCCTTTCTGAACAAGACAAATAGCTTAGTGACAAGTCACAAAGACTCATTAAGGGTGCATTTTATATATTGGGTCAGTTTGAGTGAGTGTTCTCATAATGATCATTTCTGATGTACATAGCACATCTGGAACTTAAATCTATGCAATAGTTTATAATGATAGAATGCACAACCATGCATATGGACTGTACAAGTTTACAGTTGGAGCAAATAATGTTGACAACTTTGGACTTAATGCTTACATTTGTTTGCACAATTTTAATAGATTTAACAATTGATGCATCCTGAATTGACTGTGTAAAATATGCCAGTACTTTGCTTATTTAGAGCACAGTGATCCGACATGTAGTTCCACACTTTCCATAATAAATAGTGCCCACTCGCAATTCTTGTGGCTTAAATTGTATATTATCTTAATGTTTTATTAAATTTGGCAGCCATCTGTCCTTCCTTTCATCCATCTGTCCTTCCTTCCAGCTGTCTGTCCTTCCTTTCATCCATCTGTCCTTCCTTCCAGCTGTCTGTCCTTCCTTTCATCCATCTATCCTTCCTTCCATCTGTCCTTCCTTCCTGCTGTCCGTCCTTCCTTCCAGCAGTCTGTCCTTCCTTCCAGCTGTCTGTCCCATTACTGTTTCAGCGTAAAGAGCTTCCTTAACTGTTATTGAATTTAGATAACATCTGGCATGTTGCTAGCTCTTGATGAGAAATTGGAAGACCTTGATTGTCAGTGTTAAACGTAATTGTTTAGCAGAGTTATAGCCCCTGATTATCAGATATGCCTCTTTCTGAGACACTAACTCCCACAATTATTATTGATTTCAACCAAATTTTATATGCTGACTGATACTGAATTTGGTTTCCATTGTTCTGCATCATTCTATGCAGTCACTTGATTTCAACCAAATTTGGTATGCAGCATGTTATTAGCAGAATTCGGTTATCAGGCTTCTGCATCATTGTTTAGTAGATATATCCCCTAGTTGTCAGACCCATTCATTTTCTTTCTTACAAAAGAAACCACGTGGTTATTATTTAATTTTAAAAGAAAAATGGCATGCTGCTTGATAATTGTGGTTCACTGGCAGAGCAAGATTGCCAGCTTTCTGTTTGCGGTGGAGTTGTAGCTTCCAGTTATCACAAAAATCCACTTTTTTCCATCACATTTGTATTCAGACAAATTTGGTATGCAGCTTGATTTTCATTAGACCTTGGTTGAGTTTGATGTTCGTGTTTTGCATCATTTACCAGAGTTATAGTCCATGATTGTAAGCCCAAGCCCCATTTCTTTATGCACAGTAACCTCTTTATTTATTGAATTTCAAGCTTGATATTGATAAGGCCAATGAAAAACAGAAGACATGAATTACTGCAATTTCCTTGTATAACGTACATGTATAAATTGAAATGTGGAAAGGGTACATTGTAGGGCTGTATGTTCATGAATATGTCTGTCAGAGCTCTAAATAATAGCCTGCATCTGTGTGCATTTTACACAAACAATTTGACTTCAAAACTTTTGAGGTGGTAGTACTTAAATTGAGAATACTCGAAGAAGTAGATCCATACAATCAAACATGTACTGAATTTTTATTGGTGTGATAAACCTCTAGATGATTCATACTCTTTATTATAAATTTGTGTTCTGCAGTTTTCAGCCAGTAACAAATGCATTTGGTTCTGTATTACAATTGAAATGCCCAATAAAAGAGAGTTTCATATCTTTTGATGTGAAATTAAATTGGTATTTATGAAAAATTTGCTTTTCAGTTCTGTTGTCGGGGATAATTTTTTCAATTTCTTTTCAGCAAGAAAGAACTCTTTGCCAATGAAAAGTAATAATCATCAGTACCTCTTAAATTGTTAAGTAATTTTCAGTACCTGTAACATTGTTAAGTAATTATCTCAGAATATCCTTGGCCTTTTTCATCAAGTCATGAAAGGAACCTCAGGTGTAATTCGTTGAAATTGAGAACTTCATTATGTCCTACTTTCGTTCATATGGAACAATACAGTGGCATAAAGAGACAAAGTCACAATTGGAACAATCTCAGCCTTTGCTGTTGTGATATATGTGATGCATTCTGCCAGAGGCAAATCACCAAACACATCAAACTGATGTGTATTCCCATAATTAATATTTCTTAGGTTATTTAATGTGTGGCTGAGTGATGTTCCTATAGTAATTATCAGTGCCAGTTACATGAAGTAATTATCAGTGCCAGTAACATTAAGTAATTATCAGTGCCAGTAACATTATTCATTATCTGTAACTAACATTGATCAGTTCATAACTTCATTCCAGTTGTGTGACAAGATGACAGCAGGTTGAAAGTGATTCTTTTTTAATAGTTGTTAGAAAGTTTGGTTTTAACTCAGTTATATTCATGTGACAGTGTATGTGTCCTGTTGGTATCTCAGACTAATTTCATAATTGATAAGGGGCCCCAAGTGGCAGAGTGGTCTAAATCGCTCTCCGTGACGGATCACTTCCATCTCACCTCGGTCTGCGTGGGTTTGAGTCTCGGATTCGGCCATGTGGGTATGTGAGAAAGCTTGCCAGTAGCTTCTCGTGGGCCGGTGATTCTTTCCGGGGTTTTCCTGGGTTCTTCCTTCACCATTAATACTGGTTGCCATGTATAGCCTATCGTGTTCTGAAAAATGGCATTAAACCCAACAACAACAACATAATTGATATGTTTACTAAATGAATCATGAATAATTACTGTGTTGTACATGTAATTCAAAGTGGAAATCTGACAGCCAATTATAAACAGTTTCCTTGTGTATCATCATTATCTAAATTCATCTTCATTATTTAAAACATAGTTCAACATCATTGTTTTGTGTGATTCTAAAGATCTTGACAAAGTAGTATTCTACTAGTCCCATTTTCGGCTTTGGCACAGGTAAAGCACCTCACTTAAATGTCAAATGTGCTCTCTTCCTAGGCAGTAGGCAGCAGTTTGGTGTGATTTTCATAGCATCTACCCCCTGGGGAGGGGGCTGAGGAGTTAAAGTGGTACATACTTGTACATTAGTTGTACATGCATGGTACATGTTTTTTGTACACTTGATAAATACTGTTGTATCTGGAATTATGAAATATGGTAGGTGTGTTTGAAGTTTATTTTTCATGCTCTCTTCATGTTAGAATCACCAAAATGCATCTTTGTTAGTACCATACTCATAACATTCCCTTGCAATAAAGAAGTCACACTTTATTGATGTTGCTTAAATTTTGTTTTTTTATGGTTATTTATAAAGGTCTTTTCATGGTAGAATCATCAAACTAGGTGACTGCATGCATCTCTGATAGACATCTATTTTTACCACACCCATACAAGAACAAAAAGTCATTGTGACCTTTTACTGGGTTTGGTAAAGTTTCTACTTATAACTTAATATTTTTTTACCCAGCATCCATGCTGTTATACAGAGATTCATTAAAATTGATGAAGGGATGCATCTTGATGTCTAATACACCCTTGTTAAAAAAGTAGGCCACTGACCCATATTTTGAAGTGTTCATGCCAGATGACTGTATGCATCTGTATTATCCTACAAAAAATGCAAGATCTTTTTGTCATGTACATTTACTGGCATATGTTATTTGCTTTATAATATTGTTAGATCTAGGTTAGAATCATAAAACTTGCGAAGCATTGCAGTTTGATGAGTGCTACATGTACATCTTAAACATAGGTCCCTGACTCACTGTGACCAATATTTTATACTTCACTAACTTTATTTAAATTGTGCATTTTGAGCTTATTTCTTAAGTTCTCTTCATAGTTGATTTTGGCCTTGATGGAGGGAGTATAGGAGCAGTCTGCGCCAGGGTCCTTGGTTCATCATGAGTTATATCGGAGAAATAAAAACTTCTGTCTACCCAAGATGATGTAACATATTAGCCTTCCGAGAGGAAGCCACACGCGGGAGGAGGTGATTATGGGACATGAGCCACAGCATCACTTTGACTGTGAGGGCAAGGCCCACTAGCCTTTGGGAGCATAATGGACCATGGACCCTGAGGTGGAAGGTCCCACAACCCATAAGGGTTCATAGATCTAATTTGTAGAAGTCATTGACATGTAGGTTGCAAGATTTGTTTAGTCATGTGACTCAGAATGCAAATGACCAGATCCAAGTCAAATTTCAGCAACGACGCACTTTTGTCTCATCTGTCAGCAGATTAAAGACGTGACAAATGCTGTGCTCACGATTTTTGAGAAAATAAATTATATTCCTATTGATTTCATGCAGGTATATCACGATGAAAGGTCATTCAAGTTTGCTGGGCCGGCTTAAGTAAGCGGCTACCCCATGCCGACACCAAATGGTGTCGGTGAATTCCAACATTTCAATAGAGAATGGACTCTGACCCTACACCCCAACATAAATGTCCAAATATCAAAAATGGGGTGACATGGGTCAGAGGAAACTTGGACTGGTCCTTGAAATGGTGCCCTGGGTGGCTTTAAATGATTTGAGATGCTTGCCTTTACAGATCACTCATGTCTCACCTGTCTCTGTGTGGGTTTGAGTCTCAGTTTAGGCAGTATAGGTATGTGGGAAAGCTGTATCTTCCCATGGGGTGGTGGTTCTTCCTAGGTTTTCCAGGTTCTTCCTTCACCAAATATACTGGCTGCCATGCATCAGCCATTATACACTGAAAAGTTCCTCCATTTTCATAGTAATGGATATTTATTCCTCTCTAATTTAAACATTTATTTTTACCATCTGTTTGGATACTTAACAGTACAGTACTTAAGTTGCTAATGAGCAGTACAACCTTTTTTTGCTTTTAAGTACATAAATTGAATTCAAGTCCCAAAATTCACCTGGCAATTTATGCTACGAGTCACATGGTGTGACATACTAAATAATTTTATTGACAACTTCACATCCAATGCATAAAATAATGTTTTTTAATGATGGTAAGATTCCTGCTTCTTTACTGAAAAGCAAATATAGGTTTTAATGAGTGTTTGATATTTTAACTTGGGTCTGCTTAGTAAATATGCAGCAGAATATTCCTAGTCTTTGAAAAAAACCAGAATTTTAATTTGATGTGATAAGCTAACCAAAGGTACCATATAGAGCCCTGGTGAGTGATAATTATTATAATGCAGCCTAAAGTATGTTTCATGAATAGAAATAATTTCTTGGTTGCAGATTCTTAGTCAACTTTACTGAAAAGGTTGTTTTTTTCCAAATTAAGGACTGTCCACAGTATCATATTATTAATCATGGAATACCTGGAAGTGGGCTGCATGTGTGCCATGGTTGCAACTATTTTCAAGAACTATTGATTTAAGTAATACTTTCAATGGGCAAAGAAAGCCTGAAGTGTTAATATTCTCAGCAGCAGGACTCATATGCTTGCATTGATCAAGCTTTTGCTTTTCTTTTTTAAAATATTGATGATCAATGCAACTTGTTCATAATCTGGATGAATTGTACTGCTGTCACCTTTCAGTTTTCAAAAATATATTATTCTGTTTTCAATTCACTTAATATCATATTTGGAGAATGTTTTAATGTCAGATTTTAAAATTCTGTAAAGGTTAAAATAAGGTGCACAGCAATAATATGAGAGAAGAAATTGCTTTAACCAAGCCTTGCTACAAATTTGTGATTTGTCTTATCTCTCTCTCTCAATTACTTCTTTTGAACATTTCTGTTGAGAGAAGATGATCATATCTTCTGTACTTAAAGAGGAAGAGTAAATCACGTAGAAAGTTTCAGATCCTTGAACCTTGATACATGGCTGGTTGGGTCTTGGGGTGGGAGAAAGATTTTGAATCTGGATACATGGCTGGTTGGGTCTTGGGGTGGGAGAAAGATTTTGAATCTGGATACATGGCTGGGTGGGAGTTGGAGTAGGAGTAATATAGAATCTTTCATGTAACCTGAACTTCATATGCACTGATTGAAGTACACATTTAGAATACTTTGGCTATTTCTGTGAGACAAAAATATGCCTCAGATATGTTGCCAGTGTGGTTTGAATTTTGTTTGGCAGAATTTTCTTTACTAAAAAGAAACAAATCTATTCAGATGACTTTATCTATTCTACGATTGGATCGAATATATAATTGACTGAGAAATTACAAATGAAAAAACGTGTATTTTCATCTTTTCGTTAAAAACTTGTTTCGTAAATAATCCAAATGTCCAGAATGGCAGCTGTTGGCATACATTTGCAATGTAAACTGTAGGATTGAATGTAAGGGAGTATGATTGTAATGGTGCAAAATTTTGTCGATAGTTTCACAGCACATTCTGTCGTGGTCAATATGACAAGTAACCATTAAGATTGATGTATGGGTTAGGCTCACGATAACTTGGCAGCTTGTGATGGTGAACCTATCTTGTTTGAAATACATAATTTAATTTTAACTTGAGTCCGTTCAAGGACCTCTCTAATGGCCAAATGGTTAGAGCATCCGCCTTGGATGCAGGAGGTCATGGGTTCTAACCCGAGCCGAGTCATACCAGAGACTTAGAAAAATAGTATTAACTGCCTCGCTAGGTGCTCAGCATTAAGAGGTTTGTGTCGGGACTGGTTGGCCTGGTGTCAGGATAATGTGACTGGTGGGACATGACACTACATGTCTGCAGCATGATGCCCCAGTGCTAGACATCACTAAAAACTGCTAGACTGCAGACATCATAGCGATTTAACTGAATCATGACTGTTAATCATGACTGGCTAAGTGAAATGAATGATTCTAGACTCATTTTCATGGTTTAAGTGTCATACAGTGAAGTTTAGGCAGTCTGAGTTTTTCTGCCAAAGATCAGTAAAAAGTACTCATTAAATAAATCACCCAAGTGACAGGGGGTCTGGAAATTTGAGAGCCCAGAGTCAGAGAAGAGACAGAGAATTCTCAGATGATAAGTGAGTAAGGGCTCAGGAAACAAAGGTATGGTCTCGGTCACTTAAAATACGCATTGATGTTAAGTTTGTAATTACTTGTTGAAGTTATTCTTTTAAATTAATGCTTCAGTTTTCCTCCAGTTCAGAAAATAATCATCCATTCATCTGTCTTGAATGTAAAAGAAATCGTGTAGTATTGGAATTTCATGTATTATTCTGATAGCATTATGAGATTTAATTTATTTGTCTTGAATATTATAGCAATCATGTATTCTAAAGATTTCATGCATTATTCATGTATGCATTTTGAGAATTTATTTGTCTTCAGTGATTTTTATTATGTATGGTGAGAATTGCTTTTTCTGTGTATAGAAATGTATGTTAATAAATGGCTAATTAGCAAAGGAACATAGAACATCATTTGTGTAATTAAGTTGTGAATTCTTTTCAACTGAGAATCGATGGTATTAGCATTAGGAATGTGTGTTGACAAATATAGTCAGCTTGTAATTTACAGCCCACAGCTGGGTGTAATGGTTTCTTTAAGAGGTCTACTAATGTCACGGTTCCAGCAGGAGTATGAGTAGTTATCAAAAAAGACATAAATTCACATTAATATGCTGTTTGTTTATCAAATCAGGTTGCAGACTGACCATAGCTTAACTCTGTTGAATTCCCATGACTTAAAAAAGAGTGGGAATAGTGTTTGATCCCAGAAGAAAAAAAATACCCTGATACATATTTAGGTTGGGTATTATATTTTATTTAAAGGAAGAAAAAAATAGTACCATACCTGTACTGCACAGTGGAAAAGAGCAGTCTTCAACCAAGATGGTTGATAACCCAAAGAGGTTAGAGGGGGAGAGAGATAGGGGAAAAACATGACAATGCCAACCTATCACCAACAGTAGTTTGGAATGGACTGGAAGTAACCAGGTGATGCTGACATGCATGCAGTTTGAGTTTGATCATTCACTCAACTATATGATGAAATTTGTTTCATTGGTGAAACAGAATGGATAATTGAAGTTCCTATAAATTTTGTAACTCTATTTTACTCTAATGTCATGTTCAATTTCATTTTGTTTATGTAATTGATTAATTTGTTATATTTTACATATGGGGGATCTTGTTCTGTTCGATATCTCTACTCAGATCTCTGTTATTCCATCCATTAATTTCATATTTTATGTTATTAATTACTCAGTCTGGGCAATAACACTGTGGTCGATCATTTCCTAGATAACAATAACCAAAACACCATAAAGAAAGTGGATCTCACACACTTCATCACCACCTCTGACAATTATCATATTTAATATGATGCTACACAAGGATGAGTAATGGATAAAGGATTCAAGTTTTAATCCTAGATGAAGTTGTAGCGGAGAGGGAATTAAATAAAGCAAGCATGAATATTTGTGATTATTCCATCTTTATCATTTGTCTTCTCTTAGTTATAGAAGCTGGTCATCAATTGGATTGATCGATTATCATACTGGTGGCTGTTTTGGTGAGGCATAAGACTACTAATCCAAGAGTTTGATTTCCAGCCATGCTTGCCAGTCTAAATCAGTGTGTCCTTGATAAAGATGCTAAGTTCTCATTTCCTTGTCTTGATATAGCCAATAATGTGTTAGAGTGCCATTAAAACCAACCAGCAACAGCAACCCATTGTGGTCTGCTCTTCTGTGTTTGGAGATGGGTTGATTGATTGGTTGTTGGGTTTAATAGTACTTTTAACACATCACTGACTATATCATGCCAATGAAATTGAGACTAAGTGACTTTTCTAAGAAACCAAAGTGAACTGGCATAGGCATGTATCAAACCTATGACCTTTGGATTATGACTGATGCTCAAACGAGTTGCCATGGCTGCCCATTTTTGAATGGGAAGCACAAAGTTATATGTTTCATTTAAATGCTTTTAAATTTAATTTAGCCCAAAACTTCTGGACTCTGAACCTTGTAAAATTAGTATAAATTTACCATTAAGCATGTGGGGCCCCGAGTGGCACAGTGGTCTAAAGCGCTCTCCGTTACGGATCACTGACATCTCACCTCTGTCTGCGCCGGTTCGAGTCTCACATTCAGCCAATGTGGGTATGTGAGAAAGCCTGCCAGTAGCTTCTCGTGGATCGGTGGTTCTTTCCGGGGTTTTCCCGGGTTATTACTGGCCACCATGTATAGTCTATTGTGTGCTGAAAAATGGCATTAAACCCCACAACAAAAACAACCACCACTACCATTAAGCATGTCTATGAGGAACACATAGTGGTCCACAGAATGATTTCCTCTATGGACAGGTATATAGAATAGTAAAATATGCCCACAAGTTGGTTTCAGTAACAAACTGCATTGACCCAGATCTGCCATCACTTAATGCACCAGCAGATCTGGGTTTGTGCAGTTTGTTAGGATTAATCAGTAAAACAAACAACATTGACCTTGATCTGCCAGCACATTATGTGTAGATCAGATACTTTGTCGTCTGTAGTTGGATTCGACTTTGAAGGGAGCATATATATATATATATATATATATATATATATATATATATATATATATATATATATATATATATATATATATATATACACTTGAATCCTCACTGGAACAAAAACATGCTTCTCAGAGAACTCCAAATAAAATGTTCATGAATTGAGTTTTCTACTTTCTAAGCTTGGAACCTAGTGTTTTTAAAATTTTTATAGGGTATTTTGTGGACACATTACTACATAAATACAATACAGACACAGTCTTAATCATCCAGATGTTTATCATGCATGTACAAAAATTGTCAAATGGCCAAGTAAAAGAAAGACTAACTAAGGGCGTACTTGATTATATGTCTCTATATAATGACTCTTCTTTCCTTTGTTGGGTACTTGTATTGATGTGAACATGCATGGAATGTTACAGAACTTCTTCCAGTCTCATTAATTATATTAATCTACTGCACTATAATACACATGAACTGTACTTATGGCAGGATAAATATAGACAACGTAAGCTGTAATTCTTAAAATTACATTGTATCACATCATTTTTTAAATAAATTAATGATTTTAAAATAAAAAAATTATGGTTGATGAAAACACAGGTGGCTTGGATTACCACATCACTGTGTGAATGTACAATTGTTTAAATTAAGATTGATCAGAAAACAAACTCTCTCTCTCTCTCTCTCTCTCTCTCTCACACACACACACACACACTGCACGCACGTCCACACACACATCCACACACACTCTTGTTGCTATTTGCAGTTTTACTAACTCTAACACCTGTAACTATTAATGGTTCAAGAGTTTAAGATAAGTCCAAGGGGAATATGGAGAAGCCACATGCTTATTCTATTTTAAAACAAACCATTCCATTAGAGTGAAGACCTATTTTCTACTCTGGGAAGATACAGTTCTATGTAGCCACACACACACACACATCATTAGAGTGAAGACCATTTTCTATTCTGGGAAGGATACAGTCATGTGTATCCACACACACACACACACACACATCATTAGAGTGAAGACCATTTTCTACTCTGGGAAGGATACAGTCATGTGTAGCCACACACACACACCATTAGAATGAAGACCATTTTCTACTCTGGGAAGGATACAGTCATGTGTAGCCACACACACACACCATTAGAATGAAGACCATTTTCTGCTGTAGGCAGGTTATAGTCATATGTACCCATATATACACACAAAACATTAGAGTGAAGACCTGTTTTCTACTATATGCAGGATACAGACATATGTACCCATATATACAAACAGAAAACATTACAGTGAAGACCTGTTTTCTACTGTAGGCAGGTTACAGTCATGTGTACCCATATATATATATATATATATATATATATATATATATATATATATATATATATATATATATATATATATATACACACACACACACACACACACACACACAAACCATTAGAGTGAAGACCTGTTTACTACTCTGGAAAGGATACAGTCATATGTACCCCCACACACAAAAGATTAGAGTGAAGACCTGTTTTCTACTGTAGGCAGGTTGCAGTCATATGTACCCATATATACAAACATAAAAGATTAGAGTGAAGACCTATTTTCTATTGTAGGCAGGTTACAGTCATATGTATCCATATATAAACACACAACCATTATAGTGAAGACCTGTTTTCTACTCTGGGAAGGACACAGTCATATGTATCCTTGTATACACACACAAACATTAGAGTGAAGACCTATTTTCTACTGTAGGCGAAATATACACACGAAACATTTTGTGAAATATAGAATTGTTGTTCTTGTTGTGGGTTTAATGCCATTTTTCAGCGCATGATATACATGGCATTCAGTATATCTGGTGGAGGAAAAACTAGGAAAAATCCCGGTAAGAACCTCAGACCCATGGGAAGCTACTGGCAAGCTATCTTACATACCCGCATTGGCTGAGTCGGGGAATCAAAACCATGCTGACAGAAGTGTGATGGCAGTTATTGGTAAAGGCGAGCGCTTTAGACCACTTGGCCAACCAGGGCCCCAAATGTATATTTGTAAAGGAAAATAAATTGTTTGCATCAATATAAGTAATGATGTAACAAAAATGAATTCATATGGGGATATATTATCGTATATATTTGTGAACAAGTCAGATCCAACTGTCAGTTGCATGACCCATTATCAGTTTTGCGTAATGTGCTTGCAGGTCTGGGTCTATGCAGTTTATTAGAAGTAATCAGTAGAACAAATAACATCTGCTAGTGCATTACATTGTATCAGTTCTGTATTTCTAATATCACTGTATTATCAGTAACAATGTAAATGACAATTATTCACATTGGGAAACAGAAGGATGCATAATAATTACATATGCTAACCTTTGTTATTGCATGCTCCTGATGGAAGGAAATAAAATGGTTCTTATTAAAACAGGTGGCTGCCAAATGTTCATTTCATCTACACTTAATCCATCAGGACTGACATTTTGTTAAGTACAAGTAATTCTTTATTTTAGATTAAAAGTCACATAGGTCATGTATGGATTCAACACACTTGGTATTTCAGTAATGGGTGTCATTTTTTAGAATTTGATTCTACATACCTTTAAGTGGCAAGTATTTACTTCCTTTGGATTCTTATACATCCACATTCCTTTGGAATGTCATTATTTAGACACCCTAAGAAGTGCATATGACAAAATCAGTATTGCGACCATTCCACCTGACATGCCCTTTACTTGACCCAAGTTTAGTACATGGCCACCATTGCAAAAGACCACAGAGATTTAAATTTTTTGGCTGGAAGTTTATTGATGACAGTTAAGGTTCAGAGCATTCAATAGTCAGGATTGAATAGACTTTGGTCAAAGAAAATTAGTGTTAAATGTTAAAAGAACAATTTATATTTAATTTAAAATGAGTAAATAAATGCGCATACATGACCCATGTGATTTTTACCTTAGAAGTGATTTTGATGGCCAGTTTCACTATAGACAGTAGAGAATTTAATTTATTTAAGAACACAAGGCCAGTATTTTCTAATGGAAGAATAGTGGTTTTCAGGTTACTTTAGTCAATAAAGTATGTGTGTGTGCATGTGCATGCTTGCACAGTTCTGGCTGTATAGTGCTGAGCATATGAGTGGCAGCAAAGCCTGTAATGGTGAACCACATAATATCAAATTTTTATCCAATTTGGGATGCACACACACTGATGGACAGAGTAGATAATGATACATGTTGAAGTACATGGACAACAGTTAGTGGTGAAGTGATTGATAATGCCAGTTTGTATTGAATGGATTGTCAGCACCAAAAACAGGCTGTACTGGAAATTTAACAGCATACATAAACAAAAATGATGTATGGTTTATAAAGGCCATCAAGACAGCATATACAAGGGGCGTTGGATGAATTCTATCTGGCTTGGTGGCTTCTTTGAGGAAGGAAGAAATTTCTAAATTGAATGAATGGCCATAAATCTTAACATCCTGAAGAGAGAAAAAAGTGGTTGGTCTGTGGTCATATCTATAATCTAAATTGACCCATGATCCATGTATGCATATAGGACTCAGATCATTTATGGTAAACTGTAATACCATGGGATAATAGTAATGACAGTTTTGAATCAAAAGGCACCTTTAAAATGAATACTTTGGTATATGAGGGATCACAACCATATGTAGTGTAATTAGACTTTCATTAGTCTTGGTAAACAGCTAGTGTCTGCACTATCACCTGCCAATCTGACCTACTGGAACATTGCTAATGATACAGATCATTATACTGTAAGCACTGTAGTCTGGTACAAGGGCCCTGCTGAAAATATCTTAAAGGTCTGTCTGAAGGGTTTCTTAAAGTAATTTTTGAACATTTCACAGTTACTGATAAAGGTGTCTCTGGCACAAATCAGATGTTAGGGTGGAGTTTGGAACAATTGTGTCAGTCATTTTCTTTCACTAACTTATACTTAGCTAAATATAGGTACAAACTCTATAATGGATTAAAAATCTTTATCTCTAGGGCACAATATAATCTTTATTTACTAATATCACTGCCTTGCTGATGTGTAATCAAAACTGCCTTCTGAATCAGGATTGAACTACTAACAGAGTACTCTTCCAGCTGAGCTATGCTTAGTCTGGTTCCCTGCTTTGTATGCACCCTCTGTTGCACTAGTATAGCGGAGTGGAACCCAGGGAGCATACAAAGTAGGGAACCAGACAAAGCTATACTGCTTATTTGTAGTGTGCTTAAATATGGTGATGTGCTGACAGTCATGCTGCTAATTTGTAGTGTACCTAAATATGGTGCTGTACTGACAGCCATGCTGCTAATTTGTAGTGTACATAAATATGGTGCTGTACTGACAGCCATTCTCTTCATTTGTAGTGTACATAAATATGGTGCTGTATTGACAGCCATTCTCCTCATTTGTAGTGTACATAAATATGGTGCTGTACTAACATCCATGCTGTTCATTTGTAGTGTACTTAAATATGGTGCTGTACTGACAGTGATGCTGGCCATTTGTAATATAAATAAATATGGTGCTGTACTGACAGCCATGCTGGTCATTTGTAGTGTACATAAATATGGTACTGTACTGACAGCCATGCTGCTTATCTGTAGTGTACATAAATATGGTGTTGTACTGACAGCCATGCTGCTCATATGTAGTGTACATAAATATGGTGCTGTACTGACAGTGATGCTGGTCATTTGTAATGTAAATAAATATGGTGCTGTACTGACAGCCATGCTGGTCATTTGTAGTGTACATAAATATGGTACTGTACTGACAGCCATGCTGCTTATCTGTAATGTAAATAAATATGGTACTGTACTGACAGCCATGCTGCTTATCTGTAGTGTACATAAATATGGTGTTGTACTGACGGCCATGCTGCTCATATGTAGTGTACATAAATATGGTGCTGTACTGACAGTGATGCTGGTCATTTGTAATGTAAATAAATATGGTGCTGTACTGACAGCCATGCTGGTCATTTGTAGTGTACATCAATATGGTGCTGTACTGACAGCCATGCTGCTCATTTGTAGTGTACATAAATATGGTGTTGTACTGACAGCCATGCTGCTCATTTGTAGTGTACATAAATATGGTGCTGTACTGACAGCCATGCTGCTCATTTGTAGTGTACATATATATGGTGTTGTACTGACAGCCATGCTGCTCATTTGTAGTGTACATAAATATGGTGCTGTACTCACAGCCATGCTGCTCATTTGTATTGTAAAATTAAATCACTGGGAAATTGGGAAACTACTGTCCATCTGATTTAAATGAATTAAAAAATTTGTTTTAAAGAAGTAAAATTTGAATGTAACAGATGAAATTCTAAAATTTGATCTGTAAATGAAAAAGATAACAGAAATGCCCAATTAATTGGAAAATCACCCATTTATTGCATTTGATGGTTTTGTTGTTTACCTTTTTTTTATCTGTAATCACAAACTAAATAGTTATGGTCATTATAATAAATTTATTTTCCCCTTTTACTGGAAAATGTAAAGAAAAGCACTGACTATAATAGAATATTTTTCAAATGTCAGCTTATTTTAATGATTTTTAAATGTAAGTAGTTTCTGGGAAGAAATAAGATCTTTCTTTCATAATATTTATAATAACCTAATGAGTAAATAATCACTTTTATAATTACTAAGGAAAGGATGATACAGATTCAGCCAAAGTCTTTGATAGGCACAATCATTTATACTTTTTATGTTTTTCTTGGGAGTTTTCAGATTTGATATTTAACAGCAGCAATACCTTACATTAGAGAGAGCCTGTCTGTTCCTCCCTCTACTTTGAGACCTATGGTCTCTGCCTCTACTTAGTACATTCCTTGAAGGGCTCCCCAGTTGGATGCAGATGTGTCTCAGATGGGTATTACAACTGGAGCCTAGGCATGCCTTCCTGTAAAAAACATTGAACAGAAAGTCTGTCTCACGATAATCATAGCTTTCCATGCTGACTCTGTTGTTTATTTTACCCAGTCTCAAGAAGGTTGTTTATTTTACCCAGTCTCAAGAAGGTGGAACTTGCTCATCTCAGGACTTTGTTTGCATGGGACAGATATACCAAATCCTGGCACATCTGGAGGCACTATGAGTTAAAAGGTCATTGTCTGCTCACTGTTACCTTTACCTAGGGAAAGCCACTGAAGGACTTGTTTCTGACCAGGTTCAACAACAGACTTCTGTTTTGCATCTCTCCAGTCCCAGACCAGAGAGCATGGGCAGTAGATGCATTCAGCTTCCAGTGGTATTATCTGTTCGTGTATGCCTTCCCATGGTTTACAGTAAAATCTTACCCAAACCGAAACATACCCAAGTCAAAATGTAACCAAATTATTTTTTAGGTTTTAATTGTTTAATCATAAAAAGGTCTAAAGAAGTTGTTAATCCTCAATTGTATACATATCTGTTTCTAATGTGAAGTAGAAAACGGATTTAATTTTTAAAACTAATGCTACTAATTGTATGAACTATGCACATTTGAGTCATGGTTAAAACACTTGAAGGAGTCATGATTAAAACATTTGAAGGAGTCATGGTTAAAACACTTGAAAGAGTCATGGTTAAAACACTTGAAGGAGTCTTCGTTAAAACACTTGAAGGAGTCGTGGTTAAAACACTTGAAGGAGTCTTGGTAAAAACATTTGAAGGAGTCATGGTTAAACACTTGAAAGAGTCATGGTTAAAACACTTGAAGGAGTCTTCAAGCATCAGGTCAGTTGGTAGAATTTTCTCCACAGGAAAACACAACATCAGTATATTCAAACGATACTTCTTAACTTAAAGACGTATTTCTTAATGTGAGTTGGAGCTGGATCATAAGATTATAGTTCCATTGTGCCTGCCAATTTCCATTGCTCATCAGGCCGGTCACTGTCATATGAAACACAATACACTAAAATTATGTCATTATTTAAAGCGAGTGTGGGTCATGAATTAATTTGAGTACATTTTGACATGGGTAAGTTTTGGTCTGGGTACCTTTTGACTTGTGTCATTTCAGAGACCTGTTTCCTCTTCCCACCATTCCAACTGTTTCCTCAAGTTCAACAAAAAGTCAGAATGTCCACTGCTCATATCAGCCTGCTAGCCCCATTATGGCCCCATTGATTGTGGTTCAGTGATCTACTAGGCCTGTTGCAAGATAAACCTCAGTCAGTGCATCACAGGAGGGATCTTCTGTCAAAACACAGCTGCTTCCTCCTACACAACAATCCACACATTCACCACCTTCATGCTTGGTTCATCCCAGAACAAGTTTTGAAGACAGGTTGCCAGTTGCATCATTCAAGCCAGGAGAGCTTACACATCCAAGGTCTATGAGCCAGGTGGAAAATTTTAAGTGATTGGTGCAGTAGAAAAATTAATGATTCTGCTGTCCCTCTGTAATGTCTTGTTGATTTCCCTTTGTTCCTTGTTGAGAACAAAAACTTTCAGTATCAGCTATAAAGGGCTATAGAACCACCATTTCCAGCACACTTAAATTCAGTTGGCTCCGATTGCTGATCTCATTAAGTTTTATAAGCTGTGGAAACATTTTTTCCTGCTCTTTTACACCCAGGTGGAATCTACCTTGTGTTTTATGGTACTGAACCAAAACCCCCTATGAACCCCTGAGTGTTGTTGTTGTTGTAGGGTTTAACAACATTTTTCAGCACATGATAGGCTGTACATGGTGGCCAGTATTAATGGTGGAGGAAGAACCCAGGAAAACCCCAGAAAGTACCACCGACCCACGAGAAGCTAGTGGCAAGCTTTCTCACATACCCACATTGGCCGAATCCGAGACTCGAACCCACGCAGACAGAGGTGAGATGACAGTGATCCGTAACAGAGAGTGCTTTAGACCACTCGGCCACTCTGTGCCACAAATCCCTGAGTGAGGCATCTATTTGGAAGGATGTATTCACATCAAACAGACTAGATTTTTTGGCATGAAAAAATATTAAGCTTTGTAATAGTGATGGCACTGGGTAACTAAAACAGGAGATATGTTGTTTGTTCGACTGATTGCTTGTAACAAACTGCATAGACCCAGATCTGTAGGTGCCTTATGGGATGGTAGATTTGAGTTTGTGCAGTTTACAGCTAGCTCTGACTTATAAACAAGTACATGCAGTCTGGTATGCAGCTGTCCTTTTAAATAACTTATGCATGAGTACATACAGTCTGGTATGCAGCTGTCCTTTTACATGACTTATGCATGAGTATATACAGTCTGGTATGCAGCTGTCCTTTTACATGACTTGTGCATGGGTATTAACAGTCTGGTATGCAGCTGTCCTTTTACATGACTTATGCATGAGTATATACAGTCTGGTATGCAGCTGTCCTTTTAAATGACTTGTAAGATAGAGAAGACAACACTATTTTTCATATAAATTCATTTCAGGTTTACCTTGGAAACATAAAACAAGTGAACATTTGTTTTTCAGGTTTACCTTGGAACATAAAACAAGTGAACATTTGTTGTTGCAAGCCATGAACAGTAATCCATTATACCCTGTGGCAGCCTGTGCTGAGAATGCCTCAGTTTTCACAAGTACTCATCAACAAAATACACCATAGCAACACAATGTAACTATCACCAACATATCAATGAAAGTGCTTATTTTATTGGTCAATAAGGGACTATGTTTAGAAGAGATACTTTGATTGGCTCATCCAAACAATGTGAATGGTCATGTTTGGTCACTGACCAGACAAATTTATTTGCACTCGCAGTGATTGGTTAAGCAGGTTTATGCATGTTCATGAGAAATGAGAAAATCTCCTCACTGGCTGCTACAGGTGATAAAGGAGCATAGTGGATTAGCACATGTGGATTATAATGATGCTGTTTAAAACTATTGCATCAATAACTTTCTTATTTCTTTGAGATAGTTTTATAAGAAAGACAAAAACAAAAAAACAAATCAGAACTGCAACAGCACTGGAAGGGAAAATAAAACTTTCTCTAATTTCAGTGATAGGTTTTTACATTCTTGCTGCTGGAAATGGAAAATTTAACTGAATTATGTTTCCAGGATAAAAGATTGTACTGCCTTAGTTTGAGTTGCCATAAAAAGTATTAATTCAATAATTTTGTTCGCACGAGTTCATGTCTTCATCTGAAATAATATTGATACTTGCAGTCCTGGAAAAATGTAAAGAAAAGTTTGCTTACCAAGAATTGAGATGTTTTTAGTAACAAGTTTTTTCTTCAGCTAGAATTAATGTTATTATTTACAGTCTTGCATTTAGGAAATGGCTATTTCATTTTTGAAAAAAGTTGGGTGTAGGTGGGCTTTGGATTTTTCATACCCCCCCCCCCCATTCAGCAAAGTGGAACTAGATACTGTTCCTCTAATTTGTATAAAAATGAACTAATTCTATCCATCATTTTTTAAAATAAATTTATCCAGGTTGGAATTATAATTTCCAAGTCCGACCCAACAAGATCGGTCCCTTTTACCTTGAAATGGAAATGTATTCCATCCAAGGAGAAGAAAAAAAAACCACCATGGAAACAAATGATTTCTTATGCTTTTGGACTCTACATACATGAAGCTGCAGTAATGCATGTGCAAGAATAAAACTGGAAAAACACAAAAGTGGACATGAGTGAATTTTTGTATGAAGTATGCATGCGGTCTGAATATGTTTTCTCTATTTTCACAATGATAATGGAATACAATTTTGAAAGTCTGTTACAAACTGAGATTGAAAAATAGAAAATTCTGTTTGATGGTGTCCCCAGTTGAGTAAGAAAGTTATTATGACCACATTATACCTATTATGGGTGTTAATATAAGTGATAAATGTGAATGCATTTCTGAAATTGCATGACCATACATAAAGACGAAGAAAAAATCCAGAAGCAATCATCCAGGCTTTTTACATTTGATTAGGATTATACCCCGAGAAGTATGACCTCAGGATTCAATGAGTTGTCTTGGAAACCATTAAAAACAGAAATGGAAAATAAATTAAAACAAGTCTACAAAGGTATGAAAAACAAAGCTTTACTTAATATAACAGAATCAAACCAAAACAAACCAGTAGAAGTCAACATGATATACTGTATGATACCTTATACACAACCTGTTGCTGTAGTTACAAGTTTAGCTTTATCAACAAAACAATCACAGATCAGAACTCATTACCACATATATTAATCAAAACTTCTGAATCCTCAGAGAACCAACATTGAAAATTAATACAGACATTTTTTTCTAAAATAAATTCTTGTTGTAAAAATGGTTGCCTTGTGTTACAAAAGTATAATTATAATGTTGCATTATCCCAGTCAAGATGAATCTTTTCTTAGAAACTAAGCTACAAACGATAAAGAAAATGTACATGGTATACTCTGCCAAAACAGCTATAATTGCTGTCTCTCTCTCTCTCTTATATATATATGTTGTAGGGTTAAATGCCATTTTTCAGCATACAATAGGCTATACATGGCGGCCAGTAATAATGATGGAGGAAGAACCAGGGAAAAAACCCGGAAAGAACCACCGACCCACGAGAAGCTACTGGCAAGCTTTCTCACATTATATATATATATATATATATATATATATATATATATATATATATATATATATATATATATATATAATGTTACAGCATAAACTTTAATTCCGTAACACATTGAGAGACCCCCATGCTGCAGATCATTACAAAACAAAATGTCTTGCTTTCCCTATTGCTCTATAAAATATGGATGAAAACAGCTTCATCCTTGGATAATACATTATTATGCATGGAAGCAATTTCATCCCATTTGCAACAGCAGTTAATAGCCCTTTATTAGGACAGAAATTAATGTGAAAGTATCTTGAGGTCTACCTGCAGTATGCAATTCCTAATGCACATTAAAGTGTCATGTGACCATATTACTTATTGTCAGGGTCTATTATGTGGGGAAGCTCCAATGTGGTCTCAGCTTGACCTGTCTGTGCTCTTTATGTCCATTTTACTTTGAACATAATCTTAAATTTATGGTTTTTGACATATTCAGTCGTACCAAAGAAACCAATTCAATTAAAATTTATAAAACAGTGCTCTTTAAAGTGTTACTCCAAATTTTAGCAGCTAACGTTATTGGCATCCTTTGATGAAAATCTGCAGAATCTATTTTGAGCAACCCTATAAAGTGTCTTATGTATTTGTGTGGATGCTATAAATACCACGTCTGAACAAAGTACCGTATATACTCGCTTATAAGCCGAATGATTTAGGGGAAAATAAAGGCCTGGAAGAAGCGGGGGGGGGGGGGGGGGGTCAGTTTATCGCGGGCCAATATGTAAACGTGTCAGTTTTTAGGTCTTTTTGTTGACTACTGTAATGGCTGTAAATCTTGGGACAAGCAACAATACTTTCTTCTGTGTCCTAAGACATTGGCATGTACAAAAAGTAACTTTCGGTGACCCAACAATTATTAAACTGTTATAAGGTACTGAGATTGATTTTGTTATTATTTTCCATGTGCATATTTTCTGATTTCTCCAACACGAAGTTAAATAAAGGTAAATACAGAGTTCATAATTCGCGGGCCGGTTGAGTTTACCAGGGAGACCATGCTGAACTATAATGTTGTTGTTGTTGTTGTTGATCTAGGGTTTAACGCCATTTTTCAGCACAAGATAGGCTATACATGGCGGCCAGTATAACTGGTGGAGGAAGAACCCTGGAAAACCCAGGGAAGAACCACCGACCCACGAGAAGCTACTGGCAGGCTTTCCCACGTACCCACGCTAGCCGAGCCTGAACTATAATGTACATTACTTAGTGCAAAGTGTGCATAGCGTCACTTAAATCCTTACTTATTCCTAAACACAGATGCAGATTTTGCTTTATTCATTGTTTTGACCAAATTGCATTCTTCCAGATAACATTTCAGCTGGTCCTTAATAGCTGTTTCATTTACGTTGAATCACTGGCTCATGAGTTACTCATTTTCAATAATATAAGCGATCCTACAAATTGATGTCGTATTTTTAAAAAGGTACAAACGTTTATTTGTACAAGGCACATAACCATCATAATTTACATGTTCACGAAGAATGGTAATAATAAAGGCTAAAATTCTTATATAGGTCTACTAAGATCAACATCAATCAATGTTAGTTTTGTGTTTTAGCTAAACAAACAACTTTCCACACAATGGAAAGCTTGATGTTTCGGTGTCTCCTATGTTGATAGTCGATGAATTTATCTTTAGTACAGGCCGGTTAATCATTAAAACCCTGAAACTGGCTTGTGATAAGAGGGAAGTTTGACCGGTAACTATGCCAGTTTAACATTGGTATATACGGTATAAAAATGCCAGGTGTTCACTCGTGTAAGTTTCTTTCGTAGCATATAGAGTTGCAGCGTTCGTAGTGATTATTTTTGGGATTTAAATTAATTGATAATGATTTTATTGTTGTGGGGTGTTTTTTGTTTGTTCTGGTTTATTTTTTTATTTTTGTATTATTGTTGAGGTAAAAAAAAATCATTAATATACATGAATAATGTTTAAGCTTAACATTCTATTTAGTGGAGAAGCGAATTCTTTATACTAAAATAATTATTTCGTCACAACAATAATTCACAGGTGATACAACAGAACATATAAGACTTTTCTTGTTTAGAAGTAATGAAAATGGAAGACATAATGTAATAATCAGGAGATCTCAGCAAAAATCGGAAGATATTAGGAAATCGGGAGGTAGGCGTGGAGCGACCCCAAAAAATATGTATTGTTTTTCCTCTAGGCGTGAAAGTTGACAGGTATGTATGGTGTAAGGTTGCTTGCATCAAAGCAAACTACAGCTCAGCTTTTACGGTATTAGTATAATTTTTGAAGCATTATTTCAGAAACTTTAATATTGTATTTTGGAGATGTCATAAAAGTTCAGCGCGATGGTGCCCAAGGGATGTATTCAGCGTGTAATCAAACCTACAATGTACATGCGGTGGCGCCATTATGTAACGTTCAGTTGCCTAATTGCGAGCGTTGAATCGAACCGTATTATTTGTTCGTTGTGTTGTCATGCTGACACTATATTTTAATGAGTTTAGGTACTTATAATTTCAAAGCAAAGTAAAAACGTAATTACTGGTGCACTGATATAAAATGTCGAATGCAATAATGCATAAAAAAAAACAGTAATCGAGTCAAAAGTGAGAGGTAGTGTTACAGGAACTCGCGATTGCTAAATTCTTGTCATCGTTCGATCAAATTATACACAAATCTAAATTAGGCAGAAACAAAAAGAAAACAGAAAAATAAATTACTTTTCAAACAAGTTTATACCATTTCTTTTTAATAATCATGCACGCCAAACTCGAGATAAGTATACATGTAATTTTTTTAATTACAAGTTTGCCTAAATAAATCCATTTAGAACTTACCTCGTGCATCTTGAGATGCCTCGGAGTTGTAAGTGGGCTTATACGCGGGCCATGCACGTTTTAGTGTTTATACCTGTTAAGTTTGGGGGTCGGCTTATACACGAACGGGCTTACACGCGAGTATATACATTAGCTTGTCCATGCCGCAAATAAGATTAATGTAATTCAAGGAAATTATTATTCCATTTAGAGCACGAGTTTTGTTTTAAAACTTCTTCTTTCTTCATTTCCACTTTTCCTTCTGCAATCCCCAGTACGTATGCAATGGAAATGGAATGGAGACATGATATCATTGAGAAATTAAATTCTTGTTGTGTACACTGCTTTTTTTTTGGCATCAAGAGATTTGTACACAATATGCCTATTATAACATAATTATGTCTTGCATCAAGGTGTGACATAAGAGTCCAACATCTATTTACATTATACATGTACTTGATACACCATTCTGCTATTATGGTACATCTTTCCTAATCAAGGTGAGAAAGACAGAGTAACAAGGAAGCACTCCGTTACTTTAGTAAATGAAAACAGCTCCAAATACTTGTAGGTCGAAAACTGGTCAAATAAAGTGGACACTGTAGCATCCTTTAATAAACATTTACTCTTTTAATGTATATGATACTTACCAAAAGAAATGCACCATATTTTTATGATACCAATAAAGTCTGTGGATATTGTTTCAGCATTTCTAGTTCAGTTTGTTTTATAATAATAAACCCTAATAAATAGGCGGGGAAGGTCACCTGAATGAAATGTGCTCATTAACCTTTTTGTGTTAATCTAGTTATTCTAAGAGGGCAACAAGGCCAAACGAAAGATACAATTTTCTGTTGACTGAATAGATGCATGACATTTTTTTTTACAACATCGTCACCTCCTTGCTCTTGCATGTTCAATTCCCACACTAAAGTTGCAGTGATGTAGCAGTAAAGTCATTTGCATTGGTACAAGATACCACATATATACTCTTACAAGTCCACTCCAACTGCAAACCGCACAGACCAAGATCTGCTGTTGCATAATGAGCCAACAGACCTGGGTCAGTGTGGTTTATTTGGAGTAATTAGTAGTACAGCATAGATCCTGATCTACTGGTAAATGATGCATTGGCAGGCAGATTAGGGTCTGTGTTGTTTGCAGTTGGACTCGAGTTACGTGCAGGTATATACAGTAGGTCAGTTGCAACAGAATTTATGGAAAGGAGAACATTTGACGCTTTTTAACTTTGTTCCTGGTAATAATCTTTGATCCTAAGAATTTATCTCTCCCATACCAGGGCATTAATGCTTACTGTGTTTCTCAGATACTTAAATCAGAACCAGCTGATACTTTCCGAAATAAATACAACCTGAACTACACATGTAGGAAATGTAGAAACATGCTTGTGAACTGCATGGCTATAAAATGAGGTCAGTAACGATCTTATTGATGACGATGCAAAAATACTTCGTAACACATGATTCAGTATTAACAAAAGGTTGTAAGCACTTGTGATTAAATTCCTGAAATTGGAAAGGTCTTGCTCATGTATGTATGTATGTATGTATGTATGTATGTATGCATGCATGCATGCATGCATGCAAGTATGTATGTATGTATGTATGTATGGGTATATTATTGGATGGATGGATGGACAGACAGATGGATGTACTTATGTATGTATCATTTTAAGATCACATCAGCATAATTAATCCTGGCTACTGAGGAAAAGTGAAGCAGTTACAAGGTTGATAAAAATCTTTAGGTGGAAAAATTAAGAGTAAATATATACTCCTATAAAAGATAAAAGACACTGAAAATTGTAGATAAAAAAGGAATGGCCAAAATCCTTAAATGTCTGAATTTTCAATAGTTTGTGATGTTTCTTTGTGCCTGCCCATTAAATGTGCAGGAGTCATTTTAGGCTGTACCCTTGTGCCATTGATGCTTATTTTTTTATATCTTTTGGTGTAAGAAAGTTCCATCAAAAGCTCCCAAAATCATATAAATAGGACTCAAGAAAATAGATTATGTAAGGTATAAGACTGTTATGCTGGATTTTCACGCTAAGTGAACTGAGTGCATCCCAAGCTTGCTGAATAGGATGTGTATAATCCCAAAGAAACAAAAGATAACCGATTTTATTGGCTGACAAATTTCTCATTGATTTTGATTAGCTTGGGCACCAGTCAAGAGGACATGGTTGATGATCACTTCGGAAAGAGTGAAAGAAAAATGTAGATATAAGAATAGACCTAAATTAGATCATATTTTAAATATTTTCCATTTTTTATCTTTGAGTCACATGTTTTATCTGTAATGACTTGAACTGTGACCTTATAATGTATGTTTCATCAGATATAAAAGAATTTGATATTCTTATGTCTGTTTTGTACTATATTTCAATGCAGCAGCCATAATGTGCCATAAGCCAAGCTCTTAAATCCATTTTAAGGACTGTGTGGTAAGACATACTGACTTCCATATCAAAAGTGGGGTTGATTTTGTCAGAACTGTGACCCGCTATATATATATATATATATATATATATATATATATATATATATATATATATATATATATATATATATATATATATATATAAAATTCTGTGGACAAATCCTAACTAATATTTCAACATTGTTTTATAACATCCCTTTGTCACATAGATTACTTAGTAATTGGTTTGATTTGTTTGGGCTGCCAGAATAAATTAGCATTATTATAATGTTTTTATCACCTGGTGTGCCAAAACCAGGTAGCAATGGTGTGATAATCACACATCATTCATAATTGGTACTTTATAATCACAAGTTTCTGGTTCACTATACTAGTAAAGAAAGTTTTATTGCATGAAAAGAAATGATTTTGTTTTGTGCTTGTTTGACTTCATAATTTATAATTTAGAAATATCCTTTATCTATGATTTTGCACCTGTATGTTGACTAAGCGAGTACAGTTCAAAGTAAATCTCTCTCATGTTCATTTTGAATTCTGACTGTAATGAAAACGGCTGAAAATTCAAAAACAAAAGTTTCTTTGGACACGAAGCAATATGACCATTTGCATATCACTGAAAAATATAACAAACATTCTCAGATTAAAAAAAAACATATCACTCATGACAATTTTGTTCCATCCAAATAAATAAAGGACTAATTTGTTTGTCACAAACAAAGACATTTTCACACAAAAATAATTTGTATGAGTCACCAGCTGATACATGTACATGTATGTTGACACTTTCATCAAATGGTAAAAAAGTTCTGTTCTGTCATTTTTAAAAATCTAAATCAGTGGTTCCAAACCTTTTTGAGAATGAGGACCCCATCTTATCTTCAAAAAATGTTACTGACCCATACATGCTAGTAGTTGTACTTTTAGGCTCTGCTAATTGAGAAAATACATACCCCTTGGCCAGTTGCCCCCTTGTAATAACCCAGTTGCCCCCTTGGAATAACTCAGTGTTCCCCCAGGGTCCATGGCCCACACATTAGGAACATCATTGACATGGAAAAGTACAAAAACATTTTGAAAAGTATGAAAATTGTGATATTATTTGGTCATAGTGTTCTTAATTTTCAGTCTCAGAAATGTTGAACACAATCATTACTGTATATTGTGTTAAATCGTATTTGGATGGCATTTCAATAATGTGTATGTAAGCTTGGCTCATTTTTGTACAGATACTCTATGTATTTCATTTTTGATGGAAGTATATGCATTTATGTATAGATTTAATTAACACATAAACACAATTCTGGTTATTTAGTGCCAGTTAAATTTACTTGTCCCAAAAGGCATGCAGACCAAAGATACCATTACAAGGTGGTAAAATACGTAAATACTTGGTCCAGTTTTTTATATATAAATATCAACGGCATTCTTTTAAAAGTCCAAGATCTTTTCAGCTGATACATTATTTCAGAAGGCATCTGGTTGTTGTTGTAATAGGGTTTAACACCATTTTTCAGCACAAGATAGGCTATACATGGTAGCCAGTATAAATGGTGGAGGAAGAACCCAGGCAAACCTCAGAATGAACCACCGACCCACAAGAAGCTACTGGCAAGCTTTCTCACTTACCCACATTGTCTGAGCCAGAGACTCGAACCCACACAGATAGTGGTGAGATGGCAGTGATCTGTAATAGTGATCCTTTAGACCAGAGGTGGGCAAACTTTCCAGTGCAAGTGCCACATACACAAATTTACACCTTGTCGAGGGCTGCATAGTTTATTGAGAAAAATAATTAATATTTGAAATAGCAAAAACAAAATGTTTTTCTAAATAACATCTAATTAATTTTCAGTTGTTAATATGTTGTTAATATTTGAAAAGTTAAACTTAAACTTCAAAAGAAGCACATTTTTTGATAAACAGAGTAACATAAAGAGAGTCAGTGTGAATGATGACTTGTTCCTAGGCTGCATGAAAGCCCTTGGCGGGCTGCATGCGGCCCACAGGCCGTAGCTTGCCCACCCCTGCTTTAGACCATTCGGCCACTCGGAGCCCCGAAGCATCCGGTACAGTACATATAAAGTGGATTGACAAGTAGTTTTTATGAAGAGTGATGGTGAGTGTAGTTTAGTGACATACTGGTGTAGTTAAGACAATTCTTGTACTTCACTCAGCAGATGGTACTTCCACTGGACATTACAGACACAAATTGGGGTCTACCCATGCCAGTTAGGGAAATATCTTGTGTATTTGACCCCATCTTGAAAAGCCTTACAACAGGTGATTACAGTAATTGCATGTAATGAGTACACTGAAAGTGGATTGACCATGTTACACTTGAGCTGGGAAAGAATGATGTTGAGTTTAGTTTAATGACATAAACTCACTTTTTGTACAGGTGTAATTCAAGTAATTATTGTACTTCACTCAGCATGTACTAATTCAGACAAATATTTATTTGCAAGTGCCAGCTTATGCAAGCTGTAGGATGACACAAACTTTTATCCCGAAAAAAATAGACCTTGGAAATGAAACAATAAGTTGTTTTTAAACCAGTCCATAAAACTAAGCAAGGCAGTATGCAAGCTGTAGGATGACACAAACTTTTATCCCCATAAAAATATACACTGGGAATGAAACAATAAGTTGTTTTTAAACCAGTCCATGAAACTAAGCAAGGCTGCAGCTCATCCACATAGTGGAGCCTGCCTTGGCAGAATCCTATTTATATTGGCTGAATCAATCATGGCAGAATTTTGATGCAGTGTTTACCTTTTTCCAGTGTCCATACCAATCATTAAAGTCAAGGTTAAAGCTCTTAAGATAAAGCTCAGGGTTGAAGTTTTAAAAAAAAAATACTTTCTAGCTAAATCATGTGTGTGCAACTTCCTCTAGGGCATGGGCCAGATAGCCACTTTTAAATGTACAAGTACGATGTAAATGTAACCAGGTAAAAAAACCAGGTTGTGAGTTGACCAAGGAGCACATGCCTGAGCTACAAAAAAAGGTACCCTGAACAAAAGAGGATCACTTGTCCTATTGCTTTTAAATTTAGCATATATCTTCATTAATAGCTATATCAGTTGGGATGTCTATAACTGGTTGTCAACTGTGAAATGGAGCAGAATGTTAAGTGACATTTTTAATCTAAAATTTAAATTTGTTAAGGCTTTTATAGATGTATGTTAGAGACCTAAGCTTCATCAGAAATTAACCCAAGCTAAGATTAATGTTGATAATTCTAATTTTGAGTCATTTTTGTTTTATCTCTGGCAAGATCATAATGCTTGATACAATCTTCTAAAAAAAATGAACTCAGATCCTGCAACTGTATAAATCATGAGTCCTATATTTTGCTTCTTACATGAAGTGTGTACTGCGCCAGTGGCCTAGTGGTTAGAGCGACCGCCTCAGATGTGAGAGGTCGCGGGTTTGATCCCTGGCCGAGTCATATCAAAGACTTACAAAAATGGTACTAAGAGCTGCCTCGCATGGTGCCCAGCCTGATATCTGGATAATGTGACAGGGTGGGACATCATGCTACATGTCTGCGGCATGATGCCTCAGTGCTAGACATCACTTTAAACTGTCATACCACAGACATCATAGCGATATGACTGAAAATTGTTAAAGCTGCACTAAAAATCCAAATCACACACCCACACACCATGAAGTGTTATAATGGGGACAAAAAGTCTTTTCTATAAGAGTTAGTATGTGACTATTTGTTTGACTGCAAATTGATAGATTTCTCCTGTAATTGGTGTTTAAGGCAGTAAACATAATGAAAATTAGGGATGTTACGATTCATTTATTGTATTTGATAATAAACATATTGTATTACAAACAAGTATTATGATGCAGTTGCCATAAACTTGAGCCTAAAAACAATGAACAGGTGAGTCAAGTCAACTGCAGACAACATAGACCCTAATCTGTCATTGCCTGATGCCTAGTTGTGCTAGAAACAGCATTTTTCATTGGTTATTTTGCTTGCGCATGAGCAGAAGGGTAAAAGTTAGAGGTTTTTTTTTTTTGTTTAATAGAGCCATCATTTTCATATTGAGACCACTCTTTATTCCAAATGCCCACCTTATCCTACATTTTGCTGTTGTTGTTGTTGTAGGGTTTAACGCATTTTTCAGCACACTATAGGCTATACATGGCGGTCAGTATTAATGGTGGAGGAAGAACCCAGGAATACCCCGGAAAGAACCACTGACCCACTAGAAGCTACTGGCAAGCTTTCTCACATACCCACATTGGCTGAATCCAAGACTCGAAACCATGCAGACAGAGGTGAGATGGCAGTGATCCGTAATGGAGAACGCTTTGGACCACTCGGCCACTAGGGGCCCCCCTACATTTTGTAAAGGTTTTACCTGTCTGTGTGCAGTTCAGACCGGTCAGCCTTAGATCTGAGGCCAAAAAGTCTAAAATCCAGACACAAAATCAGATTCCGACCAGGGTGAATTTTGAATGAAAAAAAACAACAATGGGTCCTAAAAATTTGTTTTTTCGCTCTGTATTTTGTAGTGCAACTCAAAATTCCAGACTATTTGGTATTATTGTAGAGCTACATCTGTCTACCTTTCTATAATACCATCCACTTTAGTGTATCATGCTTGACCTTGACGTTACAGAGCTCCGCAGTAGGCTACTACCTCCTGCCACATAAACATGGTGCCAGGGGTTAATGAGTTAACCATGACTTCCTTTATGATTGCATCATTAACATCAGTAGGGCCAACTGCGGAGAAGCACCAATGCACCCATGACTTGATTTAAGGCACATTTAGTGTTACTTTCATTATCAACTACATGAATTTAGTCTTGTTAAATTACACTCTTGAACAAAACAGATGAGAAGACAAAAGAGAATTTACCGGGCAAGAAAGTAAACAGAAACAAGGCCTTTTACATGGAGTCACTTTTTTGCTTTTTCACTCTTGAACAAAACAGATGAGAAAGCAAAAGAGAATTTACCGGGCAAGAAAGTAAACAGAAACAAGGCCTTTTAAATGGAGTCACTTTTTTGCTTTTTCACTCTTGAACAAAACAGATGAGAAAACAAAAGAGAATTTACCGGGCAAGAAAGTTAACAGAAACAAGGCCTTTTAAATGGAGTCACTTTTATGCTTTTTCACTCTTGAACAAAACAGATGAGAAAACAAAAGAGAATTTACCGGGCAAGAAAGTAAACAGAAACAAGGCCTTTTAAATGGAGTCACTTTTTTGCTTTTTCACTCTTGAACAAAACAGATGAGAAAACAAAAGAGAATTTACCAGGCAAGAAAGTAAACAGAAACAAGGCCTTTTAAATGGAGTCACTTTTTTGCTTTTTCACTGCCTACATGGCTTCCAAAATGATACATTTTGTTTTATTTTTGTTATTTTTTTTGTTACAATTATGAATTTCTTACAGTATTAATTTAACCTGTTCAGTTTACTTGAAAGCAACTGCGTATCATAATCATTCTGTGTGAAATGATTTTGGTTTCATTATGAGTATGTAGGGAAAGAGTGTTTTGATGGAAAATTTGAAGACATTTATATGGAGTCATCAGCTTAAACATGTTGAATCATGTGTTTTCAAGATTTTGGACAACTCTCAGGGAGGCTTCCTATTGGCTCCTGAGAACAGTTAATTTACTTGATCAGACTTTGTGGATAAGAAAGATACTTATTGATTTAGGGGCAAAAATGTCAAAGAAAACTGAAATAGAAGTTTAATTTCAAACCATATAATATAAAACTTTCAGGATTGCTTGCTGTTATGGAACAAAAAAATGCCATAGATTAAATGTTGAGCTAGTCAGCTTAAGGTTCAAGGACACAATGACCAACTTGAGAGTATCTGTTTCTGCATCATAACTTGTGTTCTCCACCAATTTCTTTGAAAGACTTCATAAATGTTTTGAATTTGGGTCAAGAAAGGAACCTGTTGGTGGGCACTGTATACTGAGTAGGCAGTGCAGGATATATTCAAGAAATAGAAATTATGGGAGGTGAAGGGTATGGTTAATTGCAGTCTCCACTAGAAAACAGGATGGAATTTTCTGAATATGAGAGGTTTAATTGAGAAATTAAAGTTGGGCTTGAAAATGTGATGCATGATTTTGCATATTCTAAAGTAGACCAAGTTGTGTCAGAGTCAGCCATACCCTTTCAGTACCTGGAAATAGAACCATTAAACATAGGTTGGGCATTAAAGGTACTGTGTACAGTGTTCCTCCAGTTTGAGAGAGGGTTTCATCATAGTTTATTGATTAATGACTTCGTTTAGCATGGGACATTAAACCAATTTCAATGAAATAGCATCAGTATGAATCATTGCAGGGAAATTTAGATGATTGTGACCTACATTTTGTATTGATACACCAGTATTAGGATATCAATACAAGTATAGAACTTTTTTCCTCAGAAAGTGTATGGTGATACTATAATTGCAGCGTACACAATTTTTAGTGCTCATCCTCAGTCTCGTTTATTACAATAATGCCTTGTACATCCAACAAACCCTTGCTGGTCTGGCCTATGTATTTGCAAGCCTTTGAGAGATTTAGATAAAACTTTACCCAGACATTTCTGTGAGTATAGTCAGGCCTCATCATCATGCTCAAAGGTCAAGGCTGTGGCATAGGAAACTTAAGCTTGTGTATGCATTTCCTAATAACAGGCCTGCAACTTTTAAAGTTTTGTGACAACAGAATATTTTCATGACATTATACCCAGATATGCATCATATAGCTAGACGGTGTGTCATGTACCAAAATCACGTCTCCTTCCTTAATCAGATAATGGCAACGGAAAATGTACTGTATGACATGTTTTCTTGTCTGGGCTGCAGCTTTTTTAATACAGTCTCCCAAATATCACACAAACATGATTTGCTCATACAATCTGAATAAAGCAATCTGTACTGCTGGATGCCTGGACACATTGTCATTATGGGTATAAAATAGGGTGATAAAGCAGTGAAAGTTGCCCATCTGTCACCAGCTTGGATGCCTGGACACATTGTCATTATGGGTATAAAATAGGGCAGATAAAGCAGTGAATGTTGCCCATCTGTCACCAGCTTCTGAATGGAAGATTCTGTATTCCAACCTGAAATATTATCTAAATCTGCATGTTATGTATACTTGGCAAAATGAAAATCCACAATCTTCAGTTCATCAAAGCCATCATTGGATAGCAGCATCCATCAAATATAACAATGTGCAGAGATGAAGACTAGCACAGTGCCATTCAGGTTTTGGATATCGGACTCATAAATATCTCGTGAAGGATGAACTTTGACTAGAGTGCACAGTCTGCTTTAGTACACTGACAGTGGAATAAATTCTTTCTAAGTGTTTTGACTTCAGCCTTATTGTTGCAAGCCATGAGCAACAGTCTGCTTTATTTCTTTATGAATAGCATCTGTTGTGAAGATATTCCACCCTGTGAGACAGAAGTATTTAGAAACGATTCGATGAAGATACAGTACCACCCAAGACAGTCTTAGACATTTTGAGAAATGCCAATGATTTTTCATTTGTATTTTATTTTGTATACATGTCCGTTTATATAATTTTAACCTTGCCTTTCATATTTTATCTTGTACTTGTTATTTGCATTTATTTGGAAGGGATTATCTTCCTAAAGTTTCATGCAATTTTTCTAATTTTTACATCATTAGAGCATTATGTTTCATTGACACCATAAGCCAATTGTTGGTGCTGATGTTCCATCACACACACATACACACACACACACACAGACACACACACACTGGTACCTTCTAGATAGTGTCACATTCCTGATCTCAAAGGCAAGATAAGAGCAAGGGAAAATGTAACACTATGTCATGTTTCTGTGTGACCTTAAACTCCTCTGTGTCTGGTCTGAAGAACTTCAGGAAACATTTCACAGATGAACATCAGTTATTCCTTCTTTCATTCCTTCAGTTTCTTACCTTTAATATTCTCATCACAATATCTGACCATTATTCTTTCCATTTTCCATGCAAGGGAAGTGTCACAAGACTGTGTTTGACATGTGTTACTTGGATGATTTTAATTAGGGTTTTTAGGGAACTATAGTACTCTATGATGTCATTTACCCACTAGGCATTTCACCATGGGACATCCTGTTTTCGAACAAACATATGATACTGCGTTCAGTAGACCTTATTGTTTTTTACATCTTTATTTTAAGTGATAACTTTTGTGTATTGTCCAAGAGGTACTTTTAAATAAATGTTGTGAACCAATGTTACGGAAACTGGACTGACTGTTTCTGTCTTTATACATTGTTTTACCCAGCATAAAGATATGAAGATACTACTACTACTACTACTGCTACTACTACTACTACTACTACTGCTGCTGCTAATAACAACTATTATTATTATTGTTATTGTTGTTTTTAGTCATCTTTATATGATTCAGTTGCAAATTTTTGGAGGCCAATTACAAGAATAAGTGTATTTTAATAATAAAAACCCTTTCAAATTTGATCTTAAACACCCCACACCCTTCTGAAAAATCCTGTGATTTTAACAGACAGTAAAAAATATTTTCCCTTTGTTAAGAGTACAAGCTAGTTTATCATTAATTGCCATGATGTTACAGAAATGGTACAAAGACCCAATGGCCTGGACTCATAAAATGTCTCTAAGTTCACATCTTTTTATCATGCACTTTAAAAAAATGATTAAACAATAATATGTTGACTGAAATTCAAGCAGTGGGAGTCCATCGGGGTGCATACATGCTAAGATGTTTTATACCGAGCATTTCCCTACATGCTATTGTATTTTCCATTAACATTAGCTGAATTTATTTGAAAGGAATTACTAATATTTAAAATTACGTATTATTTTTATTAAAAATGCAAAAAAAAGTCATTTTAAAAACGTTTAAAAAAAAATAAAACAACAAAATCATAAAAATATATCACGAGTCTAAAATGGATCTTAAAATAACAGTTTGTATACATATGTATCATAGTGTGTTAATACACAGAGATGTACGAACAGAACAGAACATCTGTACATAGTAGCTTGCTAGGCAGCAAGAAAAGTATTTACAAAGAGATCGGGCAGATTAATTACTGCTTCATTATATTGATTAAAAGTTAATTTGCTTTATCCATTTTCTTTAAGTATGGTATTTTATAATTTAAATAATGGTACTGGCCTGCCATTTTATAATATTATCTGTTTGTCCAAAGCTTGGGCTACATTCTGTTTTTAGATACATGATGGTAATTCCTGATGTCATACAATGGCCACTACTAAACATCACTATTTGACACACATTTCCCTACAGTCATTAGTATCCAAGTATCATTTGTAATAAAATGTCTGTTGAAAAGCACCTTAATTTATATTGACTGCTAAATATACCATATGTTGATTGTACTTAAACACTAATAGTCATAGTTCAAATTTGTTAGCTTTGATACTATTATCTTGTATCATTGATCTTTATCAATCCATGAGGGGGTGGTGATGATGTAGAATAGATTCAAATCACTTGTATACATAAGAAATCTAATGGAGCGGCACAGAATTTAGCATGCTGAACTTGCAAATGAAATTATGCAAGTTTCAGTTCACACCTCTCAGATTTTCTCCATGTTAGAGCACAAGCTACTTCATTATTTATGTTACAGAATTTATAAAAAGACTCAACAGCCTGGACTCACAAATGACTATTAGAAAAATGATTAAACAGTAATATGTTGACTGAAATTTGGGTGTACATATGTAATTTCTTAATTTGGATGTTTCATATGCAACATTTCTACATATGCTATTTCATTTTCCATTAACATTATTTTATTTTAATAGAGAAGAATTACTAATGTTTATGATTATGTATTTTTATTATTAAAAATGAAGTCAGATTTAAAAATTGCTAAAATTACAATAAACAATAAAATCAGAAAAACATATACATGTATAAGAAGATGGACCTTAAAATAACAGTTTGTAGTTATTATAGTGCATTAAATCACAAGAATAGACAGTGTTGAAGAGATAGATGTACAAATAGAACAGAATGGCTTTACATATGGGTTGCTAGGAAGCAAGAAATGTATTTACAAAGCGATTAATTAGACTAATTACTGCTTCATTATATTGATTAAAAGTTAATTTGCTTTATCCATTTTTTCTTAGTACTGGATTTTACAATTTATAATTTATAATTTAAAATGGCACTGCCCCACCATATTATTATTCATTTGTCTGAAACTGGAGGTACATTCTATTTTTAGATATGAGGTAGTAATTGGCGATATCACAAGAGGGCCACTGCTAAACAACCCTATTAGGATCTTGTGGTTTTTACTGTATGTAGTGAACTTGGGTAATTTTAGGGTTATATCACAGTGCGAGAAAATTATTTTTTTTCTTCAGGCAAATTGCATGTAAATTTTATGACCCAAAAAAGTGTTTAGTACGAAGGTCATTGTTTTGCCTTGTGCGCAATATTCACTCACTTCATTTAATAGAGAAGTTTTGGACCAGTGTAATGGCTTCTAGAATATCAAGCAGTGTTTAAAGTACAGCAGATCTCAAGATAACCTCTATTTGCAGTGCCTCCCATAGATCAAAGATAGGTTAGGCCCTGTCAGAATCTTCACCTTACATTGTAGGCTTCTCTTGATAGGATAGGTTGGCTGTCTCTTGGAGCAGGGAGGGCATTTTTTGTGATCTTATCTTCCCCAAGTAAAGATAACATCTTGTTGTAAGACTCCACTTCTGGGTCTGTCTAAATGGTTCATGGAATACCATATTGTCTTCAATTTCAAACACTCTTTGTTTATTGTACACCATCAGTCCAAGTGTAAAATAATTTGATTAAAATTTTGAAAATTCTATTCATCAGACGTATACGAAATTGTACTGCTATGATTTGCAGTGCATTCACATCTTTTGACATAGTTAATTCCACATTATTCAGTAAGCTGGAGTAAATTACATTTTTTTGGGAGAGTAATTTCGTGCTAAACCAAAAATTTAATTTCATCAGTGAAATACATGTAGTAGAGTTAAAACAAAATAAAATCAATGAAGACGAAGTTAGCGCACTTGAGTCTTAATTTTGGAATCATTTGAACATTTTCACACCAGAGATGATTGTGTTATCCTCAATCTGTCTGTTTGTCCATCCATATATCCCTTACCTGCTCTATGTACTTGCTTATAAGTTTGTTAGGAGTCAGCAGTAGAATGGATATTCATCTACTGGCACATTTTGAAAGGCAGATCAGGGTCTATATTGTTTGCAGTTAGACTTATAACCAACGTATATATATGGTTTCATAACAGTTGGATTGTGTATAATTTGTTGGAATTGGTAGCTAAATTTTAAGGTAGCTAAGTTGAAAGCTATAATAGTGAATAGGTTTTTGCTCCTTCACTTGGGATCACAGTGAAAGAGGATGAAAGATTCAAATGTAAACAAGTTGTACTTGGATTGGACTTGATCCATTAAATTCATTCCTAATGCCAAGAGACAGCATATAACAGGTTTTATATTATCAAGGTTAGCTGTTTGATGTATTCAGAAAGACATGATTTATAACCTGAGGATTAAGATTAAGTATCAGGGAAAATGTTTGTTTTGTGGTGTTTTCAAAATACACCATTGAATTTCTAAAATGAATTCCAAATGAGAAAGAGGAAAGACATAAAGCCTCTTACTCATCATCTTCCTTCTACATTTAAACGGTATGTTGGAATTCTTAAAAAATTTAGTAGCACTGGTATGAAGAACTAAGTATAAAAGTGGATACTCTTATCATCAGCACCAATAAAATCATTTAATCTCAGCCTATTACCCTGACCTGTTTACTTGCTTCTGATAAGCTTTATGATTAAGCCTTGCAGCAAATAGTGTCAGTAGTTCATTACACAATGTGGCATAAGGAAGAAACTAACACAACTTTTGGACCATTGCTATGAATCTGTTGATATAAGAATACCAGATAGCATATATGCTTGCATGCATGTCAAATCTAACTGCAGTGACCCAGATCTGCCATCGCATAATGAGCTAGCAGAACTGGGTCTGGAACTGGGTTAGAAGATTAATCAGTAGAACACACAACATAGACCCAGATCTACTAGTGCATTATAAAGCCTGCCTTGAGTGTTGAGAGATCAATAAAAAGTGATCTTTCAAGACAAGTATCTTCCATTAGAGGTAATCCCATATTATATAACAGTCAAGTCATCATGAAAAAGCCTGGTCTTTCATGACAGGTGGTATTCCATAACTGGTCTTTGAATACAGTTTTGATTGTTCCAGTGGAATTAGGGGCCCCGTGTGGCCGAGTGGTCTAAAGCGCTCTCCGTTACGGATCACTGCCATCTCACCGCTGTCTGCATGGGTTCGAGTCTCGGATTCGGCCAATGTGGATATGTGAGAAAGCTTGCCAGTAGCTTCTTGAGGGTCGGTGGTTCTTTCCGGGGATTTCCCGGGTTCTTCCTCCACCATTAATACTGGCCGCCATGTATAGCCTATTGTGTGCTGAAAAATGGCGTTAAGCCCTACAACAACAACAAAAAAATCCAGTGGAATTAAACCTTCCTCATAGGATAGTAATCGAACAATACAATTATGTCCTTTATAGAAAGGTGTCCTCCAGAAAGTTAAGAATTTAAATTTAAAATATGTACATACCAAAAATGAGTGATTATAGATATCCACCATCTTGCATGATTTCATCTTGTGTAAATTTTGTGATGTGATTTCATGATTTTTCTTTAAATGTAATAGTTTCATTGAAGAGAAAAATCTAATGAAATTATTTGTCTAAAACCAAAAAATCAGGAAGAAACTAAAAATGTCCACATTAAACAGACATGTCTTTTATACAGAAGTAGTATGTCCTTAATATTCATGAAATTTTCATTATGGACAGGTAACCATAATATAGAGGTATTATTTAAGGCACGTTTTACTGTTCATTGGCCATCATAACCCAGATTTCTTGTTTGTTTCTTAAATAAATTAAAAAAATCAAATGAAAAATATTCTTTTTCTGGAATTTTTCTTCAAAATGCTAAAGAAAATTTGGGGAGTTGATAAAAAAAAATCTTGCAGATGATGAAATAAAGATGTCAATGTCAGACTGTTTATTTAGGTTTTTTGTGTGTTGATGTATCCTCTGTTCAGTTTTCATGTCACTGAATTTCTCATTTTATTAATGCAGACAAAATTTAAGAAGAATGTCAGTCCAGATCACAGGCTGGTTTCCAACTTGAGGCATTATTTCACATACAAAATGAACAATGTCTAGCATGCAGACTAGGTAATATGGGTTTTAATAGGAGTATTATTGCAAGAAGATGGAACTGTTTAATTTTAGAGGAAATAAGTGAGCCAGCTGGTTAATATCCATATTTACTTGTGCCAACTTTATATATACCCATGGTTCCTCATATTTTATCCACTACATTTAAAGATGTTGTTGAGATTTTAAAATGTGTGTCCGCGATCAGACAAGTGCAGTAAAACCTGGCCACCCTTTCTCCATCCACAAATGGTCCTTGACACTATCCACTCACTCTCTGAAGGTTTCTTGACTATGCCAGTAATTAACAAATTATTATGTTAAATAGGATGTGCATGGATTTTACCGACATACTTCTAGTCTGGATGCTTCTAGGTGGCATATCAATCATTCATTATATACAACTAGGGCATTCAACAGTTTAATGAACTATGAGAAAACAGAACTTTAAATCTGAGTCACCCCCAAACAAATAAAATGCTGAAGCATTAAAAGGTAAATTAAACAGTCTGTACTTAAAACGGAGTATGCATTATAATCAACAGAGACATGGAATGAAAGCGATAAACAGAGTATTCAATATTATCAGTAGAGACATGGAATGAAAGCGATAAACTGAGTATGCAATATAATCAATAAAGACATGGACTGAAAGCAATAAACTGAATATGCAATATAATCAATAGAGACATGGAATGAAATTGATAAACAGTATGCAATACAGTCAATAGAGACATGGAATGAAAGCGATAAACTGAGTATGCAATATAATCAGTAGAGACTTGGAATGAAAGCGATAAACAGTTTGCAATATAATCAGTAGAGACATGGAATGAAAGCGATAAACTGAGTATGCAAGATAATCAATAGAGACATGGAATGAAATTGATAAACAGTATGCAATACAGTCAATAGAGACATGGAATGAAAGCGATAAACTGAGTATGCAATATAATCAATAGAGACATGGAATGAAAGCGATAAACTGAGTATGCAAGATAATCAATAGAGACATGGAATGAAATTGATAAACTGAATATGCAATATAATCAATAGAGACATGGAATGAAAGCGATAAACTGAGTATGCAATATAATCAATAGAGACATGGAATGAAAGCAATAAACTGAGTATGCAATATAATCAATAGAGACATGGAATGAAAGCGATAAACTGAGTATGCAATATAATCAATAGAGACATGGAATGAAAGCGATAAACTGAGTATGCAATATAATCAATAGAGACATGGAATGAAAGCGAAAAACTGAATATGCAATATAATCAATAGAGACATGGAATGAAAGCGAAAAACTGAGTATGCAATATAATCAATAGAGACATGGAATGAAAGCGATAAACTGAATATGCAATATAATCAATAGAGACATGGAATGAAATTGATAAACAATATGCAATATAATCAGTAGAGACTTGGAATGAAAGCGATAAACAGTTTGCAATATAATCAATAGAGACATGGAATGAAAGCGATAAAGTGAGTATGTAATATAATCAATAGAGACATAGAATGAAATTGATAAACAATATGCAATACAATCAATAGAGACATGGAAGGAAAGCGATAAACTGAGTATGCAATATAATCAGTAGAGACATGGAATGAAATTGATAAACAGTATGCAATACAATCAGTAGAGACATCGAATGAAAGCGATAAACTGAGTATGTAATATAATCAATAGAGACAGAATGAAATTGATAAACAATATGCAATACAATCAATAGAGACATGGAAGGAAAGCGATAAACTGAGTATGCAATATAATCAGTAGAGACATGGAATGAAAGCGATAAACAGTTTGCAATATAATCAGTAGAGACATGGAATGAAAGCAATAAACTGAGTATGCAATATAATCAATAGAGACTTGGAATGAAATTGATAAAAAGTATGCAATGCAATCAATAGAGACATTAAATGAAAGCGATAAACTGAATATGCAATACAATCAGTAGAGACATGGAATGAAAGCGATAAACTGAGTATGCAATATAATAAATAGAGACATGGAATGAAAGCAATAAACTGAGTATGCAATATAATCAATAGAGACTTGGAATGAAATTGATAAAAAGTATGCAATGCAATCAATAGAGACATTAAATGAAAGCGATAAACTGAATATGCAATACAATCAATAGAGACATGGAATGAAAGCAATAAACTGAGTATGCAATATAATCAATAAAGACATGGACTGAAAGCAGTAAACTGAGCAAAATCCATGCACCAGAAATTAATGAATCAATTTACCAGCATATATTTTTGCAGCATCAACATACCCACAAACATTTGTACTTAATTATAATTTAAATACCTGTATTCAACAATACCTGGGAAATTTAGTTGTTTGTACATAAGTCATCTGAGCAACCTGTATCTGTAAATATTCAACAGCAGTAAGTGTGACAGAGGGATTCTATCATAGGACAAAGTTGTAAATCCTGAATGGAAAGTCATGCCTTGAAAATATTATCTCTACTCCTCTCCAAATCAATGTTGATATCATCGTGGGGTTTTTACCACTAGGCTTCTTGTTATACCTAGTTGGTCTTAAATGAAAATATGGCTGCCATGAGGACTGTCTTAAAAATCTTGTTGTCACTACACCCCTTGAATGAATGATCATTATGACATGGATTTTCACCAGAAGACTTCTCATGATGCCCTTTTTGTCCTAAATAAAAACTGTGTCAAGCTGACATTCAGTATGTGAACCACAGCAGCTAATTTAAAAATGTTGTTTCTGAAGAATATCAGAGATGGTTTCAAAACTTAACAGTTGCAAGGAAGAAATGGTCTTATTTTGAATTCCTGGAAATTCTTTTCACCTGTTAAATTATCAGCACCTTCAAGGGATTCTTCTTAGCCAAATTTGACAGCCAGAGTTTATTGCTAGTCAATATGGCACTAGAAAATGGTAGTTTTAAATTTGCTGATTTTAAATATTGATCTCTCTCCTTTTCCCAAATGTAGCAATTTAGGTCATATTTTACTGTGGATGCTTTTATTCTTGTTGAAAGATATATATATATAATTTATAAAAAAACGTGTTTTGAAAGCATTAATTGTGTGCAATCTGTACTTCTAACACCACTGCCTAGGCAAACTGGGACCTGGGTACATGGCATTGTGAAGTTGGTGTATAAAAAGTACAGATTGAGAAATGCTGAAATTTCTCACTGTCAGTTTAGAAACTTTTACAAAGTTAAGATTCTTGATCAGTTAAATAATTCCAATAATTACTTTAACTCTTTAGATCCCTTGCTACTTGTTATTGTAATTTTCCGGATAAATAGCATCAGATTTTTTGCAGAGTTCTGATTTTTTGCCCTCCAATGAGAAAAAGAATGGACAGTTTATTGCATTGAGAATGGGCTCAAATGTTGATGTCAAGACAGGCCCAGAAGATACCTTGCATTTGAAACAATTCTTTTATAAGAAGCATCGAGAAGAATTTGGCCAAGTTGGACAATAAACCTGGATTTACTAGCAAACTGCACTTGTATCAGGCTTATGCCATGCCATGAGCATCTTTCAGCCTCATTGAACCCACTGATCTTCTAGATGCAGTTAGAAACCATGCAGGAAATGAAAAAAAAATTCATGTTACTCAGTGATTTTTTTTTATGTGTGTGTGTGTGTGTGTGTTGCAGTCTTTAAGTAGAAACTTGTTACAAACTGAATTAAGCACAACCAGTGCTGCATGAATACAACAGGCTGCTACTGAACAACTAGTGTTGCATGAATACAACAGGTTGCTGCTGATATGGAGACAAACTACAGAAGAACCTGTCTTGAAAAATCACTTGTGCAAAAAAATAATGGTCTCCCAGAACATGGTATCTCATGACAGATCATAACACATTATGATCAATAAATCTGCAAAAGCAAAACCTGGTCTCTCAAGACATGTGGTCTGTCAGTAGTAGTAGTCCCTATAGACTGGTTTTATTGTATTATAATAATCAGTTGAGGCTGAGCTATAGCATGCCATTCATGAAGCTAATCCACCATTGGTTTGGACACAATTTCCAATAATTTGTTTTAAGTGAATCCCCTGTGGTTCAAGGATGTAGATTAGCATCCCTCTCCATGTGTGTTTTCTATTGCAATGCATTTAAAATTAGGGTAGGTAGGAAGGTTTTTTCTCTCTATTTATAACATTATATATCGATATATTATAATGATTATTATATACAGTGTACTAAGTACTTCAAGTACTGGATCAAACTGCTCAGTTAGAAACACACATTTCTGGAAAGTTTTTAAAAATTTAATTTTTTTTAGATGTTGTCAGGAGGTGGTGGTAATTTGAGATCTCCCCCCACTCCTTAGGTTTTTTGGTTATTGTTGCCTAGGAGATGATCGACCTTAGTATTATTGCTTGGATAGACTAAACAATAAAATATGAAATTAAGGGATGGAATAACAGAGATCTGAGCAGAGATATAGAACAGAATATGAAGAATCTCTGTATGTAAAATATAACAATTTAATCAGTTACATTTAGAAATGAAATTGAACATGACCTGTGAATCATTTATTTTCTTTCAGAAATAGAGTTACAAAATTATGCAAAATTCAATTTGCCATTTGGTTATGCTGATAGAACAAATTTCATCAAATGATTGAGTGACTGATTGAGCTCAAATTGCCAGGCTATGCCAGCATCACCTGGTGCTTCTGATCTTTTCCAAATCACTGCTGGTAATCAGTCAGCATTTCCATCTCTTTCTCTCCCTCTCTTTAGCCTCATCGGGTCATCAAACTCTTGGTTGCAGGCTGCTCTTTCCCCACTTTCTAATACAGGTGTGTATAGAGCTATTTTCTTTCCTTAAAAATAAAAATATAATGACCAACCTAAATACATGTCGGATTTCCTTCTTCTAATGGGATCAAACAATATTCCCACTCTCTTGCATCAGATATTGTATATCGAAACTCGGCAGAACTAGCTATGGTCATTTGCAATGTAATATGGTACAAAATCACTATCCTGTTATCCTAAATCGATGTCTTGTTATCAGCTACTGCATTCCAACTGACCATGACATAATCAGACCTCTTTAGAAAAACCATTAAACCCCACTGTTTAAAGGTGCCAACAGGTACCTGGGTACCCACCTGATCATAATTACCCAGGTAAGATAATTAGCTATAGGGTACACGTTTAATCCATGTAAAAAAAAAAAGGTTTCCAAGTTCAGATAAAAGATTATATCTGGCAGCGTCAGGAGTGAGTGAGACACAAAATAACGAGAACAGTTCGAGGTTCGTTTTTTTTGTGTGTAACTTTGATCCATTATGTACTTTCATCTTCTTATCATCTTGTATTTTTAAAGTATGCCACCATTTGGCTATATGTACGTCAAACGGTTTCCTTTTTTTCTATTTATAGTAACTGTCCATGACACATTTCTAAGAAAATGGATGGGTTTCTAATTTGAAACCATATGCCACAGATTTGTTATAGTTAAATACACACTTGAGTAGCAGAAGTCTATATTGAAAAAGTGGCACCAAACAATAGGGAGTTATTGATGTGAATCTTGGAAGTTATATGATTGAAAAATATTAGAAGAGAGGGATTTTGTTAAACTGAAGAACATGTTGCATCAGGAAAAGGACAAATCAATAATGCTTTACAAATTTGGCAGGAGTAATTCGATAGTGATGTAATACAGCATTCAGAATTTATGGACTTGACTTTATGACCTTTTCGAAAGTTTAACCTGTGATGTAGACTAGTTAAAGTGAATGTTATGCATATAAATAATTTATCATTTTGTTTTGTGTCTGTATTCTCGTACTGATCCATATGGATTTAGCCGATTTGTGACAAGAATTTTAACTAATTACAGATCCAGGCAAGTAGCAATAATAAATATACGTTTTTCATATGGTTTTCTGTAATTATGCTATGTAATGTAGATCTTACTCTTTTTGTGCTCAGATTGCACTTTTTGCCGCTCATATTAATAATAATTTGAGATCTTTACCGCTGTTGCTATTAATTTGCCAGCAGAACTAAGCCAGTCAACACACATTACTTGATATTGGTTGAAGAGAATTCACAACTTATTTACATATGAATTAGTGGACTTCACTCCATGTCCTAACTACATTACTTTGCTAATTAACAATTTATTGACATACATTTCCAGACATAGGAAAAATCTGTTCTCAGTACACCTCATACAGAGAATGAAATCTTTATGTTACAAATCATTTAAGATGGATAATTTACTCCTCACAATTTGTGTCAGAAGAAATACATGAAATCTAACAACATGATTTCTATTACATATAAAACAACTGAATCTGAACTCATACATATATCAAAATATTATATGACATTCTTACCCAACATGAATCATATAACATACATGATTATTTTCTGCATACATATAAAAAATATTGTATGACACCCTTACCAGACATGAATCATATAACATACATGATTATTTTCTGTACATAGATAACAAAATATTATATGACATTCTTACCCAACATGAATCATATAACATGCATGATTATTTTCTGCATACATATAAAAATATATTGTATGACACCCTTACCAGACATGGATCATATAACATGCATGATTATTTTCTGCACATATATAACAACATATTATATGACACCCTTACCAGACATGAATCATATAACATGCACGATTATTTTCTGCATACATATAAAAATATATTGTATGACACCCTTACCAGACATGGATCATATAACATGCACGATTAATTTCTGCACATATATAACAACATATTATATGACACCCTTACCAGACATGAATCATATAACATGCATGATTATTTTCTGCACATATATAGCAAAATATTATATGACACCCTTACCAGACATGAATCATATAACATGCATGATTATTTTCTGCACATATATAGCAAAATATTATATGACACCCTTACCAGACATGAATCATATAACATGCATGATTATTTTCAGCACATATATAACAACATATTATATGACACCCTTACCAGACATGAATCATATAACATGCATGATTATTTTCTGCACATATATAGCAAAATATTATATGACACCCTTACCAGACATGAATCATATAACATGCATGATTATTTTCAGCACATATATAACAACATATTATATGACACCCTTACCAGATATGAATCATATAACATGCATGATTAATTTCTGCACATATATAACAAAATATTATATGACATTCTTGCCATATATAAATCATACATCATGAATTAATATTCTAAAATCAAAGAAAAATTGAAGTGTGAATTTAAAATGAATAAATTTGACAAATAGTTACAGTTTACATCAATGAATATACATTGCATGCAACTGAGACTAACACTGTGCTTGACTCACTCTTACTATGCATCTTTTTGTGTCCTCAACTTTCCAACACTTTTCCTTAACATGATTTATATAATGAGAAGAGTACTCATCTTAGAGCCCCTCAGGCTTTACCCCTCAGGCTTTGCTCCTCAGGCTTTGCCCCTCAGGCTTTGCTGCTCAGGCTTTGCCCCTCAGGCTTTGCTCCTCAGGTTTTGCCCATCAGGAGAAAAATTTGGACTGTCTAATATCATGAGGGAGATTATTTTAAGACTCCGAGTTCTGACTGGGAATACACACACCCTTGTGTAGCTTAGTTAATTAGGATTACAACTTGAAATCTTTATCCATCCCATCAAAGTCAGAATAATCCCTCTAGTCTGCCTTTTTGAATAACTATGGGAAAATTTTGACACCTGTTCCAAACACTTCTCTGAGGGAGTCCTAATTAAACTTTTAATTCATGACCTTAACAGGGGATGTTAAATGTTGCTAAGCTACCAAATTCATTGGCAGGGTAGCCCATATCCAGTCTTAATTTTTATGTGACACAGTGACCATGAAAGGATGTACTGTGAAATATTCTACAAAATGTTGCACCTTACAAACATCATATATAATAATTGGCATATATAATGTACTTAAAGCACTTCAAACACCAGCTCAATGAGATGCACAAATGAATTTGTTTTGTTTTTTTAAATTATTTTTTACCCTGGGGGAAAAAAGTGCTGGAGTCAGTACTGAAAGAAACATGATGGTCAGCTGACCGGAAATACATACATGTATCTTTTTTTTTGGGGGGGGGGGCCTTACACCCAATGTACCCTCAGCATGTTTGTTAAGTGACTAATGGAGTCAGAATTTTGGACCTGGAATGCAGTTGAGAAGATCTTGGAAATGTTAAAAGAGCAAAGTTGAAAATCTGAATTGATATTTTAAGGATTTTACCCTTTAGAGATTTTTTTAAAACCTTTTTACTTCTATGTTTTGTGCACCTTTCTTGAGGAGGACACCTAATCCTACTCATCAATGTATAACTAGGATTGTGCTTATGTGTTATTAAAACCCATACATACATAGATACATACATACATACTCAATCTCAGGCAAAAATAATTATATTTTTTAACTTGAAGCATATTAAAGCATGAGATGTAGTATATTGTTTCAAGTTTAATGGACATTGTTTACATTGTGAATTGTGTAAGAATTATTTGTTTTGTTTCAGAATAACTTGTTAAAACTTATATCATGGGACAATGGAATTTCCTTTGCTTTGATGATTAAAGACTGCTTTAAACCACATCATTCTGAATAACTTTGCAAGTGAAGCCATACTCTAGCACTTTGAGCTTAGCAGGTGGAAATAAAATCTATCCTCTAACTTCCAAGTTTTGGAAGTTGAATACATGTGCTCCAACCACTTTGTCAGTTATATGATAGGGTTGAGGTGTAAATTTATCTTAGCAAGGTCAGCAACACTGAATACCCCTTGAAGGATGAAAAGAAAACTCCAAACAACTACAGAAGCAGTAATTTGCCCTGAATATATATCATAGACACATTTCATTATTGATAAGCCAAGGACTCTAATTTTAGCATCATCCTTGTAGTAATTGAATATATCAAATACATTTATAGGTAGAGAGAAGTATGTATACATGTGTGTGAGGGAGTGATATGATCCCCCACTCCTTGTGGGGCTTTGGTTATCATTATCTAGGAGGTGATTGATCATGGTGGTGTTGCCCAGATCAGGCAACAGTAAAGTAAAATATGAAATTAATAAATGGAATAACAGAGATCTGAACAAAGATACAGAATCAAACAACACGAGCCCCCATATATAAAATATAACAATTTAATCAATTACATAAACAAAATGAAATTGAACATAACGTGTGAATGATACACTTCCTAATAGAAATAAAATTACAAAATTTTTACAATATGCAATTTGCCATTCTGTTATACTGACAAAACAAATATCATCATAGAATCGAGTGATAGTCAAATTCAAATTGCCAGGATGTCAGCATAACCTGGTTGCTTCCGGTCCTTTCCCAATCACTGTTGGTGGCCAAGTCACTGTGTTGTTTTCCTTCTCTCTCTCTCTTAAACCTCTTTGGCTCATCAATCATAACTTGGTTGTAGTCTGCACTCCTTTCCACCATGTATCACAGGTATGGAGCTATTTTTCCTATTTGTGAATTTTCGAAACTTGCTCTTTGTTTGCAGCCAAATCTTTCTCTCTCTGATTCTGTGTCTCTCAAATTCTTTAGTGGTTAGAGCATTTGCTTCGGATGCAGGAGGTTGTGGGTTCAAATCCTGGCTGAGTCATATCAAAGACTTATAAAAATGGCACTTGCAGCTGCCTTGCTTGTTGTTCAGCATTAAGAGGTTAGTGTTAGGACTGGTCATCCTGTTGTAAGGATATTGTGACTGGGTGGGTTATGATGCCACATGTCTGTGGCATGATGCCTCATTGCTAGACATCACTATAAACTGCAACACTGCAGACAGAATGAAAATTGTTAAAAGTTACATATAAATCCAAATCATACACACACACACACACACAAACACACATACACATACACAAATTGTTCCAGACCCCTGTCCCTTGGGCACTTTATTTAATGAGAAAAATTATTTGTTAATATCCTCAGTCACTCAGACTGTCCATTCAGCAGAAAAGCATGGACTGCCAAAATTTGCAAGGAAATTACTTAAAACATTGAATTTCATGTGGGAAATACACCCCCTCATTTAGCTTAACCAGTTGTAATTAACTCTAACAGCCAAAATTTTACCACTCCCATCAAAGTGAGAATAATTCTCTCTAGTCATCCTTTATTAATATCTATTACTGGACAATTTCATTTTATGATACCTATTTTCAATGGCCAAAGATTGGTTCTGGCTTGTCTCAACTTTCTCATTTTCTGCTACTTGATCATATGTTAACATTTTCTCTTCTGTCTTACCATTATCTGAACAGATTCTAATCAAAATTTAATCATGCCCCCAAACACAGCATATCTCATTCTTTTGCAGGCAGCAATTTATTTCAAGTCTAGCCCATATTTCAAAGTTAATGGTTACGTGTCATGCTGACCACAAGAAAATGTGCTGCAACAAAACATTTAAAAAAAATATGCATCATTAGAGTGTGAAACATGCACATTAAATAATCAGATACATTACTAAGAAAACACGTTGAATTTTTTAGCTTTTCATATAATTTCATCTTTTAGACATCCATTTGAAAATCACAATCTGCAAATTTACAAAGAGTTAAAGAGAAAGAATTGTAATATATAGTCTTTAAGTCTGTTCAAGGAATACATGAAACTGCATTACAGTGAATCATCTGTGTGCAGAATTTTCTGTTATCTTCTGCTATCAGTAGTTAATTTACAAAGAATGCTTCAATACTTACCTGCACCAGTAAAAATGACTATCAGTAAAATTTGTACACAAATGAAATATCTTCGGGGCATGCAGTTAATCCATAATACATGTAATTCCATTGCAAAAATTGCGTACATATTTAAACTACATGTATTCAATAATTTTGTCAGGATCATTTATGTGTCTGAATTCAGTAGGAAAAATTAACAGCAGAATTAGGTTAAGAAAGATGAAGCATGTGTTTGGTTCATTACATTCCAGGGTCTATGAACGGTGTCTGTACAAATTTCATACTGCTAACATTTTCTCATATGCGTTTCTGTGTACATTTATCCATTGCAAATTTCCAATAATTAACGCTTGTACACAACAATCAACACATGCTTTCAGCATGCATATAACTTTTACTTCAGATTTTTTGAATATCGAAAGAAACGTGTGAAAACTACTATACTAATCATTGCGCAAAGTGTAGAGAATGACTTGCATTTGTGAACTTGCATTCCATAATGGTAAAATATTTTTATAAAAAGTATGAAATTAATAACGAGTTCATAAGTAAACCCCATACACATGTAAAACCGGACAACCAAGTGCAGTAGGCCTGCAATTGTCACGAGTCACTTTTATAAAACTTTTTAAGCTGAACGCATGTACAATTTCATGCCCTTTAAATTTTCCAGCTAATAAAGTGGACATTATTTAATGGTCAACTGATTGTGTCTAATAACACCGCCAAGCCCAGCAAACATGTTGGCCGCTTTCGTTTTTTGATGTTTATTAAATTATGAGAATCTTTTATCAACCACTGCATTGTCTTCCAGGGATGTCATTTCAACTTTTTTCGGGGGGAGGGGGGACTTGATTCAGGGAAGGGGAAAACTTGATGGGCTTGTTAATTTGCGTATATAGGCTACAGCAGTTTTACAGCACATGCAAATTCGGGCAGGGGGTAATGCCTCCCCCTCCCAATAACGTCCCTGTTGTCAGCTGCTTGGTTGTGTATGCAGTTAAAGAAGAAACAGATGTTGGCTATTGTTTGAGCAATGATTGTATACAGAATTAATTGAAGACAATCACAAAGATGAACTACTGGCTTTACTCGTGGATCAGTAATAAGTAATATTTCCGATAATGTTTATTTTGGCATAACAATTCAAGAACCTGTACTTGGACCATAAATATTTTTCATGTGCGAATGAATAGACAAAATTTTGGGAGCCATGCCACGACAGCGTTAATCTGAATTCGCATTATCACGGGGCGCATTATGGCGGGGTTACACTGTACTCCTGCTTGAAGCCTTATACATATTTTATTGTAGCTAAACACCAGTTGTCAATGTTTTAATATCTTTTGTTATCTAAAGACACCTCATCTTGTAAAAATTGTGCATTTTATATATATATATATATATATATATATATATATATATATATATATATATATATATATATATATATATATATATATATATATATATATTATGTCATTGTAGAAGCCCCATGGAAGATTGGTCAGTTGACCAAACGAGCTTCTTCTTTAAATAAAGTCATTATTATTATTATTATTATTATTATTATAATGTATACAACATCGATATGTCTCTTAGAAAGTGAGTCATTGAAATTGTCAGAAACTGATGCTGTATGATAGATTCAGTCCATATCTGGCACCAAGAGGTCATCTGATCAGTATTGTGGATCACATGACATTATTTGACATAAACAAAAGGAAATGGGCGAAGCTCAAAATTTCACTGACCAATAAAACAAGTGGTATAGAGAACAGGGTTGTGAATTGTTCGGTTAGATAGATTAGAAACTGCTCGTCCCATTCATTATACATAACAGATTTGATTCATGTCCCATTCAGTATACACAACAAATTTGGTTCATGTCCCATTCATTATACATAACAGATTCAATTCATGTCCCATTCAGTATACACAACAGATATGAGTCATGTCCTGTTCATTATAAACAACAGATTTGATTCATGTCCCATTCATTATACACAACAGATTAAATTCATGTCCCATTCATTATACTCAACAAATTTGGTTCATGTCCCATTCATTATACACAACAGATTAAATTCATGTCCCATTCATTATACACAACAGATTAAATTCATGTCCCATTCATTATACATAACATATTCGATGGAGAAGATTACGAGTAGTAGGGGTTGTAAGTTTTAATATTTATGAAATAAATGCATTTCTTAGGTCAGTACTTTAGCTTTCTTTTATTCATAACAACTGGTATGACACATGTATACAGTATGCTGTATAGATTTTTGTAAATTCATTGATGAATTAGGCTTACAAATATTTTAAGGATTTCCATATTAAAAGTTAAAGCTCCAGGTCAACTTTCATTAGGTCTCTACTATTCATTGAATGATTATTATCATTAATTAATACTGCTTGTTTTCATGTTTCACAATAAATATGGTAGGTTGGTAAGGGACATACAGTGTAACCCTTTTATCATGATACTGGCTGGTTGGGGCATGCAATGCAACCCTTTTAATATGGTAGGTTGTTAGGGGCACATACCATGTTACCCTTTTCATCCAGTTTAGTTTTGTGTTTATGTTCAGTTTTGGGCATTCAGATGGGGCATTTGTATTCCTTAATCACATTTGAATTATTTTTGTTATTATTAGAATGCTTTAATGTATTGTCATCTCTTTGAGGTCTTGTTACATGTCAGGTCGTGAAATGGATCAATAACCCTTATCTCCATATTAGGCAGTATAGATATTAAGTAGGATGACAGACCCTGATACAACGGCTGATTATATTAAAATGCTGTGTAAATGTGAGCACTGTAAAGCCTCTTGTGTTATGTTCTCGGCTACAAGTCGGGACCAAACACAAACAAAATAGACTCTGATCTTCTGTTGCATAATGTGCCAGCAGATAATGGTCAATGTTGTTCATTGTATCAGCTACTCCTAACAAACAGTGTACACCTAGATGTGCTAGTGCATTATGTTATGGCAGGTCTGGATCTATTCAGTTTGCAGTTAAATCTAATATATGAGTGTATATGGTGTTATGTTTACAACTTACAGTACCAAAATTCTTCTTGTTATTGCAAGTAATTATTCTATGCTGAGTCACCCTAGTTATACTTTCCAGATGCCTTTACTTATTAGAATATTTTGTGACAGCCAAGCAAGTTCAGATACAGAGGAATAACCAGATCTGATTAGAGGATCTCACATCAAATAAGGAAAAGTTTTATCAATCCAGTTTTTCTCATAGCTGTGAAGCATAATGAGACAAAGATATCATTTTTCTGACATTGTTTCTATTCGCTGCTTCTCTGACACTGTTGTATGTACAGTCATGAAACTCGATCAGTGGTTTTAATCTACGTAAAAGAGTAAAAGAAAAGAAATGAAATCAAAAAGTTTTGTAAAATTCAAGAAATAATTAATTTTTTTAAAATACAAAGTGAAAATTTAAAAAGAAGTTACAGTACTGTGAATCAAACCCCAGTTAGTACTAAATGTTCTATCACAAGTCCAAAATTATAGAGTATTCCTAATGAATTCCAGCAGTGTTCCAATTTTGAATGTGCTGATGTGCCACTAGCTTGGAATAGTGCTGCTGTGCTAACAGTCTTGATGTATCACAACTATATACAGTAATCCACAATGTCCTTGAATGAATTCACAATAATGCCAAAATAGTGATTGAGTCATAAGTCAATGAACACACTTTAATTCCAATGAAGGATTTAAATAAATAAATTAAATCCTGTCAACCAATACAACTAAAATTGACTCCACAAGGACTGATGCAAAGATATGGAATGAGTAATTCTAATATAAAAACCTTAATATTAAAACCTGAGACACAATTTGAGCACCAGGTTGAGGGTCATCTTGATGGAAATTTCCATCAAACTGTAAAGAAGATTTGTTTGTAGAAAATTCATAGGTCAGAGTCAAGGCTGCATCTAAAACTAAAACCTAGTAAACATGTTTACTTGACATGACATTAGACATGTAGGTCAAACTCCTACTCTCAATTATGGATGATTGTCAGTTACACAGTGCAAATTAAATATACATAACATATAATCATGGACAAAGCCAACACACAATACAAATTAAATATACATAACAGTTCATCTTGGAGGGTGCTACTAACCATGGTCAAGAGTAGGTCACAGTGACCATCATTTTGTGCTTACATGATTTTGCTCACTTTTTTTCATGTTGCTTAATTTACTGACATTTTTATATTGTACAGTTGTGAAACAAGATGGGTATATTCATCTTGAATGATACTCTTCACTATCAGAACAAAATAGGTCACTGTGACCTTCTTTGTTGCTTTACTGACTTCATAATGGTTTTGGATTATGTCACATTGGAGCAGATGAGATATAGCATTCTGCAGTATTCTTGTTTGTATGTTAAACTGGATGTTCACATGTATGTACTTGATCATCGACTGGATGTTGTGTACGTTATACTTGTGAAACAGCCTTCAGGGAGATTCATCTCCAGGAGATTTTACAAAATATGTGTACAATGAATAACCAAATTCTTGGTTTCAGTTAAAAGATTTACAAGTTTTTTATTTCCTGATCAAATTTTAGAGTATGAATCAGGAGACTATCTGCCTAAAAGGAAGATATCATAGATTATGTTCTTATCATCCTAGATATTTATAGATTACTGCATTTGTATGGGAAAATATGAACAGTTTTCTGACTAATACTGTATGACATACAAACATTGTATAAAAAAAAATAAACACAGAAATTTGCAAAGCAGTTACTGTATGACACCTAGTGGAAAAAATACTTCTTTCTTGTTTTGGCTTATTGGCTTCAGGCTCTTAATTTTGTACCAGCTATGTAAAAAGTTATGATCATTTCTCCTAAATTCCTCTTTCAATGATCAGAATGGTATTATTGATGCTGCATCTCTCACATTTGTTGTGGACATTGCAAATAACACATTCATTTGTTTGCTTGTTTGAAAGTTTCATTTGTGACTCAGTGAACTCATTCATATCATTACAGGCAGGTACATGAAATTTGCTTGTCTTTCTCACATCTAATATTTGCCATGTCCAGCAAGAGGACTGTTATATCTTGACATAGTTTTCTTTCCTGATTAAAATATAGTACAACATTATTGCGCCAGGGATTAAAAAAAGGGTCAGTGGAACATTGGTGCATCTAAGAAAAAACACTGTAGTGCCATATTTTCACACTGAGATTTAATTAACACCAGAAATTTAATTAATTTGGTCAAATAACCTTTTTAAATTTTGAAACTTGTTTGTTAAAAGAGAATGTCCATCTTAGTTGAATAACTCACCATGTTGTCTTCATTCATAATCACTTTAATGTATAACATGAAGGGTGTCTGGATTGTGTTGACATAACACCATGCTGTACCTAACAGACTGGTTGCTCTGATACAGGTGAAACATACCTCAATAGAACCTCAAATAAACAATCAAGCTCAGTCAATAGATAACTGATACTACAGAGTATAACACTGAAGATCACAATTGGGTACACCATCATGATGACATTTTACAGAAATGGTCACTGTCCCATTTAGGGATTTAAAATTTATTCTTGCTGATAAAATGGCATTTAAAATTTGCCTGAGTGAAAATTGTATACATGTATTTCAGTCTTAATTAAGTGGATATTTATGGCAGATTTTAAGGTTATAATTTAAAGCCAGAGCATCCAGATCACGGCTTTTGAAGAAATAAAATTTGAAATGGTTTGGCAGTGGCTTAGGCATCAACATTAAGCATTTGCTGAAGTAAGAAATATAATTAGTAGCATGAAAGTGGGTGGTTTGGCATTTTTGGCTCCTTTGGGTCCCTTCCAACTGTCCTATCACCCCCCCCCACCATGACATAGTTAGCCCACACATGACCCATGTATGTTTAGCACTTTTAATTTTGCACACACATAACCTAATCATGAGGGGGTAGAATCTATGATGTGTATCAGTGCCCCAAAGGATATCCACAAATTGGCACCTTATGCTGCCTTACTCTTTCCTCCTTTACTGTGTTTTCAAAGCTGGGCAGATATAGAGTATCATAAAATCCATCACATGACTCTGTGGTAAATTTAAGTCTAAAAGGCATTCTCATATAAAATAACCCATTATCTCTGGTACTATCAAAGCCATCTGCAAAGTCAAATAAAGTATGTCTGAACTAGCCATCACCCCAAATGACCTACTACCACAAAATATTACACCAGTTAGAGCAACATCATCTGAGCAATATCAAATTTCTGAGAGCATTAGTAAATTTCCTCAATAGTGTTTGCTCCATTGCTTTTAGCAATAGCTTCTGAAAATTGCTGTCAGTGCTTGTGCTGCTGCTACTCTGTTTCATATATTATTTCGTACAAAATTTTCTCTTGCTTGGTGGGTCTGTTGATTACAAAACATATATATTCAATTGGCATATGGCATATGTCTGAATGCCATTGGTGTTTTATATAATAAAGGCCAAAAGTATTTGTTTAATTAGGCTGTACTTGGATAGCTTATTACTGGCCTCATCAAAAATGTCACTCCCTTCAGATGCAGTGTTGAGTTATTTTGCTTTTGTTACTGTACTTTTTCTTGCACAATAATCTGCAAATTCTTTTTAGCCTCAAAAATCCTCCCAAGTTCATTTTGTTCCATTCTGAAGGTCATTCCCAGGTTAACCAATTTATCAATGTGTTCTGATATGTTTCTGAGAATGCATATAGCACTTTTTGTGCTTCCTTGATAAATCTGTATGATGCATTCAAACATTACAGTGATCTCAGTTTATACATTACACTCTTGGTATTCCAATCATATGGTAAGTTAAGTTTAAGACTTTCATAAATTCACTCAGAATACTTTGAGAATCCATCCTGACTATTGCTTAACATTTGTATACAAACTACTGCATGCAATCCTTCAGTATGAAAATATTTGCTATAGAATATACCACACTGTGTAGGTATTGTTATAGAGAAAATCAGTACATGTACATAGCTTCTGCTGATACAAGTATAGTTACAGTCAGTAATACAGGCCTGTCTGTATGCAGTACTGATTAGTAACAAACATAGCAATACCACATCCATAACAAGCACAAGTAGTATCAAATGGTGGTTTGTCCCTTTTTTTAAAATCCTTTGGAGCACTGACATACATCATACACTCTGCCAACCATGACTGGGTCACATGTGTGCAAAATTGAAAATTGCTAAATATGCATGGGTCACATTTTACATTTGGGTTAACTATGTCATGGAGGGAAGTAAATGCTAGGATGGGTGGCAGTAGACCAAATGGGCCAAGAAAGCCAAACCACCCATTTTAGAACTAATCAGTTTGACTTTCTTTTAATAATGAAGGCTATTTTATTAGGATTCTTGTTAGGATATGTTGACTGGGGTTTATGGCTTGCTGGAAATATTTGTCAAGATTTCCTCTAAAGTTGGCTCTCTATGAATGCGACCGGTAGGTGTTTTTTAAAATTAAGATTGAAAAAATATATTTCTTATGATTTAGATGTACTAATTTTAGTTAAATATACATTCTGTTGAAAATACTTTATAATAGCTGCTAATTTTTATCACATGCTGACTCTAGAGAAAGTTTCAATATAGAGACATAAAAATGCCAGGCATTACAAGATAATTAGGCATAAAACCTATTTTCCATAAATATTATTTTTAAATCTGAACTTGTTGATCTTCCTATCTGTGAACATTTTAAAAATAAAGCAAGTATCTCTATGTCAAATTGAAGTAACAACAATTTGTCATGTATAGAAAATTCACCATATACAGGACGATTGAAGGTACACAAACGTATGTCACACAGTTTTTCTCACTGTTGTAGTATGTACAGTCGGTAAGCAATCATGTACATGAGAAAACTAGGTCACAGTCACCTACTTTTAACACTCCAGTAGAGACATTTTTAGCTCACCAAGAACAAGGCCAAATAAACTTATACTGCAGTGCATCTCATGCATCAGTCTACAATTGTTTGTTACCACTCTGGAGACCATATTTCTGATCTGATTTTGATCATCGTTGTTTGGGACATTTCAAACTTGAGCATGATCCACACATTTGTTGTCTGTTTTTTTGGTTTATTTTGTTTTGTAGGTTTAGCAGCATTTTTTCAGAACATGATAGGCTATTCATGGCACCAAGTATATTTGGTGGAGGAATAACCTTAGAAAAACAAGAGAAGAACATCCAAGCCAATACTCTGACCCATGCAGACAGAGATGAGATGTCAGTGATTGGTAAAGGCAAGCACAATACAACCTGGATGCTCCGGGCCCCCATCCACATATATTGATGAGATTGTCTTGCTTCTGATTGGTTACCTTATTAGAACTCTTATTTACAGTGAAATGTTGAGGACCTTTTAAAGTCCTTGCCATGTGTATTCAGCCTTCTTCATGTCAGGCACACATGTAATGAGTTGCCCTGATGTGTGTTGTGACACATGTAAATCAGAACCATGATGTGTGTTGTGACACATGTTTTAATCAGTACCCTGATGTGTGTTGTGACACATAGTGGCTAAAGGGAGATAAATATATATGAACTTTTGTAGTCTGAAATGGGATAAACATGTGGAAATTAAAGGTTAACAAATTTCTGTAAAGATTAAAGTGAGTTAAGCATAAAATATACAAACTAAAAAGTCTAAAGGACATGGAATATTTTGTATTACAAGATAATACTTAAAGATATTACTTGTAGTTCACTTAAATACCTTTCACTGACAATTACTGTTATATAAATACAGCTTCAGAGTTATGACATCTACCATTCCTGTGATGTTTACTGTTAACACTGCATCTGCATACATTGCAGACTGCAGACATTGTAGTGATATGGCTGAACTAGTTTAAAGCTGTGTTATAAGTCCTAATCACACACACCAGGCTGTGGCAATTGCTGTTGAATCCTATGATTTGAGATAATAATTGTTTATCTGTGTTGTGATTTCCCTAATTATATGAGCTCTCTTACTATAATTAATCATGTCCCTAGTCTGTCAATCTGTTTTCTTTAGTCTGTGCATCTGTACATCATTTCATCTGTCATTGTTAGTTCTGCCTTAGAAGAAACTTTTGGAATGGTCTGTTGTCCATCAGTTGTGTGATGTTCATGAACCTGTTCATCCTTTACCACAAGTTCCTTAAATGGTTGCTCTTCCTAAACAACTTGGAGAATTGCCATGAAACTTTACAGATGCATTCATCACATGGTACTAAATGAAAATGGTGGTGCATGGACATCCAGTTTGGCATGAACACCTTACAGGTTTGTACAAATGATGCCAGTCCATTATTGGATGTTGCCACCATTACTAAAAGTAAAAACCTTTTACTACATGTAGTCTAAACAAATTTACAAATACTAACATAGAGACAGAAAAACTGAAAAGCTTTTAAACGACTTCTTTCAAAAAAGTCTCTCAGCAAAATCTTATCAAATTTGACCATAAACAGCTTGGCATAAAGAACCCTCAGATTTTTTGTTCAAACAATTCTACTACGCTCCAACCCGATGGTGCTTTTCATCTGACCCATTAGGTTTCTATCACTTCTGATCAGTAGGTTTCCTTCTTCTGGCTTCATGGTGAGGGTAGACTCAGTGGTGTAATATTTAAAACATTAAATTATTTTGGCAAATTGCTGTTTATTTCTAAATATACGTGTTCATGTTCTGTCAACCTCTCCAAGTTCTACACTATAGTTTAGCTACGTGGTTTCCTGATACAGGTGTCTACTCTAATGCTATCTATCATTCCATTATGTACATCTTTAACCATTATGTCTTTCTATATTATGTCCATCTCTATCCTTCTTCTATTAAACTCCTCAGTTAAATTCCTATCAAGTTCCTGTATCATGTCTTGTATTTCCTAATTCTATCTGTTCTCAATCTTTATGCCTTTCCTGTCTGTTCTGTCTCATGCATCCATATATATATATATATATATATATATATATATATATATATATATATATATATATATATATATATATATATATATATATATATATATATATATATATATATACACACTGTATCACATACCAACCCCTCTTCCCTTACATACAGAATATGATTGGCTAAGCCTTGCTAAATGAAGGACAGCCTTAACACAGACCATCCTTTATACTAAATGCCAAATGGTACTGAAACAGCATTTAAAAATAGGACCCAGTTTCCCATATTTGTCATGATTCTGGCATAGAAGAATATGACCCAGTTACCCAGAATTTTCATAGCCTTCCTGAATCCCACAAACTGTCCCTGATATTGCTGTTTTCCAAATTCTTACCCACCCAACTTCTTGTTAAATAGAAACCTGATACTGGTAACATGCAGCTGACTGTGTTACTTCCTCTACTCAGCCTTGTAAAATTTTAGCTTTTTCCCACACTAGAATGCCTTTGGTCATAATGTCATCTAATGCTGTTAAAATACAAACAGCAAACTTAAAATGACTGACTTTCAGAAACGGAATTACACAATTTGATAAAATTCAACTGAAATCAAACTGGCATAAAGGCCATTCAAGCCAGAACAAATTATGTCATTCTGGTATCAAATTTGGCCATCAATACAAATGACTTAATATTGCTCAGCATAATTTAACTAAATTGTGGAAAAAGCATCTTCGGATGAAGGCCTTTGACATTAATACCATTGATGGAAATCTGCTGTCCAATATAGCTGTTTTTAATAAAAATATAAAAATTGTTAAGGAACTTCTGGAATTGGACAAAATCATTCTGGTTGAAGGTCTTTAAATTTTGTTCCATTTATGATGATCCATTATCGGATATTTATAAGGATGATAGGAAAACATGACTTTTTTCATAACTGGTCAACAAAAGTTGAAGAAAGTTTGATGCAAAGGTATTTACCAACCCAGGTTTCATTTTAAACTGCCTTGCAGTTTTCTTTTTGGTAGATATAAGATAGTTAAGGAACTATTGGGCCTCTTTTTGCATTTAAGTAATTTTTTCTTATACCTTTGTATGCACAGTCATGAAACCCCTCTTTGAGGGTATTACTAACCAGAGGCAAAAGTAGCTGTAGGTCATAGGAGTGACTTACTTTTTAAACAGCAGAAATGAAGTTAAATATATAAATTTAGTTGACCATGAAACTTGATGTGTACATTCATTATAGAGGGTACAATTCACCACAGGCAAAATTAAGTCACATTGACCTACTTTACATGCTTAAGCATTTAAGTTTCTCTTAAACCATTGTATGCAAACTCATGACATTTGACGGGTACATACATCTTGGAGGGTAAAACCATAATGAATGGTAGGTCAGAATGGCCTATTTTTCTTGTTCAAGCAACTTTGCCAAGTTTTTTTTCAGTATATTATATCATGGTGGAGCAAGTTAGACATAATATTCAAGAGAAATTATTGTTTCTTTCCAGGCCTTGAATTCTCAAGATGTAACTATGAGCAAGTATTCAAGAGAAATTATTGTTTCTTTCCAGGCCTTGAATTCTCAAGATGTAACTATGAGCAAGTATTCAAGAGAAATTATTGTTTATTTCCAGGCCTTGAATTCTTAAGATGTAACTATGAGCAAGCATTCAAGCTCATACTCTAAGAATAAATCTTGTATCAGTAACTTTAATTAGAATTTAGAACTTTAGAATCATAGAATTTCTTAAAGTTTTTTTCTTCTTATATGCTTCCATTAAATGACTACTATGCCTTCATTTTGGTTTTGAGGGATGGCCAGAGCAGGTACACTGAGCAGGGTTGGTCTGACTTGTTCCCTTTGTTTTCTGATGCTGAATTTGCAATGCCATGTGTGGTGTCTTTCACTGTCAATTTATACACTAACACGATGACCTCAGTTTTCTTTATTTGACTTCACAGTGGAATATTTATATGTGCTTATTCCACTCAAAATGTGTACATTGTGCCTGCATGTTTTGTCATGGTTATCTTGGCATCCAGCATGAACATTGCATATTATATTACTATACTGTATATCCAGGTTTGTAAAGCAAGCCCAATATGAAATGGTCTTTCAAACAATTGTATATACTAGAACTGATGAAGTATATTTTTATAATTGTATATTTTATCTACTTTAAGTCAGTGGACAATTACTGAATGTTAAAATTTCTCTGTAATTGGGAAGACAGTTTTTAGTAAGCGGCTAGCTTTTTAGATAGTATTGTTATAAATCATGCATAAAAATATTTTCTTGAATAAATTCTTTTCAAACAAGTCCACAAACAAAACTGCAGAAACCTGATCTGCCATTGAATAATGCACAACCAGATCTGTCTCTTCGGTTTGCTAGGATTAATTATTAGAATAAACAACATATACCCTGATCTGTTGGTGTGTTATGTGATGGCAGATCAGGGTCTTTTTCATTTGCATTTGGAATTGTCGTATGAATGAGTATATATGGTAATTTTTTCTCACATATACTACCAGTACTAGGGTCCAATACAATATGTAGCCCAATAAGATCAAAGGTGAGAGAGACAGGTCAATCTTGCCTACTTAGATATTGGGAGCTACTGGTGACAAATTAAGTGAAGTCATTGAGCTTTACAGATCCTTGTAACTTTGGCATGGTATGTAGAAATGCTTGCCAGTAGCTTCTTGTGGGTCAGTGGTTCTTCCTGGGTTTTCCTGGGTTCTTCCTCTGCCAAATATACTGACCACCATTAAATTGACAACGGCCATTAAAGTCATAACAATGATACAAGTAGTAACCTAGATATTGAAATAGGACTTTCTTGCTTGCAACCTACAATTATGCTGTTTAAATTCATTAGAATGGCCACATATTTTTCATTCCGTACTTTATACTCTTTGTAAAAATTTCTCTTTTTTTCTCAGAGTGACAGCTGTTACCAATCACTTTTAATGTATCCCTTTTTTTCCACTATTTAAGCAACATAGATCAGCATCAGGTATTTTAGCACAATTGGGACCCCTGGCAAATTTCAATGAACCTTAAGTTGTTTGTTTCCTCATCAGCTGTTAAGTTCATCCAGCACATGATAGAAGTTTACAGGGCAGGAAATTGTGCAAGTCAGAGTAAACTGAAAAAATTGGAGAGATGTGTTATCACTTTGGAACACATGGCTGACACAAAGAGAGAGACTGTGTTCCACATTTAACTCTGTAATTGCCTGCCTTTCATAAATAAAATGCAGTATTCATATTGGGGGAAATACTGCATTCCTCCAACTGTGGCAAATGAACAGGCAATAAATATAAAGCTATGGGGAGGAGGCAGATAAGTGTCAGATCCAGAGCAATTATTTACCTGAGGTTAGACAAACATGAATCTTCTTTTTACTGTAATCAGATGTGTGCACAAAGATTTGATAAAGGTCATAGCTATATTCATATAGTTTAGGATGAGGTTAGTGAGATTAATCAGTGTTTAAAATTGATGTTATGTTGGTGGTTGTGATATATTTGGCTGGGGAGGAAGTGTGTTTGATGGTCCTTATATTTGTCAGTCATAAATCACATTAAAACATTAAACTGGGAAAATGGAGCAAGCTTTATATGTGCTCAGATATGTGTATTATCGCAATTTTAGTTTGTACTTAATATATTGAAAATAAAAGAAATAAACATCCTGAAAGTTGAAAACTGTTTGGTTTCATCGTGATGTATTGATTGCTCCGGGTGAAATGATAAACCTGTGCCAGGTATCTATATGATTCACAGTTCATTGCCATTACAGTCAGCGCAGATATTTATAGGGTATCAACATAATCATGTTTATTGCTGATTATTAACTTTCAAGGAAAAAATGGATTGTGAAAAAAGTAATTTGTTCCTGTATTCTTCACTTACATACGAGCAAAGAACATTCCCAACTTTATTGTTTCTGGTCAGAGTACATGTAATAGAATCCATGAAGGACAAGATGAGAAATGGTCAACATTTTAATTCCAAAAATTAATACATGCATTCAAAGAAAAAGAGATTACAGACTTTAAATTGTTTTAAACATAAATGTGTCAGACCCAGAATCTCAATCCAGTAGATTCTTTATCAGCATAAATTTTACGTTATAAATGAGATTTAAATTCTGATTTTACAATATTAATTAATAAGTCAGTATATCGTCAGTTAATGAAAATGGAAGATTGTTTATCTTAGAGTTCACTGCAAAGAATTTTGAATAACATTCAATAGCATTTTTAGCTTCCTTCATAAGATTACTGTCAGGTGACCACTGATGACATTCACTGTGGTTATTAAGCTTCACACTTAACAGGCTCTCTGTAGTTTTCTGGTCCATATTAATTAGCCCCTGAAACACTATGTATTTTGTAAAGAATGGACAATGTCCCCTCTGTATCAGTATTAGAATGATTTAATGACAGGACAACTATCCTCAGCCTGCATATAATTTTGGGTTCCTGTTATTGGGTTTGTAAGGTTGCGGTTTGCTCTCCAATCCTTCAAGTTAATGTTCACTCTTGGAAAGAAGTTCCTGACTTGGAGTTGGGATGCATTTCCGAGTCTTATCCTCAATGACTTCTTTCTCTTCATAGCTCATACAAATCTTTTTCACCATTGTAAATTTACCAACAAAAAACCCCATTAAGATTCAGACTTTAAATAAACACTAAAAATTACATGATGTATTTATGCTTTTGTGAATAATTTATCCCAACATTACAATTAATTGTCTTGTAATATACTATTAAATGATATATTTTATCAAGGGATTGTACTTAATTTAGGTGCATGAAACAAGATTCATACCTTTCTAATGCACAATGCAAATCAAGACCTTTGCTACTTGCTTGCACCAATCTAAAGCAGCATAAAGCATGCTAACTTGAAGACCTTTCAAAATGGTACAAATAATGCACCTTGATAAAAATCATGCTGGCATAAATCCAACATTAAGTATTGCACAAATGATTCTGAGGTGCTGGCAAATATGGATGAAGATACATATATAGAGAAACCTTGAAAATTTGTTTTCATAACATATGCAATAAATAGGATTGGAAGAGATAACTACAGAAAGCATATTACTGACTTGCATGTCTTGGCCAACAGCGCTTGCATTGGGCTGTTAGGCAGATGACAGATCTAACAGCACTTGCATTGGGCTGTTAGGCAGAGGACAGATCTAACAGCACTTGCATAGGGCTTTTAGGCAGAGAACAGATCTAACAGCACTTACATTGGGATATTAGGCAGATGATAGATCTAACAGAGCTTGCATTGTGCTATTAGGCAAATGATAGATCTCAGGCCCACTTTGACCTCTTGTTCTGCTACACTTAGACCTCTTGTTCTGCTACAATCTTGGTCAAATTAAACCACTGCAAATTGTTTTTTACTTAGATTATATTGCAGCCAGCTGTGCTACATTATCATTGTTTATGTTATCTGTTAAAGGTTTGCATGATCTATATCAGCATTGTTCTAATGGCAAGTTGTAATCTGCCCTGTTACCCAGGCCTCCCATGATGCTCCACATACAAGGCCAAGCATGAGGGGGCAGGGTCCAGTTTTTATGTACAAATTCAATGCTGCAATCAGTGACCTAGTATAAAAAATCATAAAAAATCAAATAAACAAGTGAGGTCAAAAAGGTCCATATTTTTGGATACCTATATTAAAATGAAGCATAAGAATAATATCCACTTGACCAGAGAAGTCAATGGCAGTTCATAGCAGAAGAAGTTTATGCACCCCAACCCCAAATATCTGCCGGCAATTTTCATGTCCAAAGGTCATTTTTTATACCATGCGATGCTCACAGTGCAAACACAAGCCCTTTTCCTAGATGACAGTTCTGCAAAACAGTGTGTACTTAACAGGCTGATACAATTGAAAATAGTTATCATCCAAACCGTTTTTGAGATATTTTACTTGCCCCAAACCCATGTGTTTACTGTTATGGGAGGCTAGCTATTCTTCCTAGCCAACTATTGGTATTTCACTATCAACATACTGCAGAGTAACTATGGAAGGTGTACATGCCTGACATCAATTTCAAGACCCTGTCACCAGAACTGTTGAGAGGCTGATATTGGTGGAAAAATTCAAGGTGGTGAAAGCAATAAAAAGAGTGGAATAATAAAAAAATGTCTTGGCAATAATGAAATAGCAATAAATCAGATATTTCCAGCTATGTTGTTACTTTTATGTTGCATTTAGTCACAACTGTGTTGATTAAATTAGTCCATATTAAAGTGTCACTATGCAGAACTGTCATTATCAGCCATTTCAGCCATAATATGCGAGTTGGGGTTGGGGGAATGGTAAGATATTGCAGAATCATATGGTTGTGCTTCTTGCATGTTTGTGTGAGTCAGAGATGCATTATTTGAATGAAAGGTTGATCTGTTGTGTTTTACTATTTGTTTACATTAGGTTTCATTTATTTTTAATACACAGACTTTCCTGTAATGATGCATACCGATATGCATTTTAAATGTATTTATGGAACACATACTGGAGTTGGGGTGGATGAGATTAATTTGGTAATGCAATAGATACCTGTTTATGGAACACATACTGGCATTAGAGTGGATGGAATTAAGTTGGTAATGCAGTAGATACCTATTTATGGAACACATACTGGAGTTAGAGTGGATGGAATTATGTTGGTAGTGCAATAGAAACCTATTTATGGAACACATACTGGAGTTGGTAATGCAATAGGTACCTATTTATGGAATACATACTGGAGTTGGGGTGGATGGAATTAAGTTGGTAGTGCAATAGATACCTATTTATGGAACACATACTGGCATGGGGGTGGATGGAATTAAGTTGGTAGTGCAATATATACCTATTTATGGAACACATGATGCAGTTGGGGGTGGATGGAATTAAGTTGGTAATGCAGTAGATACCTATTTATGGAACACATACTGGAGTTAGAGTGGATGGAATTATGTTGGTAGTGCAGTAGAAACCTATTTATGGAACACATACTGGAGTTGGTAATGCAATAGGTACCTATTTATGGAACACATACTGGAGTTGGGGTGGATGGAATTAAGTTGGTAATGCAATAGATACCTATTTATGGAACACATACTGGAATTAGAGTGGATGGAATTAAGTTGGTAATGCACTAGAAACCTATTTATGGAATACATACTGGAGTTGGGGTGGATGGAATTAAGTTGGTAATGCAATAGATACCTATTTATGGAACACATACTGGCATGGGGGTGGATGGAATTAAGTTGGTAGTGCAATATATACCTATTTATGGAACACATGATGCAGTTGGGGGTGGATGGAATTAAGTTGGTAGTGCAATAGATACCTAATTTTGGAACACATACTGGAGTCGGAGTGGATGGAATTAAGTTGGTAGTGCAATAGATACCTATTTATGGAACACATACTGGAGTCGGAGTGGATGGAATTAAGTTGGTAGTGTAATAGATACCTATTTATGGAACACATAATGCAGTTGGGGTGGATGGGATTAAGTTGGTAGTGCAATAGATACCTATTTATGGAACACATACTGGAGTCGGAGTGGATGGAATTAAGTTGGTAGTGCAATAGATACCTATTTATGGAACACATACTGGAGTTGGAGTGGATGGAATTAAGTTGGTAGTGCAATAGATACCTATTTATGAAACACATACTGGAGTTGGAGTGGATGGAATTAAGTTGGTAGTGCCATAGATACCTATTTATGGAACACATAATGCAGTTGGGGTGGATGGGGTGGATGGGATTAAGTTGGTAGTGCAATAGATACCTATTTATGGAACACATAATGCAGTTGGGGTGGATGGGATTAAGTTGATAGTGCAATAGATACCTATTTATGGAACACATACTGGAGTTGGGCTGGATCGGATTAAGTTGGTAGTGCAATAGATAACCTATTTATGGAACACATAATGCAGTTGGGGTGGATGGGATTAAGTTGGTAATGCAATAGGTACCTATTTATGAAACATACTGGAGTTGGGGTTGATGGAATTAATTTGGTAATGCAATATAGGTACCTATTTATGGAATACAATTTTTGGAGCTTTACAGTTTGGCCATTTCTTACTGTCTTGTTTAGAATAATATTTTGCAAGTTACCACAACAGGAAATCTGGATAGGTCAAGTATTAATATTAGTACCGCATGAAGTAATTGTTCATACTAGTAGAATAGATCTCTTTTTTAAATGACTGATTCCTTTTAAGACACAAACTACTAGATTTATGTTGCTGGTAAAAGAGCATTGTTAACAGTGAAAAAAATGTACCCTGCAGTAAAGGACATGTTGATACTAGGTTTAAACGCAGACAGTCTGAAGGTATCTGTAACATTTTTACTACCAAATATATCTGTAACATTTTTACTACCAAATATATATGTAACATTTTTACTACCAAATATATCTGTAACATTTTTCCTACCAAATATATATGTAACATTTTTGCTACCAAATGTATATGTAACATTTTTTCTACCAAATATATATGTAACATTTTTACTACCGAATGTATTTGTAAGGATTTTGAATTCTTGTAATGATCTTTTAACTTTGGGGTATGTCATTTAAGATATAAATGTTTTTGAAACGGAACAGGTGTTAGATGTTTTAAAGTATTATTATTCCCTTTTTTTGCATATATACTTGATAATTCTTGCAAGCAAAGATTCTGACCAAGCATTCTTCTAAAAAATATTGCATGGCATCAATAGGTATCTATTGTACAGCTAAAATAATACCACTGATCCAACACCATTATCTTTTTGAATAATGCATTCTAAAATACAATTATGAAATGAAAATTAGTTTATTATAAAAAGATAAAACCTAATGAAAAATAACACTAAAACACAATCAATCAAATATAAAAGCATCACACACAACACACACAGTCACACACTATTATAACATTTTGCAATCACTCGCTTTACATCCACTCATCCCCAACTCAAATATTTTTGCTGAAAATGACTGTACTGCTTAGTGACACTTTAAACAAACACTTAGTACTTCTTTAATTGACATAGTTGTGAATAAAACAATGAAAAACCCAGTCATGACTTGACTATAAATAACTATTTAATGCTATTTCTTTATTACCAATGCATTTTTGTATTACTGTGGCCATCTTGAATGTCTCTGCTGGTATCAGCCATTCAATGGCATGTGCCTTGTCTTGTGTGTAGAAGGCCTGGGCTAGTTGTTAGCATCAAGTAAGTACATCAACAATCACTACTGCTACTTACAGAGTTTTTGTCTTAACATATGAACTTCACACATTACAGGAAATCATGTAGTTAGGAAGCTTAGAAATTGATTACACACTGCATGAATGGCCATAGCAAAGCAAAGCAAAGGCCATTCATACATATAGTATAATTGATTACACACTGCATGAATGGCCATAGCAAAACAAAGCAAAGGCCATTCATGCACAGAGTGTAATTGATTACACACTGCATGAATGGCCATAGCAAAGCAAAGGCCATTCATGCATAGAGTGTAATTGATTACTATGTCACTTTATGAATGGCCATAGCAAAGCAAAGGCCATTCACGCATAGAGTGTAATTGATTACTATGTCACTTTATGAATGGCCATAGCAAAGCAAAGGCCATTCATGCATAGAGTGTAATTGATTTTTAGGCTTCATGAATCATGAAAAATATGAAGTAACATTCTTTAAAATTACAAATAATTATAAGATTAATGATGAATCTTGAAAAATAATTGTTGTTGATGTTTTGGGGTTTAACATCATTTCTTAGCACAAGATAGGCCATATATGGCTGTCAGTATAACTGATAGAGGAAGAACCTGATGAAAGCATGAAAAAAACACCAACCCATTGGAAGCTACTGGCAGCTTTTTCACATGCCCATATTGGCCAAGCTTGAGACTTGAACACAAGAGGACAGAGGTGAGATGACAGTGATCGGTAAAGGTGAGCGCTAAATTGGACCATTCAGTTACCCTGGTCCCCTGAGAAATAAATGACAACTGTATTTAACCATTGTGTACAAGTACTGTCAAAGAACACAAGAAAGGTATATGAAACAGAAGTACAGATGTTTGGTCACATAGCTCTATATTTTGGGGTTCACTGCCTTTAATTTTCATTGAAAAATATGTCAATTTTAATACCTTCATTTATTTTAGCCATTTATCAATCTTGTATGTTTTGTTTTATACAAATAATTTCATTTTTTTTTCTTCACAAATAAATTTAATTAAAAAACTTTCATACAGAATTGTTATAATGTGAAATTGATCTGTATTGTTTGTAACCAACAGCAAATAACTTAGTTTTCTGCATCATGTGATGTGATTTAAACCCAGTCTTTTGCAAGCACTTGATACAATGGCTTGGTAAAATTATTGTCAAATGTAGAGGGACATGATAATCAGTAATCTTTGTTATAGAACTGTAATGCGAGTAATGTTTGCAAACTATTAAAATTATCCACAGTTACTTACTCTTTGGTGCCTATTGTGACCATGTTAAGTTTTGGTTGGTAGGCTATGTGATCCTAATGGCACTTTAACACATTATTGGTTCTTTGATGAAGAAAGGCGAACCAAGTGCCATTCTATATGAACACGAAGGCAGCTGATCCATTCTGGCCTTGGTCAGCATTGAACATGCAGCCCTAGATTACAAGCAGACACTCTACCAGCTGATCGATTCTGTCTTGGGCAGGCATTGAACATGCAGCCCTAAGATTACAAGCAGACACTGACAGATGATCCATTCTAATAATAATAATAATAATAATAATAATCTTTCTTTAACAAGGATAGCACATTCTGTTATGACTGACCCATTTTCCATGTGATCCTCAAGTTTTGAAATTGGTTTTACTAAATGTAAAAAAAAGAATAAAAAAATCCTAAAACCACACAAACATCCAGGTATTGTCACAAACTCATTCTTACATATTTAATAATGAATGAATATGTGTGACTATATTGGGAAACACACATATATGAACAATATTCTATACACAGGTACATACATTTCAGCATGACCTCTCGGCTGGCGTGGGTACATGGGAAAGCCTGCCAGTAGCTTCTCGTGAGTCGGTGGTTCTTCCCTGGGTTTTCCAGGGTTCTTCCTCCACCAGTTATACTGGCCGCCATGTATAGCCGATCTTGTGCTGAAAAATGGCGTTAAACTCTAGAACAACAACAACACCAACAATCAGCATAACCTAAGTCATATATATATATATATATATATATATATATATATATATATATATATATATATATATACACACACACACACACACACACACACACACACACACATACACACACACATCAAATAAGACTTGGACATATTATTTATGGACATAATGATAACATTTTTTATTCACAAGTTTTAAAATTATATTCCAGCTGGTCAAGAAAGAATTTCTTTAATGATATTATAAAAGAAACAAGGGAATTTGAATATGTATCCTCATTGGTAAGGAATTCCATACAGTAGGTGCTGATTTGGTGAATGAGCTCTTCTTATGGTTGGTGTTTGACTATGGAATCTGGAGATTGTTGTTAGTCATTGATCAGAAGTTATGCTCAGTATTCGATGATCTTAGTTCATTTAGGATAGAAAAATAATCTGGAGAAAGATCATTTAAAGACTTATGTCATGATTCTTTTAAAATAAAGAATATATTTTTGTATGGGTAGCCATTGCAGACATGAAAACAAAACATTCAAGGGAGTCATAATAGGAGGTTTCAGTATTATTCGGGCTGTCCTTTTCTGGAGTTTATCAATTCTGGACAGATTATAATTAGATGTGTTTCTCCATATGCTACAGCTGTAGTCTATCAGCGGTAGTTACATATATCCCCAAAAAGTTCAAATGACTGGGGATGTAGAAATCTTGACAGCAATTTTAACAGAATTATTCTTTTGACTACGATTGCACATAGGTGATCGATATGTGCATTCCAGCTGAGATATTGATCAGTGTAGATACCAAGAAGTTTTGTTATTTTTGACAATAGACATGTCTATACCATTTTGAGTCAGAAGTAAATCCAGGTTAGTAGATAGGCACTGCCTTGTTCCGATGGTCATACATTTCATTTTAGAGATATTAATATGCATGTTGTTTTGTTGACACCAAACTGATGTATTGTTGAGGTCGATTTGAAGTTTATTTTTAATGGTAGTCAAGAGATTAACCAGAGAAAGCAATTTAGAGTGCACTGGATAAACAGTAGAAAAAGAAGAGGCCCTAATATAGATCCTTGAGGAACACCACTTAAGATATGACTTGGCTTGCAAGTATATTTACCTATGCATACAACCTGGTGTCAGTTAGTAAGATATGAAGTGAACAAGGTAACTGAGTTTGAAGAAAACTTGTTGGCTGAAAGTTTTTTAATGAGCACCAAATGGATGGTCAACCTAATTGAATGATTTTTTTTCTAAATAATGAAGATTGTGCCAGTAAGTACACCTGATTCAATTACTAGTGCCACTGGTCTGTAAGTTTTGTACATTGAAGTTTGATATGAATATTCTGTCGAAAACCTGATTGTGATTTATGGGGGAGTGGGTACTTGTCAAGATATTTGAAAATATGCTTGCTGACATGTTTTTCAATAATTTTTTGAAGTACAGATAGAACAAATATGGGTCGATAGTTGGATGGGTCATTCTTTTCATTTCCCTTAAAATTGTGAATACTTTTGCTAATTTCAATGAGTCGGTGAATTTATAGGAAGTGATACTACAGTTATTTATTTCTTTCAATGACTCTGAGATTGATAAAGCTGAAATTTTCAGAGTTTTGGGGTAATTCCATCTAGACCCACTGATTTGTTTGTGTCAGTTTTATTGAGAATATCAAAAGTGTAATTTATTGTTATTAAGGGAATGTTGAAACTATCATGATCAAGTACCCTTTCATTCATGAATTTAGTAAGTTGGTCTATATTAGGCTCTGTAAAATTAAATCTGTCAAGGGTTTGGAATATATTAGTATATGATATTTTTCAATATGAAGTTTGATCTTGCAAGTGATTCCAGATTGATGTGTTATTGGACTTTGAGGTGATGGTTTCTTTAAATAAGGAGTACTTGTGTTTTACAGCGAGTGATTTGACTTTCTTCCACCACAAACAATAGTTTGTAAAATCTTTATATTTATGATAGTATTTTCATTTATGTTGTGCCTTGGTGATTTCATTAGTATTGCATTCTGGTTGCTTTGATCGTTTAATTCCTTTGATGTGTATGGGGGCGCGCTTATTTAGCATAGTAAGAAAACAGTGGTTCTAGATAGACAAGTCATAATTTGGGTCTATATTAGAGAAAGTTAAGTGGTTGATCAGGGTAGAAGTATATGTACAGGCTGTTACTCTTGTTAGAGCATTGATTACCTGTGTAAGGTCCTGTTACTCTTGTTAGAGCATTGATTACCTGTGTAAAGTCCTGTTACTCTTGTTAGAGCATTGATTACCTGTGTAAGGTCCTGTAGTTGTATCATTTGTATCCATATAATAATAATAATAATAATAATGAAGACTTTGTACAGCGCCTAATCTTTAGAAGCTCTAAGCGCTTTACAACATTAGACAACACCTATAAGATAAAAAACATATAATGATATGATTACAAAAACAAATAACATGAAATTAGAAAACATTAAAAAACATGCTGAGAATATTTAAGGTAGGAAACATTATTAGGTCTTTAAGTTTGTTCTTGCAGTCGAAATAAGTGAGTTTTGAGAGCCCTCTTGAATGTGATCACTGTGTCTTTGTGTCTAAGTTCAGTGGGCAATTAATTCCACGTTGCTGGGCCCTGGTATGCAAAAGAACGCTGTCCATATGACTTTGTTTTCATAGTGAGAATAATGAATATACGATTGTTAGAAGAGGAGCATTATAAAGTATCTTGCTGGTGTGTACACATGGGTGAGGTCAGATAGGTATGTTGGGCTAGAGTCCAACAGTGAAACGTAGCACAAAGAAAAGATCTTGTGTTTGATTCTGGATCAAATGGATAGCCAGTGTAGGGTACAGAGCAGTGGGTAGGTGTGCTCTGATCGTGGTACTCTAAGTGTGATCCGAGCAGCTGTGTTTTGAACTTTTTGAAGTTTCTGGAGCAGATATTGAGATGAACCAGACAGAATTGAGTTACAATAGTCCAGTCTTGAAAGTACTAATGAACACGCAAGTGTTTTAGTGGCATCAGCTGAAAGATATTTGCAAATTGAGCTGATGCGTCTCAGCTCAAGATATGCAGCCTTGCATATGTTCATGACATGTTGGTGCATTGTGAGAGTACTGTCCAGAGTAACAGCTAGGTTTCATACTGATTGTGTGAATTTAATGTTGGTGTTGCTGATATTTATTGTTTGAGGTAAAGGATGTGAATGAGAAAGTCTTTTTGTTGTGATCAGAATGGCCTCACTTTTATCATCATTCATCTGCAGCTTGTTACATGTCATCCATGATTTCACATCAGAAATGCACCTCTCTACACCTTGGATGGTAGCATCAACTTCAGTTGGGTGGCTAGATTTGTATATTTGGGTGTCATCAGCGTACAATTGGTGAGACACTGGATGATGATCTATGACACTTGAGAGTGACTGAGTGTACAGAATGAAGAGAACAGGTCCAAGAATAGACCCCTGTGGAGCACCACAACATAGATCAACTGGGCTGGAGTGTATTCCATTTGCAGATACAATTTGTGTCCTGTTGACCAAGTAGGACTTGAACCACAGTAAGGCTGTATCATGAATGCCAAATACATGCTGGAGACGGTGAAGTAATATATCATGGTATATTGTGTCAGATGCTGCAGACAAATCAAGGAGGGTGAGGACTGTAATCTTTCCGCTATCCAAAGCAGAGAGAATGTCATTAACTACTTTTAGAAGAGTAGTTTCAGTACTGTGTCTAAGGCGATATGCAGATTGTACATTGCTAAAAAGACTGTTTGAATTTAGATGAGATACAAACTGGGATAGAATAACTTTTTCTAAGGTTTTTTATATGAATGGGAGATTAGAAACTGAGCAGTAGTTCTCTAAATCATTATGGTTTAGTGTTGGTTTCTTTAGCAAAGGCTTTACAATGGCAGTTTTGAAAAATGATGGGAATTCCCCAGATGAGAGAGAGATATTAATAACATCAGTTAGTGAAGGCAATACTGGATCTAGGCACTCAAGCAGCAGTGATGTTGGACTTGGATCAAGTTCACATGACTTTGGTGCACTCTTCATCAGGATTGTACCTACGAAATCCATAGAGACAGGTTCAGATGCTGCTAATGGTTGCCGCTCAAATTCTGTATCCCAACTGTATGGTGACAACGAGTCAATTGAAATTGTGGTGTCAAGCTTATCTCTAATGGTTTGTACTTTGTCATGGAAGAAATTTGCAAACATGTCCAGAAGGTTAACTGGAGAGAAGGTAGTTGGAAGTGGTGTAGATTTGTTCCTTGACATTAGCTTGTTAGTAATCTCGAAGAGCTCTTTGCAGCTGAAACTTTCCGTGATCTTAGTAGTGTAGTGGGCTGATTTCGCTGCATGGACTATATTTGTGACCTTCTTCTTAGCGGCTTCATAGATTTGCTTATGAATAGTGAGTCTGGTGGAAAGCCAACGCCTCTCAGCTTTACGGCGGTCTCTTTTAGCAGCGTGAAGCTGGTCCCTAACACTGCTATACCATGGAGAACACTTTTGAATTGATACTCTGCACTTGGTAGCTGGTGCATGTTTGTCAAGCAATGAACGCAGGCAGTTATCAAGTTGTTCTGCAGTAGGAGGTAAGCAAGTTGTTAGGTTATCTTGGATGTCGTGCATTAGTTTGGTTCTATTTATCATATGGGGTTTCTCTTAGTAGCAAATAAAGGTGGAGGGTTAGTGACTGATACGTCAAGATGGCATATAATGCAGAGGTGATCTGATGCAAGGTCATGGGATACCAGGGAGGACCATAGAATGTTATCATCAGGTCTATGAAGAATCCAGTCTAAAATGTGACCATGTTTATGGGTGGGATGGTTAAATGACTGTTTGAGGTTGAAAACATTAATGGAATCTATGAGTTTTGATGTGTTTGGGTTTCTGGCACAGTCAGCGTGAAATCTCCAAGAATAATCAGGTTGCCGCCTATCAAATTTCCATATTGCAGGAGATTCAGAAACTGCTCCAAAAAGAGAGATTCAGCCAGCTTGTTTTTTCTACTAGGAGGAGGGCGGTATAGGCAGAAAAAAAGAGAAGAATATAGAAGTACATTTGCAGGCTGCTACTCTTGTACTCCATTGTTGGAAGATAAAGCAGCCTTTAGTTCATCTTCAGATTGTTCAGTTCATGATGAGAGGGAGTTTGGAGGTCGGAAAGCTGAGCAGATATAGATAGATTGACTAATGACCAAACTTAACTCAATCAATGTTGATTCTATGGTAGATATTTTGAAATCTGTTCTTTTGTATGTTATGCTATTTGAAAGTGTTCTGTCTTGGGCAGGCTTTGAACATGCAGCTCCCAGGTGAGTTACTGCAGCTACCATAATGCTGCAATGGAACCATCATCACAAGGAGACAGTTTGCTACATTTCTTTATCACTTGTGGCTACCTGTGTGGAGATTTCCTAATTTTGCCCCAATGTGCATAAATCTGCTTAACCAGTCTATGTGAGTGCAAGTAAATTTTTCTTGCCATTGTGACCCAACATGACCTTTCATGCTGTTTGAATGAGCCAATCAAATTTTCTCTTCCAAGCAGTTGTTGGACAAAATGGGCACTTTCCTTGATGTGTAGGAGATTGTTACCTTGTGTAGTTGATGAAGTATTTTTGTTTATATCTACTCATGAAAAATAAGGAAATATCATCACAGAGAGCCATGGGTGACAAAGGATAGCAGATTATTGCCTGTGGCTTGTGATGATGCAGTGGAGCCAGAAATAATACATTCAAAGGGATCTATTATTTAATTGGTTGGGGGGGAGCAGAGATTTTCCTTTGAGCTGGGATATTTTTTTCTTTTATCCTTAATAGGTATATATTTTCCAATAAAATTGAAGGAATATATTGTTTTCAAGCTATTTGAGATTCTGATTTTTTATTATATGAAAAAAATAATCCAGCTACTCTGCACTTCCATAGATTAAATTGTTGGTCCCTAACCATTCAAGGGAACTTTTATTATATGTAGCAATAAAATGTGAAGAAATTAAATGATTTTCCAAATTTACAGATATTGTTTATATGAGTATAATTTTTTCGTGCATATAAGTGGTGCCTAGGGTGGCAAGTGGTCTGAAGAGCTCACCTTCACCAGTCACTGCCCTCTCACCTCAATCTGTGTGGGTTTGAGTCTCAGACTTGACAATGCGGATATGTGAGAAAGCTTGCCAGTAGCTTCCCATGTGTCAGCAGATCATACTGGGGTTTTCCCTTCTTCCTCCACCAGTTATACTGGCCACCATGTATAGCTATAGTGCACTGAAAAATAGCATTAAAACCAAAGCAACAAAACAATGTACATATAATTATGAGTGTTGTACTTTAAAAAATCAATTTCATATTGTCAGCTGAAACTATATAAGGTAACACAAGTCATCTTGGAACATATTGTTTAATTGGAAAGGATTCATCTTGGATTTAATAGGTGGTCTTACCTACATGTGGTTGTGTAATGGGGCATTTTACGTCTGCTATTGTATATATTTCCCAGGCACTTGCAAATAGATCATAAATTGTCATATCACATGATGTCCAATCAGATATGAAGCTCCTTCCTGTAACTATTGTATTTTTATCTTCCCCATCTTCTATTCACTTGACCTTATTTCCAATACTACAGTACAAATTTTATAATACTCAGAAAGTATTTATAACTCCATGAATATTACACATTGCTCATTTGGCCTTGTATTTTCTGTTGCCTTGTTACTGTTACTAAAAATATAAATACAGAATTTAAATAACTTCTTCACAAGGACTGCAGAACAGAATTGAACAGAAAGCATCCTAGCATAAAAATCACTCAAACTTGTACAAATTGTGCAGATCCACCATCAAATAAAGCCATTGTCACTAAAATAAAACTTTTAAACAACTTGTCAGATATTGCTGAAAACATACTTGGACAAATTTGTCAGAAAACCTCCAGGCATAAAGGACTTTGAAATTTGCTCAGATGATGCCAATCTGTCATCATATGGACACTGTTACTGAAAGCATAAAACCTTTAAGGACTCACAGTACTAATTCAGTTCCCATAATAAACCTACGCAAACACCATGATATTAAAAATTCAATAACTTAAAATTTTGAGTGCTGATCAAACCTAAGTCAGGTGCTAATTTTAGTAATGACTGTTCCTAACTCAAAGACTGTTAAAGGACTGAAATTCCGTCAATAAAACGATGTCTCTATTTTTTTTCACTTACAACTAGGATAAGCTTCCAAAAGATTCTTTTTCCTACAACAGAACTTACATTATTAACCAATCCTGGTCAGCCTAACCCATATATACTCTATTTCTAGGCTGGTTCCCATTTTTCCATACCATTAGTACCGTGTGTATTTAAAGGGCTTCTTTTCAGGAAGTGTTAACAGATTTGACTGAAAGCACCCATGTGCAGAAAGGCCTTTAAAATGTGTACAAATAATGCTTATCTTCCATTAAATATAGTGGCTTTTATTAAAGATTGAAAAACCATAAAGCGACTTTAAAGACTAATTATTATTATTGTTATTATTATTATTATTATTGACCTAATGGTATGGCCCATTCAGACATGCATTATCTGTCTATCAACAGCATGTGACTCTGGGGTCTGTATTTCTGATCCAGTTTCACACTTGATGTATGGATGTGTATCATCATAATTTCAGTCAAGTTTGATATTGAGCACAATCCATGCATATTAATGAGGTAATCTTGCATAGATCCGAATAGCTGTTACCAGTCAGCATGTGACATATCCGGTCAGATTTTGTTAAAAAATTGAATATCTGCTTATATCATTAAGATCTCAGATGAGTTTAATAATAAAATAGATCCAGACAAACTAATGTATATGGATACATTTTGATATTGCATCTTATTGGCTGCAGCTTCTCATCTCTCAAGAAACCATATTTCTGATCTGACTTTGATCAGACTTGAAATATGGGCTTATATCATCAAGATCTTGGAAGGGTTCAGTGAAGAGTGATACCTGTGGATATATATGCAGTAATCTTGCATCTGATTGACAGCTTGTTACCATATTTCTAATCAGATTTTGATCTGATTTGGAATATTCTTATATTATTACTTACATCACCAGGATCTCAGAGGAGTTTGATAAATGAGATGCATGCATATTAATGAGATGATCATGTATCTGATTGGCTGAACTTGTTGCCATACTTGAAGCCAGATTTCTGATTGGCTGAGCTTGTTGCCATACTTGAAGCCAGATTTCTGAACTGATTTTGATCAAACTTGAAATGTGAGCTTATGTCATCAAGATCTTGGATGGATTTGAAAATGAGCAAAATTGACACACAGTAAAGCATTCCTCAATCTGATTTAAGTTCATGCACATTGTCATTTTCTGATTAACAGTTTATTTGCAAAATACTTTTTTTGCTGCAGAATACATTCCAAGTTCAATAAAGGTGCTACTATTATTGTTCTTGTTTTCTTCAAATTTTCGTTTTATCAGTTTCATTGAGTCATATCAACAACACACACACATGAACAAATAGTTTGTTTTGTTTAAAATATTTCAAGATTTAAGAAAGAATAACATTGATACAAACCATTCAACTTAGATGGATATTCCATATCAAAGCAAGAATAAAATACATGTGTGGGGGATGTAAATTGCAAAATGGGGACATGAGCCTACGCAGCCACACACCTTATAAACAAGGACCTTTTTCAGCATCCAACAATAAATTATTTTCTATAATTTCATTTAAAACAATATTGTTTGTCATGAACATTCAACTAAGTATATTCAGATGAAATCAGAAGCTAATTCATTTTGACTGGTGAAACTTTATTCAACATCAAAGAGATATTTTAATGGCAAAAATATGAAGCCTGAAAGATTTTCATGGCGATCCCTTTCGTAATTTAATCACTACCATTTCCAGACTTTAAACCTTGATTTTTGTTGAAATTATGTTATGCTGACTTGTACCCTGTGACTGTAAGTTTTATTTTTGTCTGCTATGTTTTCCACTATAAGCGGAAGTATACTTTGTTTATGAGTGAAATGCACAATTCATCTATGTCATTTATAAGTGACTTGTAATGCTTACATTACACTTATAAGTGAAGTATACTTTATACCTTATATACTCGCATATAAGCCCATTCGCATGTAAGCCGACCCCCCAAACTGAACAGGTATAAACACTAAAAAGTGCATGACCTGTGTATAAGCCAACTTAAAACTCTGAGACATCTCATTAGATGCACTAGGTAAGTTCTTAATGCATTTATTTAGACAATCTTGTATTTAAAAAAATTACATGTATACTTATCTCGAGGTTGGCATGCATGATTATTAAAAAGAAATGGTATAAACTTGTTTGAAAAGTAATTTATTTAATTCTCTGTTTTCTTATAAAGTTTTGGAAATAATGCTTTGAAAATTATGCTAATACTGTAAAAGCTGAGTTCTAGTTTGCTTTGATGTAAGCGACCTTACACCATACCTGTCAACTTTCACGCCAGGAGGAAAAAACTCCCAATTTTTGGGGTTGCTCCACGCCTACCTCCCGATTTCATAATATCTTCTGATTTTTGTAGAGAACTCCTGATTATTACATTATGTCTTTGATTTTCATTTCTTCTAAACAAGAAAAGTCCTACATGTTCTGTTGTATCACCTGTGAATTTTTGTTGTGACGAAATAATTATTTTAGTATAAAGCATTTGCTTCTTCACTAAATAGAATGTTAAATTTGAACATTATTCACATAAATTGATGATTATTTTTACCTCTGCAATAATACAAAAATAAACCAGAACAAAAAGATAAACCACAACAATACAACTGCCCACAATTAATTTCAATCCCAAGAATGATCACTATGAATACTGTTAACTCCATATGCTATAGCTCCATTTCCATGAAAGAAACTTACACGAGTGAACACCTGGCATTTTTATATCGTATATACCAATGTTAAACTGGTTTTAAGTTACCAGTCAAAATTCCCTCATATCACAAGCCAGTTTCAGAGTTTTAATGATTAACTGGCCTGTACTGCTGTCGCAAAACGAAAGACAAATTCGCCAACTTATAGGAGATACCGAAATATCAAGCTTTCCGTTGTATGGAAAGTTATGTTTGTTCAGCTAAAACACAAAACTAACATTGATTGATGATGTTCTTAGTTGATCGATATGAGAATTTTAGCCTTTATTATTACCACTCTTCGTGAACATGTAAATTATGATGGTTATGTGCCTTGTACAAATAAACGTTTGTTCCTTTTTAAAAATATTACCTCAATTTGTAGAATTGCCTATGTCATTGTAAATGAGTAACTCGTGAGCACGTGTTTCAATGTAAATGAAACGGCTATTAAGGCCTAGCTGAAATGTTATCTGGAAGAATACAATTTGGTCGAAACAATGAATAAAGCAAAATCTGCATCTATGTTTGGAAATAAGTAAGGATTTAAGTGATGCTATGCACACTTTGCACTGTGTAAGTACTGTACATTATAGTTCAGCATGGTCTCCCTGGTAAACTCAACTGGTTCGCGAATCATGAAGTCTGTATTTACCTTTATTTAACTTCGTGTTGGAGAAATAAGAAAATATGCACATGCCAAATAATAATAAAATCAATCATAGTACTTTTATAACAGTTTAATAATTGTCGGGTCACCAAAAGTTAACTTTTTTTTACATGCCTGTGTCTTAGGACACGGAAAAAAATTATTGTTTTGTGACCATAGATTTACAGCCATTACAGTAGTCAACAAAAAGACCTAAAAACTGTCAAGTTTAGACATTGGCCGGCGGATAAACCGACCCCCCTTCTTCCAGGCTTTTATTCTTTCCTAAATTATTCGACTTATATGCAAGTATATACGGTAAATGAAATGCATGATTTGCATATGAAATGCCAAATTTTAATACAAAATCCTTCATTTTTATGTCACTTATAATAAGTATAATATTATAAGTGATCTGTAAGTGCAGAGACTAGTCTCTTTTGTACCCTAATGAATATAAGTGACCTATAAGCTACATGCAGGTTTTTTTTCTTTGGGGATTATGTTTATACCAAGGTTACTATGGAAACATTACCAGGATTTTATACAATTTAAAGAAATATTTGATGGCATAAAACTAAACATGGCAGAGTACATTTCCAAACACACCCTCTGTGACTTGATAAAGATAGATTTTCTGTATCTATTCCGTAAACTTCAGAGATCTATGTTTGGTGCTGGGTGCCCACTTAGCTATCCAGTGGAAAAGAACAAGTAATTATGGCATGGATTTTATGCAAGTGGTATTACCAACAGGGACTCTTATGATTGCTTACAATTTAACTCTCAGTCATACAGAGAGTATAAATACTATATGTGTGACTGACAATTAAATTATAAGCAATGATATGAGAGTATAAATTCTGTATGCATGTATGACTGACAGTTAAATAGTAAGCAACAGTATGAGAATATAAATACTATATGTATGACAGTTAAATTGTAAGCAGTGATACAAGAGTATAAATACTATATGTTTGACTGCTGACAGTTAAATAGTAAGCAACGATATGAGAATATAAATACTATGAGTATGACAGTTAAATTGTAAGCAGTGATACAAGAGTATAAATACTATATGTTTGACTGCTGACAGTTAAATAGTAAGCAACGATATGAGAATATAAATACTATGAGTATGACAGTTAAATTGTAAGCAGTGATACAAGAGTATAAATACTATATGTTTGACTGCTGACAGTTAAATAGTAAGCAACGATATGAGAATATAAATACTATATGTATGACAGTTAAATTGTAAGCAGTGATACAAGAGTATAAATACTATATGTATGACAGACAGTTAAATTGTAAGCAAAAAATCAAACCCCTGTGGTATTACCATGTTCTTATAGCAATAGAAATGGTGCAGAATTATGCTTTGACACTAATCAAGGAAGACTGTCCAAATGTTTTGCCCTTACAAGGATTGGTTTTTCAAGAGAAATTAGCTTTTAGCCATAGAACTTCAGTTTTTTAAAGCTACCTGTTTTGTTAACTACAATGCATGATAGGGGGAGTATGGGGATAGACTCATAGGGAATATGGATGAGTCTCCAGTATTTTGACTAATTAGCTCCTGATAAAACTGTTGACAAGTTGGGGACACAGGAGGTCCATTTTCACTTCTGTGGTGGAGAAAAGTGATGCTGCAGATGGTGACTTTGACATGTACAACAGCTACAGTCTTCATCCACTGTTGATCATTTTGAAGTTGAAATATCTTAAAGGTGTAAATGCTAAAAGAAAGGTTAGACAAATAAGGATCTCATAAAGATAACAAAAATATGGAAGAGGCATTTGCAGAATGCCTTAACTACTTGTATCGTTTATGCTTGACATGAGTTACAGAAGCACTCCAACATGGCTAGGTAGAGTTTCAAGGTGTACAGTATTTGCAGTATCTTAAATGGAAGGGGACCATCCAAGAAAGGATGGCATTTTCGAATTTATATGATGCTGATATTGGTGATGAAGAATGGTTTGAAGTTTGTGAACATGAGAACTTGATGTAGACAATTCCTATTCTCATTATAGTGTACTAATTTGTCCGTTATAAAGTGTTAAATATGTATGCAGTTTCTTATCTTTTTGTTTTTTCTTTTCCTAAGTAAGGTTTTTGTGATAAAGTGGTTAAATCTCTGACAAATTAGTTTCACAAGTTTTTGCAGTCTCAGTTTTAATCCATGTCAGATTTTCCCAGTGTGGATGTAACATGTAATCATTTGGGTTTACAAATACAAGTACAAATGATGGCAATCTGTAATAATATTTAATGAACCAGTCAGAGTGATTTGGCTATTTATGGCAGTTATCACCTTTTTTGGATTTGTTGTGTTGAGATCGCTTTCAGTATTTTTGAAGGAAAATATTGATTATCTTTCAGATTTTCACTCGCTAAATAATATGAATACTGTTTGTATGTTATTTTGGTGATACATTCTAATGTTAACCATTCATGTTATGAAACAATATCGGTTAGAACAGCCTTTCCGGTCACGTTCATAGATGAGTTTCTGTATAGATTTATCTGTATCATCAATGGCAGTGCATGTACATAATGAACAGAAGAACAAACACCAGAAATAAAATGAATTCTTTTTATTTGTAAAACAAAACACTGAAACATTATCATGCAGGTGTTTCGTTACTTTCAGGCAGGTAAAATTATGCAACCTCATTTACCTACCTAGACCAATTCCAACTGGCACTGCATATTCATTGATACACAAGCATGATAAGAAAGATATTGCTTTTTTGGCCAAAATATTTGGGAAGTTTAGTAATTTACATTAGTACACTAATTATCCAGAGATAAAAATAATTATTTAATAGTGTCTGGATATTTGGGTCAGTGATGGTAGGCTTCATACTTTGAGTTCAGTAGTATGTGTATCCATGAATGTTAATGAGGTGATCTTGCAGCTAATCTTGTTTGCACTCTGGAAACTATTCCATGATCAGTTTTGATAAAGCCTTGTAAATACAGTACCGGTCATAATGGTTTAAATCATTATGACCTTGGACAATTATTAGCAAAATTCCTGCATTGGCCAAAAAGGGTGATTTTTGCAGCTGATAGTTGAGCTTGTTATAGTAAATGTCATACAGGTTATGTAGGCAATCAACACTGATCATTTCAGTAATGGGTGTCAAATTTTAGACTTTGATTCTACATACCTTTCAATGGCAATTTTTACACCTTATATGGATCCTATATTCCTTTGGAAGGTCATTATTTACATGTCCCTAAATCAATGTTAAAGTTTCTGGACATTTTTGGACAATATCAACTTAAAGGTGTGATCCATTACAATCCAGAATGAATGTTGCATGCTGTGATGTCACAATGAAAGCTTTGCATGTGGATAAGCAAATTTGTACTATCCTATATTGTGAGAATTAGACTCGACATGCTCTTTTCTTGACCCAGTATAGTATCTGGCCACCATTATAAAATTCCATAGTAATTGATAATTTCATCTGGAAGTTTCTTAGTAACAGTTAAGGTGCAGATCATTCAATAATCTGGATTGAATAGACTTTACCGAAGCAAAAATTAGTATTAAATTTTAAAATAACAATTTATATTTAATTTGAGTAAATGCACATACATGACCTGTATGACTTTTACTATAACATTTTAATGACTATTTCTAATCATATTTGATCAAACATTGTATATAAGCTTATGTCGTCAAGATATATCATTTGTTTTATCATGAGCATGATCTATGCATATTAATGAGGTGATCTTGGATATTATTGGCAGAACTTCTTAACACTGAAGAGACTGTATATATATCTGATGAAACTAAGAATAGATACCTTTCTGTTGCATAATAGGTTATGACTCCTTAGCTTTCAACCTTATCACAGGGCCTTCTTAAGAGGAATGACTTCTGGACTGGAGTCAAATGATCAGCTAAATGTTAACTGAGTGACAAAAGTCATCTGTAATAATGAGATAGCTTGCATCTGATTGGCTGAGTTTCTTACCTCTGTAGATTTAGAGACTATATTTTACACGCTTGGTATAAAACTTGGTTAATGGGTTTATCTCATCAAGATCTTGTATGGTTTTAATTATTCCTTATCTTTAGAATGGACTTTTATCAAGGTATAAAGTCAAAACAGTCAATAAGCAGAGAGTCATCAGAAAAGAATTTTGTTCAATAGTGACTGTACACAGGTGCACCTTTCAGAATTGGATTTTGAGCTAATAGTATGCACTAATTATCATTATTATTATTATTATTATTATTATTATTATTATTTGTCATATGTGCACTATTGAGCAAAATAATAAAATATATGTGTGTTCTGTGATTTATGTTTACCGGTAGTACAAAATTAATGTATGACCTGTTTACTTAAACTATCCTGTAAAATAATCAATACTGACTTAAAATAATGACTGATCTTTGTTTTGTGCACCAATATATAACCCTGATTTCACTACTAATTATTGACAGCTGACTGTAAGACAGAACTGACTGATTTGTAGGCAAACTTCTATAAATTAGGCTTGAAAACAGCTGTTTGTGCTTAAATTATAATATCAGAATTGGCTAGTTAATCATCTTACCCAGATCAAAAGACAGTATCTGCCTATGTGAGAGGCCTTTCCTTAATAGGGAATCAAAAGAAGCCATATGTAGCTATTTTTATATCCAATGAATCGAATCATCACTTGCCTTTACAGACAAGTTTTAAATATTGAATGACCCCTAACCTTGATGAAAAGGGATGTAACTTATATCTCTTCTCAAAGATGAACTTTTTTTCATCACAGATAGCTTTAATTCACAGCTAAAAAGATGAAGAATTTGAACTGTATCTGTCACACTGGCACAAAAAGTTGACTTCCATCTTTGCTGTGATAACACAACATGGTGGTCATTATATCTGGTGGAGGAAGAACCTGAAAAAAATACCAGAAAGAACCACTAACCCACGACTGGGGGTGGGGGGTGGGGTGGAGCTCCTGGCAAGCTTTCTTACATGCTCATGATAGCTGAACCTGAATCTCAAACCCACACAGACAGAGGTGAGATGTTGATCTGCAAAGACATTAGACTACTCAACCACCTGGGACTCGGCTTGGAAGAGAAACTTTGATTCGCTCATTCAGATAGCATGAAAGTTTATGTTGGGTAACAAAATGGCAAGAAAATTTATTTGCACTTGCAATGATTGGTTTATACATAATAATAAGATGTGAGGATATCTCTGCACTGTGAGGTGGCCATGATGGATTATTACCCATGGTGTGTGATGATACCATCTACCCTAATAATAAAAGCCTCTCTTTCAAAATTTGACATATTGACACTTTTGAGTTACATTTACAATGTGACTGGAGTATGCAGAGTACAAGTAGGATAGAAAATGTTTGCACATCGATTCACATGGTATTCCTGTGTCTAATAAATGCCATCCTCAGTGGTTTCACCCTTCCTTACACAGTGACCGCTTAAGGCAAGAAGAAACAATAGTTTGGTGATGAAATACCTGGTTACTTAATGCAGAAAGTAGGTGACTATTAACACACATATTTTCATATAGGAAATGGGGGTGGGGATTAGAATTGTTATTGTGACAATGTGACCACTATGTAAAAGTGACTGTTAGGGCAAGTTGGACTACAGTAAAATGGGTAGTATCAACATGCTATCAAGATCAGGACCTAGTTTACATATCATGTGGTCTTACAATAATTAATGGTCAGTCGTTATGTACTAAGGTCAGCCATATCATAGGCCCCTTGGTCCACTTGTTATTAAATTTCAGAAGTTTCAGAAGTCGGCATGTTCCTTAATTATTTTTGATGCATAGCTGACATGTCAAATGTTCATATCGTTAGAGATCCAGCCAAAACTACAGTTAACTAGTTCCATATCTGTACTACAGGAATGCTGCTGGCAGCTTTTTGTACTTGTTAGGAAAAAGGTTATGATGTTTCTAGCCTGGATGATCTAAAGTGTCTCTAAAAAATTTTCTGCTTTGGTTATGAGAGTAGCATTGGTATTTTAAATATTTTCCACCTGGTTATGAGAGAATAAGTAATAACGTATTAGTCTTTATATCAACAGAAGTCACAGCACATTCTTGAATAGGCAGCAGTAAATCTCAGACACCGTAAGGGACAGTGAAAAATAAAAACACCCAAGTTTTCATGTCCATCATTTAAACTGAGGCATAGCAAAGCCTTTAACCATTTATTGCATTATCTTCTCTGTCAATAGCAATACAGGTGTTTTTAATTCATTCCATTTCCATTTAAAATATAAATGCTCGCAGTGAAGCAGTGAACCTAAATTTCATAAATAAATTTATAATCATAATCATTTTTAACCATGAATGAGTTGAGAAAGTTTCTATGAAAAAGATGGAGGAAAATTATAATTGGACACCTAATATGAAAGCCAACATTTTCCTACATCACAGGATAATTGCAATACACTGAAAGGAAATTAAATTTTGCAGAGGACACCATTTTGTCAGTGTGAATTTTTATCAGGAAATGTTTATATGGGTGTATACTGTACAATAGTGTATTTGTCTACAATGTGTGTCATTAGGTCAGCACTTTTCCTTAGTACTCAGACTATAATGACAAGAGATAGGGAAAAGGTCAAGTACAAAAGTTGATTTAGTTTTACTCTTACATGCAAGTTTGAAAAGCATATAGAGTATCAAGAATGTGGAAAAAACATAATTGTGTCATGTCTTTTCATCATTATTAATTTTATTGTCACACTGTATTTTTTTTTATAAAACTAAATTTATATGATGACTTTTGTAACCTGTCATTATCAGTCCTAGCAACAGTTTTTGGTGTTCTGGGTTTTCTTTTGTGTATTTGTTATTGTTTTTCTCTTTTGTTTTGCTATCTTTGGCTGGGTTACAATATGTACTGTTTACAAGACCCCTGCAGTGGCCTCTTGGTTAGAGTATCTGCCTCGAATGCAGGAGGTCTCAGGTTTGAACCCCAGCCGAGTCATACCAAATACTGATAAAAATGGTACTAGCAGCTGCCTCGCTTGGTGCTCAGCATGAAGAGTTTAGTGCTAGGATTGATTGGCCTGGTGTCGGGATAGTGTGACTAAGTGGGACATGATGCTACATGTCTGCGGCATGATGCGCCAGTGCTAGACATCACTATAGACTGTCACACTGCAGACATCATAGCGATATGACTAAGATTTTTTTTAAAAGCTACATTAAAAATTGAAATCACACAAACACTTGCTTACAAGTCGTATCCAACTCAGGCAGCATAGATCTTGATCAGCCATCGCATAATGCACTGGGAGAGTAGGGTCATTGGTGGTTCTTCTTCTGCTCTGGTTGGTCCATTTATCAGTTAAGGTTTTCACAATCTTAGAAATTTTGCTGGGAAATAAGAATGCAAAAAATGTTAAAGTTTTTGAGACTTTTTTGGAATCATCTTGGTTGTAGTTTGTTCGAATTAAGAATGATTTTAAAAAACATTAATAATTGGAGTATGATAATATGAGATGGAAGGATAGAAACAGTGCACAGTCTAGCTATCCAGAATAAAAACAAATCCCAACCATGCTATGTTCCCATAACTCCTCTTGTTTGTTCTTTAGTCTATTACTTGAAAATTAGTGCCTTCTGGAAGGGGTAACTTGGATTAAAGATATAACTATGGAATGGCTTACTGGAATATCTCAAGTTATGAGTTTAATGCTACTGGCCTACAACTTTTCACAGTAGTTTGATAAGTTTTATTTTTGTACCAGCATGAAAGTCCTCTTGTTGATTGCTTACCTTGGCGATGTTGTAAATTATACTAATTTTCAATGATCAAGGTCTTACTTTCATGATGTCAGATAATTTCCTTTTAAAATAACAGAACCCACAAAGAAAAGGCTTCTCCAGATGTTTAGCGCCCAAACTATAAGACCCAATGAAAAATGACCACAGGCGTCATTTCACTGAGAAATATTTTTTAAATGATGAATTTAAATTTTAAGTTATTCCTATGTTCTCTAAACTCAAGATAATACATTTAGATACAAACTTGTGTTTAGTATGTATTGTTTATTTTGTTACAATTTAACAAAAAATATAAAACCTATGATAAAGGTCATTTTCAGATTTGAGTCAGCACTGAAGTTGATATGAGTGTTCTGGATTAAGTGAGTTGGGTTATCTATTTTGTTTTCTTTCTTATAGGTTGGACATGGGGTTGGGGGCCTTTCCCACACTCCATGAAAAATCCCATGAGAAATGCATTGTTTAGTATGAATATATGGTAGGGGAGAAATGTTACCATGGATATAATGGTATCTGGAAACTATTACAACTGTTTGGTCTTAAACTTAGTAATCGAAAAGAGCAAAAACCAACTAGTTTTATCAAATTTAACAAATATTTTATTTACCTTGAATACAAAAGTGAAAATTTAAACACGTGAATTAAATCCCACATAGTGCAAAAAGTTCTTTCACCAGTCCTAATAAATAAAGTTTGAACTAAATTCCATTGGTGTTGTAAATAAGATCTAACACTGATTTGTTGATCTGCCTTTTGTAGCTTGTGATATGAAGGTGTGCCAATAGTATTTTAAAGAAACAATAATATAATCCAAGATGTCCTTGTCTGAATTCACTGTAATTTTAGCACCATAATTACTTCTTTTAAGTTGGGAGTCCAACTGTAACAACATAGGCTGTGATCTGTCATTGAATAATGCGCTGGCAGATTAGGGTCTGTGTTGTTTGTTCTAGCGATCACTCCTAGTCAAAACCTCCACTGACACAGATCTGATTGTACTTAATGCTATGTCAGCTCCAGGTCTATACAGGTTGCAGTTGGATCCAACTTGTATACTTGTATATGGTATATAAACACACACACACACACACACACACACACACACACATAGATTACAGGCTGACAGCTTTCTTTGTGCTCTGTTGATGTTTAAACATGTAGTATACAAGACTGGGTCCTATATTCTGAAACCATGCTCAAGTTTGAAAAACAAATTACAAATGATACTTTAGTACTAAGTAAATTGAAGTCAGTGTTGATTTTAATTATGGTATCAGTCTATGAGAGGGAGCAATGGTGAGAAAATCTGACATTTCTGTGATTCTCACATTATTTTGATTCTACTAGCAAGGTTTTGGAAACTTAAAGCTTGAGTTTCATGTTAAAAAGGTTTTCAGATATGCTACACACACACACACACACACACACACACAGACACACACACAGACACACACACACACACACACACACACAGACAGACACACAGACACATACACACACATACAAACACACACACACATGCATTTGAAATTTCAACATACAAAAATACTGTTTATACTTGCTTACAATACTTCTTTAACTGCAGACTGCATAGTCTCTAACTTCAAACTGCTTAGACCCAGATCTGTTATCACTGAATATGATGGCGGGTTGGGTCTGTGTTGTTTGCCTGATTTACAAAGTAGTATATATAGTATAAAAATTACACTTTTGTTAGGCTTCATAATATAGCAGACATTTACTTTAAAAATGGTTTACAGTGGTGAAAAAGAGTTACATTATAATTTGACGTTTCGCACAAAAAATCAGCAATTATCCAGTCATGAATGATATGTGAATTGATGTGTGCTTACTTGATTTTAATGTTGCTTGCCCAAGAAATGGAAACTAAGTGTCTTTCCGAAAGGCACAATATTACAACTCCGTGGTCTTAAAATAAGTAATAGAAAAGAGTGAGAAGCAACAAGCTTGTAAAATTCAACAAATAATTTCTTTCCCTTGAATTCAAAGTGAAAATGTTAAAGAACTTAAAGTATTGCAAATTAAATCCCAAAGAAGCCTAGAATTACTAACACAAGTCCTAATTAATAAAGTTCTGAATAAACTTTAGTTGTATGCCAAATAATTCCCAAGCTGAAGATGTTGATGTTCCTGCAGTGGCTGGTAGTCTCTAATGTACTAGTATACCAGTGGCCTGAGTTTTAATGATGAGCCAACAGTCTTTTGTTGAATCACTGTAATAAATTTCAAGGTTTCCTTGTCTGAATTCACTATAATTCCAACTTAATGTCTTTGTCCAAGAATATTATTGAACACCTTGTATTTCCAGAGAAGAATAAATAATTTCACCCAAATTAGAATCTGAATACAACAGTATAAATGGTTTCTGCCTAAATGTTATTGCAGAAATAAATAATTTTTCCAATAAAGAAGATTATATAAAAAACTAAAACACAAAAAAAGAGCTTGGTTCTAAGATAAAAGTTTATTTTAAATGACCCTATATTTCGCAAAATTTGTCTCTAGTTTACCTCAACGTTGTCTTGTTCTGCTACAAGACATTATGCTAATATCGCTCTCTCCTATCTGTCTTACTATTATCCAGATGGACTCTAATTAAAATCCACTTGTGCCCCAAACAGAACATAACCCATCCCTTGCAGGAAGCAATTTATTGTGAGCCTAGTCCATGTGTCAGAGTTAATTGTTACATGTCATGCTGACCATGAAAAAATGTACTGTGAAAATATCTAAAATAATTTGCACCGTTACATGCTCTCAGATTTTAATACTGTCAATTCTAGTTGTATAGTATACCATCTTCATGTGAAACCACCAAATAATGAAACAAAAGATACATATATTTTTACAACTCGGTAATAAATGGGATTGAGCACCATACTTGACTTATAACAGGAATTGTGTTAGTAATTTATGGGGTGGGGGTAGTATCAGCACTTTGAAAACAATATTGGCTATATCCTGGTGAAGAAAGGGGAGTCATGTTCCTTTCTGAAGGACATCAGTAGTCTGGGTGAGTAACATTAGCCTAGTCCTGTACTGAGTTGCTAAAAGTTCCTTTTAAAGATTATTTGCAGTGCTTTGGGTCTGTGAATTTCATTGGATGAAGTGCTAAGCCACTTCATCCAATCATAATCCAGTTTCTCAAAGTTGAGCACTGTTCCTGCATAATAGAGACAAGGGATGCACACGGCTGTAATGGATTCATAAATTAGCAATTTTCTACTGCTGGCCTGTGCATAAATATATCCTTACTAAATACAACTGTAATGGCTTCCTTATGTAATGTAGTCAGACTTTTCATAATAAACTTGCAAAGTATCCTTTTGAAGTCAATTGCATTGACCATTTTTGGCTGATGTACCGGTTTAATGCTCTGCTATTTAACCTATTGATTAGTTACATACTAAGGGAGGTTGCTTGTGATATCCAATAGATGTTGCTGGTGCAAAGTGCTGAAATGATTGATCTGCTAAAGTGTAGATAGGTTTACTTATTGCAACCTTGGTTTGGGAAGATCTTCTTAATAGGTCTTATAGTAAATGTGTGCTGTGTAATGAATACCAAGATGTTATTAAAGGGTCTTATAATAAAAGTGTACTGACAAAGATGTTTTTAAAGGGTCTTATAGTAAATGTGTGCTTTGTAATGAATGCCAAGATGTTATTAAAGGGTCTTATAATAAAAGTGTGCTGACAAAGATGTTTTTAAAGGGTCTTATAGTAAATGTGTGCTTTGTAATGAATGCCAAGATGTTATTAAAGGGTCTTATAATAAAAGTGTGCTGCTTAATGAATACCAAGAATAAGTACCAAGGGTCTTGTAGTAAAAGTGTGCTATGTAATAAATACCAAGATGTTTTTAAAGGGTCTTGTAGTAAAAGTGTGCTGTGTAATGAATACCATGATGTTTTTAAAAGGTTTTGTAGTAAATGTGTGCTGTGTAATGAATACCAAGATTTGACCCCATGGAGCACTTATTCATGAGGAAAATGCTTCATTACAATGAACGCCACATTTTCAAGCATATTTCTATGAAAGAATTTGATAAATCAGCTGTTTATCTCTCTGGTATAGAACTAATGAATTATCAAGACGTTAATCATGCTGTTTTGCATCTGTCAAATGGATTTTCTCACAGCAATCAATTACTCCCCTTTCAAATATATATGGGGCATCAGGAACTTGAACTGAATGTATAGTTTATGTTGATCAATGCATCATTATAGAACATAAACTGTGCTTACAATAGAAGCAGCATGCTGACAACTTTGAACTGAATTCTCAGAGCTGAAATGTCTAATTTATCAGATAAGATCAAAACATGATTTATTTTCATAGTTATGCTTCCTGCTTTGATAATTTTTAGCCCACTGTTTTCAGCTTAAACATGAAGTCAAACACAAAATATAACTTTTACAGAAGAGCATCCAGAACTTATTCATATATGGAGAATGAAAATAAAAGGAAATATCTATGCAAAGATGTTAATGCTTCATTTACTTCACAATTTTCACGTCAAAGTTACAGTATTAAAAATTATACTGGATGATATCTGACAAAGAATAATGGCAACCATCCAAATTTATTTATTTCCATGGGTATCAATTTGTATGGCTTTGCAGAAGATGATGTTTCCTGTGGCACTTATATTAGTAAATATCAGAACAAAATCTATTACTGTCTTTACAAGCAGATTATTATTTTTTGGGCCTTAGATTTGTTGGTTTGTTGCAGTCCCTGAAATTGTACCCTATGAATAAAACTGACCTATTGAGTGAACAAACGCAATGCCTACTTATATGCATGAGCAAAATATGTTGTATAAAATCAGAGTATTTGATGTTGAAACTTAGCCCCATGTTAATTAGTGTTAATTCTTTTATGTTATGAAAATGTTATGAAAAATGGTTGAAAATGTTGAAATTATGAATATTTTAATTTGTATTTCACATACGGGGCATTTGACTACATAAAAGACTTGAGGATGAATGTCTGACAAGTGTGCATCTAAACCACGTAATGCTGTTTTCACGGCATTAGTAATGGTGGATGGTCCATAGATATAACTAAATGTTTGGTATGTACTGTAGGGCTTTTTGTTGCATTTAATGGCACTAAATTTAACGCATTATTGACTGTATCATGCAGTAGAAATGGAGCAACTGCCTTTCTCAAAGACACACAGAAACAGCTAACCAGGGTTGGCCTAGGTGGGTATCAGATTTGTCGCCCTTGGATTATGAGTCTGTTTGCTTAATCAGCTGATCTACCATGGCTACCTATACAGCAATACATTAGTTGAATTTATAGTTCATGACACTAAATTTGTATTTATCTTGCAGGAGTATGCTCACTGCTGCAGTAGCATCAGGAAAAATTGAGTTAAAGATAAGAAGACGGCGGAAAAAACAAGCCCCACTTCCCCCTACCTCAACAGAACCAGCAGCAAGTTTTTCACGTCAGATCTCCACACCAGTGTTGGATATTGATTCGTCGTCACATGGGACTCAGACATTCCATTCTCGATATTCAAGTCAAAATGGCCTGTCACAATCCTTGAACTGCATCCATTCAGACACTTATCATGACTATGTTAATGAGAGTTCTTTAAATGTGAAGTCATTAAATAGTTCATTTAATAGTTTGACTACATCAAATGATGATGTGTTCATGGAGTCTGCAGTAGAATCTAGTCTTTTACCACAGATGTCTTCCTATTTTGACAAATATTGCAATTATGTGGCTTCCCCATCATCACGAAGAAGAGGTGGGACAGCAGTTGAACTTGAGGAGTCAGAGAATTTTAATGAAGAAACATTTCGAACTCATAGTGCCTCAGCAGTTGAGGATGTTCTTGAGTGGAATAATGTGCCTGTTAATTATTCAGAAATGAATTCTTCAGATCATCAAGACCACACAGGACAAGGGGACATTCTAAAGCTGTTATCCAATTCTAATAATCACTTACATAGCACTATTTATCAATCAGATCCAGACTTGCTAATGTTTAACAAATACCAGAAAAGAAAAGTATCACGCACGGAAATGTACAGACTGCAGAACAACTCTACACCTGGAAGTGAATGTAGCTTGGACGAGCTAGACCAAGGCGGAAACTGTTCGCCACCTGTATCAGGAAAGGTGAGCAAGCTTGACTGTTTCATGAACACAACTTAAATTATCCAGGGCTTAATATCTGTAGCATTTACTTTTCCCAGATAAATGTAATCAAAGCTTTAGTATGAAAAAAGACAACAAATACAGAACAAGCAAGAGCAAACATCTGAAAGTAAACAGTAATATTAATTATAGCTTAGTCACTTACTGTTATTCAGATATCCAAAATGTCATAAATATCCATGTGAACAAGCATTGTTCATGTAAGTGTTCAATGCCATTTAGAAAACGAGGACAAGTCTATTATTTTAAAGCATCAGTATATTCTATGGATGGGGCACAAAGTATGAATAAACATCTATATCAGTCTTGTATGCCACAATCATATACCTAGTCTTGTATATTATGCTCATACATTGAAGTTTTGTATGTCACATAGCCATATACTTAAGTCTGGTAGGTCACAAAGCCATATACTTAAGTCTAGTATGTCACTAAACCATATACTTAAGTCTGGTATGTCACTAAGCCATATACTTAAGTCTGGTATGTCACATAATCATATACTTAAGTCTAGTATGTCACATATACTTTAGTCTAGTATATCACATAGCCATATACTTAAGTCTGGTATGTCACATAATCATATACTTAAGTCTAGTATGTCACATATACTTAAGTCTAGTATGTCACATAGCCATATACTTAAGTCTAGTATGTCACAAAGCCATATACTAAAGTCTGGTATGTCACAAAGCCATTTACTTAAGTCTAGTATGTCACAAAGCCATATACTTAACACTGTTATATTGCATAGCCATATACTTAAGTATACTTAAGTCTAGTATGTCAAATATACTTAAGTCTAGTATGTCACAAAGCCATATACTTATGTTATGTCATATAGCCATATACTTAAGTCTAGTATGTCAAATATATTTAAGTCTAGTATGTCACAAAGCCGTATACTTAAATCAGTATATCACAAAGCCATATATTTAAGTCTAGTATGTCACAAAAGCCATATACTTAAGTCTAGTATGTCACAAAGCCATATACTTAAGTCTGTTATGTCGCATAGCCATATACTTAAGTCTAGGATGTCAAATATACTTAAGTCTGTATTTCACATAGCCATATACTGAATTCTAGAATGTCACAAAGCATATACTTAAGTCTAGTATGTCAAATATACTTAAGTCTACTATGTCACATAGCCATGTGCTTAAGTTTACTATGTCACAAAGCCATATACTTAAGTCTAGTATGTCACAAAGCCATATACTGAATTCTAGTATGTCACAAAGCCATATACTGAAGTCTAGTATGTCACATAGCCATATACTTAAGTCTAGTATGTCAAATATATTAGTATGTCACATAGCCATATACTTAAGTCAGTATATCACAAAGCCATATACTTAAGTCTAGTATGCTACAAAGCCATATACTTAAGTCTCGTATGTTGCAAAGCCATATTCTTAAGTCTAGTATGTTACAGAGCCATATTCTTAAGTCTAGTATGTCACATAGCCATATACTTAAGTATGTTATGTCATATGGCCATATACTTAAGTCTAGTATGTCAAACATTCTTAAGTCTGGTATGTCACATAGCCATATATTTAAGTCTACTATGTCACAAAGCCATATACTTAAGTCTAGTATGCCACAAAGCCGTATACTGAATTCTAGTATGTCACAAAGCCATATACTGAAGTCTAGTATGGGGGCTGTGAGTTGCCAAGTGGTCCAAATTGCTCACCTTTACTGAACACTGCCATCTCACCTCTCTTTGTGGGTTAGAGGGTTTTCGCAGGTTCTTTCTTCACCAATTATACTGACCACCATGTATCACATGCTGAAAAATGGTATTAACAGATACAACAACAACAGTCTAGTATGCTACATTGCCATGTACATGTACTTCAGTCTAGTATGTCACATAGCCATATACTTAAGTCTAGTATGTCACATAGCCATATACTTTGGTCTAGTATGTCACATAGCCATATACTTAAGTCTAGTATGTCACATAGCCATATACTTTGGTCTAGTATGTCACATAGCAATATACTTAAGTCTAGTATGTCACATAGCCATATACTTCAGTCTAGTATGTCACATAGCCATATACTTCAGTCTAGTATGTCACATAGCCATATACTTTTGGACTAGTATGTTACCTACATCATGAATTTCATTCTGCTCAATAACAGAGATCTAGATAAAGCAATGCATTTGAGTATTTGACACATTTAAAAGGACAAAAAAGTCCATAAAGAATCTTTTTAATTTGTTCAAAGGCATAAAATAAATTAATTTTAAGTATTTAGGCAATGTTGTCTGAACAGTTGTTCTGCAGTTAGCATATGTCAGTATTTTCTTATCATGCATCAAGTTAATAAAAACTATGTACCTGAGAGAAACTCAGGTCCATGCACATTTTCATTAACAGTACATGTACAATAATCATAAGAAAAGTCATCAAACGCGGACTTGTAAGTGATTGCACCCAAAATTGGTCTTTATCACTGAGCTGTTTGACATTTTTCTCAGTCACAATAAACATGTTGCTGATTAAGACTCCATTGATATTGTATGTTTTAAAACATTCCCCTCCCAACAGGCAACATCATAATACCACTGCCCAAAAAACCATAGGACTCCTGGATCTGACCTCATTTTGAAATTACCATTGTTTTTACAACTATTTTACATGAGAAAATCTGTAAATTTACTACACCAGCACTAGATCTTATGGAGCCCTTCAGTAACTTGCATCATTTTAAGTAAACTTAATAGCATGAAGTCACTTTTTTTCCTTACAGGGATACCAAATTTTCTTTATTTTGTTCTTGCTACAAACTGCAAAGTTATAGACCGATTGAATGATTTGTCCATCTTAGGAAATAATAATATCTTATCCCAATTTTCTAATCTAAATAGCTGAAAAAATGACAATTTTTACAAAACCTTAAAAATTAAAACTCGTGAAAATAAATGGATTTATGGTATCAATAGATCAAGAGCTAGGCTAAGGTCGGATCAAGTTTTCATGCTTATATGTCAATATTTGTCTGAGTACTGACCCTTGTTTGACTTGGAATTTGTTCCATGTATTCAGAACACATGTTTCCTCAATTGTATCAGATTTTCTTGGGAGTCCATATTGTGACACAGTATTCATTATCATTTATGAGAAAAGTTTCAATGAATCGTAGGTGGAAAACTTCATGATGAAAATGAATATGTGTGTGTTAGAGTAATTTCTCCATTACCCTGTTAGCAAATTTTATCTGTATATCACTCTTTAAGAAGTCTCTGCTCCCAAACCAAAAAAACAGTATACAAAAGATTCATGTAATTAGTTCACAAATGCCATCTCCATGATTGTTGTAAGGTGAGGCCTGTTATGACTAGTATCCTTGATCACATCAAACTTGGATAGACTCTTTCAATGTGCTAGCACCAAACCATCACAAAAAATGAAAATAATAAGAATTATCATGTATACTTGCATAGAAATAAGAAAAAAGAGACATTAGAATGATTAGAAAATGTGTTTCTAATGTGTTTTAGCAGTTCATAAGCCATCATTTTGTGTGTGCATATAAACTATAGTAGACAGAAAATTAAAAAATAATGTGACAGAGGGTCATAGTTTCTATTTCAGGGTTAATGCTGTTTTGAGTTTTTGAGGTATCATCATGATGATAATATTGGACATTAATACAGATCAATTATATTGTATAGAAATGAGATTACCCTGAGCCCATGTAAATCTGTTTTTGTTTCCAATTCATTGCAATACGGAGTAGAAGCATATTTACTGCAATTAACCGTGTTCTCAGAAAAACTACAGAAAGATGGCATATTCCTGGAATTTTTTGCAAGTTGTAACCTTTGCCTTGGCTCTTGGCCATTCATGCATTAGTATTATCAGCATGATATTTTATCTCAGTTGTAAAAATGTGACACTGTGATGATACAGCTTTAGCTTCACAGTAACATCATAAAGTCAGTTACAAGAGAAAGCTGGATGCATAAACTGCGTAAGTTATTTTAGTGATACAGAGTATTTTATTGATATAGAGTATTTTATTGATAGAGTATTTTAGTGATACAGAGTATTTTAGTAATACAGAGTATTTTAGCAATATAGAGTATTTTAGTGATAGAGTATTTTAGTGATACAGTGTTTTAGTGATATAGAGTATTTTAGTGATACAGAGTATTTTAGCAATATAGAGTATTTTAGTGATAGAGTATTTTAGTGATACAGTGTTTTAGGGATATAGAGTATTTTAGTGATACAGAGTATTTTAGCAATATAGAGTATTTTAGTGATAGAGTATTTTAGTGATACAGATTATTTTAGTGATAGAGTATTTTAGAGATACAGAGTATTTTAGTGATATAGAGTATTTTAGCGATACAGAGTATTTTAGCAATACAGAGTATTTTAGTGATACATAGTATTTTCGTGATATAGAGTATTTTAGTGTACAGAGTATTTTAGGAATTGATGTTTAAATTACCAAAGTTTTGCCTTTCTTTTCAGAAGCGTCTCATCACAAGAATGCATCTTCTCAAAGATGACAGTGGTCTGGGTCTGCATATAGCTGGTGGAAAGGGGTCCAAAAGAGGAGACATTGGAATATTTGTTGCTGGCATTATGGAAGGAGGACCAGCTAGCAGGTTGTAATAGAAATTGTCTTATTCCTTCATATTGATGTTTTTGTTAAATACAGCATCTGAATACAATCGATAATGAACAACCATCAATACTTAAAAAATCCTTTTTTTGTTTGTTTGAATCAGAGGTGGGATGATTTGTAATCCTCATGGCGTTTTGGTTATCATTATCTAGGAGATGATCAACAACAGTGTTATTGCCTGGATCGAGTACATAATAAAATAAATAGATCTGAGCAGGGATATTGAATAGAACAACAGAAGCCCCCATATATAAAGGATAACAACTTAATCAATTACAGAAACAAACTGAAATAAAACATGTTATTTGAATGATTCACCTTCTCTTAGAAATCGAGCTATAAACTTTGTGCAAATTTCAATTAGCTATTATGTAATACTGATAAAATAAATTTTAAGATATAATCAAGTGACTGATTTAACTCAAATTGCTGGCATGTCAGCATAATCTGGCTTCTTCCAGTCTTTTTCAAATCACTGTTGGTGATAGGTTTGCGTTGTTGTGTTTCTTCTCTTTCTCTGTCTCTACATGTAGCCTCTTCAGGTCATCAACCATCTTAGTTATACTGTGCTCTTTTCCACTGTGCAGTACAGGTGTGGAGCTATTTTTTCCTTCAAATAAAATATAATACGCAACCCAAATACATGTCATGTTTGTCCCTTCTGAAATCAAACAATATTCCCATTCTTTTTACATCAGATCATCTTATCGTAATTAAGCAGAACTAAGCTAATGGTCAGTTTGCAACCTAATACACACTTACAGCCATATTACCATAAATTAATGTCTTGTCTAGATGCTACTCACATTCCTAATTTGGACCTCTTAAATAAACCATACACCCTGTTGCAGGCTATAAATCACTAGCTGAACATTTATCAGTTGACACATGTTCTTAATGCTAACCCCAGGGAGTCTTGGTTGAAAAGAATTCACAACTTAAGTACACAAATGAATTAATGGTCTTCTCTCCTGGTCCTAACTACATTCATGCTAATTATCAAGTCACTGACATCCATTCCCAGACAAAGAAAATCAATTCTCAACATACATGATACAAATCATTTAAGAAAGATAATTTACTTCTCTGAATTCGTGCCAGAAGAAATGCATAGAATCTTTAGGATACATGATTCCTATAGCTCTGAATTCGTGCCAGAAGAAATGCATAGAATCTTTAGGATACATGATTCCTATAGCATTCAAGACAAATAAATTCTCAGTGCATATCTGAATAATGCATGAAATTCCTACAATACATGATTTCTATTATATTCAAGACAGATGAATATATGATTATTTTCTGAATTCAAGGAAAATTGAAGTATGAATTTAAAACAAATAAATTCAACAATAATTACCAACTTACACCATTGAACATATTGTATGCAATTTAGACCAACCTTGTGCTTTATTGAGACTCACTCTTACCATGTAGCTGAATCTCTCACTTTCATGTACCCTACTTTCTGACACATCTCTTGGGCAATATTACAAGAAATACTTATTATTTCCTGGAGCTAAACTCTGGCTCCCTTTAGAACTTAGAATTACTAATTTAGTGAGGGAGATTACTTAAAGCTTTGAATTTCATCAAGGAACACACACACCCTTGTTTAGCTCAGCTAGTCAGGATTACCTTTTTCAGCTGCCAAAAACTTACTAACACTCCCATCAAAGTCAGAATAACTCTCTCTTGACTGCCTTTATTAATAAGCATTCTGGAAAATATAATTTTATGACACCTTTTTCAAACGGTCCAAGATTTCCCAAAATTTTGGCTCTGGTTTGTCTTAGCTTTGTCATTTCCCACTACATATCTGTCTCACCATTATCAAAAGACCCTAATTAAAATTCCAAACAAGAGAGGTTAACCATTACAAGCTGCAAAGTTATTGCAAGCCTAGCCCCTATAAGTCATATGGCGCTCTGGTGGCCTAGTGGTTAGAGCATCTGCCACGGCTGCAGGAGGTCACGGGTTTGAACTCCAGTTGAGTCATACCAAAGGAAAATGGTATTAACAGCTACTTCGCTAGACATTCAGCATTAAGATGTTAATGTTAGGACTGGTCTGCTTGGTGTCAGGATGATGTGACTGGGTGGGACATTATGTTACATGTCTGCGGCATGATGCCCTAGTGCTAGACATCACTATAAACTGCCACACTGCAGACATCATAGCAATATGACTGCGAAATTGTTAAAGCTACATTAAAAATCCATATCACACACACACATTAGTCATTATGGTTACATGCCATGCTAGCCATGACAGAATGTACTGCAAAATTATTCTAAGCAATTTTCCACCATTACAGTTTGTAACTGGGATGAGGTTCAAACAGATGTTTTATCTCCACTGGTTGCAACCAGCAACTTCATAAATTAGAGGGGCCTCGAGTGGCCGAGTGGTCTAAAGCACTCTTCGTTACAGATCACTGCCATCTCACCTCTCTCTGCGTGGGTTCGAGTCTCGGATTCGGTCAATGTGGGTATGTGAGAAAGCTTGCCAGTAGCTTCTCATGGGTCGGTGGTTCTTCCCAGGGTTTTCTAGGATTCTTCCTCCACCATTAATACCGGACGCCATGTATAGCCTTTCATAAGCTGAAAAATGGCTTTAAACCCCACAACAACAACAACAACATTATCATAAATAGAAGCTGAAATTTAGCCCCTGAGGTCTGTGTCAAGACTAGATATCGGTCATTTCTAGAAATGACCTATAAAATGAAAAAGAAGTTTTAAAAAAAAAACAGTTGTATCTTCAGCATTTTATTCATCCATTGCACATCCTTTAGTGGTCATTGAGTTATTATTTCTTGCCTTGACTTTGGGAGGGGGTATATTTTTTTGCCCGTTTGTTTGTATATGTGTTTGCTTGTTCATTATATCCACAATATCTTGGAACCTATTTCACCTACACTGATGAAAATTATTATGTGGATGTATCTTAGGAAGAGTAACTCGGCCATGCACAGTATTACACATAGATACCAAGGCCAGGGGCATTATGTCCCCCATCCTCCACACATCATTTTAAAGGGACAAAAGAATATAGTAGATAGTAATAATGTGCCATTAATGCTATAAAAGTGAGATAATCTTATTTGTTTTTGCCACTTTTGCCACCTTATATTTGTTGTCTGCACTGTACAATCCTAGGACACTTTCATTTTGTAATAAAAGTTTTATCAGGTGCTTAAGTAACTCATGAACACATTAATATGTTTGATTATCTGATTCACCTGAAATAAGTTGCATTCCTGATTATGCCCTGATTTTGTTTTAGTATTCACTCATTTAGTACCTTTCACATTAAGATAAATCATTGCCACCATAGGCCTTGAAAATGTGCTACACCAATGGCCTTGAAAACAGTCTACACCAGTGGCCTTGAACACAGTCTACACCAATGGCCTTGAAAACAGTCTACACCAATGGCCTTGAAAACATGCTACACCATTGGCCTTGAAAACATGCTACACCAATGGCCTTGAAAACATTCTACACCAATGGCCTTGAAAACATGCTACACCAATATCCTTGAAAACATGCTACACCAATGGCCTTGAAAACATGCTACACCAATGGCCTTGAAAACATGCTACACCAATGGCCATCAAAGACTTTTGGAACTCTACAAATTATCATACAGTTTGAATGATGCCAAACATGTTGTTTTAAAATGGATAATAAGTGCCATCCTAAGTTTTTATCACCTTTACTTTGGGAGGGGGCATAGTTTTTGGCCCATTGTTTTGTATATGTGTTTGCATGTTCATTATTATCCACAATATCTTGGAACCTATTTCACCTACATTGATGAAAATTATTATGTGTATGTATCTTAGGAAGCATAACTCAGCCATACACAGTATTACACATAGATACCAATGCCATTGACCACTGCTAGCACCAAAATAGAAATAGATGGACATGCACTAAATAAAGCTAGTATGTGTATTTTCTATTTTTTTTGTGAGCAAATATTGTGCCCAAAGGGTCTAGATTTGGGGGACAATGCACAAAAATGCACAAAATCCCTGATCATGCTCTTAAGTTGCAACTCTGTATACTAAATCTAGGTCACTGTGACCAAATATTTCATGCTTGGGTGACTTTTTGAAAATTTTCAGAAATTTGTTTCTTAATCCTGATTATCATGGGCCCTGTTTCACCTGCATTCATGAACATTGACACTACCATCATTCCATTCACCTGTCTGCTGCACCTAAGAATTGACCAATCACGTGTCAGCATTAATTGGTTGTTGTTGTTGTTGTAGGGTTTAACGCCATTTTTCAGCACACGATAGGCTATACATGACGGCCAGTATTAATGGTGAAGGAAGAACCCAGGAAATCCCTGGAAAGAACCACCGACCCTCGAGAAGCTACTGGCAAGCTTTCTCACATACCCACATTAATTGGTGATAAGGTCTAATTCACTGTACACATCAAACTTAGTAGGCAGCTGACCATATTTTAGTTGAATTATATAACTTTGAACATCAGTATCTAAGGGCCAACTTTTAAGTTAAACTCATCATGAGCACTATCGTCAACAGATTTGAATAACAAATATAAGAAATGAATATGCTGATGATGTAGGGTCAAGGTCAATTGGTATAAAGTATAACTCAGCTATATCATAGGGTGTCATCTTGACAATTGGTATCAAGTATTACTCAGCTACACCATAGGGTGTCATCTTGACAAGGTCAGTTGGTATCAAGTATAACTCGGCTATACCATGGGGTGTCATCTTGACAGTTGGTATAACTCAGCTATACCATGGGGTGTCATGTTGACAGATGGTATCAAGCATAATTCAGCTACACCATAGGGTGTTATCTTGACAATTGGTGTCAGGTATTGCTCAGCTATACCAAAAAAGGTTACATTTACGTAATTTTCAAACTTGGATGACTTCGTATTTTCTGCTATTTGTTCATTATGCTCTAAATATCTTGCACTCAATTTTGTCTGAGCTCATGAAATTTAGTATGTAGATCAGTGTTGTCCAACCCTTTTGACACCAAGGGCCACTGAAAATTGTTTTTCTTGAAGCTGAGGGCCACAGCAGGAAACTGAAAAGCAATGACTATATAGCTGATCGAGCTCTGGCGGGTCATTTAAAATCAGCCTGCGTGCCACGGGTTGGACAGCACTTATGTAGATGCAGCATAGCAACACAGCCATACAAAAGGGAGGTCACTATGACCTAACTATCATGCTTGAGTGACTTAAGTATTTTCAGGTATTCATTTATTACACCCTCAATGTCTTAGACCCTATTTTACCAATGTGTGAAAATTGGCATGTCATTGCATGTTTCACAGGAATTCAGGCATGTAAAAACAAGATCACTGTGATCTGTTTTTCACACTCAAGCAACTTTTGTATTTTTAACCATTCATTCAATGTGCTCTTAAGAACCTGCACTCATGAAAATTTTTATGAAGGTACATCTTACATCCTGAATATCATGGGCCCTGTTTCACCTGCATTCATGAACATTGACACTACCATCACTCAATCCACCTGTCTGCTGTACCTAAGAATTGACCAAACACGTGTCAGCATTAATTGGTGATAAGGTCTAATTCACTGTGCACATTTTACTTAGTAGGCAGCTGACCATATTTTAGTTGAATTATATAACTTTGAACATGAGTATCTAAGGGCAAACTTAAAGACCTAACAGTGTTTCCTACCTTAAATACTTTCAGCATGTTTTTTATGTTTTCTAATTTCATGGTGTTTAGTTTTGTAATCATATCATTATATATGTTTTTTATGTTATAGGTGTTAGAGCTTCTAAAGATTAGGCGCTATACAAAGTCCTCATTATTATTATTATTATTATTATTATTGTTATTGTTATTATCTCAGGGATAGGTTAGAGTGTCCGCCTCAAATGCGGGAGGTCGTGGGTTTGTTCCCCAGCTGAGTCATACGAAAGACTTACAAAAATGGTACTAACAGCTGCCTCACCTGGCACTCAGCATCAAGAGGTTAGTGTTAGGACTGGTTGGCCTGGTGTCAGGATAATGTGACTGGGTGGGACATAATGCTACATGTCTGCGGCATGATGCCCCAGTGCTAGACATCACTATAAACTGCCACATTGCAGACATCGTAGCGATATGACTGAAAAATTGTTAAAGCTACGTTAAAAATCCAAATCACATCACATCACATCTCAGGGATAGTAACTAAGTCATATGAAAACTAGGTCACTCTGACTTAATTTGCAGACTTAGAGTGATTTATGTATTACAGATATTTGTTCATTATGTTCTCGATATCTTGGACTCTTTTTCACCTCTGTCATGAATTTTGTTATGTGGATGCATATCAGCAAGGGTAACTCAACTTTACTAAAAGTTTGTTACTAGGACATAATTTTCATGCTTGAGTGACTTTTGTATATTCAGTTATCTATTCCTCATTCCTGCACTTATTTTAGACTCTACTTCACCTTCACTCATGAAAATGAAAAATTTCAAATTAATAATAAGTTATTAACCTTTGTGACTCACATTGTTATCTCAGATTGCTAATACAGGCATTATTGCTGAAAAAATGTGCAAACACCATTTGGGACTGAGTTTATTAATGTATATGTTTCTAAAGTGTACACGTGCGGGTGGGGGAGGGCAGAAAAGGTTCATTGACTCTTCTACATGTAGTAAGAGTTTACTGATCAAAGTAGGAGTCTCTTTGAATCAATGTTTAGCATTCCAGAATTGTTGAGACGGAAGGATGCATTTGATCATAATGAGAAGTTAAATATACTGTTGAGTGCTGATATTAACTGTACCTGAAAATAAAGTAGAGAAAATTAATTCAGTCTTTTAATAGACTTGAGCTGAGATCACTCAGTAGTGAAAGTAGCATTTGAATTTTTAGAATGGCTAAGACATTTCATGCACATGTAGAATTTTTTTTAAAATATTGTTTACCTCCACAGAGAAGCTTGCATCAAAGATTGGTCTATGCTGAGAGATAAAGTTTGATTTTGAGTATTTAGAAATTGAAAGGCATTGAATTTGTAATATTATGGTGTTTCCATAACTTTACAATGGGGATTGATAAGTATCACGAGTCTATCCAAAACAACAGACTACAGTAGTTCCAAATATGCATTTACAATTAAGTTACAGGCAATATTCTGGTTCTATTTGTGGATAACAAGGTATAATAAATAATGAATACCTTCTATCTACCTCTATGATGCCTTTTAATCAGTCATTCAGATATGATAACTCTTGGGAGGGATTAGTCTGCAAGTTTGCCACATTCCCTGGAAAAGAATATTTTGGCAGAGAAGGGAAGATAGTCCTTAATGGTCTCTACTACACCAGGCCAATGCAGATTCCCTGTTCCAGCTTTAGGGAACTTCATTATTGGACTTGTTTGCTACAATGCTTAAGAACAAACTCCACTTTTGTGTTTCCCAGTCCCCTTCCAAAGGGCCTGAGCAGCGGATGTTTTTAGACTAAAGTGGGATTGTCTGTTCGCTTACCCCTTCCTATACTCTTCAAGATGATACCTCTGGTACTTCACAAAGTCAGGGACTCCACTGCTCAGCTAATTTTGATAGCCCCTTTGTGGCCCCATCAATCATGGTTCGGCAATCTTCTCAACTTGTTAGTAGACCATCACAGAACATTACTTTCCTACACAACAGCCCACAGACTGCTCCACCTTTGTGTTCGAATCATGTCAAATGATCTCTCTGCAAAGAGTAGTTTCTGAACAAAGTTGCATCACTCAGTCCAGGAGATGATCTATGTCTAAGGTGTACATAGCCAAATGGAGAATCTTTTGTGATTTATGGTACAAAATGTGTCAGTTAGCTGTCCCTTTATGAGCACAGTGGCTGATTTTTTCTCTTTCTTTTAGAAGAGAAACAGTGTTCAGTTTCTACTGTCAGGAATTATGTTATATAGCAGCCCTATCCAACACTCTTTATTTTTAAAAAGTCCAGGTCATTGGGACCCACTGTCACTTAGCAGACCTAATCAATTGTTTTGAGCTGCAAAGACCAATGTCTCACTCTAAAATGCCTAATTGTAATCTTTCTTTTGTCTTGTAGTTTCTAAAAATCCTTGGAGTTAAACTTCCTTCAAGAACCTTACCGTCAAGAATGTTTTCTTGCTCTCCTTAGAGGCCATGAGACAAAGGAGTGAGCTTTATGATCTCTCCATAGAGCTGTATAAGGTTCAGTGGAAATTATTAGTTAATTTCCCGCTTCTGCCATCTAGATTTTTTTTTATTATAGCAAAAAGCCATCTTCCATCTGCTGCTCCACTCTTGATTGAAATTCCAAGTCTTGGAATGTTGAGGATGACCAGGACATACTTTTTATGTCCAGTTAGGGCTTTTCTGTTTTATTTGGCAGCTGTTACAGAGAGAAGAAAGGGTTACAGAGGAATCATTAAAGTTTCATCTGGTATATCAATTTACACCATTTTAAGGTGGATTGCAATAACTGCTAAAGAGCTTATCAGTCTCTTCCTGAGAATGACCTTCCATTCATAAAAATTAAAGCCCATGAGGTTTTGAGCCATTGTTAACCTCATGGGCTTATCTAACTCATTCATCACTGGAGGATGTGATGAAGGACACACAGTACTAATGATACGGAAAAATGGGAACCAGCTTGGAAATGGGTGAACATAAAATATAGTAAATATGGGTTTGGCTGAACAGGATTGGTTAATAATGTAAGTTATGTTTTAGGAAAAATAATCTTTTCAGAGATTATCCTAGTTGTAAGTGAAATTTTATTTTAGAGACATTGTTTTATTGATAGCATTTCAGTCCTTTAACAGTCTTGAGTTTGGAACACTCATTACTAAAACTCTTTGGTGCGGAATTGAAAGCATATGTTTCAAACACATGCAGGTCCAGAAAATGCCGCGGCTCATATCTTTTCCTCAACACAGAAATTGACATCCAGGTTTCATCTATACTGATAGGTTTGATCATGAGCACTCAAAAATTTTAAATTATTGAATTTTTAATATTATAGTGTTTGCATAGGTTTACTATGGGAACTGAATTAATACCATGAGTCCTGAAAGCTGCATTTTGGAGATCTCACACCACTACCATCTCTTTTTACCTTTGCTCATTTGGTCACCAAAGCAAAAGCATATTTTCCTTAGGTCCAATTGTCATAAATGTATCTCAAAAAGTGGCCAGTTCAGATACCATCTGGCAGTAGTCTTCTATTCTACAATGAGGTGTCAGTATTCCTTGTGTTTGTTTTTCTTTTACTAGTTGTGGGATCATCAGCCTTGCACCAAACTGACAAATTCAGCTATAATATTGAATGATTTACTTCATTTACTGAAATTAAAATATTGGGGGGAAGGGGGAATAAAATAATTTTAATGATATAACATTTCCCTGTTGCTATTGCCAGATTCCCTCCTCGCCCCCCCCCCCCCCCCCCCAGTTTAGGCTGCACCCTAAAATATACATGTATCAAAAGAGTGTTGTACATCATGTTTTGAAAAACAGTCAATCTTTAATATCTGGGTGAGTGTCCATTAATCCACGATTTTTTGTTATCTTGTGTAAGTGATGCATATGCAAGCAGTGTTTGGTTGATATTATAAGTGTAAACATGACTTTAATATCACTACATGTATCATTTGAGTGATGGAGGGAGTATAACTATTAGTGTAAACATGACTTTAATATCACTACATGTATCATTTGAGTGATAGAGGGAGTATAACTATTAGTGTAAACATGACTTTAATATCACTACATGTATCATTTGAGTGATGGAGGGAGTAAAACTACTAGTGGAAAGCATGACTTTAATATCACTACATGTATCATTGAGTGATGGAGGGAGTATAACTATTAGTGTAAACATGACTTTAATATCACTACATGTATCATTTGATGGAGGGAGTAAAACTATTAGTGTAAACATGACTTTAATATCACTACATGTATCATTTGATGGAGGGAGTATAACTATTAGTGTAAACATGACTTTAATATCACTACATGTATCATTTGAGTGATGGAGGGAGTATAACTATTAGTGTAAACATGACTTTAATATCACTACATGTATCATTTGATGGAGGGAGTATAACTATAAGTGTAAACATGACTTTAATATCACTACATGTATCATTTGAGTGATGGAGGGAGTATAACTATTAGTGTAAACATGACTTTAATATCACTACATGTATCATTTGAGTGATAGAGGGAGTATAACTATTAGTGTAAACATGACTTTAATATCACTACATGTATCATTTGAGTGATGGAGGGAGTAAAACTACTAGTGGAAAGCATGACTTTAATATCACTACATGTATCATTGAGTGATGGAGGGAGTATAACTATTAGTGTAAACATGACTTTAATATCACTACATGTATCATTTGATGGAGGGAGTAAAACTATTAGTGTAAACATGACTTTAATATCACTACATGTATCATTTGATGGAGGGAGTATAACTATTAGTGTAAACATGACTTTAATATCACTACATGTATCATTTGAGTGATGGAGGGAGTATAACTATTAGTGTAAACATGACTTTAATATCACTACATGTATCATTTGATGGAGGGAGTATAACTATAAGTGTAAACATGACTTTAATATCACTACATGTATCATTTGAGTGATGGAGGGAGTATAACTATTAGTGTAAACATGACTTTAATATCACTACATGTATCATTTGAGTGATAGAGGGAGTATAACTATTAGTGTAAACATGACTTTAATATCACTACATGTATCATTTGAGTGATAGAGGGAGTATAACTATTAGTGTAAACATGACTTTAATATCACTACATGTATCATTTGAGTGATAGAGGGAGTATAATTATTAGTGTAAACATGACTTTAATATCACTACATGTATCATTTGAGTGATGGAGGGAGTATAACTATTAGTGTAAACATGACTTTAATATCACTACATGTATCATTTGAGTGATGGAGGGAGTATAACTATTAGTGTAAACATGACTTTAATATCACTACATGTATCATTTGAGTGATGGAGGGAGTATAACTATTAGTGTAAACATGACTTTAATATCACTACATGTATCATTTGAGTGATGGAGGGAGTATAACTATTAGTGTAAACATGACTTTAATATCACTACATGTATCATTGAGTGATGGAGGGAGTAAAACTATAAGTGTAAACATGACTTTAATATCACTACATGTATCATTTGAGTGATGGAGGGAGTAAAACTATTAGTGGAAAGCATGACTTTAATATCACTACATGTATCATTGAGTGATGGACGGAGTATAACTATAAGTGTAAACATGACTTTAATATCACTACATGTATCATTTGAGTGATGGAGGGAGTATAACTATTAGTGTAAACATGACTTTAATATCACTACATGTATCATTTGAGTGATGGAGGGAGTAAAACTATTAGTGTAAACATGACTTTAATATCACTACATGTATCATTTGATGGAGGGAGTATAACTATTAGTGTAAACATGACTTTAATATCACTACATGTATCATTTGAGTGATGGAGGGAGTATAACTATTAGTGTAAACATGACTTTAATATCACTACATGTATCATTTGAGTGATGGAGGGAGTATAACTATTAGTGTAAACATGACTTTAATATCACTACATGTATCATTGAGTGATGGAGGGAGTAAAACTATAAGTGTAAACATGACTTTAATATCACTACATGTATCATTTGAGTGATGGAGGGAGTAAAACTATTAGTGTAAACATGACTTTAATATCACTACATGTATCATTTGAGTGATGGAGGGAGTATAACTATTAGTGGAAAGCATGACTTTAATATCACTACATGTATCATTTGAGTGATGGAGGGAGTATAACTATTAGTGGAAAGCATGACTTTAATATCACTACATGTATCATTTGAGTGATGGAGGGAGTATAACTACTAGTGGAAAGCATGACTTTAATATCACTACATGTATCATTTGAGTGATGGAGGGAGTATAACTATTAGTGTAAACATGACTTTAATATCACTACATGTATCATTGAGTGATGGAGGGAGTATAACTATTAGTGTAAACATGACTTTAATATCACTACATGTATCATTTGATGGAGGGAGTATAACTATTAGTGGAAAGCATGACTTTAATATCACTACATGTATCATTTGAGTGATGGAGGGAGTATAACTATTAGTGGAAAGCATGACTTTAATATCACTACATGTATCATTTGATGGAGGGAGTATAACTATTAGTGGAAAGCATGACTTTAATATCACTACATGTATCATTTGAGTGATGGAGGGAGTATAACTATTAGTGTAAACATGACTTTAATATCACTACATGTATCATTGAGTGATGGAGGGAGTAAAACTACTAGTGGAAAGCATGACTTTAATATCACTACATGTATCATTTGAGTGATGGAGGGAGTATAACTATTAGTGTAAACATGACTTTAATATCACTACATGTATCATTTGAGTGATGGAGGGAGTATAACTATTAGTGTAAACATGACTTTAATATCACTACATGTATCATTTGAGTGATGGAGGGAGTAAAACTATTAGTGTAAACATGACTTTAATATCACTACATGTATCATTTGAGTGATGGAGGGAGTAAAACTATTAGTGTAAACATGACTTTAATATCACTACATGTATCATTTGAGTGATGGAGGGAGTATAACTATTAGTGTAAACATGACTTTAATATCACTACATGTATCATTGAGTGATGGAGGGAGTATAACTATTAGTGTAAACATGACTTTAATATCACTACATGTATCATTTGAGTGATGGAGGGAGTATAACTATTAGTGTAAACATGACTTTAATATCACTACATGTATCATTTGAGTGATGGAGGGAGTATAACTATTAGTGTAAACATGACTTTAATATCACTACATGTATCATTGAGTGATGGAGGGAGTATAACTATTAGTGTAAACATGACTTTAATATCACTACATGTATCATTTGAGTGATGGAGGGAGTATAACTATTAGTGTAAACATGACTTTAATATCACTACATGTATCATTTGAGTGATGGAGGGAGTATAACTATTAGTGTAAACATGACTTTAATATCACTACATGTATCATTTGAGTGATGGAGGGAGTAAAACTACTAGTGGAAAGCATGACTTTAATATCACTACATGTATCATTTGAGTGATGGAGGGAGTATAACTATTAGTGTAAACATGACTTTAATATCACTACATGTATCATTTGAGTGATGGAGGGAGTAAAACTATTAGTGTAAACATGACTTTAATATCACTACATGTATCATTTGAGTGATGGAGGGAGTATAACCATTAGTGTAAACATGACTTTAATATCACTACATGTATCATTGAGTGATAGAGGGAGTATAACTATTAGTGTAAACATGACTTTAATATCTCTACATGTATCATTTGAGTGATGGAGGGAGTAAAACTACTAGTGGAAAGCATGACTTTAATATCACTACATGTATCATTTGATGGAGGGAGTATAACTATTAGTGTAAACATGACTTTAATATCACTACATGTATCATTTGAGTGATGGAGGGAGTAAAACTACTAGTGGAAAGCATGACTTTAATATCACTACATGTATCATTTGAGTGATGGAGGGAGTATAACTATTAGTGTAAACATGACTTTAATATCACTACATGTATCATTTGAGTGATGGAGGGAGTATAACTATTAGTGTAAACATGACTTTAATATCACTACATGTATCATTTGAGTGATGGAGGGAGTATAACTATTAGTGTAAACATGACTTTAATATCACTACATGTATCATTTGAGTGATGGAGGGAGTATAACTATAAGTGTAAACATGACTTTAATATCACTACATGTATCATTTGAGTGATGGAGGGAGTATAACTATTAGTGTAAACATGACTTTAATATCACTACATGTATCATTGAGTGATGGAGGGAGTAAAACTACTAGTGTAAACATGACTTTAATATCACTACATGTATCATTTGAGTGATGGAGGGAGTATAACTATTAGTGTAAACATGACTTTAATATCACTACATGTATCATTGAGTGATGGAGGGAGTATAACTATTAGTGTAAACATGACTTTAATATCACTACATGTATCATTTGAGTGATGGAGGGAGTAAAACTACTAGTGGAAAGCATGACTTTAATATCACTACATGTATCACTTGATGGAGGGAGTATAACTACTAGTGGAAAGCATGACTTTAATATCACTACATGTATCATTTTAGTGATGGAGGGAGTAAAACTACTAGTGGAAAGCATGACTTTAATATCACTATATGTATCATTTGAGTGATGGAGTAAAACTACTAGTGTAAACATGACTTTAATATCACTACATGTATCATTTGAGTGATGGAGGGAGTATAACTATTAGTGTAAACATGACTTTAATATCACTACATGTATCATTGAGTGATAGAGGGAGTATAACTATTAGTGTAAACATGACTTTAATATCTCTACATGTATCATTTGAGTGATGGAGGGAGTAAAACTACTAGTGGAAAGCATGACTTTAATATCACTACATGTATCATTTGATGGAGGGAGTATAACTATTAGTGTAAACATGACTTTAATATCACTACATGTATCATTTGAGTGATGGAGGGAGTAAAACTACTAGTGGAAAGCATGACTTTAATATCACTACATGTATCATTTGAGTGATGGAGGGAGTATAACTATTAGTGTAAACATGACTTTAATATCACTACATGTATCATTTGAGTGATGGAGGGAGTATAACTATTAGTGTAAACATGACTTTAATATCACTACATGTATCATTTGAGTGATGGAGGGAGTATAACTATTAGTGTAAACATGACTTTAATATCACTACATGTATCATTTGAGTGATGGAGGGAGTATAACTATAAGTGTAAACATGACTTTAATATCACTACATGTATCATTTGAGTGATGGAGGGAGTATAACTATTAGTGTAAACATGACTTTAATATCACTACATGTATCATTGAGTGATGGAGGGAGTAAAACTACTAGTGTAAACATGACTTTAATATCACTACATGTATCATTTGAGTGATGGAGGGAGTATAACTATTAGTGTAAACATGACTTTAATATCACTACATGTATCATTGAGTGATGGAGGGAGTATAACTATTAGTGTAAACATGACTTTAATATCACTACATGTATCATTTGAGTGATGGAGGGAGTAAAACTACTAGTGGAAAGCATGACTTTAATATCACTACATGTATCACTTGATGGAGGGAGTATAACTATTAGTGTAAACATGACTTTAATATCACTACATGTATCATTGAGTGATGGAGGGAGTATAACTATTAGTGTAAACATGACTTTAATATCACTATATGTATCATTTGAGTGATGGAGGGAGTATAACTACTAGTGGAAAGCATGACTTTAATATCACTAAATGTATCATTTTAGTGATGGAGGGAGTAAAACTACTAGTGGAAAGCATGACTTTAATATCACTATATGTATCATTTGAGTGATGGAGTAAAACTACTAGTGTAAACATGACTTTAATATCACTACATGTATCATTTGAGTGATGGAGGGAGTAAAACTACTAGTGGAAAGCATGACTTTAATATCACTACATGTATCACTTGATGGAGGGAGTATAACTATTAGTGTAAACATGACTTTAATATCACTACATGTATCATTTTAGTGATGGAGGGAGTATAACTACTAGTGTAAACATGACTTTAATATCACTACATGTATCATTTGAGTGATGGAGGGAGTATAACTATTAGTGTAAACATGACTTTAATATCACTACATGTATCATTTGATGGAGGGAGTATAATTATTAGTGTAAACATGACTTTAATATCACTACATGTATCATTTGAGTGATGGAGGGAGTATAACTATTAGTGTAAACATGACTTTAATATCACTACATGTATCATTTGAGTGATGGAGGGAGTATAACTATTAGTGTAAACATGACTTTAATATCACTACATGTATCATTTGAGTGATGGAGGGAGTATAACTACTAGTGTAAACATGACTTTAATATCACTACATGTATCATTTGAGTGATGGAGGGAGTATAACTATTAGTGTAAACATGACTTTAATATCACTACATGTATCATTTGATGGAGGGAGTATAACTATTAGTGTAAACATGACTTTAATATCACTACATGTATCATTTGAGTGATGGAGGGAGTATAACTATTAGTGTAAACATGACTTTAATATCACTACATGTATCATTTGATGGAGGGAGTATAACTATAAGTGTAAACATGACTTTAATATCACTACATGTATCATTTGAGTGATGGAGGGAGTAAAACTACTAGTGGAAAGCATGACTTTAATATCACTACATGTATCATTTGAGTGATGGAGGGAGTATAACTATTAGTGTAAACATGACTTTAATATCACTACATGTATCATTTGAGTGATGGAGGGAGTATAACTATTAGTGTAAACATGACTTTAATATCACTACATGTATCATTTGAGTGATGGAGGGAGTATAACTATTAGTGTAAACATGACTTTAATATCACTACATGTATCATTTGAGTGATGGAGGGAGTAAAACTATTAGTGTAAACATGACTTTAATATCACTACATGTATCATTGAGTGATGGAGGGAGTATAACTATTAGTGTAAACATGACTTTAATATCACTACATGTATCATTTGAGTGATGGAGGGAGTAAAACTATTAGTGTAAACATGACTTTAATATCACTACATGTATCATTTGAGTGATGGAGGGAGTATAACTATTAGTGGAAAGCATGACTTTAATATCACTACATGTATCATTTGAGTGATGGACGGAGTATAACTATTAGTGTAAACATGACTTTAATATCACTACATGTATCATTTGAGTGATGGAGGGAGTATAACTATTAGTGTAAACATGACTTTAATATCACTACATGTATCATTTGAGTGATGGAGGGAGTATAACTATTAGTGTAAACATGACTTTAATATCACTACATGTATCATTTGAGTGATAGAGGGAGTATAACTATTAGTGTAAACATGACTTTAATATCACTACATGTATCATTTGAGTGATAGAGGGAGTATAACTATTAGTGTAAACATGACTTTAATATCACTACATGTATCATTTGAGTGATGGAGGGAGTATAACTATTAGTGTAAACATGACTTTAATATCACTACATGTATCATTTGAGTGATGGAGGGAGTATAACTATTAGTGGAAAGCATGACTTTAATATCACTACATGTATCATTTGAGTGATGGACGGAGTATAACTATTAGTGTAAACATGACTTTAATATCACTACATGTATCATTTGATGGAGGGAGTATAACTATTAGTGTAAACATGACTTTAATATCACTACATGTATCATTTGAGTGATAGAGGGAGTATAACTATTAGTGTAAACATGACTTTAATATCACTACATGTATCATTTGAGTGATAGAGGGAGTATAACTATTAGTGTAAACATGACTTTAATATCACTACATGTATCATTTGAGTGATGGACGGAGTATAACTATAAGTGTAAACATGACTTTAATATCACTACATGTATCATTTGAGTGATGGAGGGAGTATAACTATTAGTGTAAACATGACTTTAATATCACTACATGTATCATTTGAGTGATGGAGGGAGTATAACTATTAGTGTAAACATGACTTTAATATCACTACATGTATCATTTGAGTGATAGAGGGAGTATAACTATTAGTGTAAACATGACTTTAATATCACTACATGTATCATTTGAGTGATAGAGGGAGTATAACTATTAGTGTAAACATGACTTTAATATCACTACATGTATCATTTGAGTGATGGAGGGAGTATAACTATTAGTGTAAACATGACTTTAATATCACTACATGTATCATTTGAGTGATGGAGGGAGTATAACTATAAGTGTAAACATGACTTTAATATCACTACATGTATCATTTGAGTGATGGAGGGAGTAAAACTATGAGTGGAAAGCATGACAACTTGTACTTGAAATCATTAAACAACACTGAATTGATTCAGTGCTAGTTTTGATATACATTTTAGTTACATTTTAAATTCAATAGATTTTGCATTTGCACCTAGGATTGAATCCCCCATACTATTCAAAATAGAATATACAGTCAATTTCTGAAGACAAACCCATGTGTGAGTCACCCTTTCCTAAAACCCAGAACAGCATGATGTGGCCATTAACAGTTCGAATGCATTAACCACTTTACAAGTTGCAAATTCTGCAGTGTTGTAAATAGCTGCTGTCGCTTATTTGGATCTGTGACATACTGAAATAAAATTTCATGCCAAAATTAAAAATATTCTGAAGAGTCTCAAGCAACAAGTTGCTTTTTGTCAAAAAGAACATTGACACTGATGCAAAAGCCTTGAATTTGACTTGTTTCAGATCCTGTTTTGGTCCCTAAGAGTGACACTGGTAAAATACATAAATTTCTCCATTGAAATCATGCATAGTTTCATGATTGAATCAAGTGTTCACACTCCTCAGTGCAATGACTGAAGTAACTATATAGCTCTGGTAATTAGGATTTGATTTGGAATGCAGTCTGTAGCACACAAGGATGCAATGATGTTCCATTTTTTTAGAATCCTTGTCAGAATTGGCAATAGATGTAGATTTTGTGTTGCATACAATAAGCATTTGTGAGTTGTTGATTATTACCACTATAGAAATGAGACAAAACAGTAACAGATGTTAGATGAAATGATGGAAAATAGCCAAAATATAGAACAATCTTATTTCCTTGATTCTTCTCAAGTTATGTGCAGGTGGACAGCAACATTCTTTTTGATAATTGACCAAAATAGGGTCTGTCAGTCAACCAGAAAGTTTTATTTGTCTAGACCAGACACGTGTTACATTATAGATAAAACAAGTACATGCTGTCACTCCTATGGTTTATTCCACACAGATTCAGCTTGGGTCTATCCTGCTGATTTGATCACGAGTATTAGAAATTCAAATGTCATGTTAATGTTAAGCTGTTTTTATAGGTTTACTAAGGGAGTCAAATCAATACCGTCCAGGAGTTCTCTAATCCTAACTTGGCTACCTGGTGTGTCTTTGGGCAATTAAAGGCATGTGTCACATGGATTGCCTCGGTACTAAATAATCTGTTTGTGTAAAATATCAAACCAATCCAAACTGTGAAACATTTGCAAAATCCTATTTTGGTCTGAGTTTAAGTTTAGCAAACCTTTAATAAAATTTTGTTCACCAAATTTACAGAACATCAGTTTAGAAGCATTTTTTGACATTATTTCTCTAATCTTTATCAATTTATGCTGTTGTAATGTTAAATTCCTATTCACTTAGATTTTAAGGGCAAACACTGAAGTAAATCAAGTAAATCACTAAATGTGCTTTAAATTAGCAGTCACAGTTGAACCTATCAGCTGCTATTTAAGTTTGTTAGATTTGCTCCAGTTAGGAACATTGTTAAAAGGAGAAAAATGTTGGCACTTAACATTCCTACTGTATTAATTTTATGCATTTGACTGCCAAATTCCTGTTGAATGGTGGGTTCATAAGTATAGAGAGGGTAAGAAGTGACATTGATTGCGAATAAGAGTAATATACTTGATGAAAAGACGGCTTAGATCAGGCATCAGTTTCTAAATTTGATACCTGTTGTACCCCAGGTACTGTTGTCAGTGTTACAGCTACTAAGGGTTGTTCCGCCTTTTAAGTCAAGTATAAAATCAGAAGTATAAATAAATGAAAAAAAATTGGTACATTTGCTGTGTGCCAATGTAATTTGCTGCAGTATTAAATGTGCCAGTGTCATTTGCTGCAGTATTAAATGTGCCAGTGTCATTTGCTGAAGTACAAAATGTGCCAGTGTCATTTGCTGAAGTACAAAATGTGCCAGTGTCATTTGCCGCAGTACTAAATGTGCCAGTGTCATTTGCCGCAGTTCTAAATGTGCCAGTGTCATTTGCCGCAGTTCTAAATGTGCCAGTGTCATTTGCCACAGTACTAAATGTGCCGGTGTCATTTGCAGCAGTATTAAATGCGCCAGTGTAATCTGCTGCAGTACTAAATGTGCCAGTGTCATTTTCTGCAGTACTAAATGTGCCAGTGTCATTTGCCACAGTACTAAATGTGCCAGTGTCATTTGCCGCAGTACTAAATGTGCCAGTGTCATCTGCTGCAGTACTAAATGTGCCAGTGTCATTTGCTGAAGTACAAAATGTGCCAGTGTCATTTGCTGCAGTACTAAATGCGCCAGTGTCCTCTGCTGCAGTATTAAAAATGCCAGTGTCATCCACTGCAGAACACATTGTGCTTGTGTCCTTTTTTATACAACAATTTAAATAGTGACCTATTTAGTTCTACCCACTGATAAGGCCATACAAAATTATGTGTGGTTCAGGTTACCCAACCGACCCTACTGTTTATCCTCCAACCCTAATGGTTTCTTTTCGCTTAAAGAAAAAATGTTGCTGAGTCGCCGGCCCCATCTGCAACGATGACTATTTGTACCCATTTAGACCATACCAAAGTAGCATTTGGAATACTCGGTTTTATTGGCTCATTTGCTTGTAAAATGGACATGCGCAGCTGTGAACAATAAACAGACCTGTTTCAGTCAAAACACCCAGTCATCAGCCTGAAAGAAGAATTTTTTTGGTCATGTAAGCCTGAACAACACATATAATTTTTGTTGGTCTAAGGGTGGAAGAAAGCAGAAAAATATGCACAATTGCATCAGTTAAGCTTTAATTTTAGAAACCTTGTTAGGCACTTGAAGCAGATATATTTTTACAAACGTTCCCTACCCTGTTTGTAAATTTTGGGCATATCACATGCACCTATCACAGTAACCACAAAATAATGATCTAGTCCAAAAGTAAATGAGCACTATGTAATTCCAATGAATAATTTAACTAAATAATTCCTCTCAAAACTAGAGCTGAACACAACTAGAAGACTGACTCCACTAGACATACAGAGTCTCGGATTCGGCCAATGTGGGTATGTGAGAAAGTTTGCCAGTAGCTTCTCAAGGGTCGGTGGTTCTTTCCGGGGATTCCCCAGGTTCTTCCTCCACCATTAATACTGGCCGCCATGTATAGCCTATCGTGTGCTGAAAAATGGCATTAAACCCTACAACAACAACAACAACAACAACCACTAGACATATATTAAGATTGGAATAATTAATTCTGTTCATCACAACCTTCATATAAAGACCTTTGACACAGTAAGTGGACCAGGATATGGGTAATTTTCCTATCAAATTTGTAAACAAGTTCACCTCTAGAACATTCTAAATTTCTATTTAAAAAAACCTTGACCCAAACATCAGTAAATAACCATTTTGTAACTTACAAACAAGCAGATTATTTGTAACTTACAAACAAGCAGATACACCTTCACTAGAACCTTCCAAGGTCAAAGGGTCATGTCAACATGTTTACATTATCTTAAGGTACAATATGTACAATCATGTACAGAAGTTAGCTATGTAATATATATTTACAATTGACCCTTACAATCTACAATCATGGACAAAAGTTAAACTCATGTTATATATATAATAACAGTTGACAAAGATGAAGCTTAGACAGGTGCTCAATGTAGTGCATGTTAAATTTGCTGATTTCTGGTATTGTGTCACTATTGTATAGTTGATACACTTATAAATCCGTGTACTTTTATTATTCTTTTCAGACAATTTACATATCAAGCAGCACATTTTATTCATTTTATATAACCAGATATGAAATAGGCCAGATGCTAGCACTAGTAATGCATAACTGGTCTTTGGCAAAAAAGATCAGTCCTGTATCTCAGACCACTGTAATTTTCAGGCTCAAATATTCATGTTTTTTATATTTTTGTCACAGGGATGGGCGATTAAAAAGAGGGGATGAACTTCTAATGATAAATGGACAGAGTCTGATTGGGCTAGCCCATCACGAGGCTGTTGAAGTGCTTAGAAATTCCCCTAGACTGGTTCAGCTGGTTGTGGCAATGAAGGTGAGTTTATAAATGACAGAGACATGGCATATTTATTATAAAAATTCATATTATGGGAGCTTTAGAAAGGAGGTACTAAATAGATTTTATTCAGTGGGAAAATAATCCATGCATAAGATGCAATTCGCATCAGTATGGTCTCGGTTTGCATCAAGTTATACAAATTCTGATAATTAATAAATTAAAGTCACCAAATTATTTTTATTCATATTAACTCCAGTTACTTTAATATCAATAGCTCTCTAACTTTTGTTGCACTTTGGTGTACATACTCGAAGAGTTGGTTCCCTTTGGCCATGTTGCAAGTTCTTGTATTCTTCAAAGGTGGCACAAGAATTTCTCAGGTTGCCAGATTTTACCCTGAGAAAAATATCTATGTACTTGATTATCTATTGTACCTGAAAAGGGCTGAACTACGGAAATTTCCTTTTCTGAACGGGCTCTTTTTCAATTTCATCCATGAACCATTATTAAGTAAAACAGTAGAACCTAGCTTGAGAGATCACCAATTCTGCCATCAAAATGAAGTTTCTCAAGACAGGTGGTCTGTTATTACTGGATGGAACACTATATAATTGATTATCCAGTTCATTGAAAATGTAGTATTTCAAAACAGGTTGCTTACCCTGACAGTGGTCTGACAAGACAGGTTTTTCTGTATTTACTTTCATAATCCTTTTATTTAACAGAAATTTGCCTTTTTAAACAAATTTGTTTATTTATTGCTAAATTATGCATTTCTGTATGTTACTTTATTAAGAAATGTTGTATATTAACATCATTTGTACAGCTTCCAAGCACTAGCAGATGTGTGGGCAATTTCAGCCCAAAAATATGCAGACAGCACCATAACCCCTCAGTTTTCAGTCACCAGATTGGTTGTTTTTGTTAGCTCTTCTGGTTATAAACCAAGAGAGTTTATGCAGTTGTCTCTTGTCTGACAGCCCTTTGCAATAGTATGTAATTGTTATTCCTTCTAAACTACTTACAGTAATGCCATGAAACTTGACACACATACACATGCACATTCAGACCAGGGTATAATTGGTTCTAAATGAAAATATTCCTGCACAGAATGGAATATGGCCTCCACAGTTCCCATTTTGCAAATTGTTTTATCATTATTCCTCAAGAACAGTTGGTCATGTCAGCATGAAATTTTCCCTACAAGACTTCTTATGATGTTCATTGATCTGATATTAAAATGGTGCTAATCTGACCTCCAGTATGGGGCATTCTTGAAAGTATCACTATTCCTGGTTGGATGGTCATACTAACACGGATTTTCACCGAAAAACATAATAATGTCACGTAAGCCCCAAATGAAGATGGTGCCAATCTGTCATCCAGTATGGCCACCATTTCAGCCATCTTGAAAATTTTGTTATTGTGACTCCTTCTCAATATGGGGTTTTAACTGAAGACTTCGTATGTTGTCTATTCGGTTGTAAATGAAAATGGTGCTGATTTGACCTCAGATATGATTGCCATGCCACCATATTGAAAATCTTGCTATTGCTGCTTCTTCTAAATAGATCCTCATATTGATATGGGTTTGTCACCAAATGACTTCCTGTGATGTCTAGTGGGTTCTAAATGAAAACTATAAAGATCCGACATCTGAATAACCTTCATGGCAGCCATATTGAACTTCTTCCTGCACGAAAAGTAATATTAATATGGTTTTTATTACCAGAAGACTTATGATGTCTAGTTGGTTCTGAATGCAAATGGTACCATTCTTAAATCCAATATGGCCACAACAATTGCCAGTTTGAAAATCTTGTTATTACTCAAGAATATCGGAGATGGCTTCAACACTCAGCAGTTCAATAGATGAAATGGTCTAAACGTCATTGTTTAAGTTTTTAGTATGGCTTCAACACTCAGCTGTTCAATAGATGAAATGGTCTAAACGTCATTGTTTAAGTTTTTAGTATGGCTTCAACACTCAGCAGTTCAATAGATGAAATGGTCTAAACGTCATTGTTTAAGTTTTTAGTATGGCTTCAACACTCAGCAGTTCAATAGATGAAATGGTCTTAACGTCATTGTTTAAGTTTTTAGTATGGCTTCAACACTCATCAGTTCAATAGATGAAATGGTCTAAATGTCATTGTATAAGTTTTTAGTATGGCTTCAACACTCAGCAGTTCAATAGATGAAATGGTCTAAACATCATTGTTTAAGTTTTTAGTATCTAGCTCAGTGAATTGTCTCATCAAAGCTTGGGCTCAGCATGCAGACTATTTCTATTCTAGTTCTTTGTTTTATGAAAGTTTTGAGGGTTACAGTAATAATGACTGCGGGTAAAATGCATTATGCTTATTGGCGTTTTCTTTTAAAATTTATCAAAAATTATTTATGCACCAAAAACAATGTAAAAATTCAGTCCTAATTTACTTTATACAAAAACATTTATATAACCAACCTAAAATTCGGCATTATGGGTAATTGTTTTACCCTGACTGACCTCTGAACTTGAGACCTTTTCAGTGTGTAGAAAGGAACATTGTTTGTAATGGCAAGAGAACTTTCAATTTTCGTATTTTGAATATCGTACATGTATCCTGTTTTGGGGATAGCAGTTACAGGTGAATATAGAAGAATTGTTATCTCCATGCAATACTAGGGGATATTTTGTTACCCTCTATCTATCCATCTGTCAATCCATAACCAAATTTCTTAATTTATTTGCTAAACTTTTTAAGTCTTGGTACATAGGTTGGCTACATGATAACCATTTATAAGAAGGGTATGGTTTTGGTGTCTGCACCCTAGAGCCCCTGGGAGGGATTCAAAGGTCAGATATGCACAAAATTGCAGATACAGTAACATTTTCTTTTAATACTTTTGACCGCACTGTAAATATATAGTTGTACATGAAGACACATAGATGTAATGGGTTTTGGTTTATGGACCCCAGGGTCAAGATCATTGCAAGGGAATTAGGTCAGTTGGAGAAGGAGAATACATAATAGAGTGAGTTATGGAATTATCTCTGGTTCATTTCATGAAAGGACCATGGCAGTTAATCTTGTTCTGCAGAATAATCATTGGTAAGAAGTTTCATTGATTTAGACTTCCAAACTTAATCACAGGGAATATTTTCTCAGTTTAGAATATATTCATGTGTTTTTTTTAGCAGTTTGGGAATTAATCTTTTCCAGGTCAGGAAATCCTCATCTCAAGCTTCTTCCTCCATTACGACTCCCACACTAGCCGATGACATTTTCGTACAGCCTTCCATTCCTGAGGTACAAGCACATACACCACAGGGAACTCTCATCAATGTCGATGAATTGTTTGAAGTAAGTTACTTTTTGTGGAAATTGTAATTGTGATTTTCTAGACTGATGTAGATCATAAAACAATCAAATCTCAGAAGTCCTTTTGGATAAACCATTGACAGAGTTGCATCAAATCTGCAACTTCTGGGGACATACTATAGTATATGTAATATCATTGTGCACCTAACAAAATATTATATAGGTAAATTTTGTTAGGTTAAAGTTCATTCTAATAAATGCACATGAAATCATAAACATCCTCTCTATCTGTGTGTGTGTGTGTATATATATATATATATATATATATATATATATATATATATATATATATATATATATATATATATATATATATATATATATATACACACACACACACATATACACATACATACATACATACACTAGAAGAATCAGATCCCCTTTGCTTTTGAGTCCTCTCCACTATGGAGAATCATTCTTTCTCCCAATATGGCCATGCCCAATGAAGCACTTGGATGATCTGTTTTTAAGACAAAAGATAAATGGTCACAAGACAGGTGCGTGTTCTGGTAGGTTCCAAGGAAATCATAAGATGTTCTTGATGTTTTTTTGCAGCAGTTCTATTTCAGAAGAATGCTAGAACTGAGACACGTGTACTTAGAAATGGATAATTTTTAGATGAGTTTTTGACCCCAAAAGAGGTGTGTATTTGTAATACATTATATATGAAACCAAAATATAAATCAGCACAGAATAATGAAATTTGAATGCACTGTATTTAAAGGAATAGGGAATGTACATGTTGGTTTGTTATTATTTGATTACCTGTCTTTCAGAACTTGCTTATATGTTCTGCCTGCACACATGATTTTGGGCCCTTTAGTACTACAAGAAAATATATAGGTTATCCATGAAGTACCTCGAGAGATAATTTGATAGGTATCACATGGCAGGTAGTGATGTCAATGGATCTTTAGCAACCAGTCAACAGATCTAACTACCTAGTCAGGCTCAGATGATTTATTTTGTGGGTATTTTTTCATCAATGAAAATTGTAAAGTCATTTTCCCGACTTCTTCGTATGCCTGAACATTTTTTACCTATCAGTTTGAGCCGTGTTGAAGAGTAACAATGAAGAGGGTAGTTAGTGATGACATGGTATCGGGATCTTTGAAGGATGCGGCTGCTATTTTGCAGAGTGAAGACTCAGGAATACACAATGGTTTGTACTGATTTACAGCCTGAATTTCATATTAAAAAAGTGAGCAACACCCATGTTACTCTTCATTGTTTCAGAGTATAGATTCAAGCAGAAGCAATGACATTCTCTATACTGTAATCCCTGTATTTTAGTTGTCATTATTTTAACATTCATTTATATTTTTTTCATTTATGCATTATAGTTTAGGTTGTTTTCTTTAATTCAAATAAAAAGGAAAAGCCCACTCAGAATACAAGACTATGATAATGAATGTCAGTACACACCAAAGACTAGCTCTTTCTGTAATCTGTAAACACAGGCACCATAGTTCAGATTTCATCACAAGTACTTCCACTGATTATGTAAACTAAACAAGCACAAATCTACTCCTAATATCACATTGACTACTTAATGCTTACTCTCTGTATAATTTGAAACACAAACACATGAAAACTAATGTTGCTTTGTCAAACTTTATTTCACTTGCAGAATCAGCATGCTGTTTAGAACCTGCGTTTTTTCCTTTTCATTGCTCAGAATGTTTACAGATGATTGCAGAGTGATTTGAAAACATTCAAGGATGGTCAGAATTATCGTGTACAATTTCCTCACAGGTTTCATTGTGGATATTGCCAAGTGCTGAACTCAGCAATCGAGTGCTTAAGCCATAAAGAGATGGATATTAAGAGAAAAAGAAGGTTGACTTGACATTTTAATTGCAAACAGCTTAAACAGACATGTGCTGGAAGTATCCCTGTATGAGCACCTGAAACATGGACCTTTGGATGAAAATGAGCCTCTACATGAGTAATTTGTCTGAGATATGTGTGTTTCTTTAGAATTCATGTTGATGTATTTAACGAGTTTTTACTACTCCAGTGACTGTTTGGGTCTCATTTAATCAGTCATTGCTACTCTAGTGAGAATGTTTGGGTCTCATTTAATCAGTCATTGCTACTGAAGGGACAGTGTTTGGGTCTCATTTAATCAGTCATTGCTACTCTAGTGACAGTGTTTGGGTCTCATTTAATCAGTTGTTGCTACTCTAGGGACAGTGTTTGGGTCTCATTTAATCAGTCATTGCTACTCTAGTGACATGATATATTGTATCAAATCTATATATGTACTCATGGGCCCTGGTTGGCCAAGTGGTCTAAAGCACTCAACTTTATGGATCACTGCCATCTCACCTCTGTCTGCATGGGTCCAGGTCTTGGGCCCAACTAATGTGGGTATGTGATAAGGCTTTCCAGTACATGTAGCATCCTGTTGGTTGCAGGTTGTTACTGAAGTTTTCCTGAGTTCTTCAGCCACCAATTATACTTGCTGCAATGTATCACAGGTGACCAATGCAAGCTTGATGTTGAAAAGAAAGCAGTAACCTGAAGGAAAAAAATCATACAGAGTGACAAAATTACCTCAGTTTACCCCCATTACCTGTTTTGACATAGGAACTTGTCTATCTTACTATAGAAGAGACAAGGTAAGAAACTTCCCAACACATCGCTGATCTAATTGATCCATTACTGTAGTAATCATCAGTAATTTCAGTCCATGATGCAACCAGTAAATAAATGCTGACAGATAGCAGCTGCTTCATTGATGATTTCAGGTAAACTATTGCCGGCTTATCTTCCACCAATCAAAATTTCCAGTAAATCAACATCAGCAAGGATGTTATTGGGACAAAGTTTATCACAGGTCATCAGTGAGATTTGCTTTTTATGACATGATCACGAGTGGCAAGGCCACTTCTGGTTGCTCCTTCAAGCAACGATTCATCATGTGGTTCCAGAGGGCTGGGGAGTGCCCCTAATTCAGCTGATGCCTTTTGTTTCTTCTTATTCCAGATCTAGTTGTTATGCCTAATTTTCTCTTTTCTTTTGATGCTGTTTCAAGTTGATGCTTCACGTCTTGTTTTTCTCCCTTTTTCTGTTTTACAGTTTCAGCATGTTCCATTACTACCTGGTTAAAGATTTCAAAATTATTAATATCTTCCTCAGATCTAATCTACTGAGTATTAGCAGCAACATGATATACTTCTTTTACCCAACCAGAAACATTTAGAGTTAATATATTCAGATTTTACAAATTGATCCCTATCACTATATTCAAAGGCGGCAATATCAAGCATTTAGCAGCAATAACAAGTTTCTCAGTAAATTGATCTACTATGTTAGTTCTAACTTTGGGTTGTAGTTGAATAGGTGGTGTAGTGGGTTGAAGACGACTAGCAATATCAGACAGTAAAATCTCAAAGAGTTTTTCATGTTGCCTCAGTTGCTGTAACAATTTTTGGGGCTGATGTGGCAGTTGATTTAAATAACTGTTCTGTACCTTCTGTAAGTTCTACTTGAGCTTCCTGACATTGTAGATGTGTTTGACAGAATCATGGATGGGGAGATATTTCTTAATTGTCTCTAGATGTTGTTGAGTTTTAGTTTAGCTGCACAAGATTTCATAGTTAGCACAGAATCAATCATTATTATTATTAAACAGCAACTTAATTACACATCACCTGTCAGCGGATATACTAAAATTCACATCAATCTCAGTAAATGCATTGATATGTATGGCCCATATGTTTTATGCACCACCAAGACTGCACTGGGCATTAATGTTGTCGTGCTTCGGTGAAGGATTTCATCTTGCCAACCAGGCTTACATACAAGTCTTGGAAGAAATCAACATTTTTCAAGATCCAGATTGTAAGGGGGGGGGGGGGCCTGGTCACCATACAAGGCTCTAATTCGCTTTTGGCGATTAAGAAATCAACATTTTCCAAGGCCTGGTGGGTGGGTGTCACCTCCCTCCTGCTGCTTCACCTCAAGCTTGAGTTGCAACATGTCTACTTTCACCTTGATAAAATCCTTAGCTGCAGTACTTTAAAATCATCAGATCACTTAGCCTGCTTTGCAGCTGATTCTAACTCTGCTGGGAATGACAGGAAATCTTCTCATTCATGGTGATTTGTTTGAAGTTTTACCTTAAATGGCAAGGAAGGTAAAGATGTTTTCTCCATCGTGGTTTCTTAATGTTTAATCTTTCAAACTCAATTTCTAAATGATTCATTTCCAATCCATGTTCCGTTCTTAATTTATCTTTTTCTGATTCCAGTGTTTGAAATCTCATTCCCAATTCATACTACTTTTGTCTTAATTCCAGTTCTCTTTCATTATTCTTTGGGGCTTGTTTTCACTTGGGTTTCCTTGGGTGGTGGCATGGGCTCAAGGTTAAGGTCCTCTTCATTCTCTGGTGTGTCAGTATCTGTAAATTCCATTGAATTCTGTGCTGCCGCTTTTCATCAAGGTTGTCCTGAAGCATACATTACTCCCTCAATGTCACCAGTAACTGACAATTACTGACAAACTATATGCATGTACTGTAAGTTTTATCACTCTGTCCAGTCACTGGACTGTTTTTGCAACAAATTTCTGGGCTTTTACCTGTACACTTGTTACAGTGTTACACACTTGTACTTAGCAGTCTACAACTGTACGTTATACACTACAGTACAACTATTCACTGCTATTAACACACACTGGTTCACTGAATCCACAGTTTCCAGAATTATTGAATATAATTACAACATAATGAACAATTCATTCTAGAATTATTGGAATCTATACCACTGCCACCAAAAATGTTACATTCAGGTTCAAAGGACACACAATCGCCAAATAAGGGTGCTACAACTTTATGAAAAATAAAGCTAAAATCTAAACAAAACAAAAAACCAGTCATGCTTAAGTAGGATGCCCGTATTTGCCTGCTCTCCCACTCTTGTTTTTGGAAGGGTTATAGATAAGGGATTTTAATTAATTTAACATTTTTGCCTTATTCAAGGGCATGAACTGGTCCAGGCTTAGATAGCCATGGAAAGATAAACAATAGAACCATACCTGTTGACAGTCTCTGGTATCAAATATCCAGAATGATGGGATTAATATTATAGCCAACTGTCACTACTAATAGCAAGAATCTGTTATGCATGGAGAGTGAAAGGATGCTTATAACAATACTTTACTCTAAGTACCAATAATAGTTTACAATGTAGCAAGATTTACCAAAGAAGAATTTCCCAATTCCCTTACTCTTTGCTCTGACATTCTTCCTTTTTTCTTTTCAGCACATATAGACATATAGCTTTTCAGCATTTTGTCAGTTGGATTTGGCATTGACTGGGCAGACAAATTCTGTGTGGTGTCAAAAATTAGAGAAGCATTTCCCTCAGAAGAATATTTTGGCTTTTGATTTGCTAGACCATAGGTGTCCTAGGAACTCAGAAAACATGATGATTCTATTATTGGTGGTGGTTACTGAGATGCTTCTTGTAGAACTTTTGTGCCTCTGTGTTTGTAGGCAGCTCTGCATCAAGTCCAGCAATGCCGGCTTCAAATGTGCAGTGTAACCTGGAAAAAAAAAAAAATGAAATAAGTTATCTTGCGAATAAACCTGTTTAATTTCAATGAATTATTACATTTTCATAATGATCAAATAACCTGTGTCCAGATAGTATCAACTTTAATAAAAATGTATTCCATGAATTATAAATGTGTTTAATCATTGTATTTCACTATAGATTATAGTTCTTACAATTACTTGTTTAAACCGGACATTAAATTTATACTTTAAAAATTGTTATTGTCAATCTATGATTGACATCAATCATCCATGAGAAATTCTGACAGCAGCTTTTGTTTAACACAATGGTGTAGAAAAATAGAACTAGCTCAGATATAACACCTAAAAGAAATGCCACCAACATCAAACACAGCACCTAACAGATGTACCAACAACCTATTTAGTCAGAATCTTACTAAAGGTCAGATCTTCTTTGAAGGGCATTGCCTATGTCCCTTTCTTGCTTTTTGGATAGTGATTCTCTGCTGCTCCTAGCCAGTCTTCATCAATGATCCTGGCCAATCTTCATCAACACATGTGCATTATTTGAATTTTCATTGCAATTGAGGGCAGCCAGATGCAGTCTGAAGAAAAAAAAGCAAAAAATAATCAAAATATAGTTGAGAATAATTTTTGTTACTGTTGGAGCTGTTGATCAAAATGCCCAGCACCATTTGACATAAATAATTAAATCATATATTTTTACCTTCCAGGTATTGTGTATTTTTGTTTTTAAGTTTTTTTTTATGTATAATTTAATTCCATATTAGTTACCTTTGCGAGCATGGATCCATAAGAAGTGTGTGCACTTTGGTGCATAATGGTTCGCAACATTGTGAAAACTTCTAAACCGTAAGTTTGATGTAAAGGCCTTAGTGTCTAGATGTCATGTAGAATTTGAGGACTGCAAACAACTTTATCAATAAGTTTGTATGCATTGGAGCCTAATAAAGGGAAACAAGTGTATCAGTCTATACTAACATGTTTGGTTAAACTAGAGGAATATTGTAGTTTAACTTCTTTATAAAAAAATCCTCAACATAACCCCCCCCCCCTCGAATCTTACATAGCAAATTCTGATTAGTAAAAATGGTAAAATAATGTGCAAATCTATGATTCCTTGTTTGGTTATACCTCAGATGTGAGCATGCAGAGCTAGTATAAATGGATATTGGAATACAGCATGTAAACCTTTTGACATACAGTAATGGTAAACATACCCTCTTTTAACCACTGTCTTTCTTCCTAAATGGGACTGTGACACATTTGCAGAAGATGGTAGAAAAGTTCACATGCTTTTTTGCAGTGTGGTTCATCAGTGATTCCCATTTAGGAACCTTAAGATTTATGTTGTCCCCACAAGAGCTGGCAAGCCAGTAGGCCTGGTTAATGGTTGACTTGTTTCACAGCCAAATCATCTTGCCATTAGCTGCCTCCAGCTCCTTGGATGTGCCTGAAATTGCAGAAAGCATGCATTCAAATAAAAGAATAATTTTGCTTAAGAATAGCATCCCCACAATAAAAGACAAAATCAAAATTTCCATTATAGGTTTACAATTATGTGTGTGTGTGTTTACTTTTTGCCAAGTGCCATACATCAGAGTAGTGTTTCATATCCCCTTGCTCTTTTATCTTGTATTTCTGCACCATATTATGCCAATCTGTTGTTGTTGTTGTTGTTGTACGGTTTTATGCCATTTTTCAGCACACGATAGGCTGTACATGGCACCCAGTATTAATGGTGGAGGAAGAACCCAGGAAAACCCCAGAAAGAACCACCAACCCACGAGAAGCTACTGGCAAGCTTTCTCACCTACCCACATTGGCTGAATCCAAGACTCAAATGCCAATCTGTAACTTGGGCTTTGTCACGTTTGCTCAGCCCCAGTTAGTAAGTTGTGTATAAACTAAGGTATTATTACAAGCCATGGTTTGATGTCTAAACATTGCCGCAGGCTAGAGTTAATCTCTTACGCAAGTTTACAGTGACCAGAGAGAAGACCTGGCATCTTGGATCAGCACAGGCGTTAGATAGAGCGACTTCCCATCTAGGTGTTGCAGTTTAGTCCTAAGATCAGAGAAACCCATGAGGGATCGGGGCATTTAATAAATCCATCCCCACATGGACAGAAAGTGAGAAGACATTGTCTGCTAAGTATGATTGGATCGGGTCAGAGAGACACCCAATCGGAATTGTAACAATTTCGATCTGAATTATAACTTCTAACTAGCAGGCACAACTTTAGTTTCGCCTAGGAAGATTGCAGAGCAATATAGGGTTATTCCGGGGAAGCCATTCATTAATTGGGCTGTAAAATTTAGGAGATTCTAAGGAAAGGCAAAGCTTCGTAAAGGAAGCTTTTGGGGGGACAGAACTTCTGGTTCAGTTGAATCCCGAGTCTCTAAGAGGGGAGACAGAAGTGAGACTAGCAGAGCAGTTGGAGTCAACAAGTCTTGTCGGTGGAGAGAGTCGAGGAGGAAGAGGTAAAGCAGTCGAGGTGGAGAGAGTCGAGGAGGAAGAGGTAAAGCAGTCAAGGAGGAGAGAGTCGAGGAGGAAGAGGTAAAGAGGTAAAGCAGTCGAGGTGGAGAGAGTCGAGGAGGAAGAGGTAAAGCAGTCAAGGAGGAGAGAGTCGAGGAGGAAGAGGTAAAGCAGTCAAGGTGGAGAGAGTCGAGGAGGAAGAGTTAAAGCAGTCAAGGAGGAGAGAGTCGAGGAGGAAGAGGTAAAGCAGTCAAGGTGGAGAGAGTCGAGGAGGAAGAGGTAAAGCAGTCAAGGTGGAGAGAGTCGAGGAGGAAGAGGTAAAGCAGTCAAGGTGGAGAGAGTCGAGGAGGAAGAGGTAAAGCAGTCAAGGAGGAGAGAGTCGAGGAGGAAGAGGTAAAGCAGTCAAGGTGGAGAGAGTCGAGGAGGAAGAGGTAAAGCAGTCAAGGTGGAGAGAGTCAAGGAGGAAGAGGTAAAGCAGTCAAGGTGGAGAGAGTCGAGGAGGAAGAGGTAAAGCAGTCAAGGAGGAGAGAGTCGAGGAGGAAGAGGTAAAGCAGTCAAGGTGGAGAGAGTCGAGGAGGAAGAGGTAAAGCAGTCAAGGTGGAGAGAGTCGAGGAGGAAGAGGTAAAGCAGTCAAGGTGGAGTATACATGTATAGAGAAATCAAGAAGGAAAAGGAATTTGGAGAAAGTCGGGAGGAATAGGAGAGAGGAATAAACAGATGAATAGAATACAAGGACAGGTGGAAATTTATCTCACACTACTAATTAAATGATGCAATAGACTATCACAGGGTCGAGCGGAAGGAGAGTACATGGGAAATTTTATTCATTTGACTATTGAATTGTCATTAAATTGTTATTTGTTGAATTTCACTTTTTTGTATATTCAGTCATTTAACCATCAGCATTGCTGACTGGGGGCTCAGAGCTTTACATCTATCTTTCACTAATTTAACTTCCAACCAAAATTGAGCCTGGGTGGGACTTCTATAATAATTTAAATAGAACATTGGGAGCACCCCACCCCAACCATAAAACACCTATCACAGTGGCGGCATAACAACCCATCACGCCACAGGCTTTAAAGGTCAAACTATGATGATTAATGATTTTATCTGATCCTCTCTGCAGTCCTTCATGTATTTCAATTTGATGAGCAGTCTATACTTATCTCACCTGTGCAGACATGAAATGAATCTAATGCACTATCTTAGGGTAGTTTTCCATCGAAATAACATTGGATATAGCTGTGATACCAAAGCATAGGCTAAGTACAAAAGCATAATATAAAACATTACCCACATGCCCAAAAACCCAGTCCAAATTGTGTGCTATGTATAATTGAAATTTGATATCCTAAGAGTAACAAATTTCAAGAAGACCTCATGAGTTCAACAATTCTAACTCCATTCTATGCAGAGTTACAGGTTGTCTTTCCGTCTCCTTCCCTTATGTGATAATATGAAAGTTTTATAGATTATCATAATGACACATACATATTCCCATATAATGCACCTATACTAGATGCATGTCAATCACTCACTTTTCATCCAAATCCATTAAAGTATAAGCCCCATATTTGGCTGAAAGACCATGGGAATCACAATGATCATCACTTCCACATATTATTTGCTTTCCAGTGCGCTCTTAAATTAAGAAAGCATGGCGTTTCTCACATACCACTTGAACCACAGGTACAATATCGGATGTTTGTAATGATGTAAATATCCATTTATGTAACACTGTAAACGTCTGTTTGCCAAAACTATGCAGATTCATTCCCTCAAATTGGAATAATGCTTTTGCTCAACTGATACCAGAGAAGAACATTGTCCTATAGTAAAATATTACTCCATGATTAGTTTTCCATCACAAGGCTGATTTCTCCATTTTGAAATGTGCTCATCGACACAAAACTGAATTTGTTGCAATAACTGTTCCTAACAAAAATTTCACAAATACTGGGAGGGTAAACAACAGGGTAGACGTACAGTCATCCATTCTGCCAAAACTGACTCAGACACCAGAAACTGGTGCCGGTCAACTGGTTTTCATTCAATCTAGCCTGCAGTTGATAGGTATATCTTCATCAAAGTCACTGTTACCATTGCTATCCCCTTCATCATCTGATTTACAATCTCTGTCTGAATCATTTCTTGTGGCTGGGCCTGAGAACTTGATTCTTGTTGTTTGACCTGAGGACTTGATGCTTGTGGTTGGCCCTGAGGACTTGATGCTTGTGGCTGGGCCTGAGAACTTGATGCTTGTTGTTTGGCCTGAGGACTTGATGCTTGTGGTTGGGCCTGAGGACTTGATGCTTGTGGTTGGGCCTGAGGACTTGATGCTTGTGGCTGGGCCTGAGAACTTGATGCTTGTTGTTTGGCCTGAGGACTTCATGCTTGTGGTTGGGCCTGAGGACGTGATGCTTGTGGTTAGGCCTGAGGACTTGATGCTTGTGGCTGGGCCTGAGAACTTGATGCTTGTGGTTTGGCCTGAGAACATGATGCTTGTGGTTAGGCCTGAGGACTTGATGCTTGTGGCTGGGCCTGAGAACTTGATGCTTGTGGTTTGGCCTGAGAACATGATGCTTGTGGTTTGGCCTGAGAACATGATGCTTGTGGTTGTGCCTGAGGACTTGATGCTTGTGATTGGGCCTGAGGACTTGATGCTTGTTGTTGGGCCTGAGGACTTGATGCTTGTGGCTGGGCCTGAGAACTTGATGCTTGTAATTTGGCCTGAGAACTTGATGCTTGTGGTTGGGCCTGAGAACTTGATGCTTTTGGTTGGGCCTGAGGACTTCATGCTTTTGGTTGGGCCTGAGGACCTGATGCTTGTGAATGGACCTGAGGACTTGATGCTTGTGAATGGGCCTGAGGACTTGATGCTTGTGGTTTGGCCTGAGGACTTGATGCTTGTGGTTTGGCCTGAGAACTTGATGCTTGTGGTTGGGCCTGAGGACTTGATGCTTGTGGTTTGACCTGAGGACTTGATGCTTGTGGTTTGGCCTGATGACTTGATGCTTGTGGTTGGGCCTGAGGACTTGATGTTTGTGATTGAGCCTGAGGACTTGATGCTTGTGGTTTGGTCTTAGAACTTGATGCTTGTGGTTGGGCCTGAGAACTTGACGCTTTTGGTTGGGCCTGAGGACTTGGTGCAAAAGTTGGTGTGTTGAGTTCAGCATCATCTACCTCTACCATATCACATGAACTTGCAAGGGTCTCAAGCACATAATTGGCATCATAACTTTGAATTGCCCATTGTAGAACCTGAAAAGAAAAAAGAAATAGTATTATTTACGAGAAAAGACATACTTGTAGTATATGTGGAGTATATTGGTGTAGTCAGAGGCAACATTTGATTATTAGATTTATGGCTATATGTCATGGAAAAGGAAGAAAGGGCACGAAGAAGTAATCTTATCCAGAGTCTTAGCCCCAGTCTCACGTTTCTCATGATGAAGCAACACTTGAAATTATGCATTCCATTCTACTTAAAATACACAACACAGTTACTCTGGCTTGAACAATTCTTTCTGTAACAAATATCTGTTTTAGAAAGATACAGTGTACGCAATAATTCGATCTCTGGGGTATATGGGGTGGGGTGGTGGTGACAGAGCTTGAGAAGCATTGGAATCGGTGTTAAATGTTTTTTTTAAGTGCAGATATTTTTGTTTCAGGACTAAAGTTACATTATGAACACTACATTGATGGAACTTAGAGTGCATAAAACTTACTGTTATTCTCCTCTGCATTCTGCCACCTTTTGAGATTGGCTCCATTTACACATTGTGGCTTCACAGTTGTGGACATTGTGCTGCTGTCACTGGCATTTATTAGTAGATTTTTTCCCCTGGCCCAGTGTTGGAAGAATGTCTGACACTGCTGTCAGCTTCATTCTTGCCATGGCATTTAAATATCCCATTTCTGCATGTCTTTCTGGATCAAGTTCATACTGATCTTTTGGAAAATGCAAGCTGTAAAGTTTAAGAGTTACTTGCCGAAGGTTTTGATCCATACCTTTCAGCAGATCTTGTCTTTTGGAAATCTAATGAAATTTCCATTTGATGCCTTACTCAAATTATTGTTGCATACAAATGCTGCTCAGTGCAAATCTTTGGAAATAAACTTGATTACAAGTAATGATAATCCTGCTACCCACAAGCACAACAAATCAACAGGAGGCTGAGCAATGGCTGATAGCTGCAAGTGATCCTGTGATGTCTTATTAATTTGGCCTTGTTTATACTCAGCAAATATGCAAATCAGGGCACTCTTGCAAAAGATTGCTTATAATGTCCAGTCTCTCCCTTTTGGTGTAACTAGCTTGCCCCAAAAATATAATGAATTGATCTTTGTGCAACAAATGAGTACTTTAATCACAATTTAAATTGTATATTTGATATTCCTTTAAGCAACATCATATTTGATAAATCTAATTTGATGAATCTAATTCAATATGATTAATTGCAACCTAACTTTTTGGCAGAAAGAAATTTATGTGAAAATCATCATGATTCATTTTAGTATGTGCTGTTAAAAATATAAATATCAGTATTTCAGTATCTTTCCCAAATTGAATTTGTAAAAAAATATCATCTAGATAAATTTGTTACTATAGTATTACTGTAGCAGTTATGGATCTCTTATTCCAGCATACATGTGAACTTCCTGGATAGGGTTTTTGTCCCAAGTTGATGGGTGTCTCCTATTCCTCAAATCACCTATGGGTTATCTCCTGAATAGGAAATTTTTTTACTGAAAAATTGTTGCATAGTTTTCACATTTCATGCAGTATGTTTATGGTACTGTGACTGAGCCTGCTTAATTAGGGAAAGACAATTTAATTGCTAATTTCAAGCAGCATAAAACAATTAACATCCTTTGAATTTGTCTGCAAGGTCAGTTGTCCATACTGTATGCAAGCAGAAGGATTAAAGGATTAAAGATGTTGATGGATTACTAAAGAGCTCAATCAAAATATGGAAGGTGTGTTCTGTTTCAGCGCCTAAAGTTGTTGAGATGGGTTAGAGTCTGTACTTTGTAAGAGTAAAAGTAATTTGGAAAGAACTGAGAACGTTAATTGATTATGGCTGGGTTACTCCAAAGATGAAGTGGCTTAAAATAGGCTTGGAATGACTTGGGCTTTTAAAGTTTGGCAAGATGTCTAAGTGTACATTATCCATCTCTCAGTGCCAGAATCTAAGCAACATAAATATTACACAAAATTCAGTTGTGGATGGAATCAATTTTAAGGGGCTTAAATATGCATTATGCATTTAATGTAAAGCTGATTTTAAAATATGTTACAGTGATATTACTTGTCATGCAGAAACCTCATCTCATAAAAGCATGTTAACTATGTTCTTAATGTACTATAACAATAATAATAATATTAATATGAATAATTGTTATATAAACTCACTGTTGTGAGCATCCACCTGCACAATGCAACCATTGACAATGATTTTTATGCAGAATACATGTTTGACACTACTATGAATGACAGCATTGCTAAAACTGATATAAACACCTTGTCAGGAGGTGGTGGGACAATGTGAGATCCCCCACTCCTTATGGTTTTTTGATGAAATTAATTGATAGAATAATGAAGATCTGAGCAGAGAGATAGAATAGAATAACATGAGCCCCCATATATAAAATATAACATTTTAATAAATTACATAAATACATTGAACTTAAACATGATGTCTGAATGACTCTCTTAGAAATAAAGTTACATGTACTAAATTTATGTGAAATTCAACAAGCCATTCTGTTATACTGTGCAAATTTCATCATACAATCAAGAGACTGATCGAACTCAGATTACCAGCATGTCAGCATCACCTTGTGTTTCCTGTCTTTTCCAAATCGCTGTTGGTGATAGGTTGGCATTGCTGTATTTCTTTTCAGTCTCTGTCTCTGTCTCTCACTCTCTCTTTCTCTCTCTCTCTCTATCCTTTTTGGATCTGAAAACCTGAATTTATGTCTTTTCTAGTGGCTCCTCACATTCTTAACTGGAACCGTGATATAATTAGACCTCTCAGATAACTATTACTGCCCCACTGTGGCTATAAATTACCCACTGAACTATGCCTGTCAACTCACTCCTAATGCTTACACCATCAATTCTTGGTTGAAAAGCATTCACAGCTTCATTTCACAATAAATTAATGACTTCACTGTTGTCCTAACTGTTACTTTGCTAATTAGTGATTTATTGACATACATTTCCAGATGTGGAAAAATAAATTTTCAGCATACATGATACAAATCATTAAAGACAGATAATTTACTTTTCACCAGAAATGCATGAAGTCTTTATGATAAATGATTTCTGTTACATACAAAACAACTAAATCCAGACTCAGTCATATAATACGTGAGTCATATAACATTTGACACAAATTGTACGCAAACATTTACCTCTGAACTCTAGGAAAAATTGATGTATGAATACAAAATGAATAAATTCAGCAAATAATTACAAACTTACATCAATGAACATATAATGTGTGCTGTTGAGACCGACCTTGTGCTTTATTCCAGACTCTCACCTTTCTATGAATTCAAAACTCTCTTGTGTCCCTCTGTTTCCAACACACACCCCTTAAACAGTTCAATGAGAAATGCTTATTATTTCCCAGAGCTAAATTTCTGGCTTTCCTCATAATTCTGCTTAGGAAATTTCTTAAAAGCCTGAATTCCATCTGGGAACACACATACCCTTGTTTAGCTTAGTCATTCAGGTTTACTTTCTTTACCTGCTAAAAATTAAATCACTCCCATCGAAGTCAGCATAATCCTTTATAGTCTACCTTTATTAATAACTCTTCTGGAAATAATCATTTTATGACACCTGTTTCAAATGGCCCAAGACTTTCTAACATTTTCCCTGGTTTGTCTCAACTGTGATCATTTTCCACTATTGAACTTGTGTTAACATTGGCATCTTGCATGTCTGACGATTATCGAACGGACCCTAATTAAAATTCAGTTCATGTCCCCAAGCTTGAGAGATTAACTGTTTACAAGCTGCCAAGTTATTGCAAGCCTAGCCAATACCTCAGTCTTAATTGTTGCGTGTCACACTGGCTAGGACAGAATGTGCTGCAAAATTATTCTACAAAATTTTGCACTATTACACACCATAAACCTTGCTTTAATCCTTCGTAAACATGAATGTCAACCAGACTAAGGTACAAACCGCTAAGTGCCATTGTAATCATAGAATGAATGAGGTCCCTGTCTTCATCTTTAACACTTGCAAGTGATAATTGCTTGACAGATTTGATTGTCATTATTAAAGAGGGGTGATAGTGATGATAATAATGACAACAAAGGTGTCTGCAAATTGGTCTTAAAGTTATTTTAAAGTTATTGAAAATCGTGTTATGGGCACAGATAATTAACTAAGTTGCCTTGCACAGTAATGTTAAAGCTTTGTCAAATTTACAGTATTTTCATGGTAAGATTGACACATCCTATGAAAGAGGTGTCAAAGAGGAAGCTTTTAAAATGGTGAAAATGATGTGCCCTCATTTATAAGAGAAATGACCATGTAGGTGTCCACTATAAAAATACAGCAGGTTACAGTGTTCCAATTTTCAATAGTAATTATGCAGTGTAAAACTAAAATAGTTCAAGGTTCAAGCCTAAAAATGGCACCTTTGGCAGACTCTATAAACAAGTGTGGTACAAAACCAGTCTCAAGAGAGATACAAAGATCAACATCTACAGAGCTGTCATATTAACCACCCTCCTACATGGCGGCACATCCTGGGTCACCCACAGCTGCCACCTCTGCCTCCTTGAATGTTTCTATCAGTGTGCTGCCTCCCCACCATCCTCAACATCCACTGGAGTGACTTTGTCACCAACACTGAAGTCCTCAAACAAGCAGGGATCGCCAACATTGATGCCACACTCATGAAGATACAGCTATGCTGGGCAGGGCACATCGTCAGGATGGAGGATCATCGCCTGCCAAAGACCGCACTGTATGGTGAGCTGTCCACTGGCGACCGTGATAGAGATATAGACTCCTTGAAAAAGACACTCATCACCTGTGACATCGATCACCAACAATGGGCATCACAAGCTGCTGACCGTGAAAGCTGGTGACATACAGTCCACTGAGCCACTGCCACTTTTGAACAAAAGACAGGTCATCTTGGAGGAAAAAAGATGCCAAAGAAAAAGCCGGGAACCATCAGCAGCACCCACCACAACCCAGACATCCCTGTGTGGACGGACATGCCTGTCATGTATTGGGCTTGTCAGCCACCAGCGAGTGTTCAGTAGATGTGGACATCTCCCTTCCTAAATCTTTGCAAGTAAAGTCAAGCCAACAGATGGTGTGGTGGTATGTTAAATACGGTACTTCAAATAATGAAAGTTGCTGAGTGATTGGAATTAATTACTGAAAATGATTAATGTAATTTTTCTATTTATGGGCAAACTGTCCGCAATACAACCCAATACATGACAGGCATGTCCATCCACAAAGGGATGTCTGGGTTATAGTCAGTATTATTTCTGACCTGATCAAGCTGGTTTTCATGTAGCTGGATGACAATGGTAAGGAACTTTGGAGGACAGCTAGCTTTTCAAGGATCTGCCACAGTCCAGTTGGCTGTGGCAGGCCACTGTGGGGGGTAAGGAGACAAGCTTTGGTTAGGCCACCTTTTCTATGCCCCTCTCCATGCAGAGCAAGGAGTTCTGTCTCTTGAAAAAGCTGCTTGGTCGCTCAGGCTGCTACCTGGTGATGGTGTCATCTCCGGATCAACATCAGACAGCCAAAGGCCTGAGTCGCCTGCATGTAGGATTGGGAATGCAGCTTCCAGTGACATCTTTTATCTGGTGTTTTTTCCCCTTTCCCATCGCTGCAGGGCTTGATAGAGTCGCATAGATGTAGGGGTTGACATAAACAGTAGATGGTAGACAGTTCCTTCATGCCTGAGCAATGGAGCTTTTAGGTGGAGTGCAGTCTGTGCAAACTAGCCCCACCCTTTAAACCTGGGGTTTATTTGCCATGGCCCAGCAAGCCTGGAGGATGGTGACAATGAGGTCCACAGGCCATAGGTTTTATATCAGAGTTTCCCTCTCCTAGGCAGATGGCCAACCATGGCTGAAGAGATCTGCCTTCCTTGCTATTTTGAACCATAGCTGGTTGACCACAGCAGCAGCCCAGTAATACATATGGTGTGCCCTGGTTGGGAACACTTGGCCATTGATCTGTAGAGACCTTCTGCCCTAGCCGTTGACTTCACTGTAGAAGTTCATAGGCCTAGTGATGCAGTTTTAACATCAACCCTTCAACGTTGTGTAGCCTGCCATCTGAAGCAGTGTACTGGGGTATGCTGGTAATGATACATTCTTGGAGGCAGACATGAGAGATTTGGGAGATGGATGAGGGCCAGTGCATCAGTCCACTCAGAGAGTGGAGCTGCCAGACAACAAAGGTACTACCTCTTTCCAGTGCCCACTATACCCCACCACCACACAATATAGGCTGATTCTAAAACTCGTAAAGTAATAAGTTACCTCTGACCTAACTTACGTGAATAATAATTACTTGTAATCAAAAGCAGTTTCCTTGAAAATTCACACAAAAGCATAGTTCTCGCATAATTTCCAGTCTGAAAAAATTCACACAAAAGGATATTCTAAATTTGGGAACTGAATATAATGATACATTCAGAATATCATCTGTAAAGAGTACAATTTAAATTAATCCCACTGAAACTTCTTGATCCATGCCAAATGGCATATCTTAGTTTCAGTTTATGACTGTAGTGTATATCCTAAACTAAATATATTTCCATTCGTATTCCAGCAGAACTTTGACAAACATAGGTATTCTATAATTGTTACATTGGTTTCTTGTTGATATAAAATATTCCAGATACTTAACATCCTTGAATATACTTATAATTGATAATGTTTGTGCTTTGTCCTGTCTGGCAAATGTTTATATGAAAGGTGTGTGCATACAGCGATTGACACAGAAAAGGGAAGTAAATCTTGGAACCATTTCTCATATCTTCAGACTTCAGTTTTCATTGCTTTAAGAGGCCAAACAATTTCTTTCACTTTTAGATGAAGAGAGATCCAGCTTTAATAAAATCCATGAACCATTTGAGAAAATGGATGAAAATTGTGCAAAATTAACAGAAAATATCACAAATGGATTGTCAGGTTATAGAAACAAGATACCAAACCTAACAGAAAATGATCTTGTAACCTCATTTAGTGGTTCATTTTGTCTGGGTAGATGTACCCAATTTCACAGTATAGGGTAAAATGCAAGATTTCTGTATCCCAAGTGCATTTTCCCCATTTGTTTCTCAACTGATGTTTTCACATGAACTGGGGGTGATTCTAGTCAAGATATTAAATATTTGGAATACCTTGGATATTATCCTAAGGATCATGTTACAAATAAGTATTTTATTTAGCATTTTTGAGAATGAAACAAATATGGTCAGTGGTAATTTATTTTTGTCTTTCAAGTTAACTTTCGACGTAAAACAACCAATACAAGATAGTCGATGATTATGTCATAGTTGTTTCTAGTGTCATTGTGACCATGAACACGGCTAATATGAGTGGGACCAGTTAGTTCCTGTATGTGTCTGATGTCACAAAGCCTGGACCCTAGGATACGTTGACTCATGCTTTTGTTCCTTGATAAAGTAAATAACATATCAATGGAAAACAGGGTCGAGGTTATATTACCAAAGGGCACAACTTGAAGATGTTTTTCATTTTGATAGATGGAGTAGATATGCAAATCAGAAGGTAAAATGGAAATAAGTCATATTCATAGAAAAAAGTGATTTCTTGGGCCAAAAAGTGATTCTAATCACTTTTTCACCTGCTGGTTTTATCAGAGATATCCACAACAACATGCACTTGCATAACCTGTGTCATGCTTTTGGGGTTGGAAACTTTGCCCCGGGTCATAACGTGGAAGCTGTCAAGCTTCCCACCCTGTAACCATTTATACATCAAGTGGTCATGAAGAGACAAATACACATTTACAGTGTTGCAACATTGGCACCTGGATCAGGCCTTGCCCTTGTAGCATAGGGCCCTGCCTCTAGTTGCATAGTGCCCTGCCTCTTGTAGCGTATGGCCCTGCCCCTTGTAGCATAGGTCCCTGCCCCTAGTAGAATAGTTGGAAGTGCAGGTATATGCAGTGTCATGCCACTGACCTAATTCTAGTTCACCATTGTACTTTTTCAGAAATTTAGTAATGCCAATGATGTCATGATGTCTTCCAAAAGTAATTCTTGTTGGTCAAGAACTAGTCCTTCTCCAGGTTACCTGAACCCTAAGGTCATAATGGTTTGTAAAGGCAACAGGGGAAAGGGCCTTGGATTCACTGTGGTGGGAGGAAGTGACTCCTCTATTGGAAATATTGGAATCTTTGTAAGAAGAATTTTTCCAGGAGGGTTGATAGCAGAGGATGGTCGATTGAAAGAAGGTGGGTTATGTGTTGCATCAGAGTGTAATAATGTTAGCAGACACAGGTATTATGATATGCTCATTTTTTTTTTCTTCATTTGCATTGTCAGAATTGTGCAGGTTTTTTCGATACTACATGGCTTCATACTGCACACCACGTGTCTAAAAATAGTTTTGTGTATTAAGAATTACTTTTTAAACAAACAATTTATGCTCATGCAATACACGCTGAGCTTTTGGTTTGTTATATTTGTTTGTGGATGAACTCGGCAAGCTGTTTTGTCCATTTTGAAAGTAGAGATATAAAGCTCAGAATGTGGATGAGTTCACTGAGTCACAAATTAAACTTTCAAACAGGCAATTGAATGAACATGGTATTTACAGTGTCCACAACAAACGTGAGAGATGTAGTAACTGAAAGTGCCATTCTGATAATTTGAACAGTTATTTAGGAGAAATATTTGTAACTTTTCACAAATAGAATGGTTCAGACTATGAACTGTGCTCTCTATAAAAAACATAGACAAACATGCTATGGCTAAGAGCTATCACACAGAGAGGTACCATTTTACAAGGCAGTCCAAACACTAAATTTGAGACAAAAAAGTAACTCATAGTTTTGGTAGGTCCTAAGAACATAAGAGCCAATAAGCCAAGACAATGAAGAAGTCTTATTTCCGCTCTCTAAATGAACTGTTACAGCACAGCTGCTTTGCAATTTTCCCCATTTAACTATTTTGATACAGGTCTATCGATAGAAGCAATACAAGTCATAACTGGGGTCCCTCCAACAGCAAGCATGCAAGCATGGCGCTCTATTTCCCACTTTCCCAACAATCAGATTGAAATCAATATCTCTTACATTATGGAGATCAGACAGACACTGATAATAGTTCAAGTTTGGTGACCTTTTAGAATTCCTGGTCCACTTATTTTTAGTAACCTATTAGATAAAGCCACAAATAACTCTTAGGGAGAGTTATAACCTATCAGATAAAGCCACACATAACTCTTAGGGAGAGTTATAACCTTTTAGATAAAACCACACATAACTCTTAGGGAGAGTTATAACCTATTAGATAAAGCCACACATAACTCTTAGGGAGAGTTATCATTAAAGTATTCAGAATATCATTTTTCCCTTATATTAACATGAAAGCAGTAATTATATGATTGGTGAATCAAAAGGTCACCAGAACATGATCTATCTGTGACTGTCAAGTTTTCTTATGAATAAGTAGACCACAGTTTTTAATTATTTGGATATCCTTATTTTTTTATACATTTTGTGAAAAAAGTTGTCACAACTTTGTTACCAGTTTTAGCTTGTTATGAAACCAAGTGTGCTTATGGTATGGTTCCATCATATGCTGTCTGTAACTGTACATTCTTTCATGGTTCTAGATCCATAATATGCTGTCTGTAACTGTATCATCTATCACGGTTCTAGATCCATCACATGCTGTCTGTAACTGTATCATCTATCACGGTTCTAGATCCATCATATGCTGTCTGTAACTGTATCATCTATCATGGTTCTAGATCCATCATATGCTGTCTGTAACTGTATCATCAATCATGGTTCTAGATCCATAATATGCTGTCTGCAACTGTATCATCTATCATGGTTCTAGATCCATCATATGCTGTCTGTAACAGTATCATCTATCACAGTTCTAGATCCATCACATGCTGTCTGTAACTGTGTCATCTATCACGGTTCTAGATCCATAATATGCTGTCTGTAACTGTATCATCTATCGCGGTTCTAGATCCATCATATGCTGTCTGTAACTGTATCATCTCATATGCTGTCTGTAACTGTATCATCTATCATGGATCTAGATCCATCATATGCTGTCTGTAACTGTATCATCTATCATGGTTCTAGATCCATCATATTCTGTCTGTAACTGTATCATCTATCATGGATTTAGGTCCATCATATGCTGTCTGTAACTGTATCATCTATCACGGATCTAGATCCATCATATGCTGTCTGTAACTGTATCATCTATCATGGTTCTAGATCCATCATATGCTGTCTGTAACTGTATCATCTATCATGGTTCTAGATCCATCATATGCTGTCTGTAACTGTATCATCTATCATGGTTCTAGATCCATCATATGCTGTCTGTAACTGTATCATCTATCATGGTTCTAGATCCATCATATGCTGTCTGTAACTGTATCATCTATCACGGTTCTAGATCCATCATATGCTGTCTGTAACTGTATCATCTATCACGGTTCTAGGTCCATCATGTGCTGTCTGTAACTGTAACATCTATCACGGTTCTAGATCCATCATATGCTGTCTGTAACTGTATCATCTATCATGGTTCTAGATCCATCATGTGCTGTCTGTAACTGTATCATCTATCATGGTTCTAGATCCATCATATGCTGTCTGTAACTGTATCATCAATCATGGTTCTAGGTCCATAATATGCTGTCTACAACTGTATCATGTATCATGGTTCTAGATCCATCATATGCTGTCTGTAACTATATCATCTATCGCGGTTCTAGATCCATCACATGCTGTCTGTAACTGTATCATCTATCACGGTTCCAGATCCATGATATGCTGTCTGTAACTGTATCATCTATCACAGTTCTAGATCCATCATATGCTATCTGTAACTGTATCATCTCATATGCTGTCTGTAACTGTATCATCTATAATGGTTCTAGATCCATCATATGCTGTCTGTAACTGTATCATCTATCACGGTTCTAGATCCATCATATGCTGTCTGTAACTGTATCATCTATCATGGTTCTAGGTCCATTATATGCTGTCTGTAACTGTATCATCTATCATGGTTCTAGATCCATCATATGCTGTCTGTAACTGTATCATCTATCATGGTTCTAGATCCATCATATGCTGTCTGTAACTGTATCATCTATCATGGTTCTAGATCCATCATATGCTGTCTGTAGCTGTATCATCTATCATGGTTCTAGATCCATCATATGCTGTCTGTAGCTGTATCATCTATCATGGTTCTAGATCCATCATATGCTGTCTGTAACTGTATCATCTATCATGGTTCTAGATCCATCATATGCTGTCTGTAACTGTATCATCTATCATGGATCTATATCCATCATATGCTGTCTGTAACTGTATCATCTATCATGGTTCTAGATCCATCATATGCTGTCTGTAGCTGTATCATCTATCATGGTTCTAGATCCATCATATGCTGTCTGTAACTGTATCATCTATCATGGTTCTAGATCCATCATATGCTGTCTGTAGCTGTATCATCTATCATGTGTTTTCCATCAGCAGTTGTTATGTTCAACTTCTTCTCAAAACCACTGGACCAGTTTCAGCCAAACATGTCACAGGATATTCTGGTGTTAAGTCTTCAATTTATATTCTTATCTAATCCTATTTAGATAGATTCTGCCATCCTTTTTTGCCTGAAATCTACCTATTTTGTTCTATTTTTCCCTACTTTTAAAATATTCAATCCTACTTTATCCCTGTATTTTTTTTTCTTCATAAAAGGGTGCTGGAAAGACTGTTTGTACCAAGATTTAAAGTTTTGAAAAGTTGCATGCTGGGAATTTTCATCAAGGCACAGTTACCAAGTGAGACATTGTGTACCAGGGAACAGATATTTATGCCATGAATACTTGTGGCTGGGGAATCTTGATCATGTGGTCATGTCCGTCCATCTATGAGATCAGAGAAAAATATTAAGCAAGATTTAAAAACAAAACACTCATGGTGAACCGATGAAGTTTCATATTTGTATCCATATGTAGATGACCAGATTAGATTTTTCAAAAATATCGTGGGTAATTAAATTTTTATGGCATATTAATATTCATTTTGAGATGACCCTCAAAGGTTATAATGACATTAAAGCAATTTTCATTTGCTTGGACATTTTTTAAACTATTTCAGTGGACATTTTGTTTTTTGGCACAAAAACTGCTTGAGGTATGCATGTTTGTTTCGATATGTAAATGACCTTCAATGATTTTTCATGCCATTATTGTAGTTTTAAACTTTTTCCACATTTTTGAATTTTTGGAAATGAGACTTTTGGTCTGCAGTCAGGGCAATTGTACTTTCCAAATATAAATCTAGTACTTTTTGTTGTCAGTTACATTTTATAAAAATTTATTTATTTTAACAAATGTTACCAAATATACCTATTTAAAAATAGAAGTTTCAGATGTAAAGTGCAGTTTCTGAAGTTTCTCCATCTTGTGATTTTAATAGATTGTATTTTGCAGGTGATGAAATTTTGGAGCTAAATGGAGAAAGCTTACAAGGTTTGAACCACAAAGAAGTCATCACCAGATTCCGTGCATTGAAGAAGGGACCAGTCACCATTACATTCCGTCATAGAATTAAATCACCCTGCAGCAGGTATATACAGGGATCCAATATGCTTTACTTAAAGATGATATATTGTTACATGTTTTTCAGAACTATTTCAAATTTTTAATAATAATGTATCCATAATGAATAGTTAGGTGATTGGATCTCATGGGTTTCCACTTAAGTCCTGACTACCCAGTATATCAGTTGAAAATGTCATACATGTCAAACTTCAGACGGCACATATCTAAATCTGAGTACATATCTAAATTTAGATCTATTGAGAATCTTCAGATTCTGAGTACATTCTGAGTACATATCTAAATTTAGATCTATTGAGAATCTTCAGATTCTGAGTACATATCTAAATTTAGATCTATTGAGAATCTTCAGATTCTGAGTACCGGTACATCTGAGTACATTCTGAGTACATATCAAAGTTTAGATCTATTGAGAATCTTCAGATTCTGAGTACATCTGAGTACATATCTAAATTTAGATCTATTGAGGGGATGATAATCTTGAGATTTTAGTCAAATTTGACATGTTTTGATGACTTTAAATAAAATCAAAACTTGTCTGAATTTATATAGTCTATTAAGATGTTTTTGCTGTTGGATAGGGAGGGGAGTATGGTAATTTCTGATCTTTTTCTGTGAAAGTTATTATTTATTTATTATCCCTGCTGTAGCTTGAGCACTCAGCTGGGCCATTGAACCAAAGAAACCACTTAGGAAGACCCCAAAAAGACTTGTACTACTCTTCTTTTCAGTGACTCTAGTGGAATGCCAGCCAATAATAATAATAATAATATTAATGTGGACTTAGTACAGAGTCTAATCTTTAGAAGCTCTAAGTGCTTTACAATATTAAATAACGCATAAAGGCATATACAACGACAAGATTACAAAAACAAACACCATGAAATTACAAAACAAAAACATGCTGACAATAATTAAGGAATCAAACATTAAGTCTTTAAATCTGGTCTTGTAGATTAAATAGGTGAGTTTTAAAAGCATCCTTCAATGCTATTATAGTATCCTTGTGCTCTAAACTCTGAATCAAACAGGTAGCCAGTGGAAGTTACAGAGCAGGTTGGAGGTGTGCTCAGTTCTTCCTACTCTAAGGATGATCCGAGTAGCTGTGTTTTGAAGTTTTTGTAGTAGATACTGAGACAAACCAGATAAAGTGAATTATAATAGTCCAGTCTTGAAGGTAATAAGGAACATACAAATATTTTAAAGGCATCAACTGAAGAAAAAAAATGAATGGAGCTGATGCGTCTCAGCTCCAGATATGCAGTCTTGCATATGTTCATGACATGTTGATATAATGAGAGTAAAAGTGACATCTAGATTTTGTATTATCTGTTTGAATTTAATGTTTGTATTGCTGATACTTACTGTTTGAGGTAAAGGACGTGAAAGAGAAAGTCTTTGTGTGGTGATCAGGATGGCCTTAGTCATGAAAAATATAATTATTTTTAAAGTGAAAACCTTTTATGACATGCTACATGTCTAACATCTGTACACCTTTGTCTAACATCATTTAACTAAGTACATTCACCCAGTTATTTAAAACAGTTTGAGAATAAGGGAGACAAATCACCTATTATCATAGTAAAATGTGAATCGTTTTAGAAGCACCATTTTGACATTTGAAATAATGTTAATAATTATAGTTTCAATAGGCTGTGAAACTAATATTCTAATGTTTGTTCAGATACAGTTTTCTTTCTTGAGAAGCTTAAATTATTATTGGTACAAATAACTCGAAGCTCACTCTTAAGGATGAAAATCTGCAAATTTATGGAAAAATACTTTTTAATTTTTTTTATAAAATACTAAAATTTAATAATATTTAATAATAAATTTTTTACAGAGTGACAATAAACTGAAAATTTGAACATACAAATTGAGAAATGCAGTATACATGATAGGAGCAATTCAAACAAAATACGGCCTAAATTCCTGTCATTTCTATCATATAATATGCAGTGATGTTGTCCTTTCTTCTCTTGAGTTGATGTCTCCCTTCTTCTTCTTATTTTCCCTTTGAGGGATTTCATCATTCAAAGTCTCTGGCTGTCTTCTTGCTAAAAATAGTTAATGCTTTTAACAAGAAGGCACTTTCAGGACACACGGTACTAATTGTACGGAAGAACTGTGAACCAGTCTAGAAATGGGTGAAGAAATAATAGAGTATTTATGGGTTGGTGGTCCATAATTGGTTAATAGTGAAAATTAAAATTTTAATAAAAATATCTTTTGAGAGCTTATCCTATATGTAATTTAAAAAAAATATAGACAAATTTCTACTGATGCAATTTTAGTCTTTTTACAGGCTTGACTCAGGAGTACTCAATAATGAAAGTAGCACCTGATTCATTTGGTGCAGAATCAATAACATGTGTTTCATGCACATGTATGTAAACAAAATACCGCGGCTCATATGGTGTTCTCCACACATAAGCTTGCACCAAGGTTAGATGTGCATGGAGAATTATAGGTCTCATCATCAGCACCCAGAAATTTTAAGTTACTGAATTTTGAATATGATGGTGTTTCCATATGTTTACTATTGGAGTTGAATTATTACTGTGTGTCCTTCAGTATTCAGTTTTTCTTGCCTTTTGACTTGGGAAGGCCAGACAGTATACAAAGGGACATTACCCAAATTATAATCATGTGAGGAAATTTAAGTTATAGTAGTTACCTTCCTTGATGTAGTTTGTTTACATATACAGCACTAGCAATACAAAAATACATTTATTTTTCCAGGCTATGTATACTGCTTTTGTATTTCATGTACAATATTAACTTTTGTGTTCAAGGATCAGTATAAGGCTGTAAAAATATAGTACCTTATCATTTTTGATAAACTTTTGTGTCATTTACATGATTATTTATGTGTACAATTGGATCTCAATCTACGAGAATCCCAAAGAATATTCAGACCTGAAGTTGTTGAAACTCCATGCATTTTGCAGCCCATTAATGGATAAATCATTACACTGTGGAGCTTTTATAGGCTGATTGTTTGTAGAAGTTTAGAAGATTATTTCATATTTTGTCCTGTAAAAGCAGAAAGAAAGGACTGGTACCTTGATATCTTTCACCTGATTTCATTAGAAACCTATTTTTGAGGATGCCATCTTTTATGTGACAATATAGTACAACAATTTTACTGAATAAAACTAATAAAATCCTACTATTTTCACAATTTATATTAAGTATTTTTTTAAATATATTATTGAACTAAAAGTTTAATAAAATGGCTGTTTTAAACAGCTATTATAAACATTCTATATTTTGACCACTCTGCATTCACTTTTCTATTTTCTCACCACTTTGCCCTCTTCAGATAGGGCATGAAGTCCTATAAAAATCTGAGTCGAGCTTGGACCCTGTAGATGATACTGTAATACATGGGGAGAATCCTTTACTTTCCATCATGCATGCATAAGAAATGTATTGCTCAAAATAGGAGTTCTTCTTTGACGAATATTTAAAAAATTTATGTCAGAATTAAATAGATCTTTAGTATGAAGCTTAAAGCACTATAAAATATAGATCACCCCATAATGTGTTTTTGATTCATCTGTATAAATAAGGTGAGACAGAAATATTCATTTTTTCCAGTGGTGGAGGCATGAACAGTTTTTAAGTTTTGAGTTCAAGTTTTTGTAATTCAGCCACTGGGCAGAATATGTGAACGTACAGACACAGATTAGACACCAGGTTCTGCAGAACATAAATTATATCTGCACATAAATTTTGATGCATGGGAGATTTGCTGCTGCATCCCAAAATAAACTCCCAAGAGCAATTAATTTATTGTCAGTGGTAAGCATTTAGAATTCGCAGTTTTGCACATGTTCACATTAATTGTGGTTCTGTTCAATGGTTTGTTTCAGTCCTGCCAGATCACCAATTATGACTCCAGCAGCATCCACTGATGGTAGTCCTGTTTCTACACCTGGACATTCCCCACATGGAAGTCTCGCTGATCTGCATGACTTTGCCAGCTCACAGGACAGTGACAGTGGAGTGTATGTTAATGGAGGACTGACATACAACATTTTGGATGTTCCAGAAGGAAAACACAAACCCATGTTCTTCCTTCCAGCACCATCATCACCAAAAAAATCATCCGAACTACCTAATCTAGACAAACTGGGTCCAGATCGTACTTCATTTAAACAATACGAGATAATACTTCAGAAAGGTAATTGGTCTCTACACTTTGAACAAGAAAGAATATATTACACTTTGTTTTAGCTGATGAACTTCTTGTGACTGAAGTAAATGTTTGATGTGCAATTCAATTTTTAATATTATTTGGTAAAATAATTTACAGGCCATTACCTTTGCTGGTTTCTGAATTAGACACCTTACATAAAACATACTATTTGTGTGAAGAAGCTTTGGTGTTTGCATACCTATGGACCTTTAAGTAGAGATTAATGGTAGCATATGTTTGATTTAAGAAGGTAGAAATTGAGCAAAGTTAAGTAGCTGCTTAGAACAGGTTCATTGCTTATGTAATTTTGTTGAAGGGATCTCCCAATTATTGTTGTATAAGGTAGGTGATTGCTTAATAAACATGATCTTTATGGTACTGTTGGCTTTAATTACTTTCATGAATGGATAGTGTTCCACATCTCCAAATAGACCAAAACTTAGTATTTGTGGCTGATCAAAAGATATGCTTTGCAATTTTAGAAATTTATCCACAAAAATTGTTGTAACCTTTGTACATTCACTCATTGTGCTGAGAAATTTTAGCCAAAGATTTCCTCCTAGCCACATTTTTAATCTATGCTGTGTGCCTGTTTTATGCTGTGTTAGCAATTTGTGAGAAATAGGTATACATTTTTAAAGGTGACAACCACAATTGTCCACATCAAAGGCATTAACGTGTCACTTATAATCATCTGGAGAAGAAATTTATTTTTTCAGAACAGGGAGTTGGCCTAGGAATTGCTGTGATACGAAAGTCCCGTGATGGCATCAGTGAAATCCTCATCCAAGACATTGCCCATGGGTCTACTGCAGAGAGGGATGGCAGACTAAAGTAGGTTCATGAAGTTTGCTTTTAGTTGTAATATTGCCTAATAATTTTCTCATATAAAATGAAGGGAAGAAAATATAGGCACTGTAAACCCACTATAGCATGTTTTGTTATAGCACAAATTCGGATATAACATGATTGTTTCATGACTCCCAAAATTTTTTATATTTGTTCGTTTATGAAAAATTAAAATTTATATTTTGCAAGTATGAAAATTAGTGTATAAAAAGTGAATTATCATTTTGGGGATGAGATTGTGCATGAATTCAGATAAAATAATGGTAGCATTATTCACAATATTTAACAGTAATGTCACTATTTTCTTGAAGAAGTGAAAAATTTCATGCAAAAATAAATAAGAATTTGATATAATGATTCGGTAAGATGTGATGCACTCTTGAAGAAACAATTGTCTTTTGATTGTATCTTGATATGTAAAAAAACGTTAAAAATTTCTATAATTTTTAATAATTTCATATGTGTCAGTAGTTTTCATCTTAGCCTAGTATTGAAAGATGTCAGCTCATTAATAAGTGTTAATCTTGTTATTATTGATCAGTGAATAATAAAAGCTAGTATGTCTTTTCTGTTTTCCTTCAATACATTCTGTGTACAGTTTTTCCTCGAAGGAAAGAAAAAAATTCTCATCTGAATTTATAAACAATTAAGCTAATCATCAATGTTAATCTCAGTACTTATGGTTGTTACAGTTACGGGGTGATGATATATGAAAAAAAATATGAAAAAAAAAACCCAAAACAAGAAAGCTACCAACATGCACATGTGGCTTCGTGGTATTATCAATTGTCATCCAGTCAGTTGACCAGTTGACCTATTCTGCATTTCCCATAAAAATGATTTTGTTATTCCTTCTTTATGTAGTTGTTCAAGCAAATAGGGGTAGAAGTGTTAATTAGTGTTTATCAAGCAAATAGGGGTAGAAGTGTTAATTAGTGTTTATCAAGCAAATAGGGGTAGAAGTGTTAATTAATGTGTATCAAGCAAATAGGGGTAGAAGTGTTAATTAATGTGTATCAAGCAACTAGGGGTAAAAGTGTTAATTAGTGTGTATCAAGCAGATAGGGGTAGAAGTGTTAGTGTGTATCAAGCAAATAGGGGTAGAAGTGTTAATTAGTGTGTATCAGGCAAATAGGGGTAGAAGTGTTGATTAGTGTTTATCAAGCAAATAGGGGTAAAAGTGTTAATTAGTGTGTATCAAGCAAATAGGGGTAAAAGTGTTAATTAGTGTTTATCATGCAAATAGGGGTAGAAGTGTTAATTAATGTGTATCAAGCAAATAGGGGTAGAAGTGTTAATTAGTATGTATCAAGCAAATAGGGGTAGAAGTGTTAATTAATGTGTATCAAGCAACTAGGGGTAAAAGTGTTAATTAGTGTGTATCAAGCAAATAGGGGTAGAAGTGTTAGCGTGTATCAAGCAAATAGGGGTAGAAGTGTTAATTAGTGTTTATCAAGCAGATAGGGATAGAAGTGTTAATTAGTGTTTATCAAGCAAATAGGGGTAGAAGTGTTAATTAATGTGTATCAAGCAAATAGGGGTAGAAGTGTTAATTAATGTGTATCAAGCAACTAGGGGTAAAAGTGTTAATTAGGGTGTATCAAGCAAATAGGGGTAGAAGTGTTAGTGCGTATGAAGCAAATAGGGGTAGAAGTGTTAATTAGTGTTTATCAAGCAAATAGGGGTAGAAGTGTTAATTAGTGTGTATCAAGATAATAGGGTAGAAGTGTTAATTAGTGTGTATCAAGCAAATAGGGGTAGAAGTGTTAATTAGTGTTTATCAAGCAAATAGGGATAGAAGTGTTAATTAATGTGTATCAAGCAAATAGGGGTAAAAGTGTTAATTAGTGTGTATCAAGCAAATAGGGGTAGAAGTGTTAGTGTGTATCAAGCAAATAGGGGTAGAAGTGTTAATTAGTGTTTATCAAGCAAATAGGGGTAGAAGTGTTAATTAGTGTGTATCAAGCAAATAGGGGTAAAAGTGTTAATTAATGTGTATCAAGCAAATAGGGGTAAAAGTGTTAATTAGTGTGTATCAAGCAAATAGGGGTAGAAGTGTTAGTGCGTATCAAGCAAATAGGGGTAGAAGTGTTAATTAGTGTTTATCAAGCAAATAAGTGTAGAAGTGTTAATTAGTGTTTATCAAGCAAATAGGGGTAAAAGTGTTAATTAATGTGTATCAAGCAAATAGGGGTAAAAGTGTTAATTAATGTGTATCAAGCAAATAGGGGTAAAAGTGTTAATTAATGTGTATCAAGCAAATAGGGGTAAAAGTGTTAATTAGGGTGTATCAAGCAAATAGGGGTAGAAGTGTTAGTGCGTATCAAGCAAATAGGGGTAGAAGTGTTAATTAGTGTTTATCAAGCAAATAGGGGTAGAAGTGTTAATTAGTGTGTATCAAGCAAATAGGGGTAGAAGTGTTAATTAGTGTTTATCATGCAAATAGGGGTAAAAGTGTTAATTAGTGTGTATCAAGCAAATAGGGGTAAAAGTGTTAATTAGTGTGTATCATGCAAATAGGGGTAAAAGTGTTAATTAGTGTTTATCATGCAAATAGGGGTAGAAGTGTTAATTTGTGTGTATCAAGCAAATAGGGGTAGAAGTGTTAATTAGTGTTTATCAAGCAAATAGGGGTAGAAGTGTTAATTAGTGTGTATCAAGCAAATAGGGGTAAAAGTGTTAATTAGTGTGTATCATGCAAATAGGGGTAAAAGTGTTAATTAGTGTTTATCATGCAAATAGGGGTAGAAGTGTTAATTTGTGTGTATCAAGCAAATAGGGGTAGAAGTGTTGATTAGTGTTTATCAAGAAAACAGGGGTAAAAGTGTTAATTAGTGTGTATCAAGCAAATAGGGGTAGAAGTGTTAATTAATGTGTATCAAGCAACTAGGGGTAAAAGTGTTAATTAGAGTGTATCAAGCAAATAGGGGTAGAAGTGTTGATTAGTGTTTATTAAGCAAATAGGGGTAAAAGTGTTAATTAGTGTGTATCAAGCAAATAGGGGTAAAAGTGTTAATTAGTGTGTATCAAGCAAATAGGGGTAGAAGTGCTAATTAGTGTCTATGAAGCAAATAGGGGAAAAAGTGTTAATTCATGTGTATTTGCAATTGACAACAGGATAGAGAAATGACAAGCTTGAAGCCCCAGGCAGGATTAAGTTCAGAGCTAAACAAATGAAATTGGCTTTGAGATTTAGTGTTCATAAGTCAAGCAGACAATGTGCTGGCCTTGAAAAGGTTCTTAACCAAAAATTTATAAATCAGTTAATTTACCTCCATTTTACAGGAAACCGATAGATTATTGATGCCTGCTCAAACATCTGCCATAAATACCCACTTAAATAAGTTTATGCACTGAGCCTAAGACATTGAGTGTCAGCAGTTTTGGTCATTGTCACATGCATGTAAAACAACCCTGACCCACCCACCCCACTCCCATCATCTTAACCTGTTCTATTTTCTGGCTTCAAATCATTCACCTATACACAGGAAACTGTCCTTCCAGTGTCAACACTGGTTGGGATAAAACCCATTGAAGTTATAGGGGTGGAGCAATTGGCCTTTATAATGAAACATTCTACCCCTCTGCTCTGCAGTGAATTAAAGTGATAATCATAAAACAAATGTCAATAAATAATTTTTTCTATTCTTTTGCTCTGTCCTTTAGAGAACAACTCATGATTTTTTTTTAAGAAACTGACTGGGAACTCATACAGGTGGATGGTTTACTCAAAAACTGGTTTCAGGCATTTTACATGTACACCTGTTCAATTCAAGAACATTACTAGGTCAATACATTTGACCTTTTTCAGCTGAATTACTTGTACTATTCAAACCTAAATACATTTTCCTTTTACATACTCTCAGTGTGAATTATGCATTTTATTTTCTGTCAAAAATCAGACCCTTTGGACAAATACAAATGTTGTGAAGAAAAATAACACCTATTTCATAAATTTGTGTGAATGCATTAGCAGAAATGTTTAGGGATGCGAATGGGCCTAGAAAATGTTTTTGTTTTTTTAAACAAATGATGCTTATTTATGCACATTTTTGATGGAATTACTATCGTGGAAAAAAAACCAGATTTGACTGATGAGTACATGCACACAAACTATTTATGCTTCTGTTACAGATTTTATATACATAAAAATAAATATGTAACAACAGTTTTAGGTACTTGTTTAATTTGGATCAAGTCAATTTTATAATATGCACTGATTTGAGATGGTAACTGTACCAATGAAGCAAATAAGTTTGTCCCTGCCTTTATTACACACACACACGCACGCCAGCCATTTTTTTCTGCTTGTATCATTTTATTCAGCTAACTGAATTTGTTATAGCACAGTTTGGTGTATAACATGGTCTTGTTTTATGGACCCAAACCATCATGTTATAGTGGTGTCACACCGTTATAATAAATGTACAGACTAAATAGTCAGTATTGAGGGGTGAATCAGTCATTTGTTTAGCTGTAATGGTCATAGACCAGCAGAGCTTATGGAATGGTCTGTTGACCATCAGTCTGTTAGCACAAGTTTGTTACTGCTACTCCTGCTAAATGACTTAGAGGATTGCCATGAAACATCACACATCACACACACACGCACGCACGCATGCATGCACACACATATTCCTCCTCTGGACTTGTTTTTTCTAAAAGAAAATACTGCTGCTTGGACATCCAGTATGTCCACCACAGCAGCAAATTTTGAAACTCCAATGTTATTATGACTTCCTGAATGGAGGGTTGTATCAGCATGGGGTTTTCACTAAAAACAATTTGTATGTCTAAATAGTCCTATATAAAATGGTGCAGATCTGACATCCAATGTGGCCACCATAAGAGCCATCTTGAAAATCTTGTCACTACTCCACATTTGTAAATGGTCAGATCAACATGGGATTTTCACTTGGTCAGATCAACATGGGATTTTCACTGAAATTCTTCTTATGTGAAGCCATATTGGGCCTAAGTAAATATGGTGTAATCGGATGTCCAATATGGCCACAACAGCAGCCATCTTGAAACTCTTATTTGTACTCTCACTTAAAGGACAGTCAGTTTAACATCAGTTTTCACCAGTGATGTCTAGATCTGATGTCTGCTACAGCTGTCATCTTAAAATGGTATTGCTACTCCTGAATGGATGGTCATATCAACATGGGGTTTTCACTGTAATATTTTTAATGATGTCTTGTTGGTCTCAAATAAAACTAATGCTGTTCAGACATCCAGTATGGCCACCACAGTATTCATCTTGAAATCATTTTATCGCTGTTATTCCTTTAAGACTTCTTTATGATGTCTAATTGGTCTTAGAAGGAAATGATGTCCGTCTGATATATAGTATAGCCACCATGGCAGCCATGTTGAAAATCTTGCTTTTGTTACTCCTCCAAAATGCATTCACATCGGCATGGGGTTTTTCACCCAAAGACTTCCCATAATGTCTTGTTAGTCCTGAATTAAATTGGTGCTGATGTGACATTCAACATGGCCACCATGGTGACATCTTGAAGATCTTGCTCATGCTACTCTTAAATGGAAAGACAGTTGGTCCTAAATGAAAATATTAAAAATTGACCCTCATTATATGGCTGTCTTAAAAATATTGTCTCTACTCCTTCCAAATGGTTGGCTATATCAGTATGGGGATTTTCACTTATAGATTTATTATGATAACTCGTTGGTCCAAAATGAAAATGGTACCAGTTGTACATTCAATAAAGCCACCACAATGGCTGACTTAAACTCTTGCTGTCACTTTTCTCCCTTTATAATGGATATTCATATTGACACGAGGTTTTCACCAAAATACTTCTAATAATATCTACTTGTTTTTTAAATGAAAATAGTGCAAATCTGGCATCCAGTATGTCCACCACAGCAGCTAATTTGATAATCTTTTCATTGCTGAAGAATATCCTGAATGATTTCAACACTCAGAAGGTCAAAACAAAAAATAGTCTCATCTTGAATTCCTAGAAGCTCGTTTTACCCAGTAGAGCATCAAACCCATCGCAGGAGTCATGTTTTGTTCTGTCTTAACTCTGATAGTTATAGACCAGAAGAGCTTATGGGATGGCCTGTTGTTCGTCATCGGTTGTCTATCAGTCTCTCTGTTAGCATAATTTGTTATGGCTACTTCTAAACTATTTGAAACACACACACACACACACACACACACACACACTGACACACATCCTATGGAAAGTCACTTCAACATTGGGTTTTCACCAGAAGATTTCTTATGATGTCATAGTTAGTACTAAATGAAAATGGTGCCAATCTGACACTCATTATGGCCACTATGGCAGCCATCTTGAAATCTTGTTATTGCTATTTGTCCTAAATGGAAAGTGATATCATTATGGAGTTTTTGTCAGAATTATGATATCTAGTAGGTCTCAGATGAAAATGTTGCTAATCTGACCTTAAACGTGGGTGCCACAATGAACTGTTATTAAAATTTTGTTACCTATTTTCCTGACTCAGGAAATTTAGTCATATCAGCATGGTGTTTTCACCAAAGTTTTCAGATGGTGTGCAGTTTGTTCTACACTTTGAATGATGTTGATTTTACATCCAATATGGCTGCCATGGTGGCTAATTTGAGAATTTTTCAGTCAAGAAGATTTCAACATGGCCGTTAAACAGATGAAATGGTATTGTCTTGAATATCTGGAAGTTCTTTTTGGGTGATAGAGCATTAGTCACTTTGAGGGACTTTTGTTTTTCTTGACTTTGAAGGCTATGAACAGAAAATACACAATGGGCATAATGTATGTCCATCTGTATGTCAATCCTGTATCAACATAGCAAATAGTATGAAAGGCAGTTAAAAGGTAAGGGAAGTAACTCTAATTCAAAATGGTGATGGCAAACAGGAATTGGACATAATAGATGTCCAATTGCTGAGCTCACCTCGACAGAAACTGAACATAGTTATCACTTTGGCATCCATGTGCATATCTGTATATGTCTGTCCAAGATCAAGCTGATAAGGATTAAACTGATTAAGCTGAATGCTACAAGTTTGTTACTTCAGTGTCTTGTACTTTTATTTTATTTAATGTTGTTGTTGTTGTTGTTTAACGCCATTTTTCAGCACACGATAGGCTATACATGGCGGCCAGTATTAATGGTGGAGGAAGAACCTGGGAAATCCCCAGAAAGAACCACCGACCCTCGAGAAGCTACTGGCAAGCTTTCTCACATACCCACATTGGCCGAATCCGAGACTTGAACCCACGCAGACAGAGATGAGATGGCAGTGATCCGTAACGGAGAGCGCTTTAGACCACTCGGCCACTCGGGGCCCCTTATTTTATTTAATAAATTACTTCTAACAATAACACTTGTTGCATTGAAACATTTGAAGTAGTACAGTTAGTGATTTCAGTTGTAGTAGTACAATTAGTGATTTCATTTGCAGTAGCACAGTTAGTGATTTCCGTTGCAGTAGCACAGTTAATGATTTCATTTGCAGTAGTACAGTTAGTGATTTCATTAGCAGTAGTACAGTTAGTGATTTCAGTTGTAGTAGTACTGTTAATTATTTCAGTTGCAGTAGTACATTTAATGATTTTGGTTGCAGTAGTACAGTTAATGATTTTGGTTGCAGTAGTACAGTTAATGATTTCAGTTGCAGTAGTACAATTAGTGATTTCATTTGCAGTAGTACAGTTAGTGATTTCAGTTGCAGTAGTACAGTTAGTGATTTCAGTTGCAGTAGTACAGTTAATGATTTCATTTGCAGTAGTAGTACAGTTAGTGATTTCCTTTGTAGTAGTATGATTAGTGATTTCAATTGTGGTAGTACAAATAGTGATTTCAGTTGCAGTAGTGCAGTTAGTGATTTCAGTTGTTGTAGTACAGTTAGTAATTTCAGTTGCAGTAATACATTTAGTGATTTCAGTTGCAGTAGTACAGTTAGTGACTTCAGTTGCAGTAGTACAGTTAGTGACTTCAGTTGCATTAGTATAGTTAATGATTTCAGTTTCATTAACCCCAGATTTTAAATCATATAACCTTTGCCCATTTGAGTTTGTGATATTTGTTGATTTGATGGTTTGTATTTGGAATGGGTATATAATGTATAATAATTTTCCTTGTTTAATATTGGGGACAAGAAACCAGAATGAAATCAGTTTACTGAAAACTGCATTTTAACTAAACATAGGAAGATAGCTGAATCACACATTTTTACTTTGCAAAGGCATACTTAAATCCTGGATAACAATAAATCTATTACCATGATAAAAAGTCTGATAATATAATATAATTTTAAAGTCTACCAACAAGTACAGGGTATTACCTTCATCAATCTGGGCAGTATTAATGTTCATTTTGGTTTCCAAATGATTACTTTTTGAGTTACAGTGACCATTGCAGTGGCCTAAATGGTAAAAGTGTCTGCTTTGGGTGCAGGAAGTCATGGGTTTGAACCCCCAGCTGATTTGTACCAAACACTTATAAAAAATGGTACTAGCAGCTGCCTTGTTTGGCACTCAGCGTTAGGAGGTTAGTATTAGGACTGGTCAGCCTGGTGTGAAGATAATATGACTGAGTGGGACATGATGCTACATGTCTGCAGCATGATGCCCAAGTGCTAGACATAGTATAAACTGAAACACTGCAGGCATTGTAGCGATATGACCGGAAAATTGTTAAAGCTACTTCACACATGCATGCACATGCACACACACACACACAGGTACAGCGTATATGTTTCAACACAGTTTGGTAAATGTGTTGCAAATCCTAATGATTTCCCCAATTAGCTGCACAGTCAAGGTCATTGTTGCAACAAAAAAGGAATTCTGCCCTTTGCATTCATTTTCGGGTGATAGCTTTAGTTCTAGACCATAGAATTCAACAAAATGTTTTACATTTGTTCTTGTTAGACCCCAGGTTGAACTGTATTGATTTGAGGGGCAGTAATTCCAAGCACAAGATTGCAGCTACTAAAAATAGGTTTTGGCAATTATATATAATTTCTGTCAAATAACATAAGCACTACACAACCTATTCATTTCTGTCCAAGAAAGACCCATATTCACTTTTTGGGGAGGAGGTGTACCTTGAAAGTCAAGGTTGCTGTTGAAAATAGGTTTGGCCTTTCCATGTTTTGTCATTTGTACTCAAAGCACACTGAAAAAAATACATTCAAACAAATAACCTATGTTTTCCATATAGTATATCATTTGATATTTTAAGGAGTTTTTTATATTAAAAAACAGACGAGGAGATAGGATCTGTGAAGTAAATGGCAGATCAATGAGAGACATGACTCTTCTGGATGCCTATCAGCTGTTCCGTAACCTTGACCCAGGACCTGTCCATTTGGTTATCCAAAGAGGTGATACAACTCAGGTAGGATTCTTGCTCTGATTTATTCTTTTGTGACATTGATGCTGTTTGTTTTTATTTTAAGGAACTCAATTAAAACCTATCACATAATGGTAAATTATCCTCAGTTCTAAGAATTGTTGAATGACCAAGAATTTGATTGTCATCAGTCATGCATTCCAATAATAATGATGTCTAAATATTACAAGTCAAACAATTCAGAGAAGCATACAGTTTTTACACATTATTCTTCACAAATCTTTATTAATAAAAAATTAAATTATAGATTCACATTTTTGTTTCATGTATCACTTAGAATTTTATTTACCCTGTGCAGAAAAAATTTTATTATCAAAATCTGTACATTTCCACAATTAAAATATAGTTTTGTTTTGTGCAGAGTTTTGTTTAACATTTCCTTTTATATCATCAGTTTACCATTTTTTGCATGATTACAGCAAAACAGCTCTTCAGTAGTCTCTGCTGTGTAGCAACTGTATGGTCATTCGATTTCACAGGCACTAGGTGACAAGCCATACAGAACCTATTTCACGTCACTGCAAAATGCTGTTGATAATGTCCAAGGCACTGTTAGAGAAACCACACAGGGCCTCATTTCTAGTCACCATAAAATGATGTGTTTGGTGTCTAAGGCACTGTCTGACAAACAGTACAGTGCCTCAATTTAGTCACCATAAAATGATGTGTATAAATGTCAGTGGCACTAGCTAAGAAACCACACAGAGCCTCAATTTAGTCACCATGAAATGATGTGTATAAATGTCAGTGGCACTATTTAAGAAACCACACGGAGCATCATTTTGTCACCATGAAATGATGTGTATAAATGTCAGTGGCACTAGCTAAGAAACCACACGGAGCCTCATTTTGTCACCATGAAATGATGTGTATAAATGTCAGTGGCACTAGCTAAGAAACCACACAGTGCCTCATTTTAGAACCACGAAATGATGTGTATAAATGTCAGTGGCACTAGCTAAGAAACCACACAGAGCCTCATTTTAGTCACCATGAAATGATGTGTATAAATGTCAGTGGAATTAGCCAACACACTGTACAGGGCATTTTTTTCTAGGTACCCATTTAATGCTATGTACAATGCACACTTTAAAAAATTGTAATGTTCAAAATCGGCATGGCACATTATATAAGAAAATTTATATAAGAGAATTGAATTTTCTCCCAAACCCAGTATTTAACAGGAATTTGAAATATGACCCCCCTGGCATTGCAGTGTGAAACCAGTCCTTTTGATGACTGATGCTTTGTGTTTGTGAAGATTGCACATGCATGATATAAATGAAAATAATTATATCCTTTTAACCCTAACCCAAATTGTTATGGGTTTGAAATGTGATTTTCTGAAGTACCTTTAGTTACTGTATAAAACCAGACCTGTTGATGTTTTTTAGATTCCGAAGATACAGTTGACAACTGGGATTTGCTTAGTTAGTCATGCCTTGATAATAAATAAGCTAATTAAAATAACAAAATAATTTATCACATCATACCTACCATATAGACTAGCCCTCACAGAAAACATCCTAGGAAAACATCTACAGCTTTGTAAACTCGTACTTAAAACAATCACTTGATACTGATAGTTCACCTGTATATTCACATTCAAGACATGACCAAATAGACAAACCTTATAACAAACTGTATAGACACAGATATGTTGGTTCATTATTTGATGGTAGATATGGGTCTATACAGTTTGCAGATGGATACAAATTGCAAGTAAGCATATATTATATATTGTTCCTACCATATAAAGAACCATGAACACATAATGAAAACACAGTAATATGAATTTGTCACTGTGATCTATATTAAATGGCTACACCACTATGAATTGCAAAATGGAATTATTTGCAAGAAATTGTTTCAGTGTGGGGTACATGTATAAAAAATTCAGTCAAAATAATTAAATAGTCAACCTGAATTTATCAACAGAAATAAATTATTGCAATTTAATTGTTATACTTTGATTTTCCTGAAAACAGTTATGAAAGATATATGAAAGATATATATGTAGATAAAGTAATCCACCTGAATTCAACGTGACCCTGTAATGACAGTTTTATTAATAATTAGCCTTCTCTAATGACAGCTTTATTGATAATTAGTACCCTGTAATGGCAGCTTTATTAATAATTAGTCTTCTCTAATGACATTTTTATTGATAATTAGTACCCATTAATGGCAGCTTTATTGATAATTAGTACCCTGTAATGGCAGCTTTATTAATAATTAGCCTTCTGTAATGACATTTTTATTGATAATTAGTACCCTGTAATGGCAGCTTTATTAATAATTAGTCTTCTCTAATGACATTTTTATTGATAATTAGTACCCATTAATGGCAGCTTTATTGATAATTAGTACCCTGTAATGGCAGCTTTATTAATAATTAGCCTTCTGTAATGACATTTTTATTGATAATTAGTACCCGTTAATGGCAGCTTTATTGATAATTAGCCTTCTCTAATGACATTTTTATTGATAGTACTCTGTAATGGCAGCTTTATTAATAATTAGCCTTCTCTAATGACATTTTTATTGATAATTAGTACCCTGTAATGGCAGCTTTATTAATAATTAGCCTTCTCTAATGACATTTTTATTGATAATTAGTACCCTGTAATGGCAGCTTTATTAATCCATAGCACTCTGTAAGGACAGGTTTATTAAATCATTAGCACTGTGTAATGACAGCTTTATTAATAATTAGCACTTTGTAATGACAGCTTTATTAATAATTAGCACTCTGTAATGACAGCTTTATTAATCATTAGCACTTTGTAATGATAGCTTTATTAATAATTAGCACTCTGTAATGATAGCTTTATTAATAATTAGCACTCTGTGATGACAGCTTTATTAATCATTAGCACTGTACTGACAGCTTTATTAATCATTAGCACTGTGTACTGACAGCTTTATTAATCATTAGCACTGTGTACTGACAGCTTTGTTAATCATTAGCACTGTGTACTGACAGCTTTATTATTCATTAGCACTGTGTACTGACAGCTTTATTAACCATTAGCACTGTGTACTGACAGCTTTATTAATCATTAGTACTGTGTACTGACATCTTTATTAATCATTAGCACCGTGTACCGACAGCTTTATTACTTATTAGCACTCTGTAATGACAGCTGTTTTAATCATTAGCACTCTGTAATGACAGCTTTATTAATAATTAGCACTCTGTAATGATAGCTTCATTAATAATTAGCACAACATGACAGCTTTATAAATCACTAATGCTCTACACAGCAGCTTTATTAATCATTAGCACTCTTTAATGACAGCTTTGTTAATTAGCATAACATAATGACAGCTTTATTTATCACCACCATTCTGTAATGACAACTTTACTAATCACTAGCACTGTGTACTGACAGCTTTATTAATAATTAGCACTCTGTGAAGACAGCTTTATTAATAATTAGCACTCTGTGAAGACAGCTTTATTAATAATTAGTACTCTGTGAAGACAGCTTTATTAATAATTAGCACTCTGTAATGACAATTTTATTAATAATTACCACTCTGTAGTGACAACTTTATTAGTAATTAGCACCACATTAATTAGCTTCATTATTAGCACTCTAATTACAGTTTTATTAATAATTAGAATTCAGTACTGACAGCTTTACTAACTCATTATTCCCTGGCTCCACATTTATGTGTCAGGAGGTAGTATCCTGCTTCCAAGCTCTGTAACATAAAGTCATTTAAGATGCACCAAAGTGGGTCATATTACAAAAAAGTAGACAGACGTAGCTCTACAATGATAACAAATAATCTGGACTTTCTACTCGCATTACAAAATACTGAAGAAAAAGCATTTTTTGAGACCCAATTTTTTTGTCAGAATTGGATTTTGTGTCTGGATTTTAGACTTTTTGGCCTGAGATGTAAGGCAGACAAATCTGAACTGCACACAGACAGTTGAACTTTTGCAAAAAGTAGGATAAGTTGGGGATTTGGAGTAAAAAGTGGGCAGAACATGAAAATGATGGGTTTAATAAACCAAAAAAACCAACTCCATCTTTTACCTTTCTGCACTTGCGTGAGCACAATAGCCAATGAAAAACAACATTTCTATCTCTGAAAAATGGTAACTCTTGAGCTGATGGGTCAAAATATATAAAATAGTAATTGACATATTTTGTAAATGTGCATTGGAAGAATGAGATTTGGTAAAAAATGATGAATAAAGCAAAATCTGCATCTAGTACTTTGGAGAAAAAACAAGGACATACAATTTGCACTTTATATGTACTTTTCTGTATAGTATATATATTTAGTACCAGTTGCCCAGTAAACTCTAAGCGCCCCATGAATTACTGAAGTCTTTATTTATCTTTATTTTATTTCATGTTGGAAAAATCAGAAAATTTGCACATAAAAAAATAAATAAAATAGTAAATGAACAAGAGCTGGTCGTTATTAATAATTAGCATCCTGTAATTACAGCTTTGCTTGTAATTAACAACCTGTCATAAAATCTTTGTTAATAATTAGCACCTGTAATATCAGCATTGGTAATAACTATCACCCTTTAATGATAGTTTTGTTACTAATTATAAAGGAACAGTAAGCACAATCATAATCAGAGTAGGAAAGGTTCCAGGGAAATTTACAGGACACAGAATCACAAAAGTAATAACCTTGGACGGTATACAGTAATATAGTATTTACATTACATTTAAACTTGTAATGCAATACATTATGTGCTTTAACACTAGCAGTATTCAACTGCAGTGTCCAAAAATATCTTATTGAACTCCTAGTTGTCACCATCTAAGAATGTCTTGTATCTCATACAGTATGGCACTACTGGTCTTAGACTTATCATCCAATAGAATGTCCTGTATCTCATACAGCATGCCACTACTGGTCTAAGACTTATCATCCAATAGAATGTCCTGTATCTCATACAGCATGCCACTACTGGTCTAAGACTTATCATCCAATAGAATGTCCTGTACCTCATACAGCACGCCACTACTGGTCTTAGACTTATCATCCAGTAGAATGTCCTGTACCTCATACAGCATGCCACTACTAGTCTTAGACTTATCATCCAATAGAATGTCCTGTACCTCATGCAGCATGCCACTACTGGTCTAAGACTTGTCATCCAATAGAATGTCCTGTACCTCATGCAGCACACCACTACTAGTCTTAGACTTATCATCCAATAGAATGTCCTGTACCTCATACAGCATGCCACTACTAGTCTTAGACTTATCATCCAATAGAATGTCCTGTACCTCATGCAGCATGCCACTACTGGTCTAAGACTTATCATCCAATAGAATGTCCTGTACCTCATACAGCATGCCACTACTAGTCTTAGACTTATCATCCAATAGAATGTCCTGTACCTCATACAGCATGCCACTACTAGTCTTAGACTTATCATCCAATAGAATGTCCTGTACCTCATGCAGCATGCCACTACTGGTCTTAGACTTATCATCCAATAGAATGTCCTGTACCTCATACAGCATGCCACTACTGGTCTAAGACTTATCATCCAATAGAATGTCCTGTACCTCATGCAGCATGCCACTACTGGTCTTAGACTTATCATCCAATAGAATGTCCTGTACCTCATGCAGCATGCCACTACTAGTCTCAGACTTATCATCCAATAGAATGTCCTGTACCTCATGCAGCATGCCACTACTAGTCTTAGACTTATCATCCAATAGAATGTCCTGTACCTCATACAGCACGCCACTACTAGTCTTAGACTTATCATCCAATAGAATGTCCTGTACCTCATGCAGCATGCCACTACTAGTCTTAGACTTATCATCCAATAGAATGTCCTGTATCTCATACAGCACGCCACTACTGGTCTAAGACTTATCATCCAATAGAATGTCCTGTACCTCATACAGCACGCCACTACTAGTCTTAGACTTATCATCCAATAGAATGTCCTGTATCTCATACAGCATGCCACTACTGGTCTAAGACTTCTCATCCAATAGAATGTCCTGTACCTCATACAGCACGCCACTACTAGTCTTAGACTTATCATCCAATAGAATGTCCTGTACCTCATGCAGCACGCCACTACTAGTCTTAGACTTATCATCCAATAGAATGTCCTGTATCTCATACAGCATGCCACTACTGGTCTAAGACTTCTCATCCAATAGAATGTCCTGTATCTCATACAGCATGCCACTACTGGTCTAAGACTTATCATCCAATAGAATGTCCTGTACCTCATACAGCACGCCACTACTAGTCTTAGACTTATCATCCAATAGAATGTCCTGTACCTCATGCAGCACGCCACTACTAGTCTTAGACTTATCATTCAAATGAATGTCCTGCTCCATTCCATCAGTTTTATTGCTAATGCAGTCATTTGGAAATGAGGATGTAATTGTTTCAGGATCCAGGCTTAATGTATCCATGTAGCTATATGAGGCACTTCAGGCTTAATGTATCCATGTAGCTATATGAGGCACTTCAGGCTTAATGTATCCATGTAGCTATATGAGGCACTTTAGGCTTAATGTATCCATGTAGCTATATGAGGCACTTCAGGCTTCCTTATTCTGCAGCATTGATGTCTGTCCTGAAAATCTTTATATGAATGCTTCTCAAGAACAAATTGTATTTCCAGCAAGTTTTTTTTCCATTAAAACACTATTATAGTTATAAGTAGATGTCTCTGTGGTTATGAATGGAGAGTAAGTTTTATCTGACAGATGACATGGCATGTGAGAAGTTATTTTGAAAGTCTTATCACAGGGCCTTTGCAAATATGCTGTCATTGATATTAGGTTTTCACTAAACACTTTTTGCAATATTAAATTAGTACTGAATGAAAATCATGCAGCTAAGACCACCAACACATCAGCACTTTTGTGATGGAGTTTTGAAACCCAGAAATAATTGACCTTGGAGTCATATTAAAATATGTTACTTTGCATTTTTGTACTTAACAGAGCTTATGAACATGGTGAATTGTAAATATGTATACCCAAAAAAGTGAACCCTAATTAAACTGGAATCTTCACAAGATCAGACATAGGTGGGGAAGATGAATCTGACCTTCTTAAATATAATTTTCTTTAGTAAACTAAAACCTCTCTACTCCATAAAAACTGAAACAATTTAAAATTTAAATTTTGCACTTAAGAAATCTCCCATAAAACGAAATTTCACTTCAAACTTGGTAATGTATTTTAGCTGCGAAATTTTGGACACATGATGGACCAGGTTGTTTGTGGTTAGTAAATATCATAGTAGGTTTATCAATAAGAAAATATTAAAATGTCCCAAGGGCACACAAGGTTAAAACAATACAAAAATGCTGACAGATTAAGGCTGACACTGTAGCTGAATCTAAAAGTCTTTGCACCATAAAAAGGAGACAGCTTTTAAGGTAAAATATTTATAACTAAATGCTTGTAGATAATCCATTTAAGAAAGATTATCTTTATCTGCTTATTTTCTAATTTTGATTGGTGTTATTTATTTGTATAAATGATCAACAGAACATGCTTTGGTTGTTTTTACTAATTAAATACCTGGACTGGCAGGTGACGTCTCTTCTTTATGCTTTGCCGACAGTGACAGACAAAAGTCATATTGACTCATCTGATTTTCACAGGAGTCTTTAAATAGCCATGACTCAGATTTGTCTTCACTCACATGTCACGATGTCAGACTGACCAGGTGAGCTTTATAGGACTGATCTATCCCTACAAGATAAAATTTGTCTCATCAAAGATTACAAGTCTATACTGAAACTCATGTTGCAACTTGGAGAAAATTTGGCATTGGAATTTTATGAATTATATGAGGTACTTTGACATTATGGTTGTTGTTGTTGTTATCACTGTTGTTGTTATAGGGTTTAATGCCATTTTTCAGCTCAAGATAGGCTATTCATGGCGACCAGTAGAAATGGTGGAGGAAGAACCCAGGAAAACCCCAGAAAGAACCACCAATTCATGAGAAGCTACTGGCAAGCTTTCTCACATACCAACATTGGCTGAACCCGAGACTCAAACCCCGCAGACAGAGGTGAGATGGCAATGATCCGTAATGGTGAGCGCTTTGGACCACTCAGCCAATTGGGGCCCCCTAGACATTATGGATTATAATTCATACTTCAAAAGGACATGTAATCAAATTGTAAAAGTATCTCATTCTCTAAGTGTTCCTTGCAGTGAGAACTGTATTTCTGTGGAGAATAAATTTATTTATTCATGCAGCTGGATATGATTTTCAGAAGGAAAATATATTGTTCAGGAAATCGTTCATTAAATGTTAAAAACCTATTAACAGTTTTCCTTCTTTTGTGCACTATTACACACATGTATTCTCATTACATTCAGTCTGTCACTTTTCAAGTGACATAGGTGCTTATAAGAAAGAAATTTGTTCACATCTGCAAAAATCACAAAAAAACCCCAAAACTTCTCAAAACCCAAAACTTATATTTGGTCCTAAAGATCTTGACTTTGTTTTTGTTTTAATTATCGAATCCAGTTTGTGGATATATCAAATGAATACCATGAATAAGTCCACTTAAATAAGTCTGTGTTGTTTTCTTCATCAAAACAAAATTTAATATTGATTAACCAAACTTACTACATGGGTATATCTTGACACTGTCTGAGAGACGTTAATTGGTTTTCTATTCCTCATGTCTGGCTGGAGGTCAGTAGCAGTGACAACAAATTTTACAGCACTTATGAGTATCTTGCGACAATCTCAGCTTTAAAAAAAAATAATTTTTAATCGAATTTAGTTTTTGAATTTTTCAAGAATATCAGTGATGGTGTTAGTACTCACTAGTTAAAAGAAGAAACTGTTACCTAGGATTCCAGGAAAAAATTTGGCCAGTAGCGTGTAGGTCCCTTCGAGGAAAAATATTCCGAATCATTTGAACCATTTGAGTCATTAATATACTGGCACTTAACTTGATATAGTGATGAAATAGGAGAGAGCCCAAAAAAAAGTGATTCTAGGCCATGGCCTCGCTATCACTATCACCAGTGATCACCTTGTTACGTGAGAACATGATACAAGGAATGAATTGTTTAATAACAAAAGCTGGAATATTGCCATAATAATAATAATAATAATAAGCAATAATACAATTGATGATAATAATAATAATAAGCAATAATACAATTGATGATAATAATAATAATAATAAGCAATAATACAATTGATGATAATAATAATAATAATAAGCAATAATACAATTGATGATAATAATAATAATAATAAGCAATAATACAATTGATGATAATAATAATAATAATAAGCAATAATACAATTGATGATAATAATAATAATAATAAGCAATAATACAATTGATGATAATAATAATAATAATAAGCAATAATACAATTGATGATAATAATAATAATAATAAGCAATAATACAATTGATGATAATAATAATAATAATAAGCAATAATACAATTGATGATCATAATAATAATAATAAGCAATAATACAATTGATGATAATAATAATAATAATAAGCAATAATACAATTGATGATAATAATAATAATAAGCAATAATACAATTGATGATAATAATAATAATAAGCAATAATACAATTGATGATAATAATAATAATAATAAGCAATAATACAATTGATGATAATAATAATAATAATAAGCAATAATACAATTGATGATAATAATAATAATAATAAGCAATAATACAATTGATGATAATAATAATAATAATAAGCAATAATACAATTGATGATAATAATAATAATAATAAGCAATAATACAATTGATGATAATAATAATAATAATAAGCAATAATACAATTGATGATCATAATAATAATAATAAGCAATAATACAATTGATGATAATAATAATAATAATAAGCAATAATACAATTGATGATAATAATAATAATAATAAGCAATAATACAATTGATGATAATAATAATAATATAACAATAATAACACTTAGGAAATCAGTTACCATATATACTTATAAGTCAATTCTAGCTGCAAACAGCACAGGCCCAGATCTGCTGATGCATTATGCACCAGCAAATCTGGGTTGGTGCAGCTTGTTGGAGCAATCAGTAGAACAAAGAAGATGGACCCTGATCTGCATCTGCATTATGCTATGGCAGATCAGGATCTTTGTGTTTTGCAGTTTGAATTCACTTACAAGTGAGTACATATGGTAACCATCCTGTCCACAACAAAAGATACCTATTCGGCCTTGAAGGAGCTGCAGACAAGTGGAGGAGTTATTAACTGTTGAATGTATTTGTATGTAATTTACATAGTAAGGTTGATTTTTACAATATTAATGACTCCTGAATATTCCATTGCATTATCTATGACAGTATGCACAGCATTTTATGGTGATACACATATATACTGCATTGTGAAGGGGACAAGACTGCATTGCTTCAGTGCATGGTTGAGCTTTAAAAAAATTGCCATTTCAAAACCAGCATTACTCGGCAGTCTTTACTTAGTTTCAAAGGACACAAGTCAGAGTGGTTAAGTGCTGTTTAAATGCAGTCTGTTATAACTTGTAGAATTTGTTAAGGGCCACTAGGTGAAGTCATTTTGGTTTGGTTTTAAAGTACTATTACCTGTACCCTATAGGCTTGATATGATACACCTGTACTCACTGATAAGCACTTCCACCATTTTGTGAAAATTATATTAACCATTGGTTTAATATAGCTTTATCCAATGAGACCACCCCAATCACACTCACCCCACTTTTAACACAATTCATTGGGCATTTAAACCCATCCTCTGCTTTTGGAATTTTTTAATATCAAATTTGGATTTTATAAAGCATTTTAAAATAATGAGACTACTGCCACTTTTCATGAATGTATTAGATGGTTTCCTTGGCATATCAGATGAGAAATAATGTATTATGTTCTATACCAGTAACATGGTGCCACGCATGATCATTCACTACAGTAGTCTATGAAGAGCTGTATTGCTTGCAGATTTTTACAGTATTTTATTGTGTGCCCTAGTGATGTTATCATATAGATGTATTGTCATTGCATTCCATGTGACAGCAATATTAGCAAGGATACAGGATGGCTATTTTGTCTGTATTTGAAATTACCAACTCCCTGAGGGCCATGTAAACTACCAACTCCCAGAGGGCCATGTAAATTACCAACTCCCCAAGGGCCATGTAAATTACCAACTTCCTGAGGGCCATGTAAATTACCAACTCCCAAAGGGCTATGTACATTACCAGCTCTCCGAGGGCCATGTAAATTACCAATTCCCAGAGGGCCATGTAAATTATCAACCCCCCAAGGGCCATGTAAATCACCAACTCCCCGAGGGCCATGTAAATTACCAACTCCCCAAGGGCCATGTAAATCACCAACTCCCTGAGGGCCATGTAAATTACCAACTCCCCAAGGGCCATGTAAATCACCAACTCCCTGAGGGCCATGTAAATTACCAATTCCATGAGGGCCGTGTAAATTACCAACTCCCCGAGATCCATGTAAATTCTTTTTCAGTTCTTTGCAATAAAGAGCACTATAGCTGATGGTAAATAATTTTATACTGGTGTTGTTTGTGATAATTATATTCTTTATCTTTTTTCATTATCTTTCTTTTAGGCCAAGGAAAAAAATGTGTTTCCTATTGCACTGATTTTAAAATTAGGGTAGGCAGGCTGGTTGTTTTTTTTTCTTTTTTCTTTAAACATTATATATATTTAATGTGATGGGGGGGGCAAAGTGCTAGGGTCAGCAATGAGACATAGGGATGGTTGACTGACTTGAAACACATTTGTTTGTATGGCTTTAGTAATAAGCATGAGATATCTGAATAAAAGCAGCTGTATAGAATCTATTTGTGAAGAAATAACTTGGAAAAGCTATCCTTGATAGGATTACAATATGATTTCGTATAGTCCGTAATGACAAATCACATCCATTTTGGATAAATCAATAAACAAGGGGGTTAATTCCTATTGACATATTCTTACAACAGTGCTGCCATTTTTGTGCTGGAATCCATGGAAAACCTTTGTACACATACAAGACATTTTGCAGAATGGAATATAACTGTGGATCCCATATCTCATAGCATCCATTATATTTTAAAAAATGCCAGTATTTGCTCATGTTGAGCAGACTGCAAGTCAGAGTAACATGTTTACAATAATTATAAGCCAGGTCCCCAGCATTAGTACATTCCAGTCCATATTTTTGTCATAGGTTACACAGTCTACAGGCAGTGGTCTGCTTTTTGGTATGGATATCATACATTTTGACAAAGTGGCAATATCACAATACATCTTTGGGCTCATGATAACATCACTAGTGTAATCTGCACTGAAATGAATAACATGATAGACCCAGATCTGCTGGTGCATTATAAACTGTCAGATCAAAAAAGTCTGTGCAGATATGATTACATTATATATTGGTGAATCTGGGTCTACATAATTCACAGTTTGCTGTGCAATGTACATATTTATGTTATTCTCATAGCCAGATGGTTAAGGTATGGCATGTGTTTTTTCTATCCTCACTACAGGTGGATGATTCTTAAAAGTCAGTAATTGTTGGTGATTGGAATTGCTATCACTCAGGTAAAGGTATATACTTTGTAGGTAAGACTTTATTCAAGTCAATATAGCATGATGTTTAGATAATAATTGACTTCTTCCTTATGTCTCATTAGGGCAAAGTGATGGAAAAATAAGAAATAAGTTATAGGGTTCAGATTTTGTAATTGTAAAATAAGTTTGTAAAAAATGTGAGTTTTATTAGATTTTTAAATGGAAAAGAAGTAAAAGACACATTGTATTTGATGAATATATTAAAAACTTTCTATCTGTTGCAGTTGCTTGAGAAAAAAACAAATCTGTAAAACTGCTGTATAACATTAGGGGTAGAATTAGATGGTAACCTAATACAGGTACAGTATCTGTTTACAAAAAGTGTCTACCATTAAAACTCACTGAGGACAAATCACCATATCACATCTTGTTTTCAGGTGAAATATTGAATAAATTCAGTCAACTGTTCATAGCGTTTAATCTAAAAGCTGATTTTAAAATAATTTTGGGACTGTAAAAGCCTGGAATTTCCATCATTTCAGATTTTAAGGTTGGCAGTAAAATCATAACTCTTTGCATTTTTTAAGACAGAAGAAGGTATTAAATTGGCTCAAAAGTTTTTTTTTAAACCATACTTTTACAGCTTTATGCATACAAACACAAATTTTAGAACTAAAAACCATGTAAGATTCATCCTTTTGGGCAATGGCAAAATGGGGGAGATAGACATGAATTCATGACAGACCCAAGTCCACGTCATTCTCCCCGCTACCTGTGCTCTTGAAGCAAGATTTAATGGACTAGGTCACATTGGTTGCCCTTATCACCCCCAGCTGTAACCCCTGACACATTACTCCAGTGAATACTTTAGATTCAAAATAATATACTGGCTTAAAAGTCCAGACCAACTACAAACTACACAGACTCAGTTCTGCCGTTGGATAATAATGGGTCTCCACTGTTTGTAAGAAGTAATTAGCAGATCAAACAACATAGACCCTGATCTGCACTAATTTTAGCTTTGTGAATTTATATTTTAGCAGTTACATCTTAGGGAGGTTATAATATTTGAGATTAGAAATTCTAACTGGATTTATTTTTAAAATCTTACTCTGACATCAAAATTGTTAAATTATCTTCACTGTTGAAAATAAGTTGTAGTATAGAGCATACGTTTTGGCAACCTGTGGCATGTTTGCCAATAGTGGAACACCAGACCCTTGGAAGGGCATGTGGTACAGCCATTCTATAAGGTTGCTGATGCCTGTGGTAACTGATTTCAACAAGGGTAATAAAGTTGATGACCGCTGCAACTGAAATTTTTTAATTTAAAGGCATATAATATTCAAGACATGTTTTAAAATATGGCAAGAATACTGTATCTATTTCTGCTGAAATGTACATGGTGGGAGGTGAGGTCATTTGCTGGACAACCTGGCTTAAGCCTTGGATCCTTTGGACTTGGGACAGCACCTGAAAAAGCAATGCAAGCCCTCCCATAACAAGTTGCAAAACATGCCAGGCAAGTGCAGAATTACCATTGGCATACATGGTCTGACAATTTGAAAAACACGCCAGACAATTACAAAATTGCAATTGGCATACATGGTCTGGCAAATTTTTTTTCAACTTAAATATTTACATGTGTTTGTGTACTTGAGAACATCTGTCACTATCATTATTACAACTCTAAGCATTGCAGCTCAGTCTTTTGGATCTTGGTGATTGTTACAATCAACAAGTTTATGTTTCTTACACACATTGGAGTTTTTGAGAATTGGGCATACCAAAATTTTCACTCTATCTTTTGCACAGTATTGAATAAAACTCTCAGATATTTTTTGCACTACATCCTATATTCTGAAAGACATTTTCATAATTAAATATTTGAAAACCTATTTCAGTCATGTAAACCACTGTAATCATTCTTTAATGTGATATCCAGGAAAATTAGTCCAGTTAGATGGTTACAAATGAAAACAGTTTGCTGAGATTTTTTTAATATAATTTAGAAATATTCACTATATTTAAATGTATTTTATTTTATCTTAAATCTTTTAGTGATTTGATTGACAAGAATTCCCATACCTTATGGCTAAACATGCAATCAGTTTGTCAATCAAGCAATATTTAGGTTGAACATAAACATAAGTTTTCTGACAAAGCAAATCTTTTAAATAGAAAATAAATCACCTTCAGGTGATTTTGATGTCTTGACATGACACTTGACTTAGTAATTAAAACAAAAGGATAATCCATGGATAATCTGAATGAGCATTCAATTGAAGCAGAGATAAAGCTTTTGTCTGAGTTTTATATGCTTTATATGTTTTGTACTTTGTACATATATCTTATCATGCTATGGTGTTGTCCATCATTTCCCATTTAGTTTCTGCACAATAAGTTATGTTCTCAACCATCTACCATACTTTCAAAGTAGCAAGCATTTGGGACAAGAATGAAACCAATTGATGTTTGGTTTAAAAGGTAATTTATTCAGGTTGCATGGACTAAATGAAAGACAAATTTCTGCACAATAACTTGATTTGTATACCAGATACCTTGGCCAAACTTTATAAACAGCTTGCACTCAATATAAGAAGACTCTGGTTGGGTCAAATATCAAAGGTTAAGGTCATTGTGACACTAAGAAGAAAAATTCCTGCTGCATGATATCTTGATATCTTTGTCACCTACTTTGATCAGACTTTGTGCTGGCTTGCATTTGATTCATGGAAGATGTATGTTCAGATTTTGGACCAAAAAGGTCCCAAGATTAAGGTCATTGAAATGGAAAGAAGAAAAGAATATCCCCAAATTTACTTACGTATTTCATTCCTTGAAAACAAAATTGTTGGTGGCTTGCATTTGAGATAAGGAGGAGACCTAGAGATTTTGTGGTTTGAAGGTCAATGGTCAAGGTCAGAAGAGGTCCAAGAGGGAAAATGGCATGCAAAAGTTCTAAGCCACAAACTGTCGTCAGATTTTGAGAGAAGGAAGACATTTATTGATTTTAGGGTGAAAATTTAAGTAGTCAAGCTGATAAGGACTCCAAGAAGAGTTGTAGGCATTTTATATACCTAGTCCAAAATTCCTTAGTAACTTGTATTTTTGGCATCCTTTTGTTTTCTTGCTAATGCATATTAGCTTGTTGAGAAGAAACCTATTGATGTGGGGGTCAGTGAGTGAAAAGTCCAGATCACAGTGAGAGTGGTATAGTACACAAGTTTGACAGGCATTGTGTCTTACAGTACCTGAGTATCAATCAATGAAAGGTTTTTCTGCATAAATGTATCTACTCTTAACACAGCAGGAATATGATGTACTTTTTACAGTATTGTTATGTTGAGGTTCATCATATCCTCATGATTATGTATACAAACATGTTTCCAGTGTCTTGTTCTGCTGCTTTAGGATCACACATTTAAAAATGACTTGTAAGTTTAGGAATAAACAACAGCAATAAGAATAGATGCTATGCTCTCTCTATATAATGCCATTCATGGGATCCATAAATGTGGCATACATGATAGTTGAGGTAACCCTATACTGAGAGATGTTCCAGCAAGGGTTCTATCTGTGCATCAAAAGACAAATGTAGTTTTCAGTGACTTTAAATCCTATGGACTCGGCAACATGAGCAGAACTGAAATTAAGTGAAATAAATTCAATAGCAATGATAAAACAAATTGAAATAATTGAAGTGGATCCATGACCATACCAATATTATAAGAGGGAAGGTGGTATACTGAGTGACTTAATGTGTAGGGATGACTGACTGTACCAAAATCAGGGGTTATGAATCATTATTATTTATACAAGTATTAATAATAATTCAAACAGAATAATATGTGTAACCCTCTTGTTTGTTTTGCAATAGCAGTTGCACTTTTTTTAAGATCATGGAATAGAATCATTTTCAATTGGTGCCTCCAAACTGAAACGTTGAACAATTTATTTAAGATGCTTGCAAACTATAAATTTCTATTTAATAAAGGAGGTAATACAACCATAATTGTGTTTTTATAGCACAGTGAAAAAAGTAATTACATACAGGGACATTTTTAGCATGGCAAATTGATTTTATTACAGAGCAAGTAAATTTTCTTTGGCATGACTTGTAGGAAGGTGGAGGAAAAATAAATTTTCCAGCTTTGTGGGATCTGACAGTGTAGCTAATTATTACACAGAGGACCTGGGTTGGAGCCTTTCCTGTTAGGTTTGAGACTAAGATTAGTGCCTATTTATTGGTGGCCGTGGGGTTGCATGAGCAGTGTTTCAGCCACTTTTGAGAGAGTTGTGCAAGATTTTGGGATAAATTTTAAGGTAAAGGGACAAGACTGAGTGGTTGAGGTATTTATGGAAAGCCCATTGACAAGTGTGTAACAGGGTATCAGTCTGGATCCTTTAGTCTTAAAGTATGTGCACCTGTATGCTACAAGAAGTATTGGGTTTGATCCCTGATGGCAGCTTTACTTTCATCCACATAACCCACTATAAATTATTCAACTTTCATAAATAGGTGACAGCCGCCTGAATGGAAACCTATGTCAAGGTTGCAGAATTAATTTGTCACATTCTGTCATCACTTAGGTGTTTTTAGCTTATGGCATACTGTCTGCTCTATTCCCTGCAAAGAATAAGTTTTTGTGTAATGATGGATACCTAAGACTTAAGCTTGGTTGGTCTTTTGGCATTGAAAAAGTCAGTCATTGAAGGGACAGTACTCAAATTCTGTTGAATGATTAGACTTGGAATGGTTACTTTCATTGATATACTTTGACAGCTTGTATGCGGTACATCTAGAAATACATCATTTCAATAGAAATGATAATAAAAGTTAATTTCTTAAAACTTTTCTCAAAATATTTTATGAATTTATTTTAATGTTTTTTCTTTCAAGAGATAAAAAGAAAGATTTCAGATATTTATTTCAGATCACATGAATTTAGTATTTTTATATTTGTTTGTAGTCGTAAAAAGATACATGAATATAATTTTTTATTCATCCTTTAAGCCTGTATAATGTACCATATTATTATTAAATCCAAACCGCCAGTATTCTCAATACTTTGATTTATATGATTCTTGTAATTTGATTATGTTTTCCTTCCATGATTTCGTTCTATTTAATTTCTACTGACCTTTAAACCTGACAATATATCTTTGTTTACAGGTGGTCATCCTTGAAAACCCTGGTCAATCATTCACCCTTGTATCAGATTCAGAAGATGACATGATACAGGTGTACATAGATGAAAATGGAGTAATTAAACTGACAGAAACAAAACCTGACCAGCTGACTGTTCCCAAGGTACCCGTCCGAAAACGACTGTCCACAGTGTCAGAAGAGGGGTCTCTTGTCTAATCTTGATCATTTCTTTGTAAATTGTTTGTGACCTTCTGGACTCCAATTTTGTGATATTCATCCATCTGTAAAAAATTTCTCACTCAACATTTATCCAGCTTTTTAGTCTGAAAATTTTGGCTGTGTTATTTCTAAAATTTCTTGTAACTATTTTTTGTTAAATAAAATAAGACTTGTCCATTTATATTCACAGTATTTATTAATGCAATAAATCATACATATTTTTGGTATCTGATAAATCAAATATGAAGTATTTAAGAATTTATTACTTTAGAAGTGCAAAAATTGATTCCTAGATATATTTAGTTTAGTAGATTTCAAAATAGACTGCTCCATGGTTATAACACCATCTGTGTGAGACTTTGACTATACTGTCATATAATGGTGAAACAGTATAACATATAATTATACTTTTACATAATGAAGTGGAATCTATGACCATAATTGCTGTAGAATGAAGGGTGCTGTACTGTAATGAAAGTCTTTGATAATCTAATTATTGATTTTACTTGGTTGTTTGGATTACTAGAAGAAAGGTTACTTTGTTTTGAATCTCATTGCCTCTTTGTATTATTTTGCAGAAGACTGCAGCCATCTAAAAAATGTGTATTTTTGTTGTAGTTATTAACGTTTTATTAGTTTATATGATGTGCCATTGAATTTAGTATAAGAAAAGGTGCATATGCAGATGGGAAGGTTGATATAATGCCAGATGGGAAGGTTGATATAATGCTAGATGGGAAGGTTGATATATTGCCGGTGGGAAGGTTGATATAATGCCTTATGGGAAGGTTGATATAATGCCAGATGGGAAGGTTGATATAATGCCAGATGGGAAGGTTGATATAATGCCAGATGGGAAGGTTGATGTAATGCCAGATGAAAAGGTTGATATAATGCCAGATCATAAATGAGTAGCTACCTCTATGAGAAAAGTCAACATCATGTTATGAACTATGATATCATTTAGCTATTTTGACTGCAGTCTGAAGTTGTACATTTTTAATGTGTGTTGTTTTTAGACTTCCCTGTTGTTGTAAACAAAACAATGCCTCACAGTATGGAAATGGCATATGGTCATTGGCAATTGATATTTCACTTAGAGGTATAAAAGACAGTTGAAATAACTGGAATATCATGTTCGACAATTCATAGTCTTTTGAAAACTGTTTGACAAAAGAGGGTCCATAGAAACTGAAGAATAAGCAGGAGACAAAACATGACAAGCAAAAAGGGCAGATCATGTATTTTCTCATCTTGTTCATTGCAATTTGTGACACTCATGGACAGTCTTTGCAGGATCTGATCATAGGTTTTAATCAGTCTGTCAGTGATCCAGTTGCTAAAAGCAAACAGATTCAGGTGTGTAGGATCAGGAAATGCACTGTAAGTGAGCTAACTACTTTTTTCAGCAGAATTTCACATCTTGCATTTAATCAGTTAAGGAGAAACGTTACTGAACTTTGGAAAACTAGATCAATTTTTTGGAAAAAGATAAAAGGTTTTTGTTGGGAGAAAAGTTGAAGAACAATTGCAACCTGAGGGCTTTGGTCTGTACAATGTACTCATGATATTCTAGAATAATCTAACCACTTTTATGCGGAGGTGCATTACCTGCAATGGTTTTGGAATTGGATCACATTGGAGGGAAAATTTATCTCTGGCAAATGTATAAGAACTCATTAATTACAAAGTTTGAACATATATTTCAAAATGGTTTCCTAATAGGTTATAAAAGTTCCAGGAAGATAACTGTCTGGTCCACATTCCTAGAAAGGCAAGACGGTGAAACAATGAATTATTAGCATGGGCATCACAGACCCAGGACATCAGTATTTTGGAGAATATATGGAAGATAATTAAATCCAAGCTTGAAAAACTACTACATGAAATCCAGTCTAGGCCTGATCATATTTATGTTGTTCTTGATAGTTGTGAAGGTTGATCTTATCCAGGGGATCAATGTTCTAAGCCATTACAAGCTATGATAAGAGTCCAGAGGATCAATGTTCTAAGCCATTAGAAGCTATGATAAGAGTCCAGAGATCATTTGTCTCAGCCATTACAAGCTATGATAAGAGTCCAGAGATCATTTGACTAAGCCATTACAAGCTATGATAAGAGTCCAGAGGATCAATGTTCTAAGCCATTACAAGCTATGATAAGAGTCCAGAGATCATTTGTCTCAGCCATTACAAGCTATGATAAGAGTCCAGAGATCAGTTGTCTAAGCCATTACAAGCTATGATAAGAGTCCAGAGATCAGTTGTCTAAGCCATTACAAGCTATGATAAGAGTCCAGAGATCATTTGTCTAAGCCATTACAAGCTATGATAAGAGTCCAGAGATCATTTGTCTCAGCCATTACAAGCTATGATAAGAGTCCAGAGATCATTTGTCTAAGCCATTACAAGCTATGATAAGAGTCCAGAGATCATTTGTCTAAGCCATTACAAGCTATGATAAGAGTCCAGAGATAATTTGTCTCAGCCATTACAAGCTATGATAAGAGTCCAGAGATCATTTGTCTCAGCCATTACAAGTTATGATAAGAGTCCAGAGATCATTTGTCTAAGCCATTACAAGCTATGATAAGAGTCCAGAGATCATTTGTCTAAGCCATTACAAGCTATGATAAGAGTCCAGGGGAACATTTTTCTAAGCCATTACAAGCTGTGATAGGAGTCCAGAGATCATTTGTCTAAGCCATTACAAGCTATGATAAGAGTCCAGAGATCATTGGTCTAAGCCATTACAAGCTATGATAAGAGTCCAGAGATCAGTTGTCTAAGCCATTACAAGCTATGATAAGAGTCCAGAGGATCATTTGTCTAAGCCATTACAAGCTATGATAAGAGTCCAGAGATCATTTGTCTAAGCCATTACAAGCTATGATAAGAGTCCAGGGGAACATTTTTCTAAGCCATTACAAGCTGTGATAAGAGTCCAGAGATCATTTGTCTAAGCCATTACAAGCTATGATAAGAGTCCAGAGATCATTGGTCTAAGCCATTACAAGCTATGATAAGAGTCCAGAGATCAGTTGTCTAAGCCATTACAAGCTATGATAAGAGTCCAGAGGATCATTTGTCTAAGCCATTACAAGCTATGATAAGAGTCCAGAGATCAGTTAGCAACAATTAGACAGGGAAGTACTGTTTTCTTTCCAATTTTTGTTCTGTAAATTCATTAAGAATGCCAGTCACATTAATTTTCTTCCTGTGAAATCAACATAAGTGGCTACTCACTTTTGAACCAGTGTTGTAGGCAAAGAGTTTTATCAAAATTGGAATACAGTAATGCTGATCCTCAGTCAAATATGTGTCTGAGCTGTTACTATAAGTAGACAAATTGTTAGGTGACTACACAAAAACTGATCAATAAAATTAGGAGTTTCTGACAGCAGGGTTCATCAATCATTTTATGAATGTCCATGATAAGATGGAGCCACTGCAACAGCTCATAAGAAAGAACAAACACCCAGAAGAAGAAAAAAAAAAACACTTAAGAGAGGATTCCAGCAAGAAATCTTCTTATGTTTGCATATATGATGCCATTACTAAAATCAGAAATAACTTTGAGTTCCTTATTTTCAAAAACCCCTGACAACAGTTTCACCATAGCTTGACAGAGCATCAAAGTATCAAGGCCTTTCTAGACTAAACAGAGAATTTTGATCTTCCAGAGATGGGGTTACTAGTTATAGCTTTTACCAAAAAAAGAAAAATTTGTGTATTCTATTAAACTACTTGACAGAATTTGATCAAATGTAACTTCTAGCAGTAAAAACTTAACTTTTATACAAAATATGCTAACCTGGCATTGGATCTGGCCACTCTTTCTAAAGATAAAACCAGTATTTCACATTAAATACAGGATTGTGGGTTTCACACAATTTTTGTCCCACATACCCAAATCTTAACCCCACTGTTTTTTATACCATTTCCTGTAATACACAACAATTATTTTGTCCATTTGAAATCTGTTGTGTCCCTCCCAGATTTGTGGAATACATTCCTAGCTTACTGGGTCCTAGATACAACACTGTAGAACAACCTTAGAACAGTTTCCCAAAAGTGCTGAACTTAATAATAATAATAATATGATAATAATAATAATATAAATAATATCCTTTGTTTATCAAGGGTGATATAATTAGTTAATAGTTAAATTGTGCTGAGATGCTGTTAAACCCTTTATGTTCAAACCTACATGACATCAACTGTAGCCTGTTAAACTCTCTATGTTCAAACCTACATAACATCAAATGTAGCCGCTGTTAAACCCTCTATGTTCAAACCTACATGACATCAAATGTAGCCGCTGTTAAACCCTCTAAGTTCAAACCTACATAACATCAAATGTAGCCACTGTTAAACCCTCTACGTTCAAACCCACATGACATCAAATGTAGCCGCTGTTAAACCCTCTGTGTTCAAACCTACATGACATGACATGTAGCCGCTGTTAAACCCTCTGTGTTCAAACCTACATAACATCAAATGTAGCCGCTGTTAAACCCTCTATGTTCAAACCCACATGACATCAAATGTACCGCTGTTAAACCCTCTGTGTTCAAACCTACATGACATGACATGTAGCCGCTGTTAAACCCTCTGTGTTCAAACCTACATAACATCAGACGTAGCCGCTGTTAAACCCTCTGTGTTCAAACCTACTTAACATCAGATGTAGCCGCTGTTAAACCCGCTGTGTTCAAACCTACATGACATCACATGTAGCCACTGTTAAACCCTCTGTGTTCAAACCTGCATAACATCAAATGTAGCCGCTGTTAAACCCTCTGTGTTCAAACCTACATAACATCACATGTAGCCGCTGTTAATAAAAAAATATAGAAAACTTTTAAAGAACATTTTAAAAAATCACTGAATAGAACTTGGGTACATTTGTATACATTAACATAAAGCATCCATGCACGAAGGCACTTCAAGTTTATATATGTTTATACACACTGTATTCTGATCTGTCAAATATGGCCACCATTACAAAAAACAGAAATCTTTTATCAACAGTTTCTCAAGAACTTCTCAACAGAATATGATGGAATGTGGCTTTCAAGTTGTGCAAATTCGCCATTACATATCGCAGGCATTAATACAAATGGAAGACAGTTTTAACGTTTTCTTCTCAAAAACTGCTAAACACAATTGGACCAAATTTGACAAAAAGTATCCTGACATTTAGAGCGTTCAGTTTGATACAAATTATGCCAGTCCACTATCAAATATGGTCACTGTTGCTAAACGTAGAAATATCTTGAGGATAATCCCATGTGAAATGTTGGAGTATTTAACTTTTTTGAAAATATGTTAATTTTCATAGCTTATGTCCAGGCAATCCAATATCAGTTTGATAATTTTACATAGCTTATGTCCAGGCGATCCAAGATCAGTTTGATAATTTTACATAGCTTATGTCCAGGCAATCCAATATCAGTTTGATAATTTCACATAGCTTATGTCCAGGCAATCCAATATCAATTTGATAATTTTACATAGTTTATATCCAGGCAATCCAATATCAATTTGATAATTTTACATAGCTTATGTCCAGGCAATCCAATATCAATTTGATAATTTTACATAGCTTATGTCCAGGCAATCCAATATCAGTTTGATAATTTTACATAGCTTATGTCCAGGCAATCCAATATCAGTATGATAATTTTACATAGCTTATGTCCAGGCAATCCAATATCAATTAATATTTTACATAGCTTATGTCCAGACAATCCAATATCAGTTTGATAATTTTACATAGCTTATGTGCAGGCAATCCAATATCAATTTGATAATTTTACATAGCTTATGCCCAGGCAATCCAATATCAATTTGATAATTTTACATAGCTTATGTCCAGGCAATCCAATATCAGTTTGATAATTTTACATAGCTTATGTCCAGGGAATCCAGTGTCAATTTGATAATTTTACATAGCTTATGTCCAGGCAATCCAATATCAATTTGATAATTTTACATACCTTATGTCCAGGCAATCCAATATCAATTAATATTTTACATAGCTTATGTCCAGGGAATCCAGTGTCAATTTGATAATTTTACATAGCTTATGTCCAGGCAATCCAATATCAATTTGATAATTTTACATAGCTTATGTCCAGGCAATCCAATATCAGTTTGATAATTTTACATAGCTTATGTCCAGGGAATCCAGTGTCAATTTGATAATTTTACATAGCTTATGTCCAGGCAATCCAATATCAATTTGATAATTTTACATAGCTTATGTCCAGGCAACCCAATATCAGTTTAATAATTTTACATAGCTTATGTCCAGGCAATCCAATATCAATTCAATCTTTTAGTTTGTTTGCATTTTCATGAGCAGTGTTTATGTATCTTTCCCCAAGTAAGAGTTATTGTATATAAATGTATGGCAAAAGCTAATTGGCCATAAACTAATCACTGATTAATAATTTATCATGTTTGCACAAGTTGAAGATCATTCATATCAAATATAGAAGAAAAATTTATGTTTGTGAGTCAAATTATTTAGTGTAAAAATTTATTGAAATCACATCTTTTCTGCTTTTCTGCAACAGAATGCCTGTGTGCCTGATTTATAGTCTTTCAGAAAATTGCTAATTATGTCCCTTGGTCGCATACGTTTTGTTGATTTTATTATTTTATAATTTCCTTCCACAGAATGGTTATTGGAATTATTTAAATTGAGTAAGCGTTTTTCCTTTTAATTAGACCGCTCCAGCGGCCTAGAGGTTAGAGCGTCCGCCTCGGATGCGGGAGGTCGTGGGTTCGATCCCCAGCCGAGTCATACCAAAGACTTACAAAAATGGTACTAACAGCTGCCTCGCTTGGCGCTCAGCATTAAGAGGTTAGTGTTAGGACTGGTCGGCCCTGTGTCAGGATAATGTAACTGGGTGGGACATCATGCTACATGTCTGCGGCATGATGCCCCAGTGCTGGACATCACTATAAACTGCCACATTGCAGACATCGTAGTGATATGACTGAAAAATTGTTAAAGCTACGTTAAAAATCCAAATCACATCACAAATCACATCCTTTTAATTATTTAATAAGGAATAGAAGTTGCAATCATATTGTTTTATAGCTGGTCTCTCCCAGTAATCATTAATATACAGTAAATTTCAGTAACATCATATCGATGGCATAATGATCATGTGATTTTAAACTGCATAGTACAGTATACAAAAGTGGATATCTTTAAAATGACATTTTCGCAAGAAAACAAAGAGAATAAATATAAATGTTACAACATCCTGGTATCAGGGTATGTCACTTTAGTGTACATAACACTAATATGCCACCAAATACATTGCTCCCTCATTATAACGCTATTGATGGCCCCAATTATAAGTAAGTTCGCCTTAGAATGAGATATTTTGTGCATAATATTACTATTATGTACATGTTCATACCTTTATTATAAATGGGCTTTTCATACTTATATTCTTACTTATATTGCAGGTGTAACTGTAATGTGTAACTAAAAGAAATACTGAAGATGATAATAATAATAATAATAATAATAATAATAATAATAATGATAATAATAAAGACTTGTGTCAGTATTTTCTTGGAAACCACTCAACAGTGTGTGACCAATTTGACAAAACTTTTTTATGAACCAGGGTAATTCAAGCTATCAAGGAAGTAGCTAAGTTGGTGATGTCATAGCTACTTAAGGCACTTGCTGCTTTTACATGTTTGGCAACACCTGGCATTGTTGATAACAGAGCAACAGGCATCAAGGCCTTGAATTTTGTTTGTTTCTTTCTTTCACATTTATGGCAATTGGCATTGTTGATAATATCCTGACATCATTCTTTCAGTTTGGACCTGTTGTCACTTTCAGGTATATGGCAGCATCTGGCATCACAGTCTTTCATTTTTTTTTATCTCATGGCTGTAAGCCCAAGCAAGTGTCTCTTATAGCCTTGTGTCTCACATGTTTTATTATTCTGCATAAAGATAATAGAAAATCACAGCCTTTCAGTTCTTTTACTCATTTGGTATAAACATGGTTAACATAAAACATGTCAGATTGAAAACCAGTGATTCATGATAAATAGTTTTATATCCATTTACCTGAATCAAAGAGTAATTACATTTTCTCAATCATAATTTGAATTTGTTGTAATATTTTTAACTTGAGTAAACCAGCTATGGTATTAAACCACATTTGATTTTAATGTGGAGAGCACAGTATTGGCTGTGTTGATTTTCCCATTTCAACTATGTATCTTTACATTTGATTTTAATGTGGAGAGCACGGTATTGGCTGTGTTGATTTTCCCATTTCAACAATGTATCTTTACATTTGATTTTAATGTGGAGAGCACGGTATTGGCTGTGTTGATTTTCCCATTTCAACTATGTATCTTTACATTTGATTTTAATGTGGAGAGCACAGTATTGGCTGTGTTGATTTTCCCATTTCAACTATGTATCTTTACATTTGATTTTAATGTGGAGAGCACGGTATTGGCTGTGTTGATTTTCCCATTTCAACTATGTATCTTTACATTTGATTTTAATGTGGAGAGCACAGTATTGGCTGTGTTGATTTTCCCATTTCAACTATGTATCTTTACATTTGATTTTAATGTGGAGAGCACGGTATTGGCTGTGTTGATTTTCCCATTTCAACTATGTATCTTTACATTTGATTTTAATGTGGAGAGCACAGTATTGGCTGTGTTGATTTTCCCATTTCAACTATGTATCTTTACATTTGATTTTAATGTGGAGAGCACAGTATTGGCTGTGTTGATTTTCCCATTTCAACTATGTATCTTTACATTTGATTTTAATGTGGAGAGCACGGTATTGGCTGTGTTGATTTTCCCATTTCAACTATGTATCTTTACATTTGATTTTAATGTGGAGAGCACAGTATTGGCTGTGTTGATTTTCCCATTTCAACTATGTATCTTTACATTTGATTTTAATGTGGAGAGCACGGTTTTGGCTGTGTTGATTTTCCCATTTCAACTATGTATCTTTACATTTGATTTTAATGTGGAGAGCACGGTTTTGGCTGTGTTGATTTTCCCATTTCAACTATGTATCTTTACATTTGATTTTAATGTGGAGAGCACGGTATTGGCTGTGTTGATTTTCCCATTTCAACTATGTATCTTTACATTTGATTTTAATGTGGAGAGCACAGTATTGGCTGTGTTGATTTTCCCATTTCAACTATGTATCTTTACATTTGATTTTAATGTGGAGAGCACGGTATTGGCTGTGTTGATTTTCCCATTTCAACTATGTATCTTTACATTTGATTTTAATGTGGAGAGCACATTATTGGCTGTGTTGATTTTCCCATTTCAACTATGTATCTTTACATCAGCTAAAAAGTCTTGGAAGTACAAAATACATGCATAGAAAATATCATTCACAATATCAGACTTTGGAAAGTATATTTTGACATAATATACTCATTCATGCCAGTTTATACATATATTTTTTTATTATTATGTATGAATTTATTTGTATTTTGTAATATATACTTTTAACTGTCCCGAAGATATTTCAACAAATCATTTACTTACCTGTCTTGTCTGGAAGTTTGTAAGGAATATGAATATTGTTACTATTTTTATTCTTCTTCATGCAAGTATCTTTTCAATAGAAAATACATTAATGCCATATACTGCAATTATATTAGGGACCAAAAGATTAATTAGTCTGTCAGTAGCTGGAAAAATATGCCTTGCTATGATTTATAGCAAAATAACACCATATTATATCCATTATATTATTTGACAAAAATTAATTATCATGAGATAGAAGAAAATTAGATAGCTCAAAAGAAGATGACAGATCCCCCCGCTTTTTTTTATATGGTCAGTACCTTGTAGTAGATGAATTTGATATTCGTATGTTAATTGTTTTGTAAATTGTAATATAAAAACTGTAACTAAAGTGGGGTGATTGAGTATACATTACAGCTGACATGCAGTAAAAGACATTGTGCTGACATTAGAGAGCTTGTTGATAAAATAAAAAGTGTTGACACAGAAGCATACATAACAGCTGACATGCAGTAAAAGACATTGTGCTGACATTAGAGAGCTTGTTGATAAAATAAAAAGTGTTGACACAGAAGCATACATTACATTTGACATGCAGTAAAAGACATTGTACTGACATTAGAGAGCTTGATAGAATAAAAAGTGTTGACACAGAAGCATACATAACAGCTGACATGCAGTAAAAGACATTGTGCTGACATTAGAGAGCTTGTTGATAAAATAAAAAGTGTTGACACAGAAGCATACATTACATTTGACATGCAGTAAAAGACATTGTACTGACATTAGAGAGCTTGATAGAATAAAAAGTGTTGACACAGAAGCATACATTACAGCTGACATGCAGTAAAAGACATTGTGCTGACATTAGAGAGCTTGTTGATAAAATAAATTGTTGACACGGAAGCAAACATTACAGCTGACATGCAGTAAAAGACATTGTACTGACATTAGAACTGCTCCAGTGGCCTAGTGGTTAGAGCATCTGCCTCAGATGTGGAAGGTCGTGGGTTCGATCCCCAGCCAAGTCTTACCAAAAGACTTACAAAAAATGGTATTAACAGCTGCCTTGCTTGGCGCTCAGCATTAAGAGGTTTGTGTTAGGACTGGTCGGCCTAGTGTCAGGATAATGTGACTGGGTTGGACATGATGCTACATGTCTGCGGCATGATGCCCCAGTGCTAGACATCACTATAAACTGTCACACTGCAGACATCGTAACGATATGACTGAGACATTGTTAAAGCTAAGCTAAAAATCCAAATCACACACACACACACACACATGCTCACATTAGAGGGCTTGTTGATAAAATAAAAAGTGTTGACGCAGAAGCCTACAATTTACTAGCATGTATATTGATGTAATAATAGACAGGGAAATTTTGAGTGGGATGCCAACACCCAAGCAAGATGTATATCAGGGACGGCCAGTAAACATAAAACAAACAATGATCAAGAAAAAATATAGCGTACTTTAAGGAACTGTATAAAATTGTACTCCTAAAATCCTTGGATGAGTTGCAGTCATACAAAGGGGAATACACATTAACATATGCTAGCAAATACAGCTCTCCCCTGTTATAACACATTAATCAGGGTCCATTACTGAAAACTGCCATTATGTACTGAACAGCATTATAGCGAAAATTATTAAAAATTGTAGGGGGGTAAACAAAACGTCAGTCCAATGTATATTACAGTAATAACGTTAGTTGATGTAAATTCTGTGTCTTCATTCACTACAGAATAACAGAAATAATCAATAACAAACTTTCATGTACATGTATGGAAACCATCTAAAATCCAATGGTGTTCAAAACAAACATGTTTGTTCACAAAAGGTACAAATTTCTTGAAAAACTGTGGCAATCATCCATGCATTTTTGCTATGTCCATACAAAAATGCCCATATTTCCATGTTTGCATGATGAAAGCAGCATGGAGATTTAAATCTTCCAATGGCCAGGGGTGCAGTTTGTGGTTTCCTATCTTGTTTGTGCATGCAAGGACTGTTATTCTGTCTACATTTCTTTTAAATCCCTGTTTTTTTTGCTCATCTGATCTCATGGCTAGAGTTTTGTCAGGAAAGAGTTTATAACACAGCCCAGTTTCCTCACAGTTAAACTGTTCTTCACAATATCCTCCCTCTTGGAAAATTAGTCTCAATTTTCTGGATAAGCCTCTGCAGCAGCATTGTCACATGTGTAACAGCTTATTTCATGACAGGATTGGAAGCGATATAACCAACCGTTGCTGGCTTTAGATCCCTAATCTTTTCTATTTAACTCTTGTCAAATTTCTCTGCCTGTGCCCTCATTATTGTACTGGAAATAGTCACCACCTGCCATCATTCCTGAACAAACCATGTGTACAGTGCACTGTCCACGTCTGTGTCATTAGCTAATCTTGTGTTTAAATCCTGCATCTGAATCTAAACCAGTCAGCATATTGCTAATTTTTCCCTCATCTTTCTTCCAACCTTTGCAAAGTAGATTCAGGCATACCTATACTCCTTTGCAATGGTACTTTGCATTTCACCAGATTTAAATCTTTTTAAAACATTCATCTTATTCTTCACAGAATAAGCTTTCCTTTTTCTGGACATTTTTATATAGAGATTAAATGTCTTAATGTACTCATAAATGCTGATAATACTGAACTCACTTATAAATCTAAATTATTTCAAATGAAAGTGTGATACTGTAGTTTGGTTTTAATGGACCTTATTTGCAGCCACATTATACAAATGACTGTCTATCAGTTGCTGTCGCTGGGCTGACTACAACAGATTACACAAAACAGCAGAAGACCTGCCAATGCACTCTTTTTTGTGATCTTGTGCCTCTAGGTGTCAGTAAACAATGATTGACCATAAGCTGGTCATCTGTATAATTGGTGAGCTGTGTTTACTGAGATTAGGTCACTGGTCTGCTGGGGTGGCTTTAGTGCTAAAGTAAATTTTACAGTCCTGTATGCTTTAGCCAAATACAATAACTGACATTTAAGACTCATGACAATTATGGCTTATTAGAACTATGGGTTATTTCCAGTGTGCTATAGTCCATTTGTAATAAAATATCTCGCATTGCCTGAATACAGTAGTAACTAACTAGACTTATACTAACTGTAAAACACGTTCTGGTACAGTCTAGTAGTTTAAATGTATACTGTAACTGTAAAACACATTCTGGTAATGTCCAAATCATGTTCAGTAGTTTAAATGTATAATGTAACTGTAAAACACATTCTGGTAGTGTCCAAATCATGTCTAGTAGTTTAAATGTATACTGTAACTGTAAAACATATTCTGGTAATGTCCAAATCATGTTCAGTAGTTTAAATGTTTAATGTAACTGTAAAACACATTCTGGTAGTGTCCAAATCATGTCTAGTAGTTTAAATGTATACTGTAACTGTAAAATATATTCTGGTAATGTCCAAATCATGTTCAGTAGTTTAAATGTATAATGTAACTGTAAAACACATTCTGGTAGTGTCCAAATCATGTCTAGTAGTTTAAATGTATACTGTAACTGTAAAACATATTCTGGTAATGTCCAAATCATGTTCAGTAGTTTAAATGTTTAATGTAACTGTAAAACACATTCTGGTAGTGTCCAAATTATGTCTAGTAGTTTAAATGTATACTGTAACTGTAAAACATATTCTGGTAATGTCCAAATCATGTTCAGTAGTTTAAATGTTTAATGTAACTGTAAAACACATTCTGGTAGTGCCCAAATCATGTCCAGTAGTTTAAATGTGAATTGTACCTGAAATACGTTCTGGTAATGTCCAAATCATGTCCAGTAGTTTAAATGTATACTGTAACTATAAAACACATTCTGGTAGTGTCCAAATCATGTCCAGTAGTTTAAATGTGAATTGTAACTGAAATACGTTCTGGTAATGTCCAAATCATGTCCAGTAGTTTAAATGTATACTGTAACTATAAAACACATTCTGGTAGTGTCCAAATCATGTCCAGTAGTTTAAATGTAAATTGTTGTTGTTGTTGTTGTTGTTGTTTTGGGGTTTAACGCCATTTTTCAGCACGATAGGCTATACATGGCGGCCAGTATTAATGGTGGAGGAAGAACCCGGAAAACCCCGGAAAGAACCACCGACCCACGAGAAGCTACCGGCAAGCTTTCTCACATGCCCACATTGGCTGAATCTTAGACTCGAACCGCCGCAGACAGAGGTGAGATGGCAGTGATCTGTAACGAAGAGCGCTTTAGACCACTCGGCCACTCGGGGCCCCTAAATGTAAATTGTAACTGAAATACATTCTGGTAATGTCCACATCATGTCCATTAGTTTAAATGTAAACTGTAACTGTAAAACACATTCTGGTAGTGTCCAAATCATGTCCAGTAGTTTAAATGTATACTGTAACTGTAAAACACATTCTGGTAGTGTCCAAATCATGTCCAGTAGTTTAAATGTATACTGTAACTGTAAAACACATTTTGGTAATGTCCAAATCAAGTCCAGTAGTTTAAATGTAACATATTTCCATCAGATGTTTACAATTATTATTGTATTTTTTAAATTTTTTTAACTTTTGATGATGGGTCTATAGCATTACTGCGTTATATCTGGAAGTGCATTATAATGGGGGAGAGCTGTAATATACACACACACACACACAGAGAACTAGATAAACATCACTTGCCATAATTCATTGGGAATTTTACTCTGGAATTATTTGCAAGTTTTGAAATTAGAAAGAGTATTTTGTCAGCACCAAAAAATGAAAACCAACAATTCAAGACTAAGTCTTAATCATTGAGACATTATTTATGCCTTTTAAGAAACATGAAATGGCTTTTTAGCCAAGTCTAATTCATGGTGCATTTGATTGTATGGTGCTATTTGAGCATGTTTACTTGTTATCAAGTACTATCATTTCAAACATTCATGAAAAAAAAAAAAATATATATATATATATATATATATATATATATATATATATATATATATATATATATATATATATATATATATATATATATATATATATGACTGAATGTGCCATAATAAAACATGAATTGTGTTTACAGCTTCAACAATACAATAACAACTTTGGATGAAGTGCTTTAAATGAATTTGTTTTGCATAATTTGAACTTGTTATAAAATCTCCCTATGCATTTTTTGTCACTTTGTGTAAAATATGCAATACCCAGTAATCCACTTAATTAGGACACTGACTATATATATATTCAACTGCCCTTGTTAGCATGTTGATTAGTTGTTTAATTAATCGCATAAAATCACCATTCACAGATTCTTTTCTTCATCTCAGTTGACATATTCTTTAAGTTTTTTTGTGCATATTTTATACTTAAATACTCTTCATTAGGCACAGATTTTTGTCTGTTAATTGCCTCTAGTCAGTCTTTAATTGTATAATTAGAAATGATCATGATAAAATCGTTAATGGAGCAATTGACCTGCAGCGGTCTAGCAGACTTCACATCCCAGTGCCCTGGCAAGATAGCATGGCGACTAAAATTTGATATGTCACAAGAAGGATAACGCAGTTATAGAGGGTAGATTGGTATGTAAATGGCTATTCAGTTTTGTTTATGAACTTTGATCAAATTAGGTCATTATCATCTTGTAGCAAATTTCAGTTGTGTCTGAATAAAATCTCATATTGAAAACACTTGAAAGACATTTATGTTGTGCTATCATTGATATCACTAGCCAAGTATTTGGAATAAGTAAGAGGAAATGGAATGATGTATCATTTGGTGATAAAATAAAAGTCATTCAGATACTGAACAGATTAGTCTTATATGGTGCTAGAGTGGCCAGTCCCCAGTTTTGGGCTACCCCAAGTCATCAGTGGTAATAGGGTATCATTTTTTGTTTTAATTGTCATTTTGATTTCCTGATTTTTGTGTTGCAACTTGAAAAATGTTCATTTAAAATTCAGAATAGCAAAATGGTCCAAAATATATTTCTGCTTGTAGTATTGATGAATGTTAACAGTTTCTTTTTTTAATATTTAATACATATGTCTCTGAGTTAAGTTTAAAGGTAGTATTAAAAATATATTTAGAAAGTCTGTGTGTATTTATGTGTTCTAGATTGGTTTAGTGATTATCTTTTGATGAATGTTAACATCTTACCAGTCCAGTCATAAGACGTACATGTATGCAGCAGTGACAGTTATGAATATCACTACTATAAAATGACAGTTTTTGAACCTGTTGTAACCAACACTTTGAAATAACAAACCATTTGTTTTACGTTATTACTGTAATATCAGTGTAGTATGATATTCACTGCCAGCAGTACTGGCACTGATGTACACTAATGCAGAAACTTAGTGTTTATTTCATGACTTTGAGTACTGTGTACATGACTTTGTAACGTTCTCTTTATTCGTATAATGTTTTTTTGCATAATTTGTTACTTTTACAATTACTGGTAATGCAATAGCTCTTTGTTGTTGATCTTTTAACTCTAAATATACTGAACTCATTTATCTCCATTTGAAATCAATAAGACAAATTTTCCTTTCTCACATTTGTTGATTAATTTGGTACTTAACGTTTTTGTTTCAAACTTGAATCTGGTGCTTTGATATGAAGGTGTTTAATGTTTCTTGTCTTCCATTTGATAATATTTGAGACCTACTTATATATTTACAGCCATTTTCAGGTGAAGAGAATGTGTCTGTATCTTTCGTCAGTATCACCCAGATAAATGAAACTTGTACACTATAAACAAAATGGGCATACTATATTCTCTCATTTAAAAAAATAAAGAAAAGATAAAGGATGTGTTCTTATTTTTCTTGTTTGATAAGTAGATAACTTAAAATTTTCAGTAGCTTGCTTCTTCTGTTTTTCCTGTCCATACAAAAGATTCATGTAACTTAGTAACAATTTCAAGTTTTGTTTGCATACTTTTTTATTCACTAATGATGTTGAACATTTGCCCTTATATTAGTACAGTTTTATGCACAAACAAAACTTTTCATCTTAGTTTGATTAATGGTTTATTTAGACTTGTAATTGATATTTTTCCGATTTATTGCTTCAAACTTGACTGTATGATAGCATTTAAATGTAAATATATAATTGTTGACTTTTAGATCTGATATTCAGTTCTGCAGTTTTGTGCGATATGTGTTCAATTTCTGCAAAGACTGACATGTGCAATAATACATTGCATTTTTATTATTAAAGGTATTATTAACTTTATGATGTTGTTCATGCATTTAACCCCCTATTATCATTCCCGTCTGAGTTAAATTCAGTTGAAGCCACTTTAGTGTATGCCCATGATCAGCAGTGCTGGTGGAGCCCTATTATATTGATCTTATCCGTCTGACCATTGGACCACTCTGGTGGCCTAGTGGTTTGAGCATCTGCCTTGGATGCAGGAGGTTGCAGCTTTGAACACCAGACAAGTCATACCAAAGACTTGCAAAAAAGGTACTAACAGCTGCCTTGCTAAGCACTCAGCATTAAGAGGTTAGTGTTAGGACTTGTTGACCTGGTGTCAGGATAATGCGACTGGTGGGACATGATGCTACATATCTGTGGCATTATGCCTCAGTGTTAGATATTATGATAAACTGCCACACTGTATACATCTTAGCGATATGAGTGAAAATATGTTAAAACTACATTAAAAATCCAAATCACACACATCATCAACAATCTGATTTTTACAAGATAATTTTATAGAGAACAATATGATTCAAGTTCAGTTTTGTATACAGCATTGTACTCGTGAGACATCAAAGGAGTTTGAGTTCTAGCATTTCACATTTTCAGGAGTTAGGGTCCTTTATAGCCCATATTTTTAACTTCAGCTTCCACAGCATAGCTTTACATGGGTTGTTGGATTTGAACTAAATTTGTCATGCATCTTTATGTTGGTAAAACCCAGATGTGTTTAATTTCCAGATTCCAATACATCATTTACAGGAGTTATGGCCCCTGATTGCATCTACTCCGAAACAATGGTTTTCACAGCATAACTTTGCACAAAGAATGTTGGATATACACCAGATATTTTTGGTAACTTTCTGCTTATGAGAACTTGCATGTCTTTGATTCACAAAGTTTCATGACAGTATTTACAGGCCATAATGACCCTGATTGCCCTAACTTTTGGTTTTCAAACATTACTTACCCAATGAATTTTTTAAATTTCAAACGAATATGGTATGCAGTAAAATAGTAACAAAATCTTAGATGAGATTGATTTCAGTCTTCCCATATTATGATTTAAGAGAGTTGTGTCACTTGGTTGCCTGTAATCCAGAACTTTGGTTTCTGCTCCATAGCTTTCCTCAGCAAATAAAAGCCACCTCCCTCACAGCCCACCAACTCTCATGCAAATAATAGCCACCTCCCTCACAGCTCACCAGCTCTCATGCAAATAATAGCCACCTCTCTCACAGCCCACCAACTCTCGTGCAAATAATAGCCACCTCACTTGCAGCCCAGCAACTCTCATGCAAATAATAGCCACCTCCCTCACAGCCCACCAACTCTCTGCCAGGAAGACGATAGCTAACAAATGTTACCATTTTGATTTACTGTCTTTATAGTAAGTACCATCAAGTGCCCTACTCTTATCTCCTTTCATTTTAAGTAAGGTGTAATCTTTATCTTATTATGCTTTTAGTCCTTAATTTTTGCTTTTGTTTTAAATTTAATTAAATTTTGATTTAACCATTAATTTTTAGTGACCTTAATTTTATTTCATCCCTCAGGTCCAAACCTATGGCTTTGTAGTTGCCTAAATACTCGGTTTCCTTTTAATTACTGCCTTTTCTAAAATGCTTTGCTTGCTTGTATTTTAAGATCTGCACAGTATGTTTTGTCCCATTGTATCGATGTAATTGCTGTGTTTTGTTCCATTGTATTGATGTACATGCTGTGTTTTGTCCCATTGTATCGATGTACATGCTGTGTTTTGTCCCATTGTATCAATGTACATGCTGTGTTTGTATGTCTTCTTCTTCTTCTTCTTGTTATAGGGTTTAACGCCATTTTTCAGCACAAGATAGGCTATACATGGCGGCCAGTATTAATAATAGAGGAAGAAAAATGGAAAACCCCGGAAAGAACCACTGACCCACGAGAAGCTACCAGCAAGCTTTCTCACATATCCACACTGGCCGAGCCCAAGACTCAAACCTATACAGACAGAGGTGAGATGGCAGTGATCCTTGATGGAGAGCGCTTTAGACCACTCGGCCACTCGGGGGCCCCTTTGTATGTTTTGCATATCATGCTTGATTTAATATCTTTATTGTTTTTCTATCATGCTAGTAAAATTTTGCTACACTCATGTTGAATGGTTATTTTAAATCATGCCAGCTTTAAATAAATCTGACTTTCAATCAAATTTAGTATACAGCATTATACTGTTAAGATCTCGTATGAGTTCAATTTTCATATATCTACTTCTTGTGAGATTATTTGTAAGGTTACAAAATGGTGTGTTAAGTACAGTCCCATACCTGCCATAACATGCAGTGTCACATGAAAAACAATTTGGAATACCAAACCCACCCACCCAAACAGTGATGTTTTGAGGTAAAAAGGAATCCAAGCTGCAAAGACTTTTCAACAAAAAAAGAAAACAAAATTTTCTTAACCACTGCAATATATTTATGCGTGTAATGATTATGTATCAACAGTAAACAGTATGCTCAAACCTATTTTCGGTGCATACTGCTGGTAATAATGGGAATTAAAAGGCATGGCAGTCTGAGGTAAGTAAGCTAACATTTGTCTTACAATAGCTGGAGCTTCATGGGTGATATGTTGAGTCAAATTTTGCTGTGGGAGTTTGCTAATTTGCATAGGTACACAAAGTAGAACAACCCAATTTGTTTTTAGTAAAAGTACATCAAAGAGATGTACTGAAGCGATGTTGTTACACATCAATGCATTGAATGAGAATGTTGAAGCTAACTTTAATAAAGTTTGTGATCAGCAGCAATATGTCTTTGAAGTTGGATTTTTACTCCATATATAAAATGCAAAACATGATTATTTCATTTGTCAGAACAGTGTTCAGGCGTGATTCATTTTCGAAGAGTGGGACTCATGAAGCAATACACTATCAACAAAGCAATCAAAACTAAATTTCACAACTGCAGATGGACTGTGTTTTGCTTTGTCGAGCACAACAGCAAGAGGGAGCATTGTATTCATTGTACATACTGCAACATTAGTCTGTCTGTTGTCAAGCACAACAGCAAGAGGGAGCATTGTATTCATTGTACATACTGCAGCATTAGTCAGTCTGTTGTCAAGCATAACAGCAAAATGGAGCATTGTATTCACTGTACGTACTGCAACATTAGTCAGTCTGTTGTCAAGCACAACATCAAGAGGGAGCATTGTATTCATTGTACATACTGCAACATTAGTCAGTCTGTTGTCAAGCACAACAGCAAAATGGAGCATTGTATTCATTGTACATACTGCAACATTAGTCTGTTGTCAAGCAAAACAGCAAAATGGAGCATTGTATTCATTGTACGTACTGCAACATTAGTCAGTCTGTTGTCAAGCACAACATCAAGAGGGAGCATTGTATTCATTGTACATACTGCAACATTAGTCAGTCTGTTGTCAAGCACAACATCAAAATGGAGCATTGTATTCATTGTACATACTGCAACATTAGTCAGTCTGTTGTCAAGCACGACAGCAAGAGGGAGCATTGTATTCATTGTATTCACTGTATATACTGCAACATTAGTCAGTCTGAAGTCTATCATAATAGTAGCACTATCGCTGAATTGAACAATCGCATTAATTCTTTTTAATCTAAGTTCATTATCTTAATATTGTTAAAATACTAATTTTTATTGACCCATGCTTGTCAGGATGATTTTTAGCTACAAAATAGATTGATTAAAAGACAATAATAAGCATTCACTCGTATTTGGACAGTTGATTTGTGTTGATAAAGCATTACCACCCAAAGTGGAAGGAAGCTTTTATTACTTCTGTATTACCTATAAAGAACTAATTAAACTTAGAAATATATTCTCCCCCTTCCCCAATGAAATGGTCAGTCTCGGATGTGATTTATAGTCATTTTGTCTACTCTGACCAGGATTCGCTCAGAGAATCGGTCAAGGAAGTTTGTACAACACTACCATCTAGTCTTTAGTGAATGCAAAGATGAATACTTATTGCACTTGCTTTACCTTTAAACCCACTATTAAACTATTGAGAGAAAGACCATATCAAATTAAACATATGTTTTGCCATCCAAGGGATTTTAAAGACAGAAACTTCATGTACCGTATGTATTTTATTGAGTGTTAATGTGGTTGTGATTATATGAGTATTTGATTATGTGTGTGGTGTTGATATCTGACAATGCTAAGTCAACCAAATAATATTTTTATCTGTAAATACATGTATATTAAATGATGTGAAAAAACAGACAAGTTTGTTAAAATTCAGATTTGAATTTCCAAGCATTTTCTAATGTCTTATATAAAAAGAGAGCTTATTCTCAATTCAACACCACATTTTGCTTACACATGCACTGACCCTTCACATTTTGGTTACACATGCACTGACCTTTAACATTTTGGTAACATGCACTGACCCTTCACATTTTGGTTACACATGCACTGACCCTTCACATTTTGGTAATATGCACTGACCCTTCACATTTTGGTTACACATGCACTGACCCTTCACATTTTGGTTACACATGCACTGACCCTTCACATTTTGGTTACACATGCACTGACCCTTCACATTTTGGTAACACCCACTGACCCTTCACATTTTGGTAACACGCACTGACCCTTCACATTTTGGTTACACATGCACTGACCCTTCACATTTTGGTTACACATGCACTGACCCTTCACATTTTGGTTACACATGCACTGACCCTTCACATTTTGGTTACACATGCACTGACCCTTCACATTTTGGTTACACATGCACTGACCCTTCACATTTTGGTTACACAAGCACTGACCCTTCACATTTTGGTAACACGCACTGACCCTTCACATTTTGGTAACATGCACTGACCCTTCACATTTTGGTAACACGCACTGAGTCTTCACATTTTGGTAACACACACTGACCCTTCATATTTTGGTAACATGCACTGACCTTTCATATTTTGGTAACATGCACTGACCCTTTACATTTTGGTAACACGCACTGACCCTTTACATTTTGGTAACATGCACTGACCCTTTACATTTTGGTAACACGCACTGACCCTTTACATTTTGGTAAAACACACTGACCCTTTACATTTTGGTAACATGCACTGACCCTTTACATTTTGGTAACACGCACTGACCCTTCACATTTTGGTAACATGCACTGACCCTTCACAATTTGGTAATACACACTGACCCTCCTTGGAACCTCATACTATAACCCCTCAAAACTGTCTAGAAATATGGCAGGTATAGTCCAGTTTTTGAAAGTTAATTTTTTTCACCTTAACAATACAGCCAAAAATCATTTAAGGCAGATTTTATGTGCAGATTTATACTGTTCAAATCTTGCTTGAGTTTGCCTGCATTTTATATCATCATTTTTTTTATAGTTTGTGGATGTATTTGTAAGATTGCTTCCATTTTGATTTCTCAAAGTTCCTTTGTTGCAAGGCCTTCTTTTTGCAGTCTGTTGTGATTGGTGACTCTTTGCAATACACCATTACTACTTGCTCTTTATTGTGTTGACAATATGAATGAAAAAGAATCTTTGTGTTGGTACTGCATCAGGTCTGTTGCACTCCTGTGAGGAAAGGAGGATCTAAAGGTTTGTGCAAAAGTTGTACAATCGACAGACAGTAGCACATGGATGGCATTAGATTCAATGCACACTTAAATATACACAACACTGGAGTCAACACTAGCATCATAAAGACACTGTATTAAGTGTCATTGTGGTGCTAGACTAGAAGTAACTCTAATGAGGGTTGCAATCTGATCATGGATGTTTTGCTCTCACTTAATTTTAAGAGCAGCAATAACTCATCCGTTACACAGCTTTTACTTTCTCATGTTCAAAATCTTGTCCATTTGATGTAAATGCATCCTCTCACAATGGAGAACTGTCAGCAACATGGGGTCCACTCGTGCACCTTGCATGGCCATGCACAGAATACTCTGAACAGTTATCTTTTTCAAGGAAGCCATGTTAATGTTTGTGTCATTCATAATGTGAACAAAACTTGCAGCTGTTTTGAACCACCTTCAATAATACTTCATCTAGTGGTACATTCATCTGTCACATCTGTTCTTATGCTGGTAACCCCTTCCCTTTTTCAGTAATTCATTTTAGAAAGGTCCTCCTTGGTTATCTCATTGATCCCAACTTCAGTGTCACCATTGTATTTTAATACAAGTTATATGAAGCATTTTTATTGTGTGAGTTTCTTAGCTCCAAGGAACAATAAACAATTAAAAATTGGACATCTTAGTATAGGAATAGGAGAGCGACTCTCCTTGTTCAAATACACAGGGGTGGACATACCATACAGTACATACAAACCAGTGAGTTTCACTTGCAAAAATACACAGGGGTGGACATACCATACAGTACATACAAACCAGTGAGTTTCACTTGCAAAAATACACAGGGGTGGACATACCATACAGTACATACAAACCAGTGAGCTTCACTTGTAAAAATACACAGGGGTGGACATACCATACAGTACATACAAACCAGTGAGTTTCACTTGCAAAAATACACAGGGGTGGACATACCATACAGTACATACAAACCAGTGAGCTTCACTTGCAAAAATAAGACAATATTGTAATTATTTTTTTTCTCTGTCAGACAGATTTCATTTCAGAAAACAATGTCACGACAGTCTGGGGGAAAATGTGGTCACAAGAAGGGCCCCTTGGGACCCTCGCACAGACTTTCTTACATATTCAAAGTATCCCCTTGGGACCCTCGCACAGACTTTCTTACATATTCAAAGTGCATATAAACACCATTAGACATTTTGCAATATGACTAACAGGAATCAAGCAAATTCCAGACATGCATATAGAGGGTGGAGGAAAGATAAATCCCCCTCATTATTTGAATTTTCTAAGTTTTCTCGTTAAGAGCCCCAAGAAGAAACCCACTGTAAAAGACTAGTTCTTCTGCTTGGAGAAACACTTCCAGGTCCCAGGAGCCTATGGGAACAGTCTCTTCAGAGACAGATAAGGCCCCTTCTGTAAGAGGGAATGAATATTCAAGTAGATTGCCTCCCCATGAATGGGAGAAGTTGAACACCTCTCATATTCAGTATAGCGTGATGCTGCTTTTCATAAGGAAGAAAGTGCACCGCTCATCATAGGGTAACATTTCACATCATCCTGAGAGGGAGTAGCTGCACCACACCCAACACTTCTAGGGTAGCATGTTGTGCCCTCCTGAATTCGAGGATCAGCACTGCAAATTAATAAGTGATGAAAAATCACCAGACTCTGGAACAAATTGCACATGACCTGTCGCTGACCAGTGTGGTTACTGGACAATATCTAGTTATCGAGCACAGGGTGCCAGTCACAAGGCACTTTCCAAGGAAGGTGTGACAGCCCTAGGGACTCACATCCTCTCCTGCCATGCATTCCTCTCTCAAAGATCCCATTAAGTTCCCATCTAAGCCATTTTCAAAGCTTGATCAAGCATCGTGGATGATGGAAGTTTCCTTTCTATTGCAAGCGAAGGTTATCGCCTCCTATGGATGACCCCCATGTTCTTAAACCAGCCCAATAGGTGAAAGTAAGGGAAGAGGTACACATCGATTTGCCAAAAGGAGTAGTCAAGAGGATCATTTTACTCCTGAATTTGCCTGGTCACCAAGAAAAGTTGAAACTTTGTATCCTACTCAATCTCTCCCCATTAAGCTGGTTTTGTCTGAGGGACATCTCAAGATGGAGATCACTTCCTCACTCCAGAAGGCAATGTGTTTGTCAGATTGGGCAGTCTCCATTGACTTTCAGGATGCTTGTTTGCACATTTGGATGTTTCCTCCACCAGTTTTGTTTGGGCAAAGACGTTTTTCAATTCCGGGTTTTGCTGTTCGGAATTGCTTCTGTGCCCAGAGTCTTCACTCATACTATTGGAGTAATAGCATCCTACCTCCTGATTCTCAAGTATTTCAACAGCTAGCTAATCCACACTGTTTAGGTTAAGTCCCACCCTCTGGACCTGTTTTATTGTTGGTCTATAGTAACTCGATTGTGTCCCTTAACCAACCTCGAGAAGTAGAGTAGTATCAATATTCTGGTTTTACCTCCCCCCCCCTTCCTCCTTGGTCCTCACCCAAAGCCATAGCCTCTAACCCTTATGACTTGAGAAACAAATCACTTACAAGAAATATGCAACCTGTTGATTATTAATCCATGAAATTAGTCAAAATATATACACATTCTTTATGTTGTATACGGCTACAATGTAGCTAGCAGCATTGAATCGATCATTAGTTCCCAGGCTACAAAAAGCTTTTGCTGTGATTATATCATCCACAACTGGTGCAAATCATATCAAAATGGTCGATCTTAATGTGCATTTAAATTCAAAGAGATAAGCAGTTTTGATTTATTCTGCACCGCATCAGCAGTTGCTAATATCGAAAAGCGAAAAGTAATATTTTGAGTGAAAGAGCTGGAAATATTCAGTTGGCCTATAAGTACTATCTACACTTACCATTACATGAGACATAAATAGTAATAGCATGTTTTTTTATCTTAGCTCATAAAGGGAGAGGCCTGTGTGTTTTTCAAACAATTAATGCTAAATATGTGGTTCTCTTTGCAGTCTCAACACAAGCCATAGCTGAGACAACTAAAGTACCATACTCTAAGACACAAGATCGCTTGTTTGAATCCAAGTTTGGACAGTTTGTTTCTTATTAAATAGGGAGACAACTCAGTCTAGCTGGCAAAAGTGAAAGTTAGATATATTAAATAGGGAGACAACTGATCAATTTATATAATATGGTGCAAGAACAAGTTGAGTCTCAGACTAAATCGTGGATTAGGTTTGATGATTTTAGCTAATGCTGTGATCATGAATATATATAAGAGCAGGCCAGTTAAACATTATTTCTTTTCAGGGGCGAGTATTATTTCGAAATGGAATTGGAACAGTTTTAAAACTTACCATGAGGCAGAGCAGTATGAGCATAAGACGGAAATTAATAATGGCTGTTTTTGAACACAAACTTTTTAAAAGTTTTTATGAAATGCACAAAATATTTGACATTATTGGGTACGTACGACAGTCGGACAAAATTTTTGTTGATATTGTACTGAGTGATGGGTCATTTGATATTCTTTCTGATATTCTTTCTCAAAAGTATTTTCCTAAGGGAATTTTGCTATGAGAACCCAGAAACAGGCATGTTTAATTATTTGATCATGGTTGATTGACAAGTTTGTTTTATTGCGGCGGACAATACGGGTTTTTGTACAAAATACCACTGGAGGCTTATAATAAGATAAACAGGAAAAACAATGCTTACAACCAATTAGATAAGCTTCTACATACATACATACATACATACATACATACATACATATATACATACACACAAACACACACACATGCATACATATATACATGCATCCATCGATCCATACATACATGCATGCGTGCGTGTGTGTGTGCATGCAGGCAGGCAGGCATGCAGGCGGGCAGACAGATATATACACACACATACAAACTGTGGCAGAACATGCCATAATGAAAAACACAAATGCTAGTGTTTCGTACTGATCCAGGTCTTAAATGTGGCATTGGAGTCACATCACATAATCAACTCTGTCAGCCATGTGCATCTGTTTGTGAATATTATGTCACTTAAAAACAGACACAGACACCTGTGATTACACAAAAACCTGTGATTGCACAAACACTGGTGGTTGCAGAGACTTGTACGTAAGTAAATGACATAATAGCTAGGATCAAGGCAATTGTAGTTTATCATTCTGGTAAAATGCAAAAACTAAAACAATATATTGATGGGTTTCCTAATTAGAGAAGGTTTCCTCATATATAAGCATGCCCAGCTTATTATAAGCAAATCATTTAACATCATTTATTGAGACCAATACTTACACCGAATCCACCAGTGGTCACTAATCCACCATGAGATGTTAATCCAAAAGCAACAGTACAACAACTAAAACAGTTTGCATGTGAGCATATAATAGAAATACCAAGAGGAGCAAGAAAATTTCTCATACTTGAGGTATTAGATGAATTTCAACAAAAACGTCATATTGAGGATGATTAACACCATCATCGTATAAAGGATAAACACCAAAGCTGCTGAATTTATTTGTAACCCAACACAGCAATCACTATTACCTGAATTCAAATTTCATACATGTAGTGGTGAATTAGAAAATCAAGCAGCAATTATCCCACTCACATCCCAAACCAGGCAAACACACTCAACAATGTTTAACAAATATGATACCAGGAATTACATCGGTGTTACAAAACGTTGGCCACTCTGGAGTTAAATAAGATACAGTTCTTCATGTGCATGTGGTTATTACAGCTGTTACAAGGATCGATTTAAAACTACTACACCTTGGATTTTCAGCATTGCTCGTATAATCATGAAACGTAGCGACACCAGCGCCATCAATGATGAAATTGATAAAGGCATTGGAAAGATTCTAGAGACGTCAGAAAAATATATCAATGCAGGATCAGGATGGACTATTGACAGATGTGTCCAAGTGAAGGTGCGTATATCACCATGCCAGCCGTTTTGTGGATCCAGTTACATACCAGCACCAGAGTGGGTACATCCAAGGTCAGTGATAAACGTAAAGAATGTTAACAACATATGTTTTGAAGGTATGTGCATTATATCCGGCTAGTGAACACCAAGATATGCACTTGACGGAAAACCAACTTTGGTGATATCGAATTTCTTGTGCAGGATACCAAATCTACACTGAACAAATCTGAAACACTTAACCCTGGATCGCTGTTAATATGTTTTCTTAAGATAAAGAATTTTATCAGCTTTCACAATTCCTACATGGACAAACTCAGATTATTTCGTTGTTGCTGAGTGAAATGAAAGAATCAGAGTCGGTATCGCACTACGTATGGATAAGGAATCTTGATCGGTTGCTTAACTGACACAGCAAGCACACGCATAAGAAGTTTCCATGCAGACCTTGCATCCATATATGTAGCACCCGACAACTGCTCACCAACCACGACTTGTACTGCTGTGGGATCCGTGAAAAACCACAATGGACAATAATGTCTGACCCAGGAGAAAACATTTTTAAATTCATTGTGGCGCAACAAAAGATGAAATTTCCTTATACCATCTGCGCTTATTTTGAATGTCTCAACGTTCCAGTAGTAGATGCATTCAGCTCCACGTCTAGCCTTACAACACAAGTCGCTGACCAACCACCATCTGGACTTTGTTAAATGGCAGTTAGGTGTGATGGGAAAATAGAACCACCAATGTTATATCGTGGCAAGGCATTGGTTCACGTGTTTCTTAAATCGGTCGAGGTTACAGTGAAATGGACTCGGCAATAGCTCTATTCACCAGCAGTCATGTCATGATTATGATGTAATATGCTTATTGCTGGATCTGTAATGGGCCTCTTAACAAAGACAAAGGTCTTTTGCCTAAAGTTCGGTTCCAAATTCTGTGATCACTGTCATGTAACTGGCACGTGCAGAACAGCCACACACAAAGCACGCATTCTACAGTTCAGAATTTATCCCAAGAAAACAAAAATATCTGTAGTGTTTCATAACTTGCATGGGTATGATGACAACCTAATAATGCAAGCAGTATCCTCAAGCATCAAACTCACGAATAAGCATAATCCCCAACAACATGGAAAAATACATGACAATTGCTGTTCATCGAATAATTACAGTTTAAGAATTTATTCTTGGACAAGTTAGTGAGCAATCTAATGGCAGAGAACTCTGCAATCACTCGTAGGTATTGTCCGAAAACACAGACATACTGACGAGAAAAGGTGTGTATCCATATGAGTACATGAGTGACTGCGACAAATTTGCCGAAACTCAGTTGCCGCCGATCGAAGCGTTTTATTATCGAAGTTGTTGTTGTTGTTGTTGTTGTTATAGGGTTTAACAGCATTTTTAAGTACAAGATAGGCTATACGTGGTGGCCAGTATTAATGGTGGAGGAAGAACCCGGAAAGAACCACCGACCCACGAGAAGCTACCGGCAAGCTTTCTCACATATTATTATCGAAGTCACGTGAAGTTATCTTAGAAAAGATTATGAGCACGAAAACAAAGTTTGGTCCACATTCGAGTGCAAAAAATTATGTGGCTGTCATGATCTGTATTGTATCTGCTTACCAATATATTGTGCTGATGGTTCAGAAATTTCATGACACTGCCATGCATGTCAACGAGTTATATCCATTGCATAACTTAACATCACTGGGAATGGCATGGGATGCGTTGTTATCCAAAACCAAAGTCGAGTTGGAATTACTCACCGGCATTGACAACCAGCTGTTTATTGAGAAATCTCTTCTTGGTGGAATATCTATGGTGAATCACATACATGCTCTTGCCAACAACCCAAACCTGGGCAGGTGTGACCCGTCTGTCCGTAAGTCACAACATGTATCTAGATAATAAAAAAAAACAAAACTTTATGGATCGGAACTGATACAACCGTTGCCGGTTGGTGGGTATCCGTGGATTGATCCTGCACACACTGACGTACAACAACACATAAACGATCATAACATCAACTACAAATACTTCTTTGAAGTTAATCTGGAATATCCTGAACATTTTTATGATGTGCACAACGGTTATTCACTGGCACCAGAAGCTTGGTCTGAGCCCGCCACATGGCTGTGCTCAATCAGTGCTCAATAGTTGATGAGTCCGGACGCAAATATGCTCAATGTGCCAACTAGTACCAAGTCGTAGAACTAAACTCTTGGATGGAATCGTATATCAAGTTGAATACAGATCTGAGAACTAATACCACCAATAAGTTTGAAAAGGACTAGGTGGACTATGTGACCCTAACGACCTTGCGGATCGACTGGAAAAACTTGTGGATTCAGTTCTAGCGGAAAACAATGCACTCAAAGTCATTAATGAGGCCAGATCGATTTGTCAGCGACTGATCACCAATGACATGGACAGAAAAATATATTATGCACTGATGTATGAACTTATTGAAGATATCAGTGATAAATACGACTGATGATGTACTTATACCGATGACGAGTTCTGATGAGACACTCCGCGTCTTCTGTGAAATCTATGTTGTGATGCAACTTTTTTTGTTGTAAATACAACCCAGGGCGTTACCTTGATGATTACAATCTCATCAACGAAAACAGAATTCAGCGTGACTTTTCCGCACCTGTTACTGCTGCGGAATCATTCACTCTTGAGATCGCACTTGCATCTCTGCCAGTATATTACAGATGGTCAAATATATGATCACAATCGCTTCATGGTCTTCCCGCAAACAACTCATTTATGTTTTCAGCAGACACTGTTTCCACCTATAATACTACTGAACCTTCTGCCGACGCGTATGAAATAGAATCGATCAATGAAGAAATTCAACACAGAATTAGACTGGTGACTGGCAAAGAGTCTAAAATTTCTATACATGTCAATGAGTCCACAATCAGTTCTGTCACTGCAACAGAATCTCAAACATTTGCGGTTTATATTAAACGGTCATCAATAAGATCAGCTTAAGGTTGACCAGACGACATTTCAGATGATATACAATTTTTAAGTGCGGGATATATCAGGCGTGACATTGTAAAAATTACTTAAAAGATGCAGGTCAATTTAACCTATAACACCATCAGTGGTAGTTATGAAAGCAGGTCTGAAACGACAAGCATGGCAGTTCAAGGTTATATACTGTTTGAGTTTTCACCAACCATGAAACCAGGTGATTTGACAACGATCACGCCATCAGCACCTATGTATCTTCTATGTCATAATAGCTGGTTAACACAAATACCTTTAACCATTCTGGACCAAATCGGGCTCGTTGTTGATCTGCGATGTGAAGCATTGACTGTACAACTGTACATTAGAGATCAACCTGACATTTAATATAATATTGACAGCCGTACGTGGACATAAGAGACGCATGCGCTTTGTTAACCAGTTTCCACGACATTTTATGGGATGGGCCTAGGTGACGTTCGTGCAATGTTTACGTGTGCACCAAAGGTGCTCGGGGCAGTGACTCACGTGCTGCACCAATCTCTAAGTTGCAATGCGGGTCATTAATAGCATCAAAATAACTGCTGTGGATAGGCTGAAACAACTGGAATCAAAGCTGCTCAATCGCTTTGATATCGACTACGGCAATTAGTGACTCAAGACCAAAGGTTCCAGTTACACTACCATCGACAGAAACAATGCCGCCTGCGGTTAGAAAATCATTAATGAAGCTGCTCAGCAACGATTATTAGATTCGATGTCTGGCAATGGAAATATATTCACTTTCCAAAAAGGCATTAAACACAATCGACAATGTATAAACAATGACTCATTTAAAAGATATATCGGATCCTGCAATTGACTTGAGTCCGCATGTGCTAGTGGATCGAAGTAAAAGAGATTTTCAGTATTACTTATACCCGGCTAGAGATCCTAATCAATTTAAATAGTATTACGAGTGCAGGACATGTCTGTATTTTTCCTTCCATGTGAGGCGTTCTTGGGACTTCAGGGAAAACTTGTACAGGCCGACGATGCAATTACGGTGACAATGCCCATGTAGAATTTTTCAACAACGGTGTAAATTGTTCAACATTGCACGTTATTCCATCGATGGAAAGGAAATCAAATCAATTCTTGGCATTGTAGATGTAGCCACTATAATTATTGGACTCCCCAGATACAGCAATGATTACACACGCACAGTTGGACCAGCAATGACGGTTGTCAAAGATGCAACTAACAGAACGTGATAATCCTCAAACCCGTAGTAAGATGATATTTGACAACTTAAAAGTGACAGAAGAAAGTTTCTTTGCGGTTAAACAGTCACAAGGAATCCTCAGAAGAAATTCGGCTTCACTATGCAGAAGCCATTTCCAATACTACACGTGCATATCACAATATGTAGCTTTATATGGACCGAGATCAAAACATTGACACTGGTATACAAATTTTCCAACAAGACTTTGGGACGTTGTACTCGATTTATTACATTGAGGCAATCCGTTGTGGCAATGTATTTTCATGTTCATATAGGTAACGCTGTTGCTGTTACTGATGTCATATTGTGATACTTTCCAACAATACTATGTTGTTGGAGGGTGTTGCTGGTCTAATGAGGGTCAGCGATACAGCTATGAAAAATTCATAGACTTTTCTCAGGTACATAGGTGATACATATTTAAGTAAGGTCATGTCACGAAGTGAACGGCGGCCTTTGTGAAACCAACATTAAAAAATAAAAAACGCAATTAAAAACGAGTGTGAGGTCAAACTGAAACTTTCTCCAGCAAAATTAACTGGAAATGTCCACATGTGGTTGACCCAAACAACCTTCTCAGCTTAAGTAACAAAGCACAATACTACCTCAGTGACATTAAACTTATCCAAGTCAGAGGTGATACAAATGCCAAGGACTGATTGGTGGAATATTTCCATTCCTGGTTGCGTTGTTAGCATCAGTAGCTCCATCGATTGCAAAAGCTGCGGCTTTTGGAGCTGCACAAGAAATGGCACTGAAAAAGGCTGTTGCTGGTCGTATAATAAAGGAAAAGGCCTTCAAATACCAGGAACAAGTCACCAAATTTCATCGGGAAGTGTTCTTCAATTACCCGATCGCAAAAGATCACACCGTTTATACTTCCATTGACCAATTTTGATTTAGTCGCGATGGCAAAATCATTAAAAGAAATTGTGGTGTCTTTATGCGAAATGAACTTGCAACGCACACTTAAAACTGGTATTATCAACCTGAATGTGATAACAGGATCTATCACTCACTGGGTCGCATACGTTGTGGCACCACAACATCGTTCATATTTTGACTAATATAGACTTGCACCGCCGGTTGAGTCTGTTAATAATTTAACCAGACATGGTAAACTACTACCATTTTATTTGACTATACCAGTACAAATTCGGTTGGATGGACCAATATGCAGTCCTCTTGTTTTTGAAGCGTTGCTTGCACTTAAGCTTTCACCAACCCCGCCACTTATTCATATATTATTAAAGTACGTTTAATGTTATACAAATGTCTATTAACATTTATAGAGTTTACTAGTGGTGTTGTTGTTGGCATTGTTTCAGGCAAGCTTGTCGTTTGTGAAGAGCAAGCTGGGAAACTTAAAACGTCTAATGATGACAATCGTGATATTATTGAACAGTTGAATGGCGACTTTGTAGTAATGAATCTGGTTGAAGTAACTGAAAATGGGTGAATCCGAGATGCTGGTGTGTTGGCTTCACTTACGAAAAATTATATTTATGTAACCGAGGCTGCGGTAAAACAGCATATGGATGCAAAGACCAGAGAGTTGGCCGCGCGACCACGCTTCTTAACTTTTTGGAGCGAAATTACGGAAATATTAATCAAAGAAGGCGAGTGGCCATTTTAGGCCAAGCCTCAGCAAATGGTCAACTTGTTTAAGGTTATCATGATGATAAAGGTTTTTATCAACCTAACGGTTACATTTTAAAGGTGCTAGATTGCGTATCATACTTGTTTATCATAATTGGAAGCAAAGGAACGTTGGGTCAGATGAAAATACCGATAAATGATGAACAACATCTTAATGATGTGTCACTATTATCTTATTTAAATAACATATTTGCAGGTATCAACATCAATATTCACTGGAGATAAAATTCTGTTTGAAACACTCAAAATTTATTCTATCGGTTACATAACCGTCTTTGGCGTTTGTGTTTAAGATTAGATTTTATCTTTGCATATAAGTAATGGATTCATACACACGCGCGCGCACACACACACACACACACACACACACACACACACATACATACATACATACATACATACAGTTCAGTGGCATTGCGACATAATAATTGCAAAGGTTTTTGGCTTCGAAAATATGAACAATGCTTCAGAACATTTTATTATGAATATTGCAAATCACATTTACTCGCGTATCATGTTGATACAAAAGCTGGACTATATCTTAAATATGGCATCTGAATCCAATCCCATAATCAACTTTGTTAGCATTGTGGATCTATTTATGAATATTATCATGCGTGCCATCAGCGACTTGCTTTACCTGTGATTGTACAAACACCTGTGATCATCCAAACACCCTTGACTGCACAAACATTTGACAGTATTGAAATAGACACAGAAATAAATTAAATGTAACTAGGGACGAAGCGATTGCAGTTTCTGACATTGGTAGAATAAAAAAAATTAAAACAAGATAATGACGGACTTTTGATTAGATAAGGCTTTATCCTTAAATATAAGCCTGCCCACTGTGTATCTGCTAAAACATATCACACAACAGTATGGAATACCAAGCCATATGGGAACAGATGATATATTATTAGGACACAAAATTGTTCTGGATCTACTTGCTGTCCCAGATATTCATCACAGGATGTAATACAACAATGCTTGCTAATACAACAATGATTGCTGATACAATAATGATTGCTAATACAACAATGATTGCTAATACAACAATGATTGCTAATACAACAATGATTGCTGAGACATGTTGAGAGTGCAACAGCAATGGTACAACAACTGAAACGATTTGCATGTTAGCGTAGTATACGAATACCAAGAGGAGCACGAAAAGCTGATATACTTACATTATTAGATGTGTTTGAGGATAAACAAAACCATCGTATTGCAACTGAGAATGAACAAACCATCGTATTGCAATTGAGGATGAACAAAACACTTGTATAGCAGGCAATTGAGGATGAACAAAACACTCGTATTACAAATGAGGATCAACAAAACACTTGTATGGCAGGCAATTGAGGATGAACAAAACACTTGTATTACAACTGAGGATGAACAAAACACTTGTATTATAATTCAGGATGAACAAAACACTTGTATTATAATTGAGGATGAACAAAACACTTGTATTACAACTGAGGATGAACAAGACACTTGTATTACAACTGAGGATGAACAAAACTCTTGTATTATAATTGAGGATGAACAAAACCATCATATTACGATTGGGGATGAAGAAAACACTAGTATGGCATTTGGGGATGGACAGAACACACATATTGCAATTGAGGATGAACAAACCATCGTATTGCAATTGATGATGAACAAAACACTCGTCTTGCAATTGGAGATGAACAAATCACTAGTATGGCAATTGAGGATGAACAGAACACTTGTATAACAATTGAGGATGAACAAAACCATCGTATTGCAATTGCGGATGAACAAAACCATCATATTATAATAACTGAGGATCAACAAAACCACAGTATTGCAACTGAGGATGAACAAAACCATCGTATGGCGAATGAGGATGAATAAAACACCAGTATGGGCAATCAAGGATGAAGAAAGCACTCGTATTGCAATTGGGAACAAACAAAGCTCTAGCATGGCAATTGAGGATGCACAAAACCGTATTGCAATTGAGGCTGACCAAACCATCGGATTGCAATAGAGGATGAACAAAACACTTGTATCTACTTAGAATCTAACCCAGGTCTGCTGGTAATGGCCATTTAACATGTTTTTTCTTTCTTCAGGTCATCCAGAAAAATATTGTTTTGATCAAAACTGTCTGTCAAAAGTTTACAATAAATAATATTGGACACTTGTACAATAGTGTACAATAAATAATATTTTATACATCAAGAAAGTATACAATAAATAATATTGGGTCTACTGAGAAAATGTAAAATAATAGTGGATACATTAAAAAGGAGCGGAGCCTCTCAAGCAGTTATTGGCCATATTTTGCTTGTATTGTAATTTGCCGTATAAGTAAGATCATTTCACGTGATATATTCGCTTTACATAACTTTCCCGTCATGTGCCAAGCTCTGCAATGTGACTTTACAATAAATTTTACGCAACATTGAGTAAGTCATATGACGCGATTATGTAGTGATGTAGTAGGATATTTTATCGATACTGGTCGTGCAGTCAGCTTTTGAAAATTTTGATCAACTGTTGTCTGGTAAGCTGCTCTTAGTCTCTGTTTTCTAGTGATTTATGAATAATGAATGATTTAATTTGCTTTATCCTGCTTATGATTGTTTGAAACATTTGTCATATTTATCCACTGCCGACTGTGCATACGTTGATTCATGTATTAATTAATACGCTACGCATATTCACCTACATGTATTAACGTAAAAACCACGTATATAAATATTGCTTCGAAAGTTTATAAAAATATACTGTACTTGGCGTACGTTTAGATGACGGTAAATGCATTTCAATTTACTAGTTGCAAGTTTTCTTCACATGAATGAATCATGATATATTGATGTGCAATCGAAAAAAAATGAAGAATAAAAAACATGCATAAATTATTCTAAGTAAAAGCCGAAACTCAGAACAAGAGGTTTGAAGGTCAATTATGAGCCCCAGAATTTAGATATAAAGACGGTACCGGATTCAGGATAGAACTCAGGGATATGGGCCAATGGCCCTCTAATATTTTCTGAAGGGGTCAGGTCCAAGTTTGAATAGCCAATATTTTGCATTGTTTCATTTTGTTTTTGATAAGATAACCACTTTTTCGTTCTTTAGTATTTTCACCCAATGTAATTCATAATCTTGAATGTAAATAAATCAACATTAAGGATTATTTCTTCACTGGAGTCAATTTTTGTATGATATCATCAGCCTTCCCGTATTTAACGCAAGGGACTATTCACTATTTACTTAAGTGTACGTCAAAGTCACGAACAATTTGATTCACTCTAAGATCACTACGCCATAGTCTCAAAATAAGCGAATGTGCTATATGGCGATATACTACCCAATTTTGGATAGTATCCCGACGCCGACCAACTCTCAGGTCATGTCTGTATATTAAAAGTAAAAAATTCGTTCTAAACATGTGACCCCATTACTTTGTTAATTTTCTTGACATACTGAAATCTCATTACTTTGTTAATTTTCATGAAATATTTAAGTCGACCCAATACATCTCTTAGAGGTAATTTTAAACTAAGCACAATTCTTTCAACAACAAAAAAGTTTGTTAATATGTGTTTTTTGCAAAGCGTAGAATATGCCGATGCTTACTGGAGGTAAGTAAATCTTACTTGCAGTTCGCAATCCCAAAATGCCTAAATAGAAGTGATCGGTTCAATACAAAAACACACAAAAAAAAAAAAAGACCCCCCCAAAAAACTTTTAATGTTTGCTTTCACATTTCTTAGAGCTATATTTCCGTTAATTCAAAGGTCACAAAAACAAGAACCTTAATCGATCGCTGTCAGATCATCACGTAGGACAGTGAATATATGAGTTTTATTAAATTGTTTAGATAACAACACCTGATCTGTTACTTAAGGAGATTTTACCCTGAAAATGCGCCAACATATTAACAATTCACCTTTGTTGAAAACGTCTTTTTGCATGTTGTGTGAATGATTTGCACTTTGTTAAAATAAGACTTTGTTGGCATCTAGCAGTGTCCCAGTAAACCGTCAGTTTCTGTAAGCCAAACGCTCATCTAGACAGTGTACATCAGAGATAAAGTGCTGAATCCAAAACAAGTTTGATATGCTGGCTTCCCATGGTGCTATGCACACAAGGCCACGATAATATGGTTCCCTGCTTCGTATGCTCCAGGGGTTGCATTCCGCTCTGCGAAAAGTAATATCAAAGTGTTTTACCTTTTTTGTCCCCTTTGGGTCCCTGCCACACGTCCTCGACACCCCAACCCCATGACATACATAGCCCATAAGCAGCCGTTGCACTGTGCACATACGTGACCCGGTCAAAGGGGATGGTAGAGTCTAGGACGGACGTCAGTGTCCCGAAAGGTATCCCCCCCAAAAAAAAAGGCAAAACCATGCCTCTGATCCTACTGTAAGAATTTGGTACCGATCGATACTGCCCGGGCATCTCACAATGGCAGTTGCTGTTTCAATCAACAAACCAGTTCTCTGCGGGTTTTTTTATTTTTTAATTCGGCTTTTACTTTTCGTGAATCCATACAGTTTCTTATTTGTGTCTATACCTGTCTGTGACTTTCCATTTCCGCCAGCAAAGTCTCAAACGAAGCCGCACTGATTATTTTATAGTATCAATGTATAATCTACCGATCACCACCAAGTATAATTTACTGATCATTTTGAGACTCCTCTGTGCATCTCTTAACCATTTGGAATAGACACGTAGTCGTGAATACAATTGCATCGAAATTAATTTGCTAGCAACATCAGAGACACTGGTTACTACTCAAAAAGCTCCGAAAATAACTCCGATTGGTGCATCTACAATGGTTGATGTCGTCGTGCTTCCAGTCACACCAAGACCAACATCGTCCTTTTTGTGAGCTGTAATATTAGTCTTACAAACTCAGGGCTAAGATTCCGCTTTTCATTTATCAACATTCCCAATTGACCCCACACGCCATTAGTTCCAGTTATGTTTAACAGGTATGATCCGGACTCGCAAACATTTTAAAGATGTGACGCTTAGTTTTATTTTTGTTTACAAAAGCAGTGGCACCAAAACTAAATATAAGTCAACCATTTGCAAAGGTTGATGCGTAAATGAATATACCTAGAATTTGGAACCATGACGTTACCACGCGTGGTGGCACGGGCACGTTATCGGTTTGTTATTCCACGTATTGCTTTGTTGTAGCATTAGTATCATCAACATACTCTTTGATAAACGCAACTGATATACCGCTGTATGATTCCGCCGTTTTCAGTTATTTCAGCCAGGTTCTTTGCGACTGCACCTTTCAACTTGAAAATAATATATTAGATGTCAACATTAGGTGTTAAAAATTTACCAGTTTGATCTTCAATAATTACAAGCTCACGTGGATCAACACCAAGCTTTACCTTCACTCCACTTCTAAGTTCATCAAGTATTTCTTCGAACTGATTCCACAGAGTACCGGTAGCTTGCTTGCTTCCAGTAAACACCCAAAATATCGTATTAGGTCACTCCCTATCCACGTAATTTAGGATGTGTCTTTGACGGAATTTTAATCATATTGATTTATGTCTGCGCGTCATATAAGCTTTCAGAAACACATCCATAGGGCTGGCAATGTTGATTATATGATTTGACTCCGATGCCACATTTAAGATATGATAGTGCCGTTGGACTATCACGGAACACCTGCGTATGTGTTTTACAGTACTGATAATGGTATTTCTTTCACAGAGTTCGTACTATCATTTTGCATTTGCATTTGTTTCGTCCCAGTGTCATAGAGCCTCCCATACATATACTCGAGCGTTTTGTCTAATTGGTGGAAACATTGCAACATTTCAGTTGACCCGTCACCAAGTTTTTTTTAAAATGTTTTTTAATTACTCATCATCATCATCAGGTAATACACTGATTTCAAGATAGTCCGAGTTTCCTCTGATCCTTGCCACCCCATTTTTTGATATTTGGACATTTATGTTGGGGTGCAGGGTCAGAGCGCATTCTCTATCGAAAAGATGGAATTCGCCGACACCATTTGGTGTCGGCATGGGGTAACCGCTTTCTAGCCGACCCAGAACACTTGAACACCTTTCCTCGACATATACCTGCATGAAATCGATAGGAATATGATTTCTATGATTTATTTCCTCAAAAATCGTGAGCATAGCATTTCTTTAATGCGCTGACGAGACGAAAGTACGTCATTCCTGAAATTTGACCTACATCTGGTCATTTGCATTCCGAGTCACATGACTATACAAATCTCGTAACCTACATGGCAATGACATCAGAGATCATATAGTCACGTGATATCAACAATAAACAAATTTCCCAAATTGTTGTACATAGAATTGGGACATATTATATAGAAGTCTCTTAATGTTTCTAAATAAATATAATGCACACCTAATTCTCAACATATTTATTCTGAGAAGAACGAACAGAAACCTGTCGGTATGGCAGCAGGGTGGAGAGACCATTTTCAAGAAGTACCGAGCACATGTCAGCGATGGTTTTTTGCTGGTGTCACGTGACTACCACATTGACACGTGTTCTTCGTAGTGAATCTAGTTTAATTCAAATTTCTGCAACAGTTACAGATTTTCGTCATTGTTTTCACAATAAATATTTTGAGAAGTTTATGTTTTTTACATTTTTTATAAAAATTACATGACTTTTATTTATATGTTCGAATTGTTTTCCTACAGCAACACTAGAAATGGCTGTTGCTGATATAACTTGACTGTATGACCTCTGATGTCATTGAGATGTAGGTTGCGAGAGTTGTGTAGTCACGTGACTAGGAATACAAATGGCCAGATCAAGGTCAAATTTTAGCAACAATGTAATTTCGTCTCGTGTGTCAGCGGATTAAAGACATAACGAATGCTATGATTGCAATTTCTGAGAAAATAAATCATATTCCTATCGATTTCATGCAGGTATATCTCAATGAAAGGTCGTTCAAGTTTGCAGTGCCGGCTAGTAAGCGACTACCCCATGCCAACACCAAATGGTGTCGGCGAATTCCAACTTTTCGATAGGGAATGCGCTCTGACCCTAAACCCCAATATTAATGTCCAAATATCAAAAATGGGGTGACAAGGGTCAAAGGAAACTCGGACTAATTTCAAGACTAGGCTGATGTCAAACTTCCATTACGTGACTTTATTGTAACTCGAAATTTTAAATCAGGCTTTTCACATAAAATGGCTCATTATAATCGGCCTCATCAAATTCATTTACAAACTCAGATAAGATAAATTCCAATGTCCCATCAGCCCACCAATTAAAGTCCAACCAAATTTTGTGCATTTAAATCTAATAACATCAAATTTATTAGAGCGTGTGTCAGTGTCCTTGATCATTTTTGCCATGTTCTTGCTTTTTGGTAAGAGCGTCTGAAAATTGCAGTTGTTCCGTGCGCTGCTGTTCTACTGCTTCCTCATAAAACCGTTCGTATATCCACTGAAGGGCAGTGAGTTTGGATGTCATTCTTATATTCATGGCTCAAGAGCATTTGTTTAATAAGGACAGTCTTGACCATCATCATCACTGACCTCATCAAAACGTCACTCCTTTCAGTGGCAGCAGGCGAGTTATTTTTATTTTGCAGGCGTACTCTTTCTTACACAATATTCTGAAGTTTCTTAATAATTTTATTTGCCTCAATGGCCCACGTGTATTCCATTCCATTTCTAAGCTCACTCCCAGGTTAACCAACTTATTAATGTGTTCCGAAAATGTTTCTGACAAAGTATACAACATTTTTCATGTACGTTTCCTTAAGAAACCTATATGATCTCAGTTTATCCGTTACACGTTTGATATCCCAGTCTCTTGGCAAATTAATGTCCCTATTAGAGACTCAATCAACTCCTTCAGTATACCTTGAGAGTCGATGGCCTCCTTATTGCTCAACATTTGCATATAAACCACCGTGAGCATTTATACAAAAATGTTGAACAATAGGGATGCCATCGACTCTTCCATACGAAATTATTCACGAATCAACTATATATTTCTTTTCTGCCACCACAAAATCATTACCCATTCTACAGAGACTATACCACGCTGTGAAGTAATTGCCATCAAGAGAAATTGATACACAGTTTATGTTGATACAAATATAGCTACAATCAATAATAGAAGCCTCTGTGCCAGTAGCTTCTCGTGGGTCGGTGGTTCTTCCCGGGGTTTTCCCGGGTTCTTCCTCCACCATTAATACTGGCCGCCAGGCATAGCCTATCATGTGCTGAAAACGGCGTTAAACCCTACAACAACAACAACAACAACAACAAGCCTCTGTGTATGCATTATCGATCGGTACCGTACTCAATCCTATTATATGTTCAATTTTTTCTCTGTTAAGTTTACATTGTCAGAATCGTTCAGTATTTTGCACTCATAAAAGAACTACTTTATATTGTAAACAAACAATGGACGCAGACGCCAGCACTTTTGATTTGTGAACAAATTATGTTCACTCACGTAGTAGGCGTTTTATGTTTTGGTTGATTCAGTTTGTTTCTGAATGAACTAAAGCAGATGTTTCAAGGACTGACACGTATCAGCTGTCTTGCAACATTACGCGTTAACATTTTTCATTTAACAGATTTCATAATATTGCTAGGTCTTTTACGAATAACATGCAAGTGACAAGGAATAAACTGTCTTCTTTAGCTGGTAATAATAATAACAAAAATATACTTAGTTTTACATCCTGAATTTCCTCAAAATGTACGTTCTTAGTTCTGCAAATCCGAATTACATGAGCCATGTCATGGGTTCTTGAGCTTGATTACACATTTCGACATTGTGCTTTTATTTCGACTATATTCCAAGTGCAATTACATCATCCTTACTGCACACAAAATAAAATAAACATTTTATTTTTATAGCGTCGTTTTGATAATTGCAATTGAAAGACGTCATATTTTTCCAACATTATTATTTCAAACATTCAGTGACAGAACAGAAACACACTTCAGATGTAGCCGCTGAAATCCGATGTACTTCATATAGAATTGGCACAGAAAAATCCAGTCCATAATCACTAAATTTTGAGGAAACGACAAAAATACCAAACTCTATTCATTCCAGATCAAATGGAAAAAGTTGTTTCAATGCGCATTCATTCACAATATGACTCCAACTTTCAATTTTAAGTACCCCAAAACGCAATATTCTTTCGAAAGTTATGTCGAACACGCAACTAAGTTCAAATTTATCTGGGCGGAATTATGTGCGCATTAATAATGTTGTTGTTGTGTAATGACGAATCTGCGCTTGTGCATTTAGTTTGGAATAATGCATACATTCAGTTACTTTGTTTCGTGTAGTGTATTTTTGTTTACATAATTAAGCTTTAAGTAGAATAAGAAAATGAGCATATAATAAAAAGGTTGCTGTAATTGTATGGGAAAATATGAACTCGTTTTGTGGGATGGATATACTGCACTCCCAAGGTCATGCAGTATTTCCTTCCGAAAAACTCGTTCATATTTTCCCATACAAATGCAGTAACATAAATATTTATGACGAAGCAAAGTAACATCGATGCAACCATATTAATAATGTTATGTTGTCATGTCACCAAAACAAAATGGCTGTATGTGGAGAAAGCTCGATAATCAAACCTTAGCAAAAATATTCCTTTAATTTTCTTTTTGTTAGTGACTCAGTACAGAATTTAAAATAACTTTCGGTTTGATCGTTATCTTGTGTTCGAGCTTAGCTAGCATTTTGGTCACATCGTTATTTTTACAAATAGTTAATTGTATGCGATGATGAAGGAAAGGAGTTCACACAAAGATACTTTGTTAATAGTCCACATTTCCTGTTGGGTTGCATCATCCCCACACATTCAGACTCCTATCGATTCCTTAATAAAAATTTGATGTCGAAATTGGTATGAGGTGATAGGTGTCAACCTGAATTTTGCCAAAGATTAAGGTGAAAACATCAGCCTTCTTCTATAAATAGGTGGGTAATGATTTATTTGCCAATTTTATACACTTTTACACTGTCTGATCAGCAATCGATTCCTTGCTAAAAAAAAAAAGTTTTACATCATTATTAATATATCGTTTTATATGACAGCTCAGATTATATCAGCAATCGATTCCTTGCTAAAAAATTTACATAAGTATTAATATATCGTTTTACATGACAAATCAGATTTTGTATCTTCGAAATACGAACCCTCTTCCACTAGAAGATGAGTGCCACAATATTTTTTATTAATGTTGTACATTCCAACAGCATCATGTAAAACATTTCATTTACTATCGATTCATTGTTATATTTTACTTTGGAAGTTATATATTGTTGTAGCCTTAGTTTTCCTAAGATTAAGAACAAACTGCCAACCTTTTTCAACTGCTGCACATTTGAAACTAAAAGTTCCATTTGCATTTGATGTGGCGATACTGATATATTGTTTTACATGACAACTCCGACTTTGCCAAAGATTAATCATTCTTCGACTATGAATTCATCACACACGGGAATACTTACATTGAAGGAAGGGGAACTATTTTGAAAACAAAGGTGCATGTTTTGCGTCACACAGGGGAATACTTACATTGAAGGAAGGGGAACTATTTTGAAAACAAAGGTGCATGTTTTGCGTCACACAGGGGAATACTTACATCGAAGGACGGGGAACTATTTTGAAAACAAAGGTGTATGTTTTGCGATAAAAGAACTTGATGCAGCTGAATCAGTTCTAAATTTCATCCTTTAGAAAATACGAACAGATCAAAGTATACTCGTGTCTGTATCATACATGCACTAGATGAATATAGAAATATGAGAAATCAATAGAAAACGGCACAGGCTGAAGGAGGTGCTTTAGAAATGTGGAAATAGTCCGACAGGAGGGTACTGAGGGTACAGATGAGAGTGCCCCTCTATTTCCGTATAGATGGAGCACTGATTTAACCCAAAGTACCAGAGGGTTGATAGAGAGTAGTCAGATGGAAAATCAAAATGTATCCTTACTAAAATTTGTATTACTCTGATATTCTGTGTTTACATGGACATTGAAAAAGTAGAAAAGCATGTTAGTGTTTCAATCATTAAATAAAAGAACATGTACGTGACAGAGTTTATGAGGAAATCTGCGTGGTATTCAATTAAATACATATCTTTTTTCTGTGGAATTTAAATTTAATATATTTGTATATGTAAATAACGTGAATAGCATACGATGGGTGAAACATTTTCACTAATAATTTACCTGATGCTTTCACTCAAATCTTTCTTGAAGCTATATTTTATCGCAAAAGTTAAAGGTTATAATTTAAATGCTTTATATATACATAAACGGAGACAAGACAAGACAAACACCAAGCACCAAAAGGCTTTTCCTGATTATTTCTAATCGAATTAAAGCTTTAAAATGTTTGCCTTTTCACCTAGTTGGCATCACCTTTACTCATTGTGTATTAAACTAGTTGGTATTTTTAATATGCATCCAGTTCCAACTTGTTGACCATATAATCAGTCTGTACCTGCACTCCAAATCGAGAGGACTGGTCTTAAACATGTTGTGTTCTTTCAGCAGATAATATCTAACAGATTGTAGATCTTGCCACTTGTCAAAAGATAAAATAACCCAATCAGAAGATACATAAAGCTCATCTGTAACCTATTCCTACATTTGACGAACCATTTGGAGAATAGTAGACTGTCTGTCCTTTACCTAAGACCAAGTCATGTACCAATGCTTATTGACCATGATGTGTTCGTCCACAAAATTTCCAGAGGCTAATCCTTTGAGGAATATTACAACTAAAACCATAATAAATGTTTTGATAAATCTTTTTTTTTTTTTCGTTTTCATTTCTAAATCTATCCAGTCTGATTGAGGGTAAAATTTTATGTTGGAGTTTTCCAGAAATATGTTCACCAATTAGGTATCCAAGAGTTTAAATATTCTCCCTATCACCATGCAAATCAAGAGACTTTGGAAAGATTTCATCAAACATTGAAGAATATGATTCGGTCATATTGCTTTGCCACCGAAAAAGATTGGGACAAGGGTGTTCATTTGTTAGGGCATCAGTTCAAGCATTTTTGGATTTTAGTATTTTTGAACTGGTTTTTAGACATATTGTCCATGGACCATTGAAGTTAATTGGTTTTTAGACATATTGTCAATGGACCATTGAAGTTAATTGGTTTTTAGTCATATTGTCCATGGACCATTGAAGTTAATAAAAGGGACAGTTAATTCTTTCAGGCTAAGATTCAGAAATTAATCTGTATGAGTATGTTTCAGATTTCAAATATAAATTCTCAAAGGTCTGTGAAGTAGCAATAACTAATCTTCACTATTCTCAGTCAAACACGAAAGTGTGACAGAAATACAAAGGAAGGCGCTTTCAGCCTGGCTATAGAATTCTAGCTTTCCTGTTCGTACCTAGAAATCCTCTTCGGGCTATGCATTATGACCCGAATATAGTTGAAAAGAAAGTAAGTGGCTTAAATTACATCATTAACACTCATAGAAGGTGAAAATAGAAATCATTGTGTCATATAAATATGTTAGAGGAGTATGTTGATTGAGATAGCCCTGTATATTATTAAATCAATTTAGGTGGTGTACCTGTCCCACACAACGAGGATTTAATTGATGGGATGCTATCGGACTATAGTGAATTTGGCATAACCAGTCTTCGAAAATGAGAAATACTGAACAGCCTGGAACAGAATTCGCTTCTGCGCAGTAAGAAAATAGGGAACTAAAACAGCTATTACGTGAATATGAGCACATATTTCCAGATGTACCAGTACAAAGAAATGAAATCAACCGTGAAACAGCATACTTGCAGGATGAATTCTCTGAAACAAGGATGTTGCAAAACTAAATTCTGTATTTGCTGGAGAATGATGTAATAGAATCAAGTAAAAGTAACTGAAGTTCACCATTTGTTCTTGTTATTAAACCAGATAGTACTTTTTCCATATGTGTACTGATTATGGAAAGTGAACAGTGTCACCAAAACAGATTGATTTCCAATGCCAAGAATCGATGGCTGCATTGACAAAATAATAATTGCAAAATATGTAACCAAGTGTGACCTTTTTGAAAGGATCCTGGCAAATTCCAATTATGGAAAGAGCAAAGGAAATTTCGGCATTCGTAACTCCAGTTAGACTTTATCAATGTAAAGTAATGTCCTTTGGTATGAAAGGTTCGTCAACATTCAAGAGCTTAATAAACTTGATAACATCTAATCTTGATGACTGTGATGCTTAGATCAATGATGTCATCGTTATGCATGTGTTATATTTTTGGGACATGTTGTGGAACACGGTCAACTAAACCTATAGAAGTTAAGGTCAAGGCTATCTCTGAATTCCCAAAGCCTATCAGTAAAGAGCAATTGATGTGACTTTTGGGCACGGCTGGATATTTTAGGAATTTTTTGTTATAATTGCTGAACCTCTAACCAATTGTTGAGTAAGAACATCAAGTTTCATTGGTCTGACAAATGTCAGGAAGCCTTTGATAAATTAAAGGCTATACTTAAGAATGCATCAGTTCTTTCAGTTACAAATTTCCATTAATCATTAAAAATGTATGTTGATGCAAGTGATATAGGGTTTGGTGGAGTAATCATTCAAGAAGACAAAAATGGCATGGATCATCGAATTTGCTATTTTTCTAAACATTAAACAAGAACCAAATAAACAATTCCACAATCGAGAAGGAATGCTTGGCTTTGATATTGGCATTGCAACACTTTGAAGTCTAAATCAGTTCAGCCCCTTCTCCAGTTCTAGTATTCAGTAATCATAACCCCCTTAATTTCATTAGCGAAATTGGACTTCATTTGGAACACCGCTGGAACTCATTTGGAATAATCTATATTTTTGGACTTGCGATAGAACTTTTAGAATTATATGGAATTTTAATTCATAATACTGTAACTGCTTACATTTATATTTTGTATTTATGGAAAATAAATAAACACACACACACACACACACCACACACACACACACACACACACACACACACACACACACACACACACACACACACATGCATTTTCATAAACCCCTGATTCATAAGAATTCCTTTCTAAATACTTCGTTAACAAGACTGAGGTCTCATTCTTTTCAGGTAAAATGGCATCATGTATCTGTACAATCCTAGCGATGCTCATAGTCGTCACAATTGTTGTCCTAGGTGAAGATAACTGTCCTGAATCGGCCACAGTATGCGAATTCTACCTGGAGTTAGACCACAGACTGACAATGATGAAGGGCAATGATCTTGTCTTCGTGAATAACGGACATATCTACAAGTATGATGTCATAAACACGTCAACGGCATCTCCAATTGATCCCAATGAAGTCATCACCGCAGATGGTTGGGAAGACCCTCGATTGGTAACTGTATTCAATGGGACTATGCCTGGGCCGCCATTAATAGTTTACGAAGGCCAGACAGTCATTGTGCATGTCAAAAATAGTCTGAAAAGTGAACCTACCACCATACATTGGCATGGTCTACATCAACGAGGAAGACCCTGGATGGATGGTGTTCCTTTTGTTACTCAATGTCCAATCCTTCCCGGTCAGGCCTTTACTTACGAGTTCTTGGCTGAACCTAAAGGTACTTTCTGGTATCATTCTCACATGGCGAGTCAACGCACGATGGGAGCATTCGGCGCCCTTATCATTCGTAAAAGGACGAAGGAAAATGCAACACGGGAGCATGTAATGACAATACAGGAGTGGAACCACGACTGGGATTCAGAAGTTGCATATATGAAAATTCAGTATGGAATGTATGAGGGAAGGAAGAAAGTTCAACCCTCTATGTCCATTGATGGGGCATTATTAAGCATTTTTAAATTTGAGGCCGGTCTAATTAACGGAAGGGGAAGGTACCATGACCCGGTGACCGGAAAAAGTAATGGGGCACCGCTAGAGGTTTTTGAAGTAGAACATGGAAAAGCGTACAAGTTCAGGGTTATTGGCGTGGGAAGTCTATACCCATTTAGAATATCTGTTGATGGACATGATCTGACAATTGTTGCATCTGATGGATTCGATTTAGAGAGTGAGGTGGTCGAATCTTTTATTATAAATCCTGGAGAGCGTTTTGATTTTATTCTATACGCAGACAACCCAGTTTCAAATTATTGGATTCGAGGTTTGAGTCTTGAGGCAAACAGCAATCATTCAGCTGAAGCCATATTGCGATACAATGGGGCACCTATCGAACAACCAACCACAAGTAAAAGATCATGCACAAAAGATAATAAATGTGTTGTCCTCAACTGTCCATATTCATATTACCCTTTGCACGACTATACGAAATGCAAGTCATTTGACAAACTAAAAGCGGCAACCTACAAGTATCCCGCTCCGGATATTGAACCTGGAAAATTCAAGGAATTTTTCCTTAATTTTGGTTTTCCAGGTACAAATTCGACTCCAGCATCTGTGAACGGCCATGTATTTGAAAATCCACCTGTTTCAGCTATGACTCAACCACAGGAATTTCATTCTTCCTGTGACAGAGAGGACTGTGGTGAGGAAAAGATTTGTAGTTGCTCTTATGTGATCAGTATTGATGATGGGGATACTGTGCAGATAATTCTCTTGAATATGGGTAACGGAAAAGGCTATTCACACCCTGTGCATCTGCATGGACACGCCTTCCATCTAATAAAAATGGGTTACGGACAATACAACGAAACCACGGCCAAAATTATTGGAGACAACTTAGACATTAATTGTAGAGGTAATCCAGATCGCTCCATGACCTTCTGCAATAACGCAACATGGGCCAACAAAACTTGGCTGGGAGGAAATGTGCCGGGAGTCGAATTAGAACGGCCACCACGCAAAGACACAATAATTGTGCCTACTGGAGGCTACGTGGTGATACGGCTAAAGGCTGATAATCCTGGACTCTGGAATTTCCACTGTCACATAGAATTTCATAATCTTGGTGGCATGCAACTGCTTGTGAACGAGTCCTTTAGTCTAATTCCCAAACCACCGTCAGATTTCCCCAAGTGCTGGAACTTTCCATCCAACTACCATGCCAAGACAGAAGCTAACGACAAGCACTTCCATGAAAGTGGAACACTATACAGTAAGCATGCTTCCTTTTTAATACAAATCAAAGTAAAGTGGATTGTATTTTTATCATTTTTTATACAAAGTTATATAATCTCCACGTCATTTTACTTCAGTTTTCATGGAAAAGCCATAGTATGAGTAATGAATATAATAGTCACTTAGTCCTTAAGCCAATGAACACTTTGTAATTCCAATGAATAATTTTAACAAACTTCCTCACAAATCATAACTGGACACAACTAAAAGACTGATTGCACTATATATATTAGGATTAGAATGAGTAATTATGATGTAAACTACCTTTAAAAATAACTTAGGATACAATACTAGGACTAGGATGATGGTCAAATTTTCATTTCCATAGCATTACAAAACAAGCTCAGGTCTTTCACTTAACATTTTGTAAGCTACTTGGCAAAGATCAAGTAGACCATGTTTTTTGCGAGGGAAAAAACAATTACCTGAACCAAGTTAACATGTTTTTAAAAAACTGACAATAACCAGGTAGGCCCAAACTCCTACCTTCAATCACACAGTACCAATTAAATTTACATCACACTCATTCATTTTATTTTTCTCAAAATATTCTTGTTTATTCTCGCCTGCAATTTGTACTCTGTTGTTTTGATAGGCCTTTCTGCACACTACTAGCAGATAATATAGTGTAACCAGAAATGGCAAGTACTTTTAAGTTGTTTTATGAAATCGCCTAAATTCACGTCCATAACCATCAAATTTGCTTCATTAATAAAGGAGCAATAAACAAACATTTTGATTACATTAAAATCATCATCGTCAGACAGAGACTTATTTCTTTTATATGTATTGCCATCTCATTAATCATTTTGTGAACTTTTAGGCTACAGTTTCCTGTATTAAGATGTGTCAAAGTTTATTTCATTTTTGTTAACTATGCAGTTGTGTTATTATGAATGTGAACTTGATGATTTCATACAAAAATACAAAATTACTTTATATTTTTGGCTACTATGTATGAATCATAAGTTGTGCTAAGGAAGTTGACAGCAAACTGCAAGAAGGCCTATTGACTACCTTCAATTCTCCGATTTATCTGATTCAGGAAGCCAAGTGACAAGCTTGGATCGTCTGACTCACTGAATTGCCTTTGTGCACATTGATACACTATTGTCACTGGTCCGATACATTAACCCCTCCCCGAAATCTGCGATGATACTGATGGACGATATGTGGGTTTGATGTCACCTTTTTATTAAAATGTGTGATTTTGCTGCAACAAATATTTGCAGAACACACCTGCATACCGTTTAAACACTTACCAGTATTTGGTAATAGGACATAAAACACAATTAATTTTACTATATGTTCTCTACATTTGTTTCTCAATACTGACATTTCCACTGTTTGACAATCAGTACAAATCATATGTTAATTTAAAATACCTTCAAAGATGACTTCACGGTGAAGTTCTTGTCAAAGGTTGACCTGCATTTGTTTGAGAGGCTGGACTTGTCAACAGAGCAGCATAAACAGAACACAGATTTCACTTCCGGATCATCACCAAGGCCTTAGTACTCTCTGTGCACTGTCGCCGAAATACACATGGAAAACCACACACTCAGCTCATATTCTCAAGAATAGACAATTACCTTTAAATCCCTTTTTAAAAAAATGCATAAATATAACTCTTTTATCACCACCAAAATGAGAGAGGAAAAAATGTTCTAAAAATAGGCTAGAACTACATTCGTGGGTACTGAACTGGAAGTACTTATAATTGTTACCCGATTCCAATAGACATATCTAGCGCAAAATTCAAAATGGCCACAGGACAGAGGGCTCTGCTATTCCATGTAGATTTACAAGTCACCAAACACAGGATTTGATCAGGAAATATTATGTAAATATCACAAAAATAACACTTTAGGCAATGGTAGCTCAACAGCCGTTTGAAATACTGGTGAGTGCATAAAATATACATTAATATGTGCAGACAAGATTGTCTGCAAGTTTTGCAGGTTTTAAAGAATACACGATATCATCCCCTAAAACTCCTGTGTATCATTCCAGGTGTGGGGCTGATTTATCGGCCTACAGTGTCACCTAACTCATTCATCTACAAAACAACACAACCCTTCTTCCAGTAAAATGCGACAGACATCAATACATGGAATTTGTTTGAATCAACAATGCGAATGCGAAAGAAATTTAACAAGAGACCAAAGAGTGTCTGAGATCATTTAATTGATTGATAACTGTCAAAATACAAACACAGATGTACTCTGTCAAATTTAGTGAAGCGATCAAACGTAATTGTGATATCGAATGACAGATCAGAATCACAATTAGAAATGTAAACTATCAAATTTAGTCAAAATATCTGAAGCGGTAATGAGAAATCATTGAATGATATGTGTCATATGAACTATCACCAGCCATATTTGATGATTCGTCAGTCTTGTTCGTACAAGTTAAAAATGGGTTGATGTTAGGATGATCTCTACCCGCGGTCAAAGATCCATGACTTGGACACTGGAGAAATTGACACAAATTTTGTAGAGCATATCTTAAGGAACCAAGATGAACTGGAAAACACACACAGATCGTCATTTGTAAAAATTACTACTAGCACTCACACTGCATTTTATATGTGATATTTGATACTCAAATTCACTTTCAAATGATACTTTACTATTGAAAATATAACAAATTTAAATTTTCACAACAGTTGTATAAATTGAATATCAATTATAATACTTACAGACAGTTAAGCTTGTGTATAATGACCAGCTGGAAGTAATTTTATGTATGAATAAGTGGTGTATATATATATATATATATATATATATATATATATATATATATATATATATATATATATATATATATATATATATATATATATATATATATATATATATATATATATATATATATATATATATATATATATATATATATATATAGAGAGAGAGAGAGAGAGAGAGAGAGAGAGAGAGAGAGAGAGAGAGAGAGTGGCCGAGTGGTCTAAAGCAATCATCATTATGGATCACTGCTATTTCACCTCTGTGTGGGTTTGCGTCTTGGGCTCGGCCAATGTGGGTACGTGAAAAAGCTTGCCAATAGTTTCTCATGCCGGTCAGTAGTTCTTCCCAGGGTTTTCCTGGGTTCTTTCTCTACCATTTATACTGACCACCTTGTATAGCTTATCTTGTGCTGAACAATGGCGTTAAACCCTATAACAGCAACAACATGAGAGAGAGAGAGAGAGAGAGAGAGAGAGAGAGAGAGAGAGAGAGAGAGAGAGAGAGAGAGAGAGAGGTTAACTGTTAAAACAATTGTTATTGTGAATTTAACAAAAAAAAATTAAGTTAAGCTTGTTTATATGTATGGATATGTATGGATAATATTTTAATTCCTAGTTAACACCTTTGTCATTTCTTTTTTTCAGTGATTTTGACTTTGATGTTTGCAGCAGCCTTCCTTGGCCTGCTTGTGTATACATTATATTCTAGTCAGTCTAACAACGGTCAGATGGATCAAGACAAAATGCCTTTATTACAAGGGCAATAAAATCATCTTTTTCATGTACAGCAACCAAAGTTTACTGTTCAAAACACACACACAAACACACACACACACACATGCATGCACAGACACATGCACGCATGCACACACACAAAACACACACACAGACATACATACATACGTACATACATACATACATACATACATACGAACAGAGCGAGCGAGAGATTGTGTATTATTATTATTATTATTATTATTATTATTATTTTCAAGTCACCTTTCACCACCGAAGAAACCTAGAAATCTTGATTCAGATACATTGTATTATCAAGATAAAATCCCCTAACATACCTGGCATTTCCTAGCCAATTCTTTATACTCTAGACGAGAATGAATAATAGAACGTATGTTAGGGTGTGTTCCGATACAAGGAAATTACAATCAAGAGGAGGACAAATAAATTAACCCCACGATGGGAATTTCCTTGTCCTGGTACAAACACATTTTTGCAATGTAGTTAGCAGATTCAACACATAAGTATTAATCAGCTTCTATTATTACCTCTCACTTTATATAAAAGTCTTTTAAACTTTTATGAAAATCCGAATAATCGTATTTATCTAAGCAGAATCTAGCTATATAAGCCGCTATTAGAAAAGAAACAAAAGCAAGAAAATAATTTATAATTGTTATGTGTTGGAAGTATAGCACATAAAGCATCCGGAGCCACGTGCTATTGTTTTTTTAAATACCATGCATAAATACAAATATGTTAATGAAGGCAATGGGATGACCTGTCGACCCTAAGTACACATGTCCTACACATGAGAAAACGAAACATAAAAACTATTATCACATTAGCCAGTTATGAGTATTGCCTGTGTGTCTGGAGGGAGGTATTCCAAATAGCTCAGCTTCATGCGTGTCTATCTCAAAATGTTTCGTATGGTGTGTTATCAAAATTGGAGTGGCCACGAGTTGCTTTAATATATATATTACAACCGAGTTCCTCTCATGACAATGATGTACATGTAAGGATGATGATAATATACTCTCAGCTAATCAAGAGTATAGACGACCATCTTAAAGTTTTCAAGTGACTGTCATACGATTAGATAAAATATGGTATCGAGTAACCTTTAATTGTAACATACATAAAGGTGTGATCCTCATTGACAAGCCCAAATTCATCCATATTCACTTGCAAAATGTGGCTTCTTTTTTCATATTTTTCTCCTGCTATATAGACATTCTAATGTTTTTGGAGAAAGATTTTTAAGGTTCCAAATTTTCTCACTACAAAACTTGAACTTTACTACGGAAATAATTGTGATCATTCAAAATGGTTTGTTTATCATTGCATACGTTCAATAAAAGAAGTAAACTTGAAACATGTTCCTATTTTGGAGTTCTTGTCTAAAATGTTTTCAGACATAAAACCATCAGGCAAAAGGAACAGTGAGCAGTTACCCGTATGAAATCTGCAATCTCTGTTTTGTGTTCTACAATAAAAATAACTTCATTAATAAGGGCAACTGATAACCCGTTGCATGCTAAAAAGTCAACGACGCTGATCTTTAGCACTTGTAAAGGGTCATGCAAGAATGAGTTTTTACTACATAAGAAATTCATCCATTTATTGAAGGCAGCTGTTTAGTGAGTGTCTTAGGATGAATGTTTGAAGGGGGAGAGGTGATAAAGGGTAGTTACTCTGTCTCACTTCCACCTGAACACAATCAAGATTGATTTGCATTACCTTAAGATTCAGCGTAACATGTACAAAAATATTCACCCAGACACTCCTTTGTAATTTACACAATTATTTTCAATGGCATCAAAATTTTTTAGGAATATTTACATTGCACCCGCAACCCACCTAGATGCTACATTGCTGTTACCTTTCAAATTCACACACACACACACACACACATATATCACCATCATCATCATTTTCATCATCATCATCAATCCCTTCAGCCAAGAGGTCGTTGGGGCACCATAGTTGACTTTACAACCAATTCTCTCCATCTTTTCCTGTTTTCTACTGTCCTTTGGGAATCTCCAAATCCCTTGCCTTCCACTCCTTAATATTGTCCTCCCACATCTTTTCTATCTGCCTCTTCTTCTGCACCCTCGCACTGTGCCTTGCAAGATTGTTTTTGCCAGTCCAGATGATCTTGCGAGACATGACCATACCACTACAGTTTGCACTTTTTTACGGTATATAGTTATGAGTCTATGCTCTTAAAATAAGTAAGTGAAAAGCAATAAGCTTTGTAAAATTCAGTACATAACTTTTTCCCATGAATACAAAGTGAACTTAAATAAAGAACTTACAGTACTGTGAAATAAATCCCCCAAATAACCATATAATTACAGACACAAGTCCTATTAATAGATGTTCTGAATAAACTTAAGTGGAAATCCAATGCTGAAAGTGTTGATGTGTCTGTGGTGGCCTGTATCGTGATGTGGTGTTGCACAGTCTTTTGTTGAAACACGATAACATAATTCCAGGTTTGAATTCACTATAAATAGCGATACCTGTATCTGTCCTAAAATGTAATTTTTATGACCACTCTGTATTTCCAGAGAAAATAAATATCACTGAATTAAATAATTTGAAGAAATAAATTCCAGCTCAATTGAATTTCTGCAGACAGTAATATTACAAATTGATTCTGCTAGACCTTAAAGCACAAATAAATAATTTTCAAATAAACAAGATTTATATTTTAAACTAAGACCTAAAAACTACATTGTTCAACAAAGATCTTATTTATAAATAGAAAGTCCCTCACCAAAATCACAATAAAGCATGTGACAATCATCACGTAGTCCAGCTGTACAAAAAACAATCTCCTTGACTCATATATGCATGCAGTGTCAAGTTGAGTTATATAATTTAAAAAGATTATGGCTGCCAAATTGGATCTAACAAGATTGGCACAATTTTCATGGAGCCCAAACCAGACACCATTAGAAGATTTTTATGAATACTCCAAGTAAATACAACCATCCATGACAAGATTTGTAATGTGTTCAATATGGTAGCCATAGCCAAGGTCAGATCACCACCATTGTCAATTAGAACCAATTATATATCATAATTAGCCTTCTGGTGAAACCCCATGTCATTATGTGTGTGTGATTTGGATTTTTAACGTAGCTTTAACAATTTGTCAGTCATATTGCTACGATGTCTGCAGTGTGGCAGTTTTTAGTGATGTCTAGCACTGGGGCATCGTGCCACAGACATGATGTCCCACCTAGTCACATTATCTTGACACAATGCCTACCAGTCCTAACACTAACCTCTTAATGCTGAGCACCAAAATGAGGCAGCTGCTAGTACCATTTTTATAGATCACTGGTATGACTCGGCTGGGGCTCGAACCCAAGACCTCCAGCATCTGAAGCAGACGCTCTAACCACTAGGCCACCTGAGCAGTTGAACATATAATAAAATGAAATGAATTTTAAAAACTAACAAATAATGCAAAATAAATAAATAATTCTCTGGTCTTAAAAGTAACTAATAAAAAAGAGCGAAAACTAACAAGTTTTGTCAAATTCAACCAATGATTTATTGTAGTGGAAAGTCCATTTGCTATGTTACCCCGAGTTTTGCTATCTCTGGTTCTTTAGGATAGATCTTTGTATTTGGAGTGATATCCCACTTATCTGTCTGAGAACTGGTGCTCCAGATTGCAGCAGATATCTACTCCAGTGGGATACTGTCATATTCCTGGCTCCTTGTCACCGACTGGATCGTCAACTGAGTTGATGAGTTGTTGACTGTCATCCTTCTGAGTCACCAATTGGATCGTCGTCAGGGTTGCTGAGTGGCTGATTGAGTTGTCCTGCTGAGTTGACTACTGGGTTGCTGACTGAGTCATCGACTGAGTCTTCTTTCTGGGTTGCTGACTGGGTCAATGAGTTGCTGATTGTGCCTTCAAAACAGCTCGTGGTCGTGTGTCATTACTCGATCAAGATCAATAAAGAGAGAGAGACGAACAGTGCAAAATGATGAGAGAAGAGAGATGTTCAGTTAAAACATGTATTGTCGCAAGGTTGTGATTCCAAGATTTCTGCGCTACTTGGACATGCCTTGTAGCGCCTGTACCGAGGTCAAAGAAAGACAAGACCTTTTCCTTACACTTTTTAGATTCCCTGGCCTGACCCTTTCCAGTCTGACAAACTATGACCAAATGTGCTTGCTTCGGTGGGTGGTTTTAATGCTTCACTTGCAAGGGGACATCTCCACACAATACCACCTCATAACACACCACTATTGCACCGCAGCTGGCACATATATATACCCAGGTGGAATGAAGTGACCCAAAAACTAAGATGCTAGAAGGCTGGCTAACATTTAAAATCAAATATAAACTTTAACAAAATGAAAATTAGCTTATACAAAACAAAAATTATTGTCCATGGGGTTTTTCTCATTACATTATTCCCTAGAATACAAAGTGAAAAAAAATTAAAAAATAGCTTATGGTTTTGTGAATTAAATCCCAAATAATCCTAAAATTTCTAACACAAGCTGTAATGAATAATGTTCAGAAGAAAAGAAATGTATTGGTATTTCAACATAATTTCCAGTGTTGTAACCATGTGCCAACAGTCTTTTGATGAATCACAATAATACAATCCAAGAAGTCCTTGTTTGAATTCACTATAATTCCAAGTTAATGTCCTGGTCCAAAAACATTATTAGAGATGAGCACTTTGTATTTTGAGTGAATAAATAATTTGAATAAAAAAAATTCCAGCCCAAATTAAATTCTGAACACAATAATAAAACTGATTCTGCTTCAGGATCTTACAGCATGAATGAACCATCTCTAGATAAACAAGCTTATAAAGCTCTCTATTTGACCTAGGTCAAAATTATCATTTTCTATTAAAAAATATTCCTTAATGGAAACTTCTGTTCTTGAATATTTTATTTATGTAAACACAACGTCCTTAACTCAGACCAAGATAAACTGTATAGTTCTATTGATAATGATCCTTAAATATTAAATCGGGGCACCAATTAGCCGAGTGGTCCAAAGCACTTTCCATTACGGATCACTGCCATCTCACCTCTGTGTGTGTGGGTTTGAGTCTTGGATTGGGCCAATGTGGGTATGTGAGAAAGCTTGCCAGTAGCTTCTTGTGGGTCGGTGGTTCTTTCTGGGGTTTTCCTGAGTTCTTCCTCCACTATTAATACTGGCCGCCATGTATAGCCTATTGTGTGCTGAAAAATGGCATTAAACCCTACAACAACAATAAATATTAAATCAACACTAACCTAGGACATAGCTATGTGTTAGTTGTTTACAGAATTAAAAAAAAGCAATGATTCTCATCAGGTTGACAATGAACTATATTTTGGACATGGTCAGCTGCAAAATATGTTTTTAAACCCACAGCATATAATGAAAAAACAATAACAAACAAGTTTTTAAGGTTACTTTAATATTTTTGTCATATTGCTACAATGTCTGCAGTGGCAGTTTCTAGTGATGTGGCAGTTTATAGTGATGTCTAGCACCACAGGGGCTCATTACAAAGAAAATTAGGAGTTTCCATCAATGAATCGAGGGCAGGTTAGACCCACTGCTCTCGATTCATTGATGGAAACTTCTAATTTTGTAACAAGCCCCTGTGTCTAGCACTAGGCATCATGCCGCAGACATGTAGCATAATGTCCCACCCAGTTACATTATCCTGACACATGAGGTCGACCAGACCCAAGCGAGGCAGCTGCCATTGCCATTTTTATGTCTTTGGTTCAAACCTGCGACCTCCCCCCCCCATATATATATATATATATATCAGATATTCTGACATTATTGTACTGTACTACCTTGATAGAATTTCAAAAGCCTTTGGTTAGATCCACAGGTATCAACAAAGACTTGTAAAGCAAATGGGACAAGGTAACTCTTGACTAACCAAAAGTTTGTCTTATAGTCTTATGAGAACTAAATTTGTTGTGATTTTGATATTCAAAAAAAACAAGAAAACAAGAACAACAAAGATCTTACACATCACTGATATCGGGGAGACTACCCGTTATGTTTTCTTGTCTGTGCCGAATTTATATTTAAGAAAAAATATTTTCTGTATATGTATGTAATCAAATCATTCATCATTGTTAATGAATTTACCAAATTATTAAGTTCCAACCTAGGACAAAATTTAGTAGTCAGTATCTTTTGTTATAAATCGACTTCACTGTCAACTGCATAGACCCAGTTTATATGCCTATTCTGATAGTTGATCTCATAAAATGAACAATTTTAGGACCTTATTTTGTATTACCTGTTGTGTATCGACTGGACTTGCTCAAGTTATAAATCGATTTCAGCTGTCAACTGCATAGACCCAGATCTGCCTTCACATAATGCGATAGCATATCTGGGTCTGTGCTAACCTAGACCTTGATATGTTGGCAGATCAAGTTGTATAGTTTTGCTGTTTGATCCTAGTTATAAGTGAGTACATATGGTGCATTTCTAAGGTAAGGTAATTAACATGTATTTTATGATTAGAGAGATTAGGAAGTGGAATAGTACTTACTTCCCTTGCAAAACTGGCAATCTGTGATTGATGGCAGATGTCTAAGGATCTAGGAATTTGCGATTTATATTTCGGATAAATGTTGTCTTGGTTATATTTATTGACATAGTATTTTAAAAAATAAGATAAGGGAAGGCAGACAGACCAGATATCCACACACCAACCCTGATAGTCTGATAAATCAACCCCCCAAAATATGTGTTTGTACTGATGGACAATATCAACCCGAAATAACCTGAAAATCAATACAGTCACGAGTGACGTGTTGATTTATAGGCCTACCCTGATAGTTAATCATATAAAATGATCAAGCTTGGGTCCTTTATTTTGTATTACCTGTTGTGTATTGACTGGACTTGCTTGAGTTATAAATTGATTTCAGCTGTCAACTGCATAAACCCAGGTCTGCCTTCACATAATGTGCCAGCATATCAGGGTCTGTGCAAACCTAGACCCTGATATGTCAGTGCATGTGCAGCGGCAGATCAAGGTGTATAGTTTTGCTGTTGGATCCAAGTTATAAGCCAGTACATATGGTGGATGTGTGCATGCGTGCATGATTAGGATTTTTAACGTAGTTTTAACAATTTTTCAGTCATATATCGCTACGATGTCTGCAGTGATGTCTTAGGCACTGGGACATCATGCTGCAGAGATGTAGCATGATGTCCCACCTAGTCACATTATCCTGACACCAGGCAGCTGTTAGTACCATTTTGGAAGTCTTTGGTATGACTCGGCCAGGGTTCGAACCCATGACCTCCCGCTTCTGAGGCGGATGCTTTAACCACTAGGCCACCAGAGCAGTCATAGTAGATATGGTCTTGAAGGATTTCTGTGATAAAATTATTGAAAGATTATTGAAGTAATCACTTTATTTTCATAGATTGATTTTTTAAAATGAATTGATCAGTCCATTAGGAACAACCTCGTCAAATTCTAATGCAAGTCGATTAACATCGACACTCTGATAGAGACTTAAGGTAATCATACTGATACTTCCAGTAAGTTTTTGGCAGATGAAAATCCAGTGGGATTTGCAAAAAACAGTTTTATAACATTATAGGACTTGAAAAGGACAATGATGTTTCAACAATCAATGGAATACCTGCTCCTTTGTGGCCCCTGGTGGCTGAGTGGTCTAAAGCTTTAACTGATCACTGTCATCCTGTCTCTGTCTGCATGGGTTCTAGTGTCGGGCTCCACCAATGTAAGTAAATGAAAAAGCTTGCTAGTAGCTTCCTGTGGGTTCTTCGCTCCTACTGGGGTTTTCCTTGGGTTCATCCTTCATCAGTTAATGTACTGGCCCCATGATGTAAAGCCCATCGTGTGCTGAAAAATGGCATTAAATCTAAAAGAACAATGTCAGCAACCCACACATTTAATTTCCGACAGTACTCCTGCAACTGTGTAAAAAAAATTAAGAATATTGTCATTTTGTTTAAATTATGAAATTACCAATGGCTTGAGGGTAGTTAAGAATGGCTATTATTCAAATGTAAGAGAATTTCTTCCAGCATGAAATCAAAATGGCTGAGAATGACTCTGTTGATAATCAGCCCTTTCTTGTTTGCCATCATAAGGTTCTGACCATTCAATTTTCTGTGTGAGGGCATGGAATTTTTTTTGAGAAATATTCTGGCCCCCAAATAGCTTGAAAATATGTATTTCTTGCTCTGATTTTGTAGTGGAAAAAACAGTCCATTATATCAATATAAAAAATAAATTGTCTTGAAGTAAGAGACCAAAATATTCTGGTTTGAAAATCCCAGTAACCATCTCCCACTCCCTCAAACCCCTTCCCCCTTAAATATTTAAAATTGTTGAATCTATGTCCCTGACAAGGACATAGATTCAATGTGGGGCATGACTACCTTTTCCTCAAGGCACGTTACACTTTTGAAATAAAATTAAGGTCACTATACATAAATAATGTACATTATGTGTTGAATTATTTCAAGATCAACCACACACTATCTTTAGACCATAATCAGTGAGTGTGCACATAACAGTCTCAATACAAGATAAACTTGATGATTTCATGATTCTTAGGATCAAGTTTTCACCTCAGTCACAAAACACTTGTATTAAAAGACCTGCTGTTTCAAAATTGTGTTCCTAGCAGAAAATGCTGAACATTCATCACATCAGCTGAGGTATTCCAATGTAATGGAGACAGAAAAAATGGCTAATTACATTGTAAAAAAAAAAAAAAACACCAGTAGGTGCAATGTGCATAGATCTCTGATCCTTTATCAGGTTAAAAAATGTTTGCTGAGGGGGGCATGGTATGGGTTAGACCCTAGAGTTTTCATTCTGAAATGTGTTGACACTTGGGTTACTGATCAAACAAGTGACTTCTCTGAAATTATGCTACATCACGCTAGTACCCTACAAATCCTCGAAGTACTTTGTCCTATGGTCATAACATGAACATTAGAAAGCAGCTTAGTTACGAGTATGCAAAAGCTCCACTGGAGTTGGTCAGTATTATGGATTTAAAAGCACACTCTGAATCCAGTGTTTGTATGTGGTCAAACCTTTCTATATCTACGCTGTAACCATAATATAACTGGACAGAAACAGAAATTTATAACTGAAACTGGTATTAACCCATATATTGTCTGTCTGTACCCGCAGGGACTTGGCGATGGACATAATTGCAATTGATAATTGTTGTTGTTGTTGTAGGGTTTAACGCCATTACTCAGGACAAGATTAAGGCTATACATGGCAGCCATTATAAATGGTGGAGGAAGAACCCGGAAAATCCCAGAAAGAACCACCAATCCATGAGAAGCTACTGGCAAGCTTTCTCACATAACCACATTAGCCGAATCTGAGACTCGAACCCACACAGACAGAGGTGAGATAGCAGTGATCTGTAATGGTGAGTGCTTTCAGCCACTCAGGGCCACCTCAATTGATAATTGCACCATACTTCATCCTTACCATCATGAAAATAAATCCCAAGGTCACACCTTGGAAACTACAGGATCCCCTTCATATGTATTAAGATCCCCTTCATATAACCATGTACACTTAAGGGTCTGAATTAACACAGATATTTCCAGTGTCCAGCAGGGCAAGGTCATATGGAAATGAACTGACCCTGCAGAATATCATCTGCCCCTCTCAGTGAAATAAACAAAATTACTTCAGAAAATGTAACTGCCTCCCCCCCCCCTTCCAGGCTGCAGCAGTCAGTATTAACTGACCCCCAGGACATTTGGTACTAATTGTATGGGAAAATGGGAACAAGCCTGGAAATGGGTGAGCATAAAATAGAGTATATATGGGTTTGGGTGGCCAGTATTCGATCGGTTGATAATGAAAGTTATTTTGTAGGAAAGATAATTTTTTGAGAGGTTATCTTTATTGTAACTGAAAAAAACAGAGACATTGTTTCCTTGATGGAACTTCAGTCCTTTACCAGTCTTGAGCTTGGAACACTCATTACTAAAATTAGCACCTGACTCTTTGGTGTGGAATTGAAAGCACATGTTTCAAACACATGTAGGTCCAGAAAATGCAGTGGCTCATATCCTTTTCTCTACACTGAAGTTGTCGTCCAGGTTTCATCTATACTGATAAATATAGGTTTGGTCATGAGCACTCAAAAATTTAAAGTTATTGAATTTTTAATATCATGGTGTTTGCATAGGTTTACTATGGGAACTAAATTAGTACCGTGAATCCTCCATGAAATCCACAGGACATGGTAGCTACATTGACCTCCATACTTACTGGGCATCAAAGACACAGTAACAAACCCTGGAATCTACCACTGGGGCAGTTCTTACCCATGAAGGTCAAACTTCAGTGTGGAGGTCAAATCATGGAAGCGCAGGGATACTATTCTATGGAAACAGAATTCTAGTTTTATAAGCAATTGTTCACGAGGGAGAAAAATTAATTCCTCTTAAATGAATGAAAATTTGGTCTTAATTGATGTAACAGCATATTTCTGTTTCTTCAAGGGAATTTTTATCCCTTCAGTACATATTTTCCACCTTTAACGCTAGATTTTAAAGAACAGGATTCTTCTTTCTCCTGTTGTGAATATCACATTGTTTCTAATGCATGACAATATATTTTTGCTTTATTTTCATGATATTTCAACTTGAGAAATCACTCTTTTTCAATTTCTCTTCATTAAAATTTATAGTGCAGTGATTACTTTTTTACATTATTGTGTAAGATTTTACATTATTGTGTAAGATTTTACATTATTATGTAAGATTTTACATTGTTTAAAAGCAAATTATGGGAAATTTCTTTACTTCTACAATAGAGACCACCAAAATATATATTTAAGAATGTCTGAATGAAATATTTACATGTCAGTAATTGTGACTTGTCTCAGCTTTCAAATGAATTTTTACATGGTTTAACTAAAATGTTTATCTCCTACCTGAGTCACGGTGCTGAACATTTTCTTATTGCTACATCAATCCATTGATTGACAGGGACTCAAAGAAATGCTACGTCTAGCCCATTTTTGAGTTCTCACTGCACAGAGACATTTTGATTTGGTTTGCAAAAATTTTTAAATTTCATTGAATATCCCACCACTAACATCAGCATCTCTATCTGTCACATTTTGGCCTGAAAATGGCAAACCAAACAATCAGGTCACAAGGGTTGTTTTGTCAGTACAAGTGCAGGAATTACATCCAATTTATTGTTATTAGCTAACAACATTTTTTTGTGTTGCAAACTGCATGCTTGCAGCTGTACCTTTATTTTACCAGTCCAGTTTTATTATTAGTGAAAGACTCTTGCCCTAGGTCCTTTGCTTGTACACATCTTGGGCACACATCTCCTAATAATGGAATCTCCTTACAAAGCTTCCTCTTTGTAATGCTGTTAATGGGTACCATACAGGTAATCTGCATTATAAGTATGGGAGCCTTATATAGAAGGATTATGAAAGCCTTATACCAAGGGATTATCGGGTGTTATACTGAGGGTTTATGGTAGCCACTACTGAGGAATTATGGGGGTTTATACTCGGGGATTATGGGGGACTTATATTTGGGGATGTTCCAGTGATGCTGTGACCTGCATTCAAAATCAATGTCTGAAGCTGAGTGTTTAATGCTGTAAAAGCATATTATAATTGGGTCTCATGAACCAAAAACTAAAATAAAGTGAAATAAATTTTTAGAGGTAATAATTTTAAAACATTTGACCAGTTTAATGAGATCCCTAATCAGGTCAGCAATTATATAGAGGAGTTTTATAGTATGGAATTACTGTATAATGTAAATTCATCATCTTAGTTATTCATATTGAAAGAAAGCGATATCTGTTAAACAACTGTCACTATCACTAGTGTCTAATTATATGGCACTAAAATTCTTTGTCACTGCAATTAGAGCTGGTGTATTCAGCCATGAGTGGGCTTTTTATGATCTAAGTCTCTGCCACTCTGAAATCCACTCTACTGTACACTTATCATGCTCGACTGGTCTTTTATTCACAGGACTAAGACTCATGGGGATAGGAGTGAGTGATCAGAAAGGGCACATTGGGTTCCTCTCAGTGCTGTCAACATTCCCTATTATTGGAGTTCAGGTAGATTTACCAACTCTTTACCTTTAGATGTTGTATAGTCATTAACCTGAAAAGACGGCAGGTTTAATGAAGACAGGTAGATAGGACTTGACAGTTGTGTTGAGAGGTGTGACAATGACAGTATGTGCAAGCAGTGATTTAAAGTCCTACAACTGCATGCTCACTCTTTCCGTCCGATTTAGCAAATACATTAGTGCTGTATAAGAGATACCATATGTCATGTAGAAGGCCATGCATGCGATAGTATGAGGTAAGTTGACTGATGTGTGGATATGATTAGATTTGTCTAGCTAAAATCTTCATAATGATTATGACATTTGTTTTTTTTTTGTGCATCTGCTTGCCTCGTTTAACATACTAATAGTGTTTTCATTCTAGAATCATTTACTATAGGTGTCAGAATTAGTTCAGAGGGAACTATCTAGACTGGAGTTAGCCACCTGTTTTATTTTAGTGTTGATTACGTCATTAATATCCTTATAAATTATCAAAGATTTTGTCTTACTTGCAATAGCAGATTGTATAAGACTAACAGAATTGATCTTATGCAGTTAAATTATGTGAATCCTAGACAAAGCCTCATCTCTGCCTGTAGAGTAGGAGTTTCTGATTCTGAGATTGGATTTCCCTACCACAGAACAATGCATAGCGACTGATCATTTTTCTGACATTTCTGTATCTGGTAATATGACTTGGAGCATTATGTTAAATAAACCGCAACTTTGCTGTAATTGTGATCTACATCGTTTTGGCCAGGATCAAGATGACATCATTTTCATGAATAAGCCACTTGTGGGATAATTATATAGCTTTCTCACACTTCAGTACAGCTTTGAGGAAATGAGAGGAATAGCTGGTATCATATTCCTGGAGGCAACAGCATTACCATTGACTCTGAGCTCTATGTAGACTTTGGACGCTGGGGGACCTGGTGAGAAAAGAGGGAGTCCATCAGTGTGCATTAAATCACTCCTTTTTAGAAAATCAGTCAAATTTTCACTTTAAAAATATGAAAACTATTTTTCTGTTGCATGTAGTTACACATACTTACAGTTAAGTTAACATTTTAGTAAGTCAGTGGACTGGGAGGATAAATTAATAGCTTTTGCAAATGCCTACATAATAATCCCAGTACAGTTGTGCCACTTGCTTGTTGTGATAATGTCTATATCAAAATATAGTATGCTTTTCAAATGTTTCATCTTCCAGAAATTTCTAATGATATCAGAACAGGCTTGAGTGTTGGTAAAACAGCAGAAAATCTCCAATCAGGTTTTGACTGATTTATTTTAACTTTGTTGTTTAACCAGGGGACAATGTGCCCAGGGAAATACATATCAATCTTGGATAAGTGAGTAATTATGTACCTCCCATATAAAAGACTAGCTTATGCAGATGTTTTCTCAGATGTACAAAATTCTCCTATGGATATCTTGTAAATGCACTTATGTATGTAGCTCAAAATTTTGGTACAACATTCCTATAGGACCTGTATAATTTGTACTTCTGCAAGTTTTAAAAAGGCTTTTTACTCAAAATTCCTTTGGATCTTAGAGTCTGCATATGGTAACATATAATATATAAACGTAATGCTTAAAGGAACAGATCTAGTGTTTTGATAGTAAATTTATAGAATTTCTTGTAAAAAAAAGTAATCACTAAAAAAACAAATGACATTTAAAAACTTAGGCTGACCCTAAGGTAGGAGAGTTCATGTAGGTATTGGTCAAGTTTATTCTGGGGAACCAGTCTAACTAATTTATGTCACAAATAACCATCCTATAGTACCTATTATACATGCACTGGGCTCTACCCAGATTTGCCTGAAATAAAAAAAGGATATGTTGACAGTTTGAAACTAAATGAAGCATGCAACAATGTCATGTTTGTTGATCTATTTCGAATACTGCCTGTATGTATATATAGAAACATTTTTGCTCTCATTCTAACTGACATTAATATGCATAAAAATTATTTAACAGTTGCTGTTTATTGCTAAAATTTGTAAGGTTTCTGATCAGTATTCAAGTTGAGATGAAAATATTTTGTTCATCAAAATAAATTGAATTATAGATTACAGTAGTAAGTAGCTATGAAAATGAATGACACAAATGCATTATGGATTACAATAGTAGTAGCTATGAAAATGAATGACACAAATGCATTATGGATTACAATAGTAGTAGCTATGAAAATGAATGACACAAATGCATTATGGATTACAGTAGTAGTAGCTATAAAAATGAATGACACAAATGCATTATGGATTACAATAGTAGTAGCTATGAAAATGAATGACACAAATGCATTATGGATTACAATAGTAGTAGCTATAAAAATGAATGACACAAATGCATTATGGATTACAATAGTAGTAGCTATGAAAATGAATGACACAAATGCATTATGGATTACAATAGTAGTAGCTATGAAAATGAATGACACAAATGCATTATGGATTACAATAGTAGTAGCTATGAAAATGAATGACACAAATGCATTATGGATTACAATAGTAGTAGCTATGAAAATGAATGACACAAATGCATTATGGATTACAATAGTAGTAGCTATGAAAATGAATGACACAAATGCATTATGGATTACAATAGATGTAGCTATGAAAATGAATGACACAAATGCATTATGGATTACAGTAGTAGTAGCTATGAAAATGAATGACACAAATGCATTATGGATTACAGTAGTAGTAGCTATAAAAATGAATGACACAAATGCATTATGGATTACAGTAGTAGTAGCTATAAAAATGAATGACACAAATACATTATGGATTACAGTAGTAGTAGTAGCTATAAAAATGAATGACACAAATGCATTATGGATTACAGTAGTAGTAGCTATAAAAATGAATGACACAAATGCATTATGGATTACAGTAGTAGTAGCTATAAAAATGAATGACACAAATGCATTATGGATTACAATAGATGTAGCTATGAAAATGAATGACACAAATACATTATGGATTACAGTAGTAGTAGTAGCTATAAAAATGAATGACACAAATGCATTATGGATTACAATAGTAGTAGCTATGAAAATGAATGACACAAATGCATTATGGATTACAATAGTAGTAGCTATGAAAATGAATGACACAAATGCATTATGGATTACAATAGTAGTAGCTATAAAAATGAATGACACAAATGCATTATGGATTACAATAGTAGTAGCTATGAAAATGAATGACACAAATGCATTATGGATTACAATAGTAGTAGCTATGAAAATGAATGACACAAATGCATTATGGATTACAATAGTAGTAGCTATGAAAATGAATGACACAAATGCATTATGGATTACAATAGTAGTAGCTATGAAAATGAATGACACAAATGCATTATGGATTACAATAGATGTAGCTATGAAAATGAATGACACAAATACATTATGGATTACAGTAGTAGTAGTAGCTATAAAAATGAATGACACAAATGCATTATGGATTACAATAGTGGTAGCTATGAAAATGAATGACACATGCATTATGGATTACAGCAGTAGTAGCTATGAAAATGAATGACACAAATGCATTAAGCTATGAAAATGAATGACACAAATGCATTATGGATTACAATAGATGTAACTATGAAAATGAATGACACAAATGCATTATGGATTACAGTAGTAGTAGCTATAAAAATGAATGACACAAATACTTGTCATTGAGATGTAAATCGAATTCTGTTTGTTCCAGAAAATGTTATAGTGGCTTGGGATTATTACTGCAAAATTACAATGACCATATAGTACATGAAATCTCTCTCTCTCTCTCTCTCTCTCTCTCTCTCTCTCTCTCGTTGAAAATAAGAAGAAAAAAACTTAAATAACGCATTAAGAATGAATAATAAAAAAAAAAAAGTTGTTTACTGATTCTGAAACAAGGTCAGAAACTAGGTCAGCATTAAACAAAATGTAAAATTCCAGTAAATAAAATTACATTACAATAGCATTTAATGGAATAATAGAAAATTAAAACTAACAAACAAACAATTAAATTAAATCAAATAGAAATTAAATCAAATATATATATATGAGGTTGCAATACTTAAATTATGAATGTTATGCTATCTTCAATAGCAGAGACAGAATAGTTAATGAGTCATGGACCAATCTGATCAAGTCCTGTAGCTTTCTTGGTATCAAGTTCACTGAGACATTATTTAACAAAGTTTTTTGATACACCGGCTAGAGAAACACCTCCTTAGAGATTTTTCTGCTGTGTGTTTGTATTTGTGATGGATGACATTTTCTTGGTCTACAAACTGCTTTCTGTTTGACAGTTTACTAAATGATTTACATATTTTTTAAAATCTTTTATTGTAATTTGAATTTATAGTTCTTTTTTGGGTCAACCCTGTCTCCAGTCTTGCATGTTGGCAGGTATAATCAACCATGAAATTCAGGAAAATTGGTACCCCCATGAATTATTGTGAATTCCCAGTAAAATCTGTACCCTGATGAGTTATAGTGAGTTCCCTGTAATCTGTACCCTGATGAGTTATAGTGAGTTCCCAGTAATCTATATCCTGATGAGTTATAGTGAGTTCCCTGTAATCTGTACCCTGATGAGTTATAGTGAGTTCCCAGTAATCTATATCCTATTTATAGTGAGTTCCATGTAATCTGTACCCTGATGAGTTATAGTGAGTTCCCTGTAATCTGTACCCTGATGAGTTATAGTGAGTTCCCAGTAATCTGTACCCTGATGAGTTATAGTGAGTTCCCAGTAATCTATATCCTGATTTATAGTGAGTTCCCTGTAATCTGTACCCTGATGAGTTATAGTGAGTTCCCAGTAATCTGTACCCTGATGAGTTATAGTGAGTTCCCTGTAATTTGTACCCTGATGAGTTATAGTGAGTTCCCAGTAATCTATATCCTGATGAGTTATAGTGAGTTCCCTGTAATCTGTACCCTGATGAATTATAGTGAGTTCCCAGTAATCTGTACCCCAATGAGTTATAGTGAGTTCCCAGTAATCTATATCCTGATGAGTTATAGTGAGTTCCCTGTAATCTGTACCCTGATGAGTTATAGTGAGTTCCCAGTAATCTGTGCCTGGAAGAATTATAATGAATTAACAGTAATCTGTGCCCTGCTAAATTATATTGAGTTCAAAGTAAAGGGTACCCTGATGAATTATAGTAAATTCATAGTAATCTGTACCCTGATGAGTTATAGTGAGTTCACAGTAATCTGTACCCCTGGTGTCAGAATAATGTGACTGCTTGGGACATAATGCTACATATGTCTGTGGCATGATGCCCCAGTACTAGACATCACTGTAAACTGCCATACTGCAGAGATCATAGTGATATGACTGAAAAATTGTCAAAACTACGTTAAAAATCCTAATCACACACATGCAAATTAAGTGAGTTCACTGTAAAATATACCCTGATGAAATATAGTGAGTTAAAAGTAAAATGTACCCAAATTAACTGTGAATTCACAATAATCATGATATATTCTACATGAATTCAAATGTTGCCCAAGCGAAATTGTTGTTTTGACCTAAGGCTTTTAGATATGGGATTTTCAAGTCCTATGATGCATTTGGTTTAATTTCATTGTTGACTGGGTTATGAAAATAGGTTCATGTATTTGTTTGCAACAAACTGCTTCTCAATCTGTTTTTTCAATCAACATTACCTGAGTGTACTAGTGGGTTTATAAAATGTGGCCCCAAACACCTATAACAGCTCACCATGTTGCAAATCCCAATCCCCCAATATACCCAAGGTACCCCCCTCCCTCCAGCAATGACCCATAGATCATAATGTACAATTCATCACATGTATAAATGCATCTTTCTAGTGTGACTGCATTTATAAAGTTTGGTCAGGAGATATTTTAAAAATGTCTTTGTAAAAGAAATTCATGAAAATTTTACCTTTGACTAATGCTCCTGGGGGATCTCAGGGGGTGGGAGTCACGGATGATTTATTGCATACACATAGATGTCCCAAGAGCATTTATAACTGATGAAGTTTCATTAATTTCCACCAAGTATTTTAGGGAGAGAAGTGGTAAATAACAGATAGATGGGACAGATGGATGGATATATGGGGGATATACAGATAAACAAAGGGTTACTCAGAAGATCCCCAGCTAGAGCATAATGAGGTGTTGAGTCTCAACTGACTATAATAAATCGGCATCACTTGACCCAGACTCACAGGAAGGTAAATAACTACAATTGAGAAATAACTTGAACACTTTATGAAGCATCGATTTTTTTTTACACTTGCAATGAACAAGTTTGTTTGTAGAGTAAACACTTATAAAGTGTATTAAATTAGAAATTATTTAAGACTACAAATGCTGACTTCTACAGGTTTTAAAACACCTGCAAATATAAGGTCACTAGCTCTTCAGCCAGATAATGGAGGTACTCAAAATTATTTGATATGATTTTTATAGAGGCCAAAAAAGGCATCTCAGTTTGTAGTAAAACCCTTGAAATGCTAATGAACCAGTTTCCATTCACAGATGAAATTTGTAAGGTTGGATTTTACTTATGCACAGTCAAGTTAAATCATCTTTCAAACTCATTATACAAATAGTTTCCCTATATATTGTTGGCAGTTAGTTTTAAGACTAAACTTTCCAATGTGTCCAAATCCACAAATAAATTACATTGATCAAAGTATCATCCTGTGCAAACTTGCAAACTTATCATGTTTTCAGCCACTTTTTAAAGAGGTTTCACTGTAGTAACAAGCCAAGATGCCATAAGTCAAAGATTTCCCTTCTGGGATATCTTCAGAGACTCAGTTATTTTTCTCTTAGTGAACTGCTGCCTAAATACAGACACAATATCATGCCATAATATTCATATTCTAAACAAATAAAGAATTTCCTTTAAATCAGTATGAATAATGCCTGAATCTAAGCCAAGGATAAGAGGAAAAATATTAAAAAAATAGATAAAGACAGTATATTTAAGAGTGCTGGGCCAGAAGTAATAATTGTGATCTGAGTCCTATCAATTTCAGTCAAACTCTAATATTGGCATACAACATATATTTCAGCTTTACTCACCAAATTTTATTAATTTTTATCATGAACTAGTAGATTGACAACTGTCAGAAAGTGTGTAATGTTTGTTTCCAGCAAGGTACTTTTTACTGAGCCAGAAAATATGCTTTGTAAGCCTCGAAACTAAATTTACCATATCATTCTTAATTATATCAATTTTTCAAACCAGTGAAAACTTATTTCTAATATATAACAATTTCTGTTTGAAAATCTATTTAAAATGAAAAAAAAACATTGTTACATTTAATTTCAGTAAAATTTTGAATAATATTTGAATTTTAAAAATATTTTTAAATATTTAAATTTAATTTTAATACAAATTTCAAACATGAAACATACAAATCATAGACAGTAAAGTTGACCAATGAATGACATTTAAGACAAGCTCAGTCTTTGCAACTTATTATGTTTGGTCTAGGGTCAGTGAAGCATGATAACTTACACTGATTTTTTAGGCAAAAATGCAATATACCTGTTCAAATGTGTATACTTGTTTACACTAAAGAAACAATGACAGGTGCTATGTTCCAGATTTATTGTATCAGTGGTACATTATGCCAGTTGTTCAGATAGATAATTGCACATTCAAATTATGCATAGTGATTGGAAATTAGTTAATTATTTAGTGTCAAGCCAGACTCTTTACATCATGATGTTTATACTATATATATTGTATATAAGAAATAGAAGGCCTCAAGGTAGATCAGTTCTGTAACTAACTGAGTAACTTCTCTAAATAAAGTCTTTATTATTATTATTATTATTATAAGTACCAAACAAAGGTGATCCAGGATTTGAACCCACATCCAAGGTGGATGCTCTTCCCACTAGGCCACCAGAAAAGTATTAGAAAAATAGCTGTCTCCTTGTTGTGACTTTCAAATCATAGTATATCATATGTACTGGCTTACAAATCCATTCCAACTGCAAACAACATTGAACCAGATCTGATGTCACATAACATGCTAGCAGATCAGGGTTAGTGACAAACTGCATATATCCAGATCTGCTGGCACATTATGTGACAGTAGATCTGGGTCTGCACAGCTTGCAGTTAGGTGAGTATGTACAGTAATAAAGCTGTTTTCCATACACATCAGCACATAGTAGCTTTGCTCCTGTTAAATAAAGTCGCTGTTTTACTCACTCATTCATATTTCAATACATGTAGTTAGACATATTCTCCCAAAAGGTATTCTTGCATTGTAAATAGATAAGATACTTAACAAATGTGACCAGCACACCAACAGATTGTAAAAAAAAAAATGTATTCAGACTTACAAAGAAACAAGGACAAGGCCTATATCATGCTTACTGACATATTGTGAAGCCAAAACACAAAATTAAATTTGTGCTCTTTGCCATGTGATCAAAGAAGGGAGTGCTTATTTACCTCACTAGATAGTTATGGAGTCATGAAGCTCTTCATGGAGGAATGTTAACATGTAATTTAATCCCACTGAAAGAATGTTTCTTCTGTGTGTCTTTATACTTGAGTAGGCACAGGTCCCTATAAAGTGTGTAGACATTTAGCATTGCATGTATGTGTTAAGTACAACTGCAGCTTGCATAAACCAAGATCTGCAATCATATAATGTACTGACAAATCTGGTTCTATTCAGTTTGTTCAAATAATTGGTAGAACAAACAACATACACCCTGAGCTGATCTGACTTATATGTAAGTATACACAGTAAATGACTATTGTAACTGACTAACTGAACATTAGTATGTATATACACAGTAAATGATGATTGTAACTAACTGAACATTAGTATGTATACACAGTAAATGATGATCGTAACTAACTGAACATTAGTATGTATACATAGTAAATGATGATTGTAACTAACAGAACATTAGTATGTATGCACAGTAAATGACTATTGTAACTAACTCAACATTAGTATGCATACACAGTATATGACTATTGTAACTGACTAACTGAACATTAGTAAGTATACACAGTAAATAATAATTGTAACTGACTAACTGAACATTAGTATGTATACACAGTAAATGATGATTGTAACTGACTAACAGATCATTAGTATGTATACACAGTAAATGATGACTGTAACTGACTAACTGAACATTAGTGTGTATACACAGTAAATGACTAGTGTAACTGACTTACTGAACATTAGTATCTATACACAGTAAATGACTATTGTAACTGTCAGACTAACTGAACATTAGTATGCATACACAGTATATGACTGTTGTAACTGACTAACTGAACATTAGTAAGTATACACAGTAAATAATGATTGTAATTGACTAACAGAACATTAGTATGTATACACAGTAAATGATGACTGTAACTGACTAACTGAACATTAGTGTGTATACACAGTAAATGACTAGTGTAACTGACTTACTGAACATTAGTATCTATACACAGTAAATGACTATTGTAACTGTCAGACTAATTGAACATTAGTATGTATATACATTAAATGATTATTGTAACTGACTAATTGAACATTAGTAAATATCTTTATGTAAGGTCTGTTCATTGGTTAGTGTTAAGGGCACTGTTAACACATTAGTAGCTGCATCATACAGGGGATATTGGTAACTAAATGCCTTGTGCATAGACATGCCATTAAAGGCAGCCTGGGCTGCTTATATACGTACACTGTAGTGTTTGTAACAAAAATTAGAAAAGGACTTGATATTAACTGTTTTACACTTCATTATATTCTGATACTTTGGTTCAGCTAACTCTCTCTCATGAGGTCATCCCATTGTGCAACAAAATGGACTCCCCGCAAACCCTTCTTGACCACCCAGGAGAAAAACAGTATTTTAGATCGGGATGTGCAGGCAGGAGTCCCCAAAAATAACCAGGTATCACAGATAATTTATGTAAATAGTTATATACTGTTCAAAAGCTAGATTACAATATATACAGTACTTACATTACTATGCAGTGTTAATCATTATGTTAAAACATCAGTGTCAAAGCAGAAATGTAAAGTCTCTAATCTTGTGACTAGGGTTTAATTGGAGTCCTAGAACCTCACTTTGAAGACATTAACCCTAAGATTTCTATTCCTGTACTGAGAATCTAAGATTAAGAGTCATTCCTGTACCTGCATTGTACTGCATTCAGGCCCAGGGTTTCATTACTATAGAACTGAGAGTCCCATAATACTGTGCAAGTGCTATTAATAAGTACTTTTTTAATAGTGGAAATTAAGTCCCAAGCAAATTTTCACCAATTTCTGAGAGTCAGGGGGTCTTTCTATGGAGTTAGTTAGAAACCCAATACAATAAAAGTGAGGTTTTTGTATACTGAGATAGATTCTGTGTGAAAACTGTTCAGACCAGGTATGTGAGCTATTTTTACTGTGTTAGGACTATATTCAGACTGAACATGTGAGCCATTTATACTATGTACTAACCAGAGGTTCCCAAACTTTTTCGGGCCTCCATGGTTATCCTCAGCACCCCCTACCTTACCTTGTAACAAGCATTATTAAGCATTAGTGTCCCCCTCTGTAATCCCACTGCCCCCATGGGGGCAGTACTGCCCACGTTTGGAACCACTGATGTAGACCATATTAGGACTGCATTAAGACAAATATGTGAACCTTTGAAACCATGTAGACCATACTGGCACTGCATTCAGATCAAACATTTGTATCATTTATACTGATGTAGACCATACTGGCACTGCATTCAGATCAAACATTTGTATCATTTATACTGACGTAGACCATACTGGCACTGCATTCAGATCAAACATTTGTATCATTTATACTGATGTAGACCATACTGACACTGCATTCAGATCAAACATTTGTATCATTTATAC